>CM070877.1:133882520-134482520 GCA_036365515.1 Torymus aiolomorphi
TTTTCTCTCCCCCTTCCGTGCCCCGAGCGTGAGAATAATTCGCGGCATTAGGAGAAAAATCGCTACGCTGGGTAATATAGCCGCTGCTGTTTCTTTTTTGGAGCAAAAATTCGCATTCCAGTAGAGGGAGGCCGAAGTTTATTAATTGGGCTTTTTCGAGATATACGGAGTGGAGCTCGTTCGGACGTGTGTCGACTACCGGGGAATTTCAGCGGCCGCGGTGATGGACGTTATTAATAAGCCGCGAGTTTCTTGAAAATCGAAAAGGGTTGTAAACTTCTCTCGGGTCTCTGGTATTTAATTAAAAGGGATTTCTGCGATCGAAGATTTAATTAAGTCCGATTTAGGTGACGAGAGTGAATAAAATGCCGCATGTTGGCTGATCGAAAAAAGTGATTTCGCGTCGAGCGAGTAAAAAAATACAAGCGTTTTGCGATAATATTTGTTGTTTTTGCGCGGCCGTGGTGGTAGTAATAATATCGGCGCGAAAATGAGCACAGCGCGATTAAGCGGCTTTTTATCACCATCTTATATTATCCGCGTGGCAACCGTTGTGTGCTCAACTATAGATAATTAGCCGCTATTATACATGTCGAGCAGTTTTCCAGGCTAAAAGCGCAGCGCTATTTTTTACTCACCCCGCGAGATACTAACCAAGAGATAATTCAATATCGCCCGCGCGCGTATTTTTTCCAATTTTCTCCGAGTCATAATGAACAGCACCGAGTGGATTTAACTTACGTTTCTAAAACAGTTTACTCGTTTCAAAAGAAAACGTTCACCACAATTCCAATAGATCCAAATATACTCCTAACCAACTCGGCTCCAACCCACCACACCCATTCTCCACTCGAGACATCTAAATTCGCCTCCTATCTTCTACCTCCGCCTTGCCAGCTCAGCAGCCCTTTTCAGCAAACGCCGGTTACTGCAACGCGCGAGCGCATCGCCCGAGGATCTCTCTCTCCGCTCTCGCACGCGACCAAGGAAACAGTTACTACGTCGGCGAGTGCAGCTGCAGCGGAGACTACTATACGACGAGATCATCGGTATATATACGTCGAGGGCATGCGACGACGCGACTTCTTTTTCTGCCTACTGCTCGAAAAGGGCTTCTCTCTCTCTCTCTCTCTCTGCGAAGAGAGACAAAGCGTGACGCTGGTACTGCTCGCCTCCCGTGAGAAGCCGGGAAACTCGCGCGAGTGTTTTTTTGCCCGTAATCGATGTGCCGAGGTGATTAAAAGGTAGAGTGATTTGATGAGAAAGCGAGTGATTTTTCCGCGTAAATGCTGATAGTTGGCGCGCGTGTGTTTTTCATCTCTTCCTCGTGCGATTTGAAATTGAAAAATGCCGAGTAATGGGCGCGTGTAATACTGCTTTGGATTCGACGTGCACAAATTAGCGTTTTCGTGGACGATAATTCGCGCTCCGGTTTATATTGAGCGCGACCTATTATACACGATCTCTGAATTATAGTCGATATCGGCATTATCGAAAAATTATTTCCGATATAATCGTAAATCTCGGCTGCCAATAATGTGCGTGTCTCGAGCAGCAGCATCAGCAGCGCACATCTCTCGCGCGAATGACTCATCGGATGTCGGAGACGCGCGCGTATTACCGAATTCCCCGAGTTATTTTTACAGCTCTCCCCGAGACGCGATTAATAAAATCACACGAACTTGAAAAATCCGTCGAAAAAAATTCTCACACTTCTTTCTCTTTCCGAGAAATAAAATTCCATCGCAAAACTCCGCAGCGAGAGATTCGTC
This sequence comes from Torymus aiolomorphi, assembly GCA_036365515.1. NCBI lineage: Eukaryota > Metazoa > Arthropoda > Insecta > Hymenoptera > Torymidae > Torymus > Torymus aiolomorphi. The sequence continues at coordinate 133,884,293 of CM070877.1, forward strand.
CGTACACATATTAATAGCCGTAATATCCGCATTATCAACCGTATGTCCACCGATTAGCATTAATTTATTCGTCGCCCGGCTAGCATCTCTGCCGAAGTAAAATCTCAATTTTAGCCTCTCTTTCGCGCGCCGGAAAGAGAGTTTCGAAAGAAGCACGTGTGTGTGTGTGTGTGTGTGTCTGTGTGTATATATATATACACACACACACGCGCGCGAAGCGGGTGATTTGCAACGGCGTATAATTTAATACGATTACATAATTCCTCATTCGCGTGACCCGAGCCTTATCCAAAGCACTCGCACGCGCGCCTGTACGTGTATCACACACGGGGGACGAGAGAGGGCTTCCCCTCTTGAAGATACATATACTTTTACCGCGGGCGAGTGCGTATGGTCTCTTGTTTCTTTTCTTTTCTCTTATGGCGGAGAGAAGATCGGCCGAGAAAAAAATCGGACCGAGTGTGTGTGTTATATACGCGTATATATAGCCATCGCACGCAGGAGAGTGCACTTTATGTAATGAACGTAAAGCCGCGTTTGAATAATAATAATAATACTAACAGCGAAATCAGTATAGCGTTTGAAATTAAAAAGCGTAATTACGAGACGCGCACGCGCGCATTTAAATTGTAAATAATTTCGATTGAAGAGATTTTCGAAATAATCTTGATCCAATGTCGCGCGCGTCTCTTATTGGATTTGTGGCCGAGCGAAGGTGATACACGCGGTGACACTTATCTGCCGGCGAGAGGAGAATGACATATTCATAAGAGATAATATTCATGAAACGCGAACGCGCGCTATATCGCAATTAAAATAATTTTAAGGGACTTCTTGTGTATATCTTATTATAAGCAGTATATTAAATGTATTTTTCGTGTCTCTCCGTGTATAATATATATTATACTATATATAGACGCTCTCTGCTGTTACGTCACCGTTTGATATTGAGAAACTGAAAAGTCCACTCCGACGAGAAATACATTAACAAACGTCGGGAACTTTATCAACCCGGTATTCTTTTTTTTTCTCTACATAAACAAACATATATATGCACACATATTTCGCAATTTCAATCCCGCCCAAAAGGAAAGAAAGAAAGAAAAAAGAGCCGCCATTTACACTCATACCCAGCGCTCGCACATAAAACTTTATTATCGAGCGCCGGGCATTTCACGCTCGGCGTACGCCTCTCGCTCTCGATAACCATCCCGCACCTTCGAGCGCCTCGCACAGAAATCAGAATATCACTATATAACCGCACGCGGGCATTTAACAGCCGAGCGATAGAAGGAAAAAGGCGGAGAAGAAGAAAAAGACGCTCCAGTGAAATCGAATGGAAAAAAAGGAAGGGAGGGATTCCTCTCTCGCTCTCTCAGCCGTCACAAATTGTCCTTCCTCTTTCTCTCTCTCTCCACTGCCGGCGAAGTAATCGGATATTTATCCATATGACTCGCGCGCTCTCGCGGAGGAGTGGCGCGAGCGCGAGACGCATACAGAAAGAGATAATCTCGGCGCGTATATGTATACATACGTACGTACGTATGCCCGCGTTGGGATATCTCTCACGCGGGCGCGAGCTCACGTGGGCGTGCATAGAAAGAGAGAGGGAGAGAGAAACACACACGTCAGCAGCGGGAGGGATGCGAGAGCGCGTGGAGAATCGTGCGCGCATGAGAGATGCACCTGTCAAGACACCCCCGAGTCAAGAGAGCAACCGAGGAGAACGAAGAAGGTGTGTATGTATAGGTATACCTGGCCCCTCTCGCGTTCTTCCGACGCTCTCCGCGTCTTCTTCGTTTTCGAAGAGAGCGTTTTTACGTGTTTTTTTCTCCCGCTCTTCTCTCTCCTCTCATAGGCGAGGGAGCCTCTATACACACGGATTTCCAGAGCATATGATGTGCGTGCGTGCCTTATAATCCGGGACGTCGTAACTCGCATATGCGAGCGCCCGCGAGCGTGTATAAGGGTGTGTCACCCTTTTACGAGCTCGCGCGCAAGCACAGGTATACGGATACCTGCTCACTTGCGCGTGAGAACTCGTTTTAGGAAATGGGCCGCCGCCACTTGTTCATATGTGTGCACGAGAGCGAGAGAGATGAGCCCGATTATAATTGGGAGTAGGAATTGACGTTCGGCGCCCGGAGAGAAGAGGGGATTTTATGGGGTTTCTGACCGTCCGTGTCTGAGATTTTTCTTAATTGCTCGCCGTCGTCCCGTTGTCCGTCTTCTTCTTCTTCTTTTTATCTGTGGCAGACGGAGCGGCCGGGAAAATGAACGTAAAAGTCAATCGAATTTGGTTACGGCGAGCGAGCTGCGATATAATTGGGAGTAAGGTCTTTGTTACGAGCTTGGCGCTGTTATTGAAATAGCAGTGGTGTTTATTGTGGTCTTTTTTTGTTTTCACGCCCCTGTTGCGGTCATGAATATGGATCGCGAGAACGAGTGGGTTGTGTAAGTCAGTGAGATGAGATTTTGGTCGCCGATTGGTCTATTCGGCGGTGATTGGGTTTGCATATATATATTCTATGAGGATGTGTTCATTAGATATAGCTTCCGATTCGATGGGGTATAAAGATTAGATCCCGGCGAGCGATTGTTTGCGTCGCGTTCAATTATAACTGAATTCAAATGAAGCCGTTTCGAAAAATCGCCCATAAACAAAACGATAAAACGTCCGCATCGTTATTTCACAAACGTTACTTTTATTATTAAACCTTCATTTGATCGCAAATAATAGTCGTTAAAAATTCTTCTCTTATATCTTACGCAGAAGAAAAAAAACGATCAAATCATCCAATACCGCCTAATTACTCCCTATCGCGCACGATCCATACAATCGCCAACAAAACGACTTTTAATCAAACACACGGCGAAGCAATTTCAAATACGTCTCACGCTCGCCGCGATCGTCCCGATAATGAACCCCTACACACATACACGCGCACGAGATTAGACCATCCGTCGAAACGAGGCTGCTGTGCGAATTGGCATTCAGAATCCAGGCCGATAAGCATCGCTCGCCGCGCCAGTCCGCGTTACGTACGCTCTCTCGACCGACAACTAGTAGCAGCATCTTCTACTCCCTCTCTCTCTCTCTCTCTTATATAGGGATTTACGATGCGACTCTAGTCGATTAACCGCCGCGGGTGTCGATATGGATTCTCGAATTCGCATATGAGTTATGCGCTCGTGCGTGCGTGCGTGTAGCGCAGCGGTAGCAATGAATATCGGAGATTTTTCCCGAGAGCGAGCGAGCGAGCTACCGATTCGCAGTCGTGTTGCTCGTGTAGTTTTATATGGATGGGGAAGGAGGAAAAGTATTTAGCGGGACGATGAAAATTGTAACATTGTGTTATTAATGGGAGGGGATGAGCGGGTTATTTAGCGGAACTGTAAGAGCCGGTAATGATGCGGAGATGTGGTGGGATTAATCGAGGCTATTTGTGATGCTTAGAGCGGCGGCGGCAGTGCTGCTGGGGTTTGACAAAGGGGTGGGTTTGTGCTGGAACTTGTTCTTCGAGAAAGTTTATAACAAATTGGAGATTGTGGTTTTTATCGGTGCTAATGAATCGGCGATTTTTGAAGACTGCGTACTTAGTGGCGTTTTTTTTGTGCTGTGTTAAAGTCGATACATTTATTAGGCGGGCTTCCGTTACGGTTTCCGTGGGAAAATGTATAGTTTATCGTTTTGTTTATATATATCTATTTTATTTATCATCCGATACATAATACGGATCGCATTAGCCGCATTTGATAATTTTTCAGCAACTTCAAAACAAAACCCAAACGAACTGTATATTATTTATCATCCGATGCATAATACCGATCGCATTAACCGCATTTGATAATTTTTCAGCAACTTGAAAACAAAACATAAACGAATAACGCGTGCATTAAGTAACCTTTCTAATACACGTCACTCCCCACTCATAAGTATTCCTTTTGTATATTTACAGAGTCTCGATGACGTCTCAAAAAGAAGGACCCCAACCAGCCGAAGATAAACCGATATTACAGCATAAATCAGCGCCTTTTCTTTCTTACGAGCGCGCATCTCGCATTTTTCGCGCTCCCCATTAGTATCTCTAAACACTCAAAAAGATTTAGCGCAATCTCCCTCCGCGGCATTAATATCGTCCGCGCAGCGCGCATAACAGTACACTGGCGCAAAGTAATTTGCTAATTACCTTCCCATCCTTAAAACAAAAAAATCCCCACCGCGCCATTAAACGCTCGCTCTTACTCGCTCCCCGGCGACATGCACAAACGCTCGCCGCCTTCGGCCCATCAGCAATATCGAGCCGTGCGTCGCATAATGCATCCTCGCTTCCCTCTCTCCCCGCGACACATAGATAACGAGTATTGAACTCTCTCTCTCTCTCCTTCGAGAGTACATCGGAAGCTGCTGCAGCTCCTTCTCTTTTTATCATGCTATCGAATCGCCCCCGGACCTCGCGCATATCGACAGCTTTGTGGCGCGCGCGCGCGCGCACGGCCTCGTTATTAATTATGAGCAAGCATGCGAGAGAGCACCTCTATTTCGGTATATACATATACGTACACACACTCACGCGTACATACGCGACGCTCGTAACTCCTCCTCGAATATCGCGTCGCTACCGCGCTCGGTGCGCTGTGCCGCCAGCGGATTTATCGGCGCAGCGTGTATATATATGCTATATATACTGTATAAGAGCGCGCACCAATTTACGATAGGCGATTACCCGCGGCGCGACGTCGCCGCGTGTAGCGCGCGCGCGCGCGCGCGGTATCCCCGCCGTCGTCGCTCATTTTCCAGAAGAGAGAGAGAGAGAGAAGCGGCTTCCGAGGGAGTTGAGTGTGTAGAGCTCCCGTGGTAGTACTACTTATAGTCTGTGGGAACGAGTTCGCCGCGCGGGCATTTTTGTTTCTTCTCTCTTTTTTTATTATCGCGAGGTCTGCGCGTCTGTCGATATGAGAGAGATCGACGAGGATTTTTAGTTTTCTGGAAAATGGAAATGAGGTAGGTGGGAGCGCGCGTGATATCGAAATGAAACTTATAAGGTTCGGGATGAGTTCACGCGTGGTGGCGGCGACGGCTTGTGTTATACACGGAGAGAAATTTTGTAGTGAAAATTACAAATATTCGAGGCAAAATTTTACCAGTTTCTATGGTAATGGATGGACAGACTGACAATTTCAAACTTTTTACCAAAGTGCCTTGGTAAAATTTTTTTTTAGTTAATTTAAATTAAAAAAATTAACCTCTTTTATCCATATTGATGGATATATAGTATTTTAATATAGAAATAGAAACAGAAACAAGGATGAAAAAACATTAAACTGAAAAAAAATTTTTGCGGAAGCGGGATTCGATCCGACGATCTTTGGGTTGAGAGTCCGACGTTCTTCCGACTGCGCCACGGAAGCTGTTACGAACAGTCATTTGAATCGCCGTTATTACTTACTGAAAATATGTGTATTGTTTTCATTTTAACGTCGCGCACGCCTCTAGTATCAATCTTCTGAAACACAATAATGCGCAGTGCGCATGCGCGAATACACAAATACCAGGTTATTTGGAAAAATTTATCAGTTTTCTTAGTAAAAATTCTTCGGTTACCCTGTAAAAATGACTAGATCTCAATTCTTACCAGGGTGTCTGGTAATTTTTATTCCGATAATTTGGTATTTTTTTTAAGTGGTTATGGTAGTTTTTCCTGGGAAACTTATAAATTGTATTAGAAACCTGGGAATATCACGGCTTTTGACAGTCTATCCATGCGCTACCAAGGCACCTTGGTAATTTTTACTCTAAAATTTCTCTCCGTGTATATATATATATATATAGAAATCATCGTTATTACGGGAATAACCGCGTCTTTTTGTCCTCGTTGGATGGATTTCAGAATTGATGTGCTTAATGGTTTTAATCAGTGCGCGGGATGATACGCGTCTCTCTCTCTTTCTCCGCTGGATTAGGCTTATTAGGTTTCGCTTATTTATCCCCCGACCACGCCTCCGCATTAATTGACCGGCAATAGAATCGATTTTCCTCCGTGTCGTTGCCCGCTCTGATATATTTTCAATCATACGGCACTTTTTACAATTTATTTCTAATTGGAATGATATTCTAAGCTCCGCCGATACATAAATTGCATAATATCAAGAGTATAATATATTACCGCTCTATATATATTAACGAGAGTAAAGAAAAAACTTCTCAACGTGATACGGAATTTTTATATAATAATACATTTTTAAGCTTCTTCGAAGCGATTTCGAAAAATTTTATTACCGCAATGATTGCGCAACTGTGTGTCCCGGCGTCGCGTTTCCCCGTAAGTTTCTAAAGCCCGTGAGTATAAAACCATTAGCCCATCAGCGACAGCCACGAGACAGAGACAGCAACAAAAAGTACCACGGGGCTAATTAAAAACAACAAAGTCCGAAAAAAAACTGTTCGTCTTCTCTCTTTCTCCCGTAAACGTCTCCTCTGCTCCCAACGGAATTTGTCCCATTGCTATACGCGCGTACATATACACAGAGAAAGAGAGAGATATATAAAACGCATCGCTCGCACCGTAAATCCAAGCGTTTTATCGGCAATCGCGTGGCGCTCTCGGCTCGGCTCTCAACTGAAAATTTTACGAAGCCTTAAAACGCGCCGTATGGAAAAGCCATCCTCTCTCATTCGAGTGAGAGAAGACACTACAGTCAAAACGACGGAGGGATCGCGTCGCCGTCGTCGTGGTCGCGCTCGCGCCGTATCTCGAGAATGAATCTGTCGGCTCGGGAATTCGATTTAAGTGATTTTCCCCTTTTTCCAGCATCACATACACACGCACACGGCAAGTATGTGTATAGCTGTATACGTCTCCTCACGGCTCGCGCGTGTACTCGAGCGCGAGGAGACGGGGAATTTAATGCGCCTCGGGAGTTACGAGATACCCCACATATATAAGCCATTTCCGCTGGCGTACAACGTTCCCTCTCTCTCCCCCTGCGCGCGGCTGTCTTTTTACCTTTTGCTGTTTTCGAGCGCGAGAGCAGGGGATTTTTGTTGCTCGCCGTGGCAAAATGTTAAAGTCGAGCAGCAGCAGTGGTATTGATTTTTTTGTTTTTTCGATGGATTCGTCCGAGGGATAGCAGCCAGCCACTTAGAGATCTCGGCGTATTTTTCGGTTGGCTAAGTATTTCCGCTCAATTATAAATAATTTAGTGCGATGGAGAGTGGCGCAAAAATTAATTAGATCATATGTGCGCGTGCCTGTGTGTGTTTGTAGTCGCGGCTTGGGTTATAAAGCTGCGGGGTTCTCGCGGAGATCGCTACTGACAGATTCAAGACATTTATTCCCCATACATATATATATATATTTTAAAATATATAGATGTAATATATTTCTTAGTTTAAAATTTGTCGTTTTTGTACGTGTTATATGTTCATGCTCCAAATAACCGATAATCCTTAATCTCTTACCGGCAATGTCACGCGGTACAAGCCTTCGTACGATAACTTCTAAAGACAACTTTTCGTACATATACCACGAATTTTTCGAAGTATGTATAATGCTGCTGCTGCTGCTGCACACAGCCACCATTCAACATTTCCATGCACACCCAAGCCAACTACCTTACCCATACACTTTTATCCGCCGCAACAGTCCGAGATAGAGAGAGCCTGAATCGAAGCCTTTTGAAACGCGCGACACATACACACTCCCCTCCTCCCTCCAACCACAACGTCTCAAAAGGCGAAATTTCGCTTTACATCTCAATCCTCCGACCCGCGCACACCCTCCCTCCATAAATCAGCTCTCGCAAAACCACACACACACATACGCACACCTCCACCCCTATACCGCGCTATCACACACGGACTTACTCTCGCGCGCACGCGACCGCGGCGGCGTATCGTCCCCCCTGCGCACGTACGCATTTTTGCCGAACGCGGCCCCCGTCTCTTTATCTGCCTCCGATATCTGCCGCTTTTCTCGTCGGCCGCGAGCGCCGTTATTCAGCGGCGGCAACGAGCCATAAATTACCATCGGGGATTATTTATCTCTATTCGGGGCCGCGCGCGTGCGCGCACGCATTATCCGCATATTCTTTAATACTCTCAATATATACCCATTTGCATATTCGCGGATTACACGCCGGAGATCCGGTCGTCGTTGACTACCGCGCAGTATATGCTGCTACCCTCTTTTTCGCGTGTTTTCAGATAGGCTGCCGGCGTACGCGAGTAATTACGAGGGCAGGAGAGAGGGGGAGAGAGACTACCGGCGTTATACGTGCGCTAGATTTTTCAACGCGATTATAGAACCGCGCTTCAGCGCGTATTTGATAAGGATATTGTCCGCTCTGTGTATATACGGTGCGCGAATTTTTGGCCGCGTGTTGCGACAAATTTTCTTACGGCCGCGCAGATTTTATCTGTCTCTATCTTTCTCTCTCTCCCTCTTATACGTGCGTGTATATATACGTATACTCGAGTGGCGCAAAAGCGTGCCACAAAGACTTATGAAACTGGCTGTGTCACGGCGGCGAACACATATACACGCGCCGCTTCGATCACCGCCCCGACTGACGGCGTACATGACGCATGTGCACGCGCACGCGAATGCGATTTCTTTTATCCTCCCCGCTTTTTTCGCGGCTTTTGTGCGCCGTGTATATAGACACGCACCGTATAATGCTCTCTCTCTCTCTCTCTCTCTCTCTTTCTAAATTTTAATTATTTGAGATAGCGAGCCCCCCTGTACTCGCCTTTTGAAATCCGCTCTCGGATATCTTAACGCGCCGTTACGAGATAAGCATTGTGTGCGCGAGCGTATATATATATATGAGAAATGGCGTATCAGCCGTGCGCTAATGAAGTTAGGAAGTTGCGCAATTGTGTGCAGTGCGCGGTTCTAATAATAACATCGGGTGTTTTGATACAAATGGAGTTTATTAGGCGCGGGCTTTCTGCCGGTGGGGTAAAAATGTCGTGATAAATAGAGCGGGGCGGTGCGAAAAATCCGGCGTTTGATATTTTAATAAGATAGACACATGCACACGCACGCAGCTCGAATCAATAATCATTTCTGGAAGTGAGTTTGTGTGTGTATATATACGGTTTCAATTGACGGGCGTAAATAAACAAAGAAGTAAACTAGGAATTAATTCTGAAGTCATATTAATGGCGTGTCGGTCGCTCGTATCTGCATGAAATCTTTTTTCACTCGCGCGCGCGTATATATGTATATAAGCGTGTTTTACGACTTCCCGTCGGAAAATGTACGCAAAAATTCAGATCCGTGCGAGTGTATATAACGGTGTTTTGCGAAATATATAAATTACAAAGCGATCTTTTATTTCTCGGCGCGCGCATATTATATGCGAAAAATGCCGGAGATAAGAATACCCCCCAATTTTTCTATAAGAGAAAGCGCCGGTAAACAATAATGTCAAGCCTGCACTCGCGCCGCTTATATACGCATTTGCATAACGATCGAGCGCTTATCACTAAAATAACCTCCCGATAATTGACCTCTCGATCAGCGGCAGCATTCTCGAAGATCTCAAAAATCTCGGACCTCCGCTTTCTCTCCTGGCCATAACGCGATTATAACCATTATACGCGCGCGCGCGCGCGCCTCGTGTGCACTTTGTGTATCTACCTCCCTAAAAATTCCGCGCGACCACGCGACAATAACTCGTACACCCCACCCGTTCTCCCAGCTCTTATCGATAAAATTGTCAACCTCTCTGCTACTCTCTCGGCTTTTTTCATCGCGGAGATTTCCTTTCATCGTCCGCGCGCGCGGCGACGGCGGCGGAGGAGCTTAAAAGCGCCCCATACTTCTTGCACGCTTGCCGCGAAATCGCTTATTTATCGGCGGCGGCGGGCTTACGCGCCGCGTGACAACTTTAAAGCGGCCGATAGCGCGCGCATGCATGGTGCGCGCGGTCTGGAAAAATCGAACGATTCGTTATATATACGCTGCTGCTGCCGCCGCCGCCGCGTGTAATGTCTCGATCGCTTCGGGGCCCGATAGATATAAGGCAGATTGGCGGATAGATAGTTTATTATACGTCCCAGGGCGCATGCGCGGATTACGATAGTCCTCTCGGGGACAATTTATATAATATAATGCAGGGTAATCAGAAGTGAACGGCATGGGAGAGAGAGAGGTGAGTGCGCGATTAGGTAGGAGGTGGTGGTATGGACGCGGCTGCGCGGTGCACGTGCAGTGAGATGATGGGAAAAAATCCGAGGATTTTAGAGGTAATGGAATGCTGCTAATGGGTAAATACAAGTGGTTTATGAAGTGGGTAATGATATGTGTGGGGGGCAAGTGTGTAAGGGACGCCAGTGGTGTAGTTTGAAAATTATAGAATTCAATTGACGTGTTTATGAATTATGCTAATGTGTATATGGTAGTACTTATATCTTGTTTTTGAGATTTTTAATTTCATGCTGATTGATTGATGAAGTGTAGGCGGCTATATCAGGCATGTAGAATTGTCATGGGTCGTGATTGTGGTTGGAATATTGTTAGATCTGTAACACAAATTTTAATAGTATTTAAATATATGCCGCTGCTATATCTATGACACATTTTTATTATGAGGAATAATGACAAAGACATTTTTATACGTATCTAACATAATAAACCAACCTTAAAGCACCTAAAATAGTGATTTAATGGCAGTTTCTGAGAATTACAGAAAAAGGGATTACAAAAAAAATATTATATTAAAAAAGGCTGCGCCCTCTAATGTGGAATTTGATAGTTTCCACACAAGAAGGAGCATTATTTCTTTAGTCAATTGTCAAAATAACTTTTCGAACATTCACGATTGAATCAATACGAAAATGGTTATGTCTGATGGTAAGGGTGGCGGTAATCGCGACACTTCTAGTAAAAATACCCTTTTCGTCGGTGTACTTATTTTGCCTCCTCCTAGAGGAAGCTTTGTAATAGTAAAATTTTAAGTTTCGTTAAATCGCTCTAATAGAAATACGAATAGAGGTGATAGAAGTATGAATCAAATGATTTTAGAAAATGTCTGTATGGATGTGTTTGTGTGTATGTGTATGCATGTATGTGTGTGTGTGTGTGTGTGTCGTCTTATCTCAGAATCTATTCGATCGTTTTTAACCGAACAGATTTAATTTTTTTTTTTTCTTGTGTAAATGGGGGAAGGAAATCTTCTTTTTAATTCGCCGATGCGTTTTTGTTTTATTACGAATTTTCGATTTTCGCAAAAATTCATTTTTGCGTTTTTTTAATGATAACATTGAGATATTGGAATCGGAAAGATAGTATTCAAAAGAGTATAAAAAACCTATATTTAAAAAAAATTATATTTGCGGTTCTTTTGTTATTAACAAAAACGTGTTTTTTTTTTAAAGCTTGTAACTCCAAAAATAAACGGTCAATTTTTCTGAAAAAAATCATGATAATGCAGAATATAAATAGCTATAATCTGTATAAATTTGAATTCATTTTGTCGACTAGTTTTTGAGAAAAAAATTGAAATACGAAAAAAATGAGTTTTGTATGTTCAACGATTACGGGAGTAAAATTGACTTAATCACTTCGAAATTCCTTGTGGACGTAGATTTTGGATAGCTCTCGGTCGAGTTCTTTGGACAAAATGATTAGTTCAGAAATTTCTTTAATATTTGTGGTTAAAATTTTTTTAACCTTTTTTTCAAATCGTAATTTCACGAGAACGGCTCCATATATCAGCTCCAAATTTATAGAAAATTTTATATGTGATATAGATAATATGGGTGCTAATTTTCATCAAGATCGAACGATTACTTTTTGAGCTATTTGATATTGAAAATTTTTGTATTTTACAAAGTCAATTTCTGCGTCACATGATACCTAGTGAAAAAAATTGGTTTAATGTAGGTTTCATGTTGTAATTTTGTGGAGATATAGAGTTTGTATATTTATCGTACAAGTCCTTTAGGTAAGGGAATCATCTATTTAAGGTTAAAATTTTTTTACGTTTTTTTTTTAAAATTGTGATTTTGAAAATTTTTCATTGAAAATAAAAAAAATCCCGCAAATTACAATGTTAGCATCCTAACTACCACACACAATTGTCCCAAGCCGCTCGACAACGACGTATTTCGATGCAACTAGCTAGGGAGAGAGCGTGGCAAGTCTAAAAAAAAATTTTTAGCGAAGATACCGATTTGACTAAATCCCGCAATAAAAAAAGGAATGAAAGTGTTCTCACTTTCGACCGGCTGCACGCACAGGCACGGTCACTCTATTCCAAAAAAATCGCATGGAAATCGCTTAAAATCTCGCGTCAAAAAAAATGAATTTAATTTCGCCACATATGACAACGAAAACAACTACAATCGTCGTTTAAATGCTTTCGCCCTGGATTTACAGCAGTTTAAAAGGGTCGGGACAAGTATACACAATACTGCCCGAGCATAAACATAAACACCTACAAAAACAAGAAATCTGCTGTTTTGTGTTTATGTTTCTATGCGCGCCGCGAGTCTTCTTGTCTGTTTGTTTACGCCCGGCACCTCGACTTGGCGAGTCTAAATCACTGCGCCTATCAGCTGTAACAGCTTATGGCCATTGACCGTCTGCTGATTAGTCCGGTGCAGTGATTCGCGCGCGGGCGAATTTAAACGAAACGCGATTTGAATAGGCCGGTCTCGAATGTACCGGCCGCTAACGTTCTCCTTAAACCCAACACGTTAGGGCGCCATTGTAACGCGCGAACTGAAAAAAGACTTTACAGAAAAATACGCGTCGGGTATTAGTTGGAAAGCGAAGTTCGCGTGCGATCTTCGCGTTGTTTTCGGGATTCCAGGAGCAGATCCCCGGGCAAGTCATTTTAGTCTGTCACCCGCGGCACCGTGTTCTAGGGCATCGCTGACCTGTGGCTTTTCGGGATTTTCCCCCCATTAGCCATCCCGTTACAATGGCGAGCGGCCGGTGGTGCGTTCACCGGCCCAGCGAAAATAATCACGTTGATCCGCCCGCGTCGAGCGGCGGATCCCGTCTTCTTGTCTGCGCGCAACGCGACGCATAATTTTATGTCAAGATTTATGAATAAACATTGTTATTATGCTGTGAAATAATTGAGGATATTCTTCATTTATCGACCTTAACCTAACCTTCTCCCGGATACCGCCGCCTCCGCGGGAAAACGACTCCGCCGGTCGTTTTCATATCTGAGTCTAGCGGCCGCGCGCTTTACTCTTCGAGTGCGCGCTTTTCATTCAGCGATCCAATTAGTTGGAAAGCGAAGTTTGCGTGCAATCTTCGTGTTGTTTTCGGGATTCGAGGAGCAGATCCCCGGGCAAGACATTTTAGTGACACCCGCGACACCGTGTTCTAGGGCATCGCTGGTGTCAGACTAAAATGACAACCACCAAAGTTGCGCAGTTCCCGCGCGCAGCTCGCGAATAGATCGTTCGAGCGATGTCAACAAAGGCTCGAGATGCACGAATTCGCGGGAACAAGAGCCAAACGAGTTCGATAGAATACGGAGAACCGAGATTCTTATTCTCTCCGTATTTTATCCTGGAACTTCGTTATACACGAAAATTTCTGAAAAAACTCTAGCATATTCCTTGATAAATTCGAAGCACTTTTGCGCTTTGCAATTTTTCCCTAAAGTTAATCGTTATCGAGAAAAAAAATTTCGAATGTTATATTTGGCCGAATCCATCTCAAATCAGACAGCCCGCGTATGCCCATTTCACCTATCAGGTTGAAATAAAAATATTTATGTTCTACTCGAAAAAATATTTTACACGTGTTTTTTTATTTTTTTGTTTCATCAAAATTTCATGCGTTCAGCGATACCGAAAAATTCCGAGAAAATTCTTTCATTGAGAAAAAAAATTTTCAATGTGATTTTCAGACTGCTATTGTTTCAGCAGTTTTTCAAGCTTTTAAACGTGTAACACATAATTTCACTCAGTTTTGAGCCCTCTTTAACGGCCTTAATGTCATTTTCAAAAAAAAATAAAAAATCCACGAGCTATGCACTTTTTACTGAAAAATTCATTTTTTAGAGAAGTGCCTTTTTCTCGAAAACCCCATGTTTTTTTTGCACAATTTTTGTTGTCGTGATAGAGGACGGTAATGCCTAGCTAGACGTATTTGTGAGATTCGGTACTTTTTTCCTGGGATAGCGATCACTAATGAGATAACACACAAACAAATTTTTCACGCTTAACGCTTATATATAGTCAATGATATTAGAGTCAATGTAAAGGTATTTATCTTTGTGCGTATGTAATATACATGTACGTGCGCCTACTTATAGGAGTATATGTACTAGTACATTTGTCCGCTAGATGGATATGGTTTGACTTAACATTTACAAAGAAAAGTTCGGTTTCTGCTATATATCACACATCTCGTCTTATTTAAAACCATCATCTTTTGGAAAATTATTACATATTTACACCTTATCAACTCAACTACGATGTCTCAATATTACTCAACAGAGAGAATCAAATGTGCAGACTTTTTAGACAAACACAAACAAATTATTTACAAATCTAGTTCCGTACGTTTAAAACAACTTGAGAATCTTGCTCATCCATTGAAGCACCTCTATCCTCATTTACCTTTGACACCTTCTACATATCTGTGTCAACATTGTTACAATCGTGCTTTAGAATTGGTGAGTAGTACTGACAATGAATTTATAACGGATAATGAAGTTACCGATAACGTAGTTGATAGAGATGAAGATTTTTTACCAAGTACTCCAGAACGCATTGAAGAATTTAATAATGAAATAAGTACATCTTTCTTAGGTTCTGTATCGCCTCTTAAAAGAAAAAATCTTATACATGAAAAATCAATTGAAAATTACGTAACAAAGAAGAAAAAAAAAATACTTTCAACATTGTCTAATACCCTTGATGTGAAGTTGAACAATGTTTATGACGTTTCTATAACAGCAAATGAATCAACTGTATGCCATTGTACAGAATGGATACAAAATCTTGGTCTAGCCTTGCAAAAGTGTTCTACGGTATCAGAAAAAATAAAAATTCTGACTTTGCTACCTTCATCCTTTACAAAACATGAAATTTTATCTTTATTTCCAGAAATAACAATGTATATGATCAACAAATCGAGAAATCTTGTTAAAGAAAAAGGAATTTATTCAGAACCAGATGCATATTCAGGCCATCCGATTGATGAAAACATGGAAAAAATTGTTATGGAATATTATTTAAATGATGATTTTAATTGTTCAAGACAAAGTCCTAATAAATGTGACGTTGTTACAATTAAAGTTAACAATAAAAAAGAGAAAAAAGTTAAGCGTTTTCTTACTCGAAGTTTAAAAGAGACGTATAAAGTATTTAAAAATGATTATCCAGAATTGAGAATTGGAAAATCGAAATTTTATAGTTTGCGACCAAAGTATGTCTTACTTAGCCCCATCAAAGAAGTTTGTCTCTGTATCTATTGCGCAAATTATGATTTATTTCTTACGAGCTTAATTAATTTTAGAGGGAGTAACGTCACAGAGTTGGATGAAAGTCGGTCACAAATAATAAATGCAACAATGTGTTCTGAGCCATCTGATTTATGTTATTTACAAGAATGTAAACTATGTCCAGGGATTAAGGGAATTACGTTTCATGTTTTAAAACTGCAAGATGTAGAAGGCACAGAAGAAATTACATATGCTTTGTGGGATAATGGAAACCTGATTAAAAAGACACTATCAATTTCTGCTTTTAAAGATGAACTTTCGGTTTGGACCATGAGGGTTAGTACTCACATGTATGTAAAAAATATACAACGCAAAGCTATAAAAACAGAAAGAGAAAGTGCTAAAAAAGACTCACATCATTTAGTTCTTCAAATAGACTTCGCTGAAAACTGGGCTGTGATTCATAATAAAGCTGTTCAAGGAAATCATTGGGTTAATGATCAAATTTCTATTTTCACAGCAGTCTCTTATCAAGGGGATTCGACACAAAGTTTCGCAGTTATAAGTGATGACCGAAAACATGATTCAGCGTATGCTTTGCTAGCAGTACAAAAAATTATAAAATTCTTGAAAGAAAATTGTTGTGATTCAATTAAAAAATTACCATCGTATCAGACGGTGCTGCGAGTCACTTTAAAAATCGCTTTCAATTAGATGAACTAAAACGAGCACCGTGTGATATAAAATGGTTGTTCTCTGCTACTGGGCACGGCAAAGGAGCTGTAGATGGTGTGGGTGGACTTATAAAGCATTATGCTACTTCGCATAATCTTCGAGAGCCCCTTGAAGAAGCTATTCAAAACGCAAATGATTTTGCAATACATGTTCAAAAATATACTGATGCTATTAAAATAATACATTTACAAGATGCTGAAATAGAACAATTCAGAAAAGAAAAAAATATTGATTGGCTTACAACTCCAAAGTATCCTGGAATTCAAAAAACTCATATATGGGTTAAAAAACATGTGACGATAAAATACATTGTTTGACAGCAAAGACCGCTGATCGTCCGCTTACTGAATTAAGAACAATGAAGCAGAAAAACAAAGGTAGTAAAATAGGTATACAAATGAAAAAAAGGTA
This sequence comes from Torymus aiolomorphi, assembly GCA_036365515.1. Classification (NCBI taxonomy): domain Eukaryota; kingdom Metazoa; phylum Arthropoda; class Insecta; order Hymenoptera; family Torymidae; genus Torymus; species Torymus aiolomorphi. The sequence continues at coordinate 133,900,865 of CM070877.1, forward strand.
TAAAAATAAAAAATCAAAAGACGCAAATAACAAATAAATACATAGTTATGTGTACCTGTATATTACATACACACAAAGACAAATACCTTTACATTGACTCTAATATCATTGACTATATATAAGCATTAGGCGTGAAAAATTTGTTTGTGTGTTATCTCATTAGTGATCGCTATCCCAGGGAAAAAGTACCGAATCTCACAAATACGTCTAGCTAGGCATTACCGTCCTCTATCACGACAACAAAAATTGTGCAAAAAAAACATGGGGTTTTCGAGAAAAAGGCACTTCCCTAAAAAATGAATTTTTCAGTAAAAAGTGCATAGCTTGTGGATTTTTTATTTTTTTTGAAAATGACATTAAGGCCGTTAAAGAGGGCTCAAAACTGAGTGAAATTGTGTGTTACACGTTTAAAAGCTCGAAAAACTGCTGAAACAATAGCAGTCTGAAAATGACATTGAAAATTTTTTTTCTCAATGAAAGAATTTTCTCGGAATTTTTCGGCATCGCTGAACGCATGAAATTTTGATGAAACAAAAAAATAAAAAAACACGTGTAAAATATTTTTTCGCGTAGAACATAAATATTTTTATTTCAACATGATAGGTGAAATAGGCATACGCGGGCTGTCTGATTTGAGATGGATTCGGCCATTTATGCATGTATATCTTGAATCACCGTTTATCTGACAATTGTTTTGAAAATATCCTAAAATGTTATAATTCGAAGTATAGTACTATTTCATAGTCCTCCCTAAGATCGTATGGAAATACCTATATTTAAATATTGGTTTAATACCTAAATTATGTAATAAATTGTTACAAAAATTATAAATTTTGTTATTAAAAATTAATTAAAGGAATCAGCAAATTAAGATTGAGGAAGCCACGGGCCAATGATTAGCAGAGGTTTTTTTTTTCTAAAAAAAAAAAAGTTGAATGTAATTTTGTGTGCAACTCGCCAGAACTTCGTTCAGATCAACTATTTCTTTCAGAAATTTTTACACAATAAAGTTTGGATTATTAGGAATATTATAAACCATAGCGGAATAATAGATATTGTTATTGAACCAATTAGCGAATTTTAAAATAATTTTTTTTCGCTATTTTAAACCTGTATTTTCAAATGCAAAAGTTGTGTAACAAATTTTCGAACTTTGCGATTGGATTCGAACTACTATATTCTTAAACGCCTAAGGAAGTTTTTTGGAAAATTCCAGTACTCTATACATTGCTGCTAAATAAAATTTTTCGTGATTGTTACGATAAATGCTGTTGCGCACGACACGATAACAAAAAATTGTACAATAATACATAGACTACTGAAGTTTCCGTGCGCACGTCATAACACGTGTAACGTGTCGCGCGGCCTTCAACAGCATTTATCGTAACAATCACGAAACAACCAAGCTAATGATATATAGCACGAAAGAAATAGTTGACTCCACCACTCGTGTTTATTTTCTTTTTAATTTATAACTCTATTAATGATCATTTGATATGAACGGTGAATATAAGAAAGATTTTTTTTTTCATTTTCACTTATTGCAGTCATGAAGGCTTTGTGTATTTTGTTGTGCGTCGCTTTCGCCAGCGGATTCTATATAGGTAAAAGAGATTTTAAATAGTATTTTCGTTAATTAAAATAGATTTTTCAATTACATATTATATTTCAATTTCTAACAGATAACAATGGAACACATGAAAATAAAATTGTTGGAGGAGATCCCGTTAGAATAGAAGATCTACCATATCAGGTAAATAAATATCAACAAAATTTTGTGACATTCATTCCTTTGCAGCAATTTCTTTAATGTATTTAGTTAAAAAATTAAGAGATTATTTGATAGCTTTATTCATAGATTTATTTATTAATAGATTGTTGAATAAAATAGTCCATGAACGATATTAATAGACCTACTTGCTTTATCGTATTATCTATTGAATAAATTTCATACAAAACAGTTTATTGAAATTTAAAAATTTTTTTAAATTAATTCAAGAAGATGTTGAATCTGATTAAAGCTCCTTATATCTTGTATATCAACATAATAATTTCAATATAAATCTTTAAGGCCCATAGCTCTCAGGATGAAAGTATTTAAATTTGTTTTTAGGCTAGCTTGTTTCGGATGAGAATACTTAACATCTGCGGTGCGACTATTATACATCGATCTTGGGTTATAACTGCTGCACACTGTGTCCAGTAAGATTTCATTTAATTTTTATAATTACATTAAGTATTTCTACATAATAGAACTTCTTACAAAAAATTAAATTAACCTCTTCATTGAAAAATAGTAATAAATCGCATATATCAGTACGAACTGGCAGTAGATACAGAAGAACTTTAGGTCAAGTACACACAGTTGAGGAAATTATAATTCATGAGGATTTTGAGACCAACGGCAAAAACAACGACATTGCTCTAATCAACGTAATTAAATATGTTTATTTTATCTGTGAATTATTTAGAAAGGATTTAATATATATATATATATATATATATATATATATATATATATATATATATATATATATATATATATATATATATATCACTATTCATGACAATGTTAGTATTTCAATGTGTGTAATAATAGTTTTATACAACTTCGAAACTTGTTAAATAAATTTCAGAACAAACTTAAATTTTTGATTAAGAACTAAGAACTTGTGACTAACACGAATATTTTCATTATATTTTTCATCCAGCTTGCACAGCCTATTCCATTTTATAGTAAACAACAACCTATAGAACTTGCAAAGCTACGCGATATTCCCAGAGAACGTGAATTGATGCAGATTTCTGGTTTTGGAAAGACAGGGGTAAGTTCTTATCCTTCACAGAGAAATGTTTTCTTTTTTTCTCGAATTATTTTCTTTAGTTCATTTAATGAACTATTTTTAGCTACATGAGAGGCCAAGTGATGTTTTGATGGCAGCATACGTACCTATATGGAATCAAAAAGATTGTGAAAGATTTTACAGGTTAGTTCAGATAACCGATAATATGTTTTGTGCGGGCAATGGAGAAGCTGATACGTGCCAAGGTGATTCTGGTGGACCTGGTGTTATTCATGGTAAACTCTATGGAATCATTTCCGCTAGTCCATATTGTGGATCGAGGACATTTCCTGGAGTGTACACTAGTGTGCCCAAATTCTATGATTGGATTGTAGAAAAAACTGGACTCAGATTCTAAATTTTATAAACCTAACTTAGTGTAAAAAATACTTGTTTTACGTGATAACAATAAAATTTTGAAAATTCATTGGCAAGTAGCTTCCTCAAACTAATTTATGAATTCTTTTTTTTTATACGTTTTAATAAAATAATTTTTTTCTCAAAAACAAATGAAGAAAATTTATTGAAATTTTAACCAAATATAGTTTTAAATATGTGTATTATATAATATATATATATAATAAGTGGTTACCTACATCGCAAACAAAATAGTCTATAAATTTCAAGCTTCTACATGGAGTCGTCATTTAGAAATTACGATTATCAAAAATAAGTAAAAATGTTTTATCCATTAATATCTCTAAAAATCAGGAGACAATTCTTTCACCTAAAGGATTTATACAATAAATGTATAAACGCTACGTTTCCACAAAATTTCAACATGATTAAACCGATTCTTTTTGCTTCCTCCTAGAGGAAGCTTTGTAATAGTAAAATTTTAAGTTTCGTTAAATCGCTCTAGAAACACGAATAGGTGTGATAGAAGTTTGAATCACATGATTTTAGAAAATGTCTGTGTGTGTGTTGTGTGTGTGTGTGTGTGTGTGCCGTTTTATCTCAGGATCTATTCGATCGTTTTTAACCGGACAGATCTCATTTTTTTGTTTTTCTTGTGTGAATGGGAGATGGAAATTCTATTTTTGATTCGCCGATGCGTTTTTGTTTTATTTCGAATTTTTGATTTCCACAAAATTGATTTTTGCTTTTTTTTAATGATAGGATCGAGATATTTAAATCGGATGTGTAGCATTCGGAAGAGAATTAAAATACCTATATTTTCTAAAAAAAAAATTTTTCTAGTTATCACGGTTCTTTTGTTATTAACAAAAACGTGTTTCTTTTTAAAGTTTAAACTCCCAAACTAAACGGTCAATTTTTTGAGAAAAATCATGATAATGCAGAATAAAGTAGCTATAATCTGTAAAAATTTGAATCCATTCAGTTGGTCAGTTTTTGAGTAAAAAATTGAAATATGAAAAAAGGAGTTTTGTATGTCCAACGATTACGGGAGTAAATTGACTTAATCACTTCAAAATTGCTTGTGGAGGTAGATTTTGGATAGCTCTCGGTCGCGTTCTTTGGGCAAAATTATTAGTCCAGAAGTTTCTGAAATATTTGCGGTTAAAATTTTTTTAATCTTTTCTTCAAATCTCAAATTTTCGAGAACGGCTCCATGTATCAGCTCCAAATTTATATACAATTCTGTATGTGATTTAGGTAATATGTGTTCTAATTTTCATCAAGATCGAACGATTACTTTTTGAGATATTTGATATTGAAAATTTTTGTATTTTACAAAGTCAATTTCTTTGTCGCATGATAACTAGAGAAAACCCGCTGCCAATTCATTGACACGTAGCTTGCTCAAACTAATTTATCAATTCCTTTTTTTATACTTTTTTATAAAATAATTTTTTTCTCAAAAACAAATGAAGAAAATTTATTAAAATTTTAACCAAATATAGTTTTTAATAAGTGTAATAAGTGGTTAAAATTTTGAGTCGATTTATGAAATATTCTCTGAAAAACAAGTATTCGAAAATATTTCAAAATAATTAGTTCTTTAAGAAATAACAAACATCTGTATTATTTTAATTGTAATATTATATTCAAAGCTTTTAAAATTACTAAATAACCTTTATTTCAAATTATATTTTCTTTATAAAATTTCACACATATATTGCCTATACCACACACCAAATTGTATTACATACGCGAATATTTTTAATGTTACTTAAATTAATACCGTCTTTAGTTATTCATAAAAAATATATGTTTTTTGAATGACGTACTTTAAAAAAAAAACCGTTTTTGTTAATAACTAAAGAAAAAGAATTTTTTTTTTAAATATAGGTTTTTTATGCTCTTTCGGAATACTATCTGCCCGATTCAAATATCTCAATGTTATCATTAAAAAAACGCAAAAATAAATTTTGCGAAAATCGAAAATCCGAAATAAAGTAAAAACACATCGACTAATCAAAAATGGAATTTCCTTCCCCCATTCACACAAAAAGAAAACAAAAAAATGAGACCTGTCCGGTTAAAATCGATCGAATAGATCCTGAGATAAAGCGAACAACGAAGACGTTCGTTCGATTTTGTCCACGTTCTTTATTCGGCGTAAACAAGACAATAGGTTAAAGTGAACGACATGGCAAATGAGTATTCGATAAGAAGAAATAAAGCACCGTTAATTTGCCAATAATATTCGACGCCAATAGTATAGCCCATACATCCTTAAACCTATTATATTCTTTACGCCGAATAAAGAACGTGGAGAAAATCGAACGAACACCTTCGACGTTTGAATATAGCGCTGCTCCGCGCTTGCAGTGCAGCCAACTCAACAAACCTAAAAACAGTGAAACAAATGCGAGGGAGCCATTTCGGCCATATTGAATGATTTGGCCCGAAGCAAGCACTGATGGATGTGTGTGTGTGTGTGCGCGTGCGTGTGTGTGTGTGTGTGTGTGCGCGCGTGTGTGTATGTGTGTAACGCTTTATCTCAGGATCTATTCGATCAATTTTAACCGGACTGGTCTCATTTTTTTTTTTTTTTCTGTGTGAATAGGGAAAGGAAATCCTCTTTTTGATTCGCCAATGCATTTTTGTTTTATTTCGAATTTCCGATTTTCGCAAAATTTATTTTTGCTTTTTTATAATTATAATATTGAGATATTTGAATCGGGCAGATAGCATTCGAAAGAGAATAAAAAGACCTATATTTAAAAAAAATTACATTAGCTATTGCGGTTCTTTTGTTACAAACAAAAACGGATTTTTTTTTAAAAGCTTATAAATCCAAAAATAAATGGTCAATTTTTTTGAAAAAAATAATGATAATGTAGAATATAAATAGCTCTAATTTGTAAAAATATGAGTCCATTCTGTTGGTTGATCGAGTTTGGTGCAAATATTCTACCAAAACTCGCGGATCAATTGTGCGAAAAGGGGGAGGGGGAAGTGTTCGTTTAAGAAAGCAGAACATTTCAGCCCCCGTTTTTTCAGTGATCGCTTTCAAATTTCTTGTAGAGGTAGATTTTGAATAGCTCTTGGCTGAGTTCTTTGGGCTAAATGATTGGTCAATAAATTTCAGAGATATTTGAGGTTAAAGTTTTTTTAACCTTTTTTTCAAATTGTTATTTTTCGAAGACGGCTCGATGAATCAGCTCCAAATTTATAGACAATTTTGTGTGTGATATAGATAATATATGTGCGAATTTTCATCAAGGTCATTCAATTACTTTTTGAGATATTTGATATTTAAAATTTTCGTATTTTACAAAGTCATTTTCTTTGCCGCATGATAACTAGAGAAATAAAATTGGTTTAATCATGTTGAAATTTTATGGAGATGTAGAGTTTATATATTTATCGTTATAAGTCCTTTAGATAAAATAATTGTCTCACAATTTTTAGAGATATTTAAGATGAAAATTTTTTTACGTTTTTTTCAAAATCGTAATTTCTCAATGAAGATCTCATGTATCAGTTTGAAATTTATAGACTATTTTGTTTGCGATATAGGCAATATACCTATGTAAGTTTTCATGAAGATTATATGGTTAGTTTTTGAGATATTTGATATTTAAAATTTTGGTATTTCTGGAAATGACTTTCTATGTCGCACAATAACTAGAGTATAATTTAATTACTTTGAAATTTGATAGAGATGTAGAGTTTGTATATTATTTATTACGTAAGATTTTAGGGCAAAAGAATTAGTTTATAAATTTCAGGGATCTTTGAGGTTAAGATTTTTAAAACTGTTTTAGCCCTCTTTTCAAATTGTAATTTTTCGGAGGTTAATTTACAGCGAGCTCTACAGAAACATGAAAACAGTCAGATACGCTGACCAATTATTTTGAGTTTGAACTAATTTTTCGAATAATTGCGATTTAACAAGTGAATATAGTAAGAATTAATTAAAATTATTTTTGTCAAACACAAATTCATTTGCGTTGTGCAATTTTCTAATAAATCGTTACAAAGTTTCTATAAAAAAAAATTTTTTATTTTTTATTCTTTGAACGAAATTTGGTTATGTCTCCATATCAAATGATTACTTCTGAGAAAACTTCGAAGTTGACTGTCTGATGTAACTGATTACTTCTGAGAAATCTTCGAAGTTGACATTGTCTGATGTAACTGATTATTTTTTTATTCTGCTACTCGTTTTTGAGAAAATCTACAGAAGTTGCGGAAATGCGACGGAGAGGAAAGGCAACACAATAGGAGCGCGGGTACGCGTGAAACCTTCGGCGAGTTTTGCGTTCCGAAGGCAAAAGGCTGCTTAAAATTTAACAGGGGGACGCGTGATACCCACTGACTAAACGCGGACTATTTTGTTGTTCTCAACTGTTCAATACTTTATTTCGAACGCGAACGCGTTGGCGAAACCTGTGGAAAGGTAAATGGATTCTGACGCAGAAGGCATTATAGAGTAAGATAGCGTATTTTTTCATATGATTTGTATAATATTAAAAAAAATTCAGAAACATGATATCCGATGTAAAATTTTATACTCTTCCAAAATATGGTATCAGAATTTGTCTAACATTAATATTTAAAAAGCTATAAACAATTTTTTGTAAAAAAATGCAATTTTTTCGACTAAGAAAATATTTTTGATCTAAAATTTTTATATGAAACCGGAAATATACACATCCTTTTATAGATAAAAAAGTGTTTTCGAGTCATAAACTTAAAGATAGGTGGGTCTGGAATAAAAATTCAACATGGTGGTTCCTAAAATGGCGTCCGAAATAATGTAAAAATTTTTTTGATAATCTTCAGGACACTGCATTTTAAAAAGTATGAGCCATTTAAAAAAAATGCTAAGAATGAAAAGTTCTTAGAATTTATCGAGAAATACACTGAAATTTTTTCAGATTTTTTTGGTGACATTTTGAAAAATTTGTTGTTTAAATTTTTGAAAATTTTAAAAAATTCACGAAAGTTTCTGAAAAAACTCTGGCATATTCTTTGATAAATTCGAAGCATTTTTTGCTCTTTGCAATTTTTCCCTAAAGTTAATCGTTTTCGAGAAAAAAATGTCGAATGTTATATTTATGCATGTATATCTTGGCATGTTCTTGTTTGTGCACATAAGGATTGTGCACATATTTATTGTGCACAGATAGCATTGGTACATATCTATATATATAGATATATGCCAATGTTAAAGTGTGCACAATTAATATGTGCACAATCAGTATGTGCATAAACAAGAACACGTCTATATCTTGAATCACGGTTTATTTGATAATTATTTTTAAAATATCCTAAAATGTTATAATTCGAAGTATAGTTGCTATTTCATAGTCCTCCCTAAGATCGCATGAAAATACCAATATTTAAATATTAGTTTAATACCTATATTAATTATGTAATAAATTGTTGCAAAAATTATATATTTTGTTATTAAAAATTAATTAAAGGAATCAGCAAATTAAGTTTGAGGAAGCCACGGGCCAATGATTGGCAGAGGTTTTCTTTTTTCTAAAAAAAAAAAAAGGTTGAATGTAATTTTGTGTGCAACTCGCCAGAACTTCGTTCAGATCACCTATTTCTTTCAGAAATTTTTACACAATTAAGTTTGGATTATTAGGAATATTATAAACCATAGCGGAATAATAGAGATTGTTATTGAACCAAATAGCGAATTTTAAAACAATTTTTTTCGCTATTCTAAACCTATATTTTCAAATGCAAAAGTTGTGTAACGAATTTTCGAATTTTGCGATTTGATTCGAACTACTATATTCTTAAACGCCTAAGGGAGTTTTTTGGAAAATTCCAGTACTCTATACATTGTTGCTAAATAAAATTTTTCGTGATTGTTACGATAAATGCTGTTGCGCACGACACGATCACAAAAAATTGTAGACTACTGAAGTTTCCGTGCGCACGTCGTAACACGTGTACCGTGTCGCGCGGCCTTCAACAGCATGTATCGTAACAATCACGAAATAACCAAGCTAATGATATATAGGTCGAAATAAATAGTTGACTCCACCACTCGTGTTTATTTTCTTTTTAATTTATAACTCTATTAATGATCATTTGATAAGAACGGTGAATATAAGGAAGATTTTTTTTTTTCATTTTCACTTATTGCAGTCATGAAGGTTTTGTGTATTTTGTTGTGCGTCGCTTTCGCGAGCGGCTTCTATATAGGTAAAAGAGATTTTAAATAGTATTTTCGTTGATTAAAATAGATTTTTCAATTACATATTATAAATCAATTTCTAATAGATAAGAATGGAACACATGAAAATAAAATTGTTGGAGGAGATCCCGTTAAAATAGAAGATCTACCATATTAGGTAAATAAATATCAACAACATTTTGTGACATTCATTCCTTTGCAGCAATTTCTTTAATGTATCTGGTTAAAAAATTAAGAGATTATTTGATAGGTTTATTAATAGATTTATTTATTAATAGATTGTTGAATAAAATAGTCCATGAACGATATTAATAGACCTACTTGCTTTATCGTATTATCTGTTGAATAAATTTCATACAAAACAGTTTATTGAAATTTAAAAGTTTTTTTAAATTAATTCAAGAAGATGTTGAATCTTATTAAAGCTCCTTATATCTAGTATATCAACATAATAATTTCAATATAAATCTTTAAGGCCCATAGCTCTCAGGATGAAAGTATTTAAATTTGTTTTTAGGCTAGTTTGCTTCGGATGAGAATACTTAAGGGGGTTCTCCTCGGGCACTACAGTTTGTTGCTCAGCGAGAGCACAAACTATACCATGGGCGTCGTTCTGTCTCTGTCGCTCTCGTGCACGTCGTCTGCTATTTGTGTTTATAATCATTAATATCTTTTTAAAAAGATCGGCTTGACACATATTTGATAAACTTAATAGAAAGAGCCGAATTTCATATTTCTAAGCTATGTTTTTCTTTTTGAAGTCCAGTTTTTTTGGTGAGTAATTCTATTACTTTCTGTCACAGTTGATATAGCACTCATTTACTCTCACGTAAAAATAACCATTTTCAAGAATTTTTTTCTCAAAAATTTGTTGCGCAATGTATGTAAACAAACATATGGTATCATTTCTGTGACTTTGAAGAATATTTGTATATTTTTTTCAGAAGCATTTTCAGTTTTTGCAATGTGAAGAGAACTACCTTAACATCTGCGGTGCGACTATTATACATCGATCTTGGGTTTTAACTGCTGCACACTGTGTCCAGTAAGATTTCATTTAATTTTTATAATTACATTAAGTATTTCTATATAATAGAAATTCTTACAAAAAATTAAATTAACCTCTTCATTGCAAAATAGTAATAAATCGCATATATCAGTACGAACTGGCAGTAGATACACAATAACTTTAGGTCAAGTACACACAATACAAATAAACGGAAACCAGAAAGGCTTACATCGGACCACGATTTTCTAAAGCTTTTCAAGAAATTCTTAAAAAATCCAAACCAGGAAAAATGCTGTTTGGAAATGATCTGGGCGTCAAAATTAAGGAATTCCATGAAACGGATAAGCTGTTCAAGAGTATGACGACAGAAAAACCAACTAGACAACAAACAACGGGAAGGCTGTTGTGTTCCTTTGGCTGTAAAAGGCCTAATGTTGAACTATAGATAATTGGACTAAGGTACACCATGAACTATGTTGAACTATAGATAATTGGACAGTTGGACTATGATACACCATGAACTAAGAAATACACACATATCATACGTATGTTACATGTAAGCATTTGACACGGTAACCTACTTTTAGCTCTTTAATTTTTGTAAACACAATTGTCAGCTGAATCGAATACTCGGATGGTTTAGATTCGTTTTACGTCGCTTTTTACGTAAAAAGTGTTCTTTTTGTGTAATTTGAGGTTCGTGTGTTTTGTTACACAGTATAATTATTGTGTTTATATAGTTGTGAACTTTGTGAAATATAAAAATAGTGATTAAAAAAAAAAATTTAAAGTGACTTCTAACAAAGCTTAAAAATGGCAGGAGATGCCAGAGGACGATTTACCAGCACTCATCATGACGCCAAATACCCAAGAGGAAGAGTAAAGAAAAGACCAAAAATTTTTGGAGGGAATATCCACAAAGAAGAAAATGAGAGAAAGCGGAGAAGAACATCAACTTCAGCTAGAAAAATGAGAAATACATCAACATCTCCTCACTGCAATACGAAGAATAGAATTATCAACATCAGCATTCTGTTTCCTGAACTGGAAAAAGTGTTATGTTGCAGTGAGTGCCATGGACCTGTTTGTATAAGCGATTCCAGCCTTCAAGGGTTTGGATTCAAAATTGATATAGTGTGTGACAGATGTGGTCAAATTGCAGGAATAAATTCTTCCAAGAAAGTTGGCCCCATGAGTAATGCATGGGAAATAAATAGAAGAAGTCTGCTAGCCACGCGTGCACTTGGCCACGGTCACACAGGACTATCAACTTTCTCTGGAATGATGGATTTATCACAACCAGTGGCTCATTCTGCTTATGATAAAATTAATGAGCAGCTTGGTAATATTTGTGCAGAAGCGGCTCAAGAGTCTATGGACACAGCAGTGAAAGAAGAACTAAAATTAACACCACCAAATACGGGACTTACTGTGTCTGGTGACGGCTCTTGGAGGAAAAGAGGCTTTTCTTCTTTACAAGGTGTTGCCAGCATTATTGGCAACAGATCTGGCAAGGTTTTAGATGTTACTATTAAAAATAGTTTCTGTAAACCTTGCTCAGTTTGGGAGAAAAAAAAGGAACAGTGGAATATGAAGATGGTATGAAGAGCACGAACCAAATTGCACGGCCAACCATCAGGGCTGTGCTGGAAAAATGGAAGTAGATGGTATAAAGGAAATGTTCTCACGATCTGAAGAAAAATATGCAGTTAAGTATGAGTATTACATCGGTGATGGTGACTCTAAAGTGTTCAAGTCTGTGTCAGAAGCGGATCCCTATGGTGACAAACTACAAGTAAAGAAGATACACGGAGAAAAATAACATAGGAAAAATTACCATATTTGATTGTAAGTCGAGGACAGACTGAAATCCTCCACAAAATTGCTATAATTTATGGTAAAAATTGCCATAAATTTATGGCAATTTTTCCTACATTGTAAAAATTACTATAAATTTATGGCAATTTTTACCATAAATTATGGCAATTTTGTGGAGGATTTCAGTCTGTCCTCGACTTACAATCAAATATGGCAATTTTTCCTATGTTATTTTTCTCCGTGTAGAGTGCATTGGGCATGTCCAGAAGAGGATGGGCACTCGTTTAAGAAACATAAAGAAGGCATCAGGAAAGAAGCTTCTATCGGATGGAAAACCAATGGGTGGGAAAGGTCGCTTGACAGGGCAGGTGATCGGAACCTTATCTTCCTATTATGGAAAGGCGATCAGAGACCATTCAGATTCTGTCACTGGTATGAGAAATGCTATTTGGGCTACATATTATCATCAGTTGTCTACCGATCAGAGCCCTCAACATCAATTCTGCCCATCAGGACTTACCAGCTGGTGTAAATGGCAAAAAGCAAAGGCCAACAAAAAACTCAAGACTTTTAAACATAAAGTAGCCATTCCACTGGCCATCATGGATCAGGTGAGACCAATTTATGAAGACTTATCAAGTTCAGATCTTCTCCAGAAGTGTCTTGGAGGTTTTACGCAAAACTCTAATGAGAGTTTCAACAACTGCGTGTGGAAAATAGTTCCAAAAACCTCATTCAGTGGCTTGAAAGTTTTGGAAATAGGTACTCACATTGCTGTAACCTGTTTCAACCAAGGAAAAACAGGTATTCTAAATATCATGGAAAAGTTTGAATGCACTCCTGGATCGACTGCAGTAAAATGGATGGAATCAAGCGACGAATTCAGACTTAGATCTGCAGAAAAGAAGACTGAAGCCAACACCAAGGATGCTCGTATTATGAGAAGACAAGCTAGAGAGCAGCTCCAGGATGATTGGTATGCAGCAGGTGCATTTTAAATTATGTAAGTATATTATATAATATATATGCTTTTGTGCATTAGACATGCGTATATTATGCATATTGTATATGTATATGTATACATAAACATACATATCTTACAAACATGCACACACATTAATTTTCACACACGAGGTACATAAAACTAAATTATATTTTTACACTTTTGTATAGAAATGTCATAAGCCAAGAAATAATTGTATAATTAAAATTTACTTGCTTATAGCATTTCCATGCAAAAAATGTAAAAATATAATTTTGTTTTATATGCCTGGTGTGTGCAAGTTAGTGTACGTGTGTGTATGTGTGTGTATGTGTGTATGTGTGTGTGTGTATATATACATATTGTTTTTTTTAAATAATTAAATAAAATAATAAAATATATATTATACGTGTTTCAGTGATTTTGAAAGAAAATACATCATCAAGCGACTACCATGGGACCTTGCAGGACTTGACAGATGAGGTTAAGACAACACATTAACAACAAGACTTAAAAAAGGTTTTTAACCTAAGGCGAAAAAAACGATAAGTATTTAAGATAAATAAATTGATGCACGTATAGCCAAAATGTTATAAAATGACTAAAAGTTGATTTTGTTTTCTAGGTCAAAAAATACCAAGGAAAATAAAATTCTACGCAAGGAAGTCAATGCCAAATTGTTTTTCATAACCAGTATATGCATAAATATCAATATCAACTAAAAGAGAGTCGTGTTTTGGATATTTTTATGCATTATGAGATATCAAAACTTTAAAGTTGATTTTCTCACAATATTGTTTTTAATAAAATAAGCTCACTGACCGTAAGCTTTAAAATATTCCTGCGGATGGATTGACTCCAGATTTAAACTGAGTATTTCTAAATGGTATAGTTTTCTTATCAGAGTTTATGGTTTTAAAATTGAACGTCAGAAAAAATTTTTACATTAAAAAAATGTTGGAAAAGTTTAAACAATTAAGAAAAATATCATAAAAAAGAGGATAAAAAATTTTTTTTTCTTTGAATCAAAAATCCTAGCACTCTTAAGAAAACTATACCATTTAGAAGTACTTAGTTTAAATCTAGAGTCAATCCTTCCGCAGGAACATTTAAAAGCTTACGGTCAGTGAAAAAACTTGTTTCATCGATAACTATGGTTCTGGACCATAAAAAAGGCTCAAACACAGGTCTAAGGAAAGGTAAATATACCCCCTTTTATATGTAAAAAGTGGGAAATAATTGGCTCACATTTATGTATAGAAATATAAAATTTTTTTATTTCAGAAATAAAGGTGTCTAGCCCCCTTAAGGCAGATATTGACACAAATATTTTTTCGGGGCACTCTACTAGACAGGCCTCCACATCAGCGGCATTAACTAAAGGGGTAGGTATTGAAATAATAAAAATAACTGCGGGGTGGTCAGCATAATCGGAAGTATATACTAAGTTTTACAAAAGACCGATAGTGAATAAAAAAAAGTGCGGAATTTGCGTTAGCAATATTAAGAAAAGATTAAGATTAAGGTACAATACAATAAAATTGCAAAAGGCGAAAATTGTACAATTAATAACAATTTCTGAATTTCAAAGTAGATAAAATGCTATCAAAGACTAATTACAATTGATTGAACAAATAAGCAAAAATGAGCCTTCCAAAAGCTCTCGCTGATGTGAACACCAAGAAGCCGACACAGCAACTGCCCTTCTTTTTTGTTAATCTCTATGGAAATCATGTTTAATAAAACAATTGCCTCTGTGACTAACCGTGCACAAACAAGTCTCAGCTCTTGTTCACCACGCAGTCTCTCCTTTATCGACCACATCGATTTTCGGAGAACCCAAAAACAGACCCGGTCATACCTTTGTTTATACCGTGCTCGCGACCTATGCAATATCCATTTTTCTATATGCTGCGGCGAGAGAATTTTTTCTACTTAAACAATTAACTCTGTTTCATAATCCAATGGTCCAAAATATCGCATTGTTAGAGAGAGAGAGAGAGAGAGAGAGAGAGAGAGAGAGAGAGAGAGAGAGAGATCGCGAGTCGGTAACAATATCTTTCGCAAAAGTGAATATTTTTTAATTCTGAAAAATGTGAATGAAAGCTCTTTTTTTTCTAGTTTTATTTTCTATTTTTAAAGTTGTATATACAATTTTTTTAGATTGTTTGGTTATTGTTTGAAGAAGAGTCTGTTTTTTGAAATTTTTTTTAGAACAAGACTCGAATATCCAAAAACTTGAGTTTTTTAGAACGTTACGGTCTACTATAGTGGCTTACTTCATATTTTGAGTTCCAAAAGCATGTCCTCAAATTTGAGCAAAATACCTGATCCGCAGGTACACTCTCCTAGTAAGTGTGGGCATATATTTTTTTAGTGAATATAACCTCTTAGAAAATGCTGACATTAAACCTTTTACGTCTATGTCTGATATTGTGGGAATAACGATCGGTGGTAGATATAGCAGCAGCCTTAAATATGATAGACATATGGTACCCAGTAATAAACCACAATTTCGTATTTAATACAAAATATATTTATATAGTATTGTCAGATTATATTACTTTAAAAATGTATAAATTAACCACCTCAAAATAAATATTGTAAACTTTATTTTCACAATTGAAATTGCCAAACACGAATACAAATACCCATCTACCACCCAACAAATCAAATCACATCAAAAACTTCCTTATGACACTTTCACCTAACCAACCTCAAACATCTACTTCATTCCTTAATCACCCCTTCCCTCAATAACAGGTCCCCACCCCATATAAGCAATATATCCCACACCAACGCAAACCCACTGCAACACTCCAAACTCACCCGAGTAAACACCTCGGCGGAAAATAATAATACTATACACCGGAAAAATACTTACTACCCGCGGCGCGCGCACGCAGGTTCCGCTAATACGGCGCGTATCCTATCTATCCGCGCCGCAGGCCGCACTCGCATGACAAATTTTCCGGTTGCTGTTATTTAGAGTGCGTACAGCGGGGGAGAACGACAGCGGCTGCCGCTGCTATATCGAAGCGAGCCTGGCGTGCGACGCGGATTTTTGCCAGCAGTGGAGTTATGGAAATGAATGGTAAGAGTAATACGGGACTGGAGTGTGATATAAGCGAGTTTTTCGGTGGAATATTAGAGCGTTTCTGTGAGAGAGATAAATAATCGGGGTAGGTGTATAGATGTCATTTGGTGGTTTTATTCGTTTTGAATGGTTTGAAATGATGTTAGCGTAAGTTTATAAAATTAAAATGGTTTGAAGATTTTTATACCTATACTACATGAAATATAGTGACAGCTCTTATACAAAAGAATATTTAATTTAATAATTTAAATGGAAAATTTATTAACAATTTAAACGTGTTGAAATTATTAATTTAAATCTAAAAAAAAATTAAAGTTTTTAGAGAAAAAATTGTCAATATCACGTGATATTTTCTCGCGTAGCAAAGTAATATATGTTTCGTTAGCACGCTATGCGCAGAGTTATTTCAAACTTGCATACAAATGACAATTTAGAGCGACATTTTTCCGAATCGCACATTCTGATTTATCGGCGAAATAGAGAATTTGCCATTCTCAAAAATGATTTCGTGCGATTGGCGACAAGCTACCGCTGATAGCAACCTATTAGTTATTTCAAATTAACAACTCACTCGGGCCGCCGGGACAAAACCGCGTCGACTGCGAAATTAATTATATTAATTAACAAATATTTAATACTCTTATCAGCGCTGGAATTACGCCACATGTCAGCGGCATTTTTGTCGGGCGAACCATATTTCAGCCTGTCGCAGTTGTGTAATTAGCCGACAAGGATACTCGAGTCCTTTATGTAAACATTATTGAGTATTGTTGGGATAAATCAAGCTGTCTTTAAGATTCGAGAGATAATCGATTCGAAGAATAAAGAAACGAAAGTTTATCCGCCACTTTATAATTTATCTTCAACACGTACGTCGAATTGCAAAAGACGTGAAATGCATTTCCTAATACGTTAAGTCTCGCCTCTTCAAACAATATAACCGGATCGCAACTAACGTAACGAATATTCGCGCCATAATCTCCGCATCAATCACTATAACCAAACAGAACTTCCTTCAACCCTTCTCCTCAACGCAAAAAAGAAAAAGAAAGAAATCCCAAAAGCAATCGCATCAGCGCATCGTCTCTCGTCGCGTCCTAATAACCTCTCTCTCCACCGTACAATAAAAGACGACGACCACCCCGTAAAAATCCTCTCCATAAATTTCCGCCTCATCGTCTGCTTTCTCTCTCTTCCGCTATAACACACAGTCGTCCCGCCAACAAAAGCCCGTACGGATTTCGCCGATTCGCCGAGCGGAATATTTCGCTTTCCGTTAACGTCCACCACGCGCACGCCCCATCTCTCTCTCTCTCTTCAGAAGACGAATAGACGCGCGGACCGTTTCGTTGCTCGCGCACGCGCGCGCGCATCAGTAAAGAAGCGAAAAAGAAGAGAGCGGGAGCGAGCGTAAAAAAGAGAGACGCGACAGAAGAATCGAAAACTCGGACAATGGCCGCGCTCAGCAGCGAGCTCCCTTCTTCTGAGAGTGCAGCCACTGTCCAGTTCTCACCAAAGGGGGTACCTACGCAATGTTAAAGCACGTACGTACCGCGCGTGTATATCTAGGGCCGCGCGGCGATGAGAAAAGAAGAGAGAGACGGGCGAGACTGACCAATAGATCCGGTTTAGCGAGTTTCCGGATTCCGGGGGTCATCGCCGGCCCGCGCGCGTACACTCGTCACCTTCATTATGCGCGGCGCGCGCAACCCCTTGTAGGGTCCAACTGACCGCGCGGACGGCCGATCGAAGAGAGGGGCTGGCCGGCTTCCGTCCATCGGCGCGCATAAATTAAGCGTCGAATCCGGTTTTGCGATAATATGACCCAGGGATGGACACAGAGAGGCAAATTAACCTGCTTTCGCGTCCGGCGCGCAGGTTAGCGGTGTGCAGGGAGTGTCGAAGGGGGATGACCATTGCGCCGATGTCCGCTTCCTTTTTCCCTTCCGCGTCTGAATGTTTGTCCTTTCATTTTGACGTATCCTCGCGGCGGCGGCGGCGGCGGCGGCCGCTCTCTATATTACGCGCCGGTAGCCAGTGAGTGAGTGAGAGAGTCCAGTTTCGGTGGGAACGAAAACCTGATTGCGCGAGCGCGATGGACGCGCGCACTTTTCGACTCTATTTCCGTGAGACGCGCGCAGATAAAGAGAGATAGAACGCTGCCCCGTACTTATACGTACATGTATATGTATATGCACGGCCAAGGGAGAAAGAAAGAGAGAGAGAGATATATGTGTACGTGCGTACGTATGTTATGCAGTATAATGCGAGGGTCAAAGGGAGGTGGAGAAAAAAGGGAGTTACAATGGAACCTGGAAACACAACGTGCATTGCGGCGGCGGCGCGGCGTCTTCCACGCGCGCGAAAGACCAGAAGCGCGCGAGGCGCTCGTTAAGACACGGACCGGCCGAACCGGACGATCCGCTCCCAACGGAACGGCTATATGCTACTCTCTTTCTCTCGGGTGCGTGTGTGCTTCGATAAGGCCCCGGACTATAACAGCACGCGCCGCCGCCGTCGTCGTCGTCTTCTTCCGCGACGTAGCCGCCGGCTTTTCCGGTTTCTAAGGCCAGCCGGCGCTTTTCGGTAACGGCGTTTGCCTCTTGCCCTGTATTTAGGCAGCGAAGAAACTAGATAGACGAGGAAGAGCGAGCTTTTAAATCTGGACGCGATGATTCGTTTCCGGGTGGCCGGTAGTAGTAGGGGTTGTGCGATATGTAAGTGTTTTTTTTTTGTTACGGTGCGTATAGTGAAAGAAGTTCGTTAAGTGTCCCGGTGAGGAAGATGAAGTGAAGTATACATTAAAGGAGCGGAAACATATTTGCGTCGGTTGTTATTGTGAATTGAGAAATTTGAGCTATTTTCTTTTTTTGGGATATATAGCGCGACTTTAATTATATCCGAGCGATCGTATCGCGCAGTGATCGATACGGTTCTTTCCCTTTTAAACATCGATCGTTTATAAATTTAAATCAAAAATATCAACGTCATAATTGCTGATTTTTATCTGCGATTTCGCGCGTGTAATAACTCGCGCGATTATTTATTCGAATCAAGATACGCAGATATGCCCGCGCGCACATTGCTTTTACGCGTTTTGCTCGAAAGCCACGCGGCTTAATATAGAAATAACGCCGAATCCTCGTTCTCCACTCCTTATGAGAAATCCACCGGGCCCTCGATACCAAGAAAATAACGTATCCACAATCATAATAAATTCCCGTAATTGCCCGATACAAGTGCCTTAGAGCCGCGTATACGCACGCGCGTTTATATACCGCGCAAGTAATTGACATCGGAATTTCCGAAAATCATGGCGGCGCACGAAAAAGAAGCGCCCGCGCGGCCGATTGCGTATTTACGGCGGATCGAGAGAGAGAGACGAGATATATATATAAAGATAAAAGAAGATTGCCCCGCGCGGTTTCCGAAATTTCGCGACGGGGAAAGCAAAAGCGACGAGGAGGAGACTAACAATTTCCGTAATAATGGGGAAAAGGCGTAGCCATCGCGAGAAGATGCGGCCGATCTCTCTCGCGCCGCGGCCTTATTTGCAAGTAATGTAAGGAGAGGATAATGTTGCGTGTAGGCGAGCGGCTCTCTTATTTTATAGCTGCGTGTGTTTGATGGTTTTTTAAATTTCGGTTTTACGCCTGATATAATAAGCGAATTATACAAGAATGGGCATATAAGGCAGCGGCGGTTCAGAATAAAAATGCGATATTCTCGCGCGGGGATTATTAAGAGAGCGAGAGAGGAAGTCGTAAAAAAATTGCCGTACTTACATTATAAAATGCCGGCGCGAATGGTTTGTATAAAATTTTGTATTTAACGGTTAATTACACCCGTGTAATTGACAAAATCTAGATAAACTTTTATGCCGCAATAAAAGATACAGACGCATTAAATTTATTGTCAAATCAAGTTCATTAGCGAAGCAAAAAAACATGAACTTTTGCCTTTTGCTTTTCACCGGGCTCCAAAAAAGAAACGCCGCCGCCCGCTTTCAAAATCCTACGGCAAAATAAATACCCATCGCGCCGACACTTTCGCACAACGAGGAAAAACAACCTCCTCCTCCTCCTCTCGCATCCGCTCTCTCACCTCCCCCACATACATATGCATCCACACTCACCCTGCATTGTGCACCACGTATCCTCCGCGAAGAAAGAGCCGCCGGCTACACGTAATACGCGAAGCGCTTCTCTCTCTCGCCGCCATTAACCGCGCGAGCGAGATAAGCGCCGCGCTCTTGGTAATTGTTGGCCGAGCGTACGTATACGTACACGAAAAAGTCGAGGCACGCGCGCAGCCTCCGCGTATATATATAGTGAGTACTCTCCGCGCAAACGGCCGGATGTTGTTTATTCGCTCTCCTCCGCCTCTCTCTCTTTCTCTCTCGCCCCTTATACCTATCTCCTTCGCATCTTTGATAAAAACTGTTATTTATGTCGTTTTCCGTCCCGCGTTGGAGAGGGGGCAAGGAGGCACGTGCGCGCAGCTGCTGCTGCTCCTGCAAAGTTTCTATATACGCGCGTGTACGTAAAAACGATTTGTATCGATTATACGAGCGCTCTCTTTTTGCACGCGCGGGTAGTCTAGTTTTTAGCGGCTGATTGATAGTCGGCGCGCGCGCGTGCGCGGGCTCTAATTTCCGGCTAGGCAAGAACATTGTTAACAGTATCGCGCGGTGTGT
This sequence comes from Torymus aiolomorphi, assembly GCA_036365515.1. Classification (NCBI taxonomy): domain Eukaryota; kingdom Metazoa; phylum Arthropoda; class Insecta; order Hymenoptera; family Torymidae; genus Torymus; species Torymus aiolomorphi. Next base: position 133,921,884 of record CM070877.1, read on the forward strand.
ATGTAGGGGAAAAACCGCGATCGCTTAGAAGGTATTATATGTGTATCGGTTGATATCGGCGATTAGCCATTCGCTCTGTAGTTACATGCGCGAGGAAGTGCCTCGGCTCTCGTGATGCAATATTAATTTCTCTTCGCGCCGTGTTCCGTATATATATGTAGTCGAGCGGCTGAGCTGGGGAGAGGTTATTAGATAATCGGGCTGTGTTTATGATGGTTTTTGTGTGTAGCGGTGTAGGATATAGTTCCATTGGCTTTGTTATGGAGATAGAAGTAGTTCGGAAAGTGAATTAGGAGGTTAATAGTCTTGTAGCTGCTTCAGTTATAGCTGTCTATACGATACAAGAATGAATGAAAAGAGTAGTATTTTAGTATTTTTCTTAATTAAATCGTTACCCCATAGGGTGACTTCACCAGTGAAGGAATGAATAAGGAAATTGTAACTTTTGTTATTTAATTAAATGGTTTAAAAATCGATTAAAAGTAAAACCCTTTTGAAATTTATATTCTAAAATGTTCAAACTTTACGTCTGTGAGCAAATTTTGAATAAAGAATCAAAGTAAAAATTTTATTTAATGAAAATCTGTAAATATCTCCTAAAAACTAGTAAAGGAACACGCAATCTTAGTATCTAAATACGTTTCACCAGTGAAAGAATACATCGCCAGTGAAGAAACACTTAATAGTGGCGATTTTATGATTTTATTCTTAATATACATAGAAAGCTGGATATTTTCATATATATAAAGAGAATGTTCGCTAACTAGTGACTATACCAATACTGGTGTAGTCACCCTACAATCGGTTCATAACATTCTTTTTTTATTTTCTATTTTCTGATTTTGCACAAACCACATCACAATCTACAATTTTCGAACCCTGCCCCTTCATGCAACACTCCGATTAAACACTGATTATAACGACATTAACCATCTCGCGCAAAAACTCCTCTCCGGCTAACTCTCCACACACAACCTCGCATGCAACGACAAAACCTTCGCCCCCTCTACGCTTATAATTATACCCCTTTCCTCCCTTAAAAAAAAAACTCTTCCGCGTAAATAAAACACGAGCGCGGCGACAATTAGCCGCGAAGCATCTTTTAATAAAGTTTCTTTCCCTCCGTTCACATTTCTCCGCATCGCTCTTCTCTCCCTCTCTCCCTCCCTACACACACCACCGCGGGCAAAAAAGGCCTGCAGCGCGCGATTCGACGAATTTCATCCGCCGCGCGGATCGAGCAAGCGCAATCTGTCTGAGCAAGGGGGGCTGTTCTCTCTTGCATAGATCGCGAACACTGCCAACGCGCGCGTGCAATTATTTATCGGACGTCGCTCGAGAACTGATCACCGATGTGGCTCACGTGCGCTGCGCGCGGATGTAAAAGGGAAGGAAGAAGGGGGGGAGGTATTGCGCGTTCCCTTGACGCGCGGCTAATTATCATGCCTTTGCACTCGCGCGCGCGCGCGAATTTCTCGCGATCTCCTGGCGAACGCTTTTTCTCTCTCTCTCACAGAATAGTGTGTATATACGAAGGAGTTTATTCTTTAAGAGGGGGCTGGCTGTCTTATCTCCCGGGGCATATCTCTCGGCGATGACTCCATCCTCCGAGAGAACGTGCGGTGGCCTAAATCGAGAGACGCTGCTGCCGATATACGTGTGTGTGTGTGTGTGTGTGTTTCACACGGACAAAATTCGCGTGCGCAGCGCATGCATCATGATGCACGAAGAAAGTCCGCTGCTGCTGCTGTAGCTTCGTTCTTTTCTTTTTCTCTCTCGCATGTACTCTCTTCGCTGGTCGGCCTGCGGGTTTTTTTTTCTTCGGGGGCTGCTGCTGCTGCTACGGGGAGGTCGAGGGAGAGACTCGGAGGAAAAAAGAAGAGAAGGAGAGATGTGCATTCGGGGATTTTTCTGCTCTTATTCTTTTCTTTTTCGTTATAGGCCGAGGGAAAGAGGTTACGAGACGGTAATTGTGCAGCGCTCGCGCCCAGCGCAAAAAGTGTAAATAACGGAGGTTTGTCGGGCTGTGTCGCTCTCTTTAATCTTACGTAAGGGGCTGCACGCCCGGTATGTATATACGTATATAGAGAGTCGCGTGTATAATCGTATAAGCGAGGGGGGCCGCACACGGGTTTCGGTTTTCTTTTTCAAATTGCCGCCCGAAATTAAAACGTGTTCGCGCGCTTACGGGCACAAAGTAGAATGAAAACATATACGCGGGGAGAAACGAGTTTTCTCTGTGTGGCAATTTTTATAAACATTACGTCATTTTTGAGATTCGGAGAGCGGAGGTAATTTGACGGAGGATCGGGCGGACGAAAACAAAACTTGCGGTCGGGTTGGTAGAAACGCATGCGCGCCGCGGGTCGATGCGATGTTGTTTGGATAATGCTTTTCGGACAAGGGATTATAAAGGTGGTATCAACTGTGTCCTTTTTTGTGGTAAAATCACATCTGTTTGGGTTTTTAATTATATTTTATGATGAGATTTATTATTTGGCCGTTATTTCCTATTAAAATGGTGGTTTTACTTTTGATTTATATTACGGTGTTTCATTCTAAAATGGAAAAAAATAAACATAAAGCTCTAAATCAAATATGTAACGAATTTAATGTAATAAAGATATCACTATGAAATATTGGAAACGATAACACGAATTAAGAAATCAGAACACAGCTTTCACCTCATTACTTCGGCTACTATTACTTCAGCTGCAAAAGAATGAAAAAATCGGATGTTTGTACGTATTTTTTTGAAAGTCAGCGTTCAAAATTAACACATTACCTATTGCATAAATACACGAAATGCGTATGTAAATGCGTGTCCGACGTCTCGCGACGAAATAATTTCTTCCACGCGAGGGTATAATTAATGAAAAGAAAAAAAAAAGCTTTTCTCGAAAAAATCTCTGCATTCTTCATCTGCAAAATGTATAATTAATGAAGTGTAGGCAACCCTTTCTTACGGTGCCTCGTGTACAGAGGCAATAAATTACACGATAAAAACTGTTGAAAAAAAAATTGTTCCTTTAAATTTAACGTTGCCCAGATATGTACTTTAAGCCAAACAAATTAAAAAGACTTGATAGCCATTAAAAAATCAAAACTTAAAGTTTAAAACGCTTAATCCGCATTACATCCCTACGATATATTTAAAAAAAAAAATCTGAAACAATGCATATACTTCACATATCAAAGCCTTATCGAAATTAAGCCTCTATCGCATCAATAAATACACCTCTAATACAATGCATGTAACCCAACAAGCCCGAGTCATTCGCCAAATCGCCCAAAACGACCATCACGCGCACCCCACCTACCTCTCTTATACTACAACAACATGCACCTCGCGCGTGCGTGCAAAAACGAGCATCGCGTCATATCAGCGCTCGCTCGCTCGCAGAAAAATCCACGTGGGTTTTTACACGCGGATGAATCAGCGCAGCGTACATATATATATATATATATATATATATATATATATATATATATATATATATATATACAACCGCACGGGCTATCGATCGTATATATACTACACACGCGCGCGCGCGCGCGCGGTGTATTCAATTGGCACCAGGAGGCGGCGCCGCGGCGACCCATTGGCCACCGCGATGACCAATCGTCATATGACATTCTGCCGGCGGCGAGAGCGCGCGAGCGCTCCCGATATCGCGTACATTGTGTTATAGTAGTATAGTGTGCGAAAAGTTAGAGACGAGAAGAGTATATATGTATAGGAAAAAACGGGGATGAGGAATGGGAATTGAGAAGTCGGTTGAATGTAACGAATATGGTGTGGTGCTTTTCTTGTTTAATTAAGAGACGAGGTGCGGTGATTTGTCCCGGGGAGATTTGTTCTTTTTTGGGGGGGAATAGGAGAGCACGGAAGTAGTAGTATATTGTTAGACCGTAATTTAGAATAATGCTCGCGCATGTCTATCGAGATATGACAACGTTTATTCATGAAGTGCGCACTATTTATCATATAAATTAGAATAAATAGCCGGTGTACTATTCTTTTTGATAGTGGAAAGTACTGTTCGCAGTAATAAAACGCGAATAGCTGAAAGGACTGTATTGACGTGGGTCGTAAATTTCCTCTCGATAGTTTAGCTTGGACGGTAAAAATTCGGTTTTTCAGTTGTTAAAGATATGCTAATTCTTTGGATATTGCGTCAGTAAATTACACATAAATTTCCGCTTTTTGTAGTCGTGTTTGATACGATAAAACGACTAATACATTGAAGAGAGATAAGTGCATAATTTATATATTGTAAAAGGTTTTAGAATTTTCAGAAATATAGTCTTCGGAGAGAAATTCCATTTATACACGAGAATGTTATTAATTTCGTGTGCCTCTATCAATCATGATGCTGTCGATAAATAAAAAAATTTATCAAGCTTACAAGAACGACTATTTTTTTCTACTTTACACGCGCAGCTGCCATACATCATAAAACAGCAGCTTTCTTTTCAATACTTACCCCGGAATACAGTTACGAACTCCTTTAATTACTTAACATCCCAACCTAAAAACAAACCTTTTTTTTCATTGTTTTAAGCACTCGTGACTCAGAAACTTCCTCTCTCGCGCATTCAATCAACATCCACACCAGCCAGATCATTAATAACAAAAAAAAGAACCTCTCTTGCTGCTCACTTCACTTGTTCCTACTATACGTCAGACACAGACGACGTCCCTGCCGAATTAACGAGCATAATTCAACTTTAAAATTTTAAAGCTCTTAAACTTTAATCTCTTCACTTCGGTACCGCCATGATTTACAATGTGCGTACGCCGCGGCTGGCCAGCCCGCGCGCCGAGTAATTTCAGCCTATAAATAACGAAAACTGTCGAGCTTTCGCGCTCGGACGTACATACATTTATACATACACGTACACCAGCCGCCCAATTCCCTCGATTCGTGTCGTCCTACAGCTCCATTCTTCCTTTGCCTCGCTCGGTATTATCATCGCGCTGCTATCGTGCGCAGAGGGTCTCCGTGCCGGGTAATTGACGCGCCTCGCGAACTTTTCTCTCTTGGAACGAGAGAGGGGGAATGCGAGATGTAGAGTACAAGGGAGAGAGACGAAGGTAGAGAAAGGTCGAGGAGAGGCGAAAGAGAATTATATTGGACGGATCGATTGTGCAGATACACTTAATTCGGGAACACGCTCCGCAGCTCGTGTATTATACCGTTCTCCCTCTCTTCCTCTCTCTCTCTCTCTCTCTCTCTCGAATCTTATCGTCCCTCTCCCTCTCGTGCTTCTTTTTTAGAGCACACTCGCGCGGCCGGTGCACATACCCAGCGACATGCGCACGCCCGTTTCGACCCGTTAAGTCCACCGAGCGTACTGCGTGTGATTCGTTGCAAAATCTACTTTTCATTAAAATTTATCAGGCCTCCGAGCGCATTTAAATCTGATTATGCTAAAAAGATTAATTAATTTAATTTACGGCGTCACCGAGCGGTCAGCAACCACCGCCGCCGCCGCCTTCTTTTTTCGCCGTCTTTTATTTAATTGGCAGCGTAATCGGAGGGCCGTGAGCGCACGCGTTAGGTCGATTGTGATGCAGCGTGCGTGCGCGCTCTGATTTTTCGGTCCGCTCACTCGCGTGCGCGCGGTGATAAGAGGGGGAGAGGCCCGTGTTGCCGCCAATTAGGTGGCTTAATTTTTTAATTACGTAATTGTTTTGTAAAAGTCGCGCGAGGCAATCGTTACTTATGCAAAGGCTATTTCTTAATTAATATCGGCTCGTCGAGTGCGGAGACATTAATTTGCGGTTGAGGATTTTTTTTCATACAAGCTTACAGTGTATGCGTAACGAGATTATAATAATTATAATATTATATTGAAAAGTAAGGCTAGCTGTATATCGATTACCTTTACGAGACGGCCAATTGGATTGGACACTGTTAATATATTTATTTATTTTTTAATCAGATGCAAATTACGGTAATCGCCGCGTGCGGAGAGATTAATTCATTTCTTAGCTCGTTCGTTCCCGAGCGAACGTTTCATCGCCAATTATCTCCTATCAATGATATCCTAGGCAAACAATATTTCAAAACCAAAGTCTCTCACACTGTATAACCTCAACTGACCGAAAATTTGCATAAAATAATTGTAACGCGATCCCGCCGCTACGCACATCCATTACGAAAACCCCACCCCAGCCGTCCCCCATAACCATCTCCAATTTTCCATCGGCTCGCGCGCGCGCACTACCATACACTTTCCTGCCTATATAATCCTCTCGCATAAACCGCGCCGTATATATATACGCGCGCAGCACGTTAAACGGATGCACGGCGCGCGAGCCTCCCGGGCATATAGAGAGAGATGCGCGACCGCGAAGTGATATAGTCTCGAGGCACGCCTTCCCTCTCTTTCTAAAGGCATGCGCTGCTGCTCCTCGTGAATGGGATTCCTGAATGCAAAGCCGAGCGCGCGCGTGCAGCTGTTCAAGGACGCCACGCGCCTGTATGTACGGGAGGGAGAATCTATGATTAACAATTTCGACGGTTCATTGATAATCTCAGCGCCGGAGTTGCGGGTATAATGAGCTATATTGAGGGTTAAGGGATTTTTTTTTTCCAGAGCGGCTTGTTAGGTTTATGGGTCGGTTTGTTAACAATGCGCGAGGTTGCTGTAAAAGCGCGTTGTAATATAATATATCAGCGACGGCGGGATCATAAATTTTACTGGCATGGTACTTGCGCGATTTTATGCAAAACAAAAGTGCGTAAGTATTTTGTTGGAATAAATTCGTTAATAATAATTTGCACGGGGACGGTTTCAGGTAAACGTGACTGCGTGTACGTATATGTATACACACACACACACACACACACACACACACACACACACACACACGCGCGCGCGCGCGAATATACGCACGAGCTTTTTTACAAGTGTCATCAACCATCGCGCGAATGACATAATGTCTTCTTCGAGCTCTCTCCTCTCTCTCTTTCGCTCTGTTTTACGATCAAGCAATAAAAATACCCGGCGCCCGGATAATTTTCCTTCGACTTGCTGAGGTAGCAACGACGGCGGTGGCGGTGGCAGCGGCAAGCACCTTCTCCTCGTAATTTTCTTGCGCATCACGCGCGCGCGGCGAAAAACGAATGGCGCTGAGGCGAGGCGAAAAAAGCCTCATGGAAAATAAAAACGACCATTTGCATGGTATCTCGACGCATATTTCCGCGGTTTTAAGCCGCGGAGGGAGAAAAAGGTGAATCGAAGGATTTAAATGCAACGTAGTTAGATTATGGTGTAGAAAAAGGGGCGAGAGAATGAGAGAATCGTTAGCGCACGCTTAACACTGTTACTCATTCTTTTACTAATAGTCTAATTAACTGGGAGTAAGTTGTTTATTACAGCTATTATATATTGTTGCCGATAAGTTATGTATAAATGTGTGTACAAACAATATTTCAATTTAGTAATAAAAAATTTTAACCGCCTCGATAAAAAATCGGGCGTAAATTTTCTACTACGCTTTTTATACGTATTATAAATTAACAAATTTGTTGTCGTGTAGATTTAATTAAGGAAAATTAAGTACAGTTTAAACGAATACGATTCGGCGACCGCGCACAATACATAAATCACGTAAATAACCAGTATTTTAAAACCAAATATAATACCAATAATAGCGACAATTATATCCGCAATTACCCTGGTGGAAATCCAAAACATTTTATAACTAATAACTGACTATTTATTTTAGAAACTTGCTATAAAATGGGAATTTATCTTGTCCAGTTTCTAGCTCCCGGTGAAACGTTTTTCCCCTATTATAAAACCATTTTCATAGATTGATAAATAGAATGAGTTTTTCGAAGAGAAGCATAAGCTTGTTCTTGAGTATTTTTAAAGTATTAAAACTGATCAATTTTTTAAGTCTGGAAATGGCGATAGTAGAAGGCTTGCTGTTATGACAAGGAGTGAGAAAGACAGAATCAGATGGAGAAATAAAAGTTTTTCTTAATTATTTATAGAAGGAGTACAATAAATGATTTTTTAGTTAATGTTATTTATTTATATTGTGATAAGCCATCCAATGCACTTTACTGCTCTTTCATGTACGATAGAATTAGTAAGAAAATCAAATACGAATATTTTGTTGTGACGTCAATCTAAGAAATAGGCAAATAATAGTCGAAAAATCGTTTCATCATAGCCATTAATTAACCAGTTTTACTAGCTATTTTCTAACTTCTTTGCCGTTTCTCTACCAGGGTATATCCCACATGTAAAAGATGAAAAAAAGAGACCGCTACAGCGAAAGTACCTCAATTTTCGTAACATAAATCATTGTCTCAACGCGTGACTGTCATAGACATTCATTAAACCCCATCACCCAATCAATAACAAATCTAAAAACCGCATACCCTTCAGCTCCTTGAAAAAAACCAACAACAACTCCGCTAAACACCATACTCTAAGAACTGATCGGTACTCTTACCACGATCCAATTACCCTTCCTCGATCCGCAACACACACACACACACGCATCATGCAAAGCGAGCAAAAAAACACCTCGCGAACAAGAGTCGCGCGCTCGCGCCTGCAAAAAACTGCGGAGGAGAAGAGCCGTAGAAACAAAGCTCGCTTCGTCGAACGCTCGCGAGTGTATAAGGCGTGCGTGCGCGCGCGTGCGCTCTCTCGCCTTAAGGCTCTCGCATTTCCCTACCTCATAAGGCGATTCGCTCTCGCGCCGATCGCCAATAAGACAGAGACAGACCGAAGCAAGAGAGAGAGAGAGAGAAGGAATCGATTCGCGCGCGCAAGCGCGTGCAGCTGCTACATTCAGGGAATTCAATTCCCATTGAGTAGGCTCAAAAGTACGCTTCCGACGTGATTACAGGCTATTGTCGAATCGAGCATTGCTACTCCCTCGTCGTCCTCGTCGTCCTCGTCGGTAGTGTATAGTTGTTGGGCTCTCCCCCCTTCTTCTTAGCGCGCAAATTGCCCTTCGTACGTCGATATGAAATTGCAGAGCGCGCGTGATTGTGACGATTATCCCTGCCGTACGGCGTTTCTCGATCTCTCGTTGCTGCAGCACGCAGCGCAATCGCGCGTGGAAATCAATAGCCGGGTATTTTTAGATTTAAAAAGCGTATAAGTAGGCGCGCTTGCGACGTCGTTTTCGCCTCTTTGCCGCGTGCTCTTATTATAAGGGGCGCTGAGAGTTTTCTGGTAAAAAATTACAGCGTGTCTGGGTGGATGGCGACTGTGCAATCCACAGGGACATCTACGCAAAGTTCGGTGTGCGAGAGACAGGGAGGGAGGAGGAGAGAGAGCGAGTGTAGCGTAAAAATTACGGCGACAGCGCGGTAATTTATTGATAATTTATAACATGCTGGTACTGTAATTTTTGCCCGAACTTCGTAGGTGTCCCTGAAGCCGTGATAAACTGCCTGATAATTTTTATCAGTGACTTATCGCGTCGTCGACGTTTTATTGTTGCGAACATGTTAAGGGATTGGCTGCAGCGTATATGAGAGTGCGAATTAGCGCGCGGCGAAATTATATAATTTAAGGTAAATATTTAATAAATCCGAGCGGAGGCGATATTATTTTCTGACGCTTTTTCGGTAGCTTTAGTGAACGTGTGTATTTTTACGCGCGAAGGTTGAGAGCGAAATTATATGTTTACTTGTGATTTGTAGTTTTATTTTGATAAAAATCGACATTTTTATCATCTCAGGATGACGGATAATTTTTTTTTTTTTTCTCGCGACTTGTATAAATTTCTGATATATATTTCAGTGCTCCGTATTTCGCACTCCACATTGTAACGATATAGCGTCTCAAAATCAGATGAAACATGAAGCTTTTCAATTTTTACATCAAGATAAAGCTAACAATCTCGTTGCATAAAAACGCAACTTTACATTCGCCCGTAAGCCTTTAAAAATCGTCATTAAAATTGAAAAAAATACTCGCAAATATGACAATTACTTTATTTTATATGCCCCCCATCCCCACTCAGGACAGCATCGAACAGCTAAATTAGACACTATAGGAAATCGCGCATAAAACCAGGACATAACACGCGCCACATCCCGCGCTAATTGTCATAAACGACAAATAATGGATAGTGGAGTGTCTAGTTACGTACGCACTGCAGAGATAATCAAGACGCCGCGTACGCAAGCGCGCAACTACAGTGCGAACAGAATCCTCGGGGGAACTGTCTTTTTCTTCGTCGCGTCTCGTCCGCGTATGTATATATATACACGAAGATCGTCTTGCGTCTCGTCGCGAAAGAGCCGCGCCTGCATACAATGTGTACGCGATATTTTCTCCCCGGCTGGCAACAGATGCGCCAATTAAGACTCGCGCTCGCTCTCTCCCTCCTCGAAGGGTGAATTACGAGCACCGGATAATGACGTTTTCATTCTAATAGATGGCGCGGGATTTGCAGCAGGCGCGTGGGTCGTTGTCCAGTCTTATTCTTACGCTCTCTCTCTCTCTCTCTTACTCTCTTCCTTTTGCGCGAGAGAAAGGAAGAGAGGGTTGCAGGAGTTTCCTCTCGCTCTACTCTTCCTCCTCGTTCTATACGCGCGCGCGAGTAAATTGTATGGATGCGTTCCGAGGGGCGAGGCTCGGGCAACGCTGCACACGTGCAGCAACAGCTTCTTCCTTCTCGCGCGAGAATGGCACTGCGCGCTCTGGATTTCGAAAATTATACTCGCCCCGAGGAGTAAATAAGCTTTTATACGGTGTAGAACACGGCTTGTAGTTTTCAACCTGATTTTGTAATTTACAGGATCTCTTAAAACCCGCATCGCGCATTTTATATAATACGCGCAAGCGCGAGATTAATTGTGATTTAGCTGCGGTTGTAAAATCGCATGTATACGATAAAAGTGCGTATGCAATGTGTACCTTTTTTTCGAAATTGTGCTCTACCTGCGCACACTTGCTGCAGGTTAATTTTACGGGCGCTTTTAAAAAATCGTTTGTGTGTATCTTGCCTCGTGTAAATTGAGACGGCGCGCGGTGACAAATGATGCACTGAAAAGCACAATAATTTTGGAGACATGAGAGAGAGAGCAGAGCAAGTGCACACACAGTAGTGAGATAAATTAAAAAATAAAATTTAATTATGTTATTAAAGGACAGCGGCCGCGTGTACGCGCTACGCATTACGGTACTCGCAAAAATAATTATTTGTTTAAAAACTCATCAAGATCTTAATTTAACGTTCGTATTTTTCCGAAATTAGACTTTAAAAAAAACAAAACCCACCCTTCCCGCATCATTCAACCTCCTCTCTCTTTTTCTTTCTCTCCTTACACTCCACCTTACATTCGCATCCTCTCACAGCAGCAGCAACAGTGCATTCAAGGTCTCTCGCTCGGCTCATCTCTCCCCGCGGCGTACATATACAGCAACTCCGCTGCTGCTGCTGCACTCGATTTGCTCGTCTCTCTCACGCGAGCGCAAGGGCGTGGTCGCTCGGCAGCAGCCGCGAAACACTCCGCTTCATTTGCTCTCGATTCCTTGCCTCTTTCGCTCTCTCCCCTACTGTGCGCACCGCGCACGCGGCTGCAGTGTGAGAGATAAGAGAGGAGCGGAGGATGAGTAGTAGTGGTAGTATAGTAGGAACTGCGCGCGAGAGTGAGCGGAAATTTTATTTGAATGGAGTAAAGGGATGTTCGGAGGAGCGATAATTCACGGAGAAATATAAGGCGGCAGGGAGAGGTGAATTGAATGATAGGAGGAGGATGGGTGGATGTGGTTGTGTGCGGAGCGACGGGGGAAAGGTTTGGAGTGATTTTGTTTGGGAAAGTTTTCGGTGGAGAGAGAGAGAGAGAGAGAGAAAGAGAGGTGGTTGGACGAGGTATTAATTTTTGTTCGCGGTAATAAAGGGTACGGGTTTACGACGGGTGTTGGTCCTGTTATTGAAAATAACTTTCGTTTTTTTTTTTCCTCAGGTGACTGAGAGAGGTTCTCTTTTTGGTAATAATGTTTTGTCACTTTCGAATTTTATTCAAGCAATTATTAATTAAGGAAGTGAACAAAATTTCATCACTTGAAAAAAAAGAACAGCGTTTAATGAAAAAGTAAATTTTGTACCAAAAAAGAAAAAAAAAGTAACGAAATTACCGGTAAAGTTGTCGTTCAATTTGAAAAGTTGAATAGTCTGGTTCACCGTAGCTTTTCGGTATATATTTACTTCGATCCCATACATACAAACACACATTCACTCATGCGCGCCACATATACTTAATCCAAAAACACGTCCTTTGAAACCTCGTCGGCTCAATCAAAAACAATCAATCCCACCTCATAGCCGGCACCCGTGTAAAAATCCCGCGCCCAATGCCACCGATCTCCCCCTTCGAAAAAATCAGCGACCACCGCGCACAAAGTGTGTCTCCCTCTCCTTCGTACACACATTCGATATACGAGCTCAACAACGAACAGCAGCCGCAGTGTACAATCAGAACGTGGCGACAAAAACGTCATCGGAAAGATACCGATACGGAGAAAAATCGCTCGGGCGATCGTCGGAATCGAGCGCTCGCGCGCGCATTATGCCGCGGGCAAAAACTGCCCCCGTCGCGAACTGTCCCCCTCTTCCTCCTTCCTTCTCTCTCTCTCTCTCTCTCATCCTCTCCCCTTTCGTCGCGCACGCATCGCGTTTTTGCAGCGCTGCACACGAGGGAGAGAGAGAGAGAGCACGCAGGACGCACATACCTGTAATGTCTCCCCTTGCACCTTATATTTTTCTCGGGTTCGCAGCGATTTGACTCGTGATTTCGCGCGCGCGCCGTGTGGTTTACCGCGGGGAGGTGCGTATATAGTAGCTTTTACACGCGGGTGTGTGTTTATCTTTTGGGAGATCGAATTGAGGCCGATGGCGGTGGATAATTTTCGGTTATTCTTTTAAGCGCTTTTGAAAGTGACTTTTGCGAAGATTATTGTAAAGAAGTATATATTATATGAGAGGGATATTTCGTAACAGCGGAATTGCTGCTTTTGAACGAGTGACAACTTTTAGTATTACTTTTCAATATGCGTAATGTAGCAAACGCGTGCGTCACTCAGGTCTCATTAAAAACGAAATGGAAATATTGGGCGCAACAACAACAACTTAATTCGAGTTGTCATTTACATAACTATATATATATGCGCTATACGAGCGTTCGTTATAATTAAGTACTTTAATTGTTGAATCGTGGAAGTTTATCGTATATATACTTGAGGATATAGCCGCTCGTACGGGATCCACCAAGACGTTGTTTAAGTATAATTTATCTCTCGAGAGATATTCTCAGCTGGAGGATCAAGGCGAATATCTTTAGCGAGAACAATAAGAAGTAAAAGAAGGATTTTTCTATAAAATTTTTTAAAAGGAGCATTTAAATGCGAAAAAATCGCATTTTATTCTCGATTTACCTCGCTTTACGGCACTAAAATAGGATGTTTAAGGAACATTAATGTCGGAAACGTTTTAAAATTATGCCATAAACATAATAACTTTTTAACCAACATGATTATTTAGCTTAACGAATCACTCGGCAATTTCAAAACATAGCTTTTGCATCTCTCTTTTCTCCTTCGTCGCAATAAAACCATTCCCTCCCCCCCTCCCGCCCCTCTTTTGCCTCATTAAATTTTATTTCATTCGCGCGTACACAAAAGGAAAATGATAAGACCGAACACCATACCACTGCGAGCTGTAAACTTCGAGTACAAAAGCTACCGTCGAAATGCCGTCGATTGGTCTCGACAAAAATGCGCAAGTAACTCTTTAAATTTCAATTCGACCTCACTCGCCCGCCTGACTCGGCACTTCCTCGGCGCTATTGTTTCAAAATTAAATTACCGCCTGACAATGCAACGAAAAAACGAAAACTTTCAATTTCGCAAAGCGTCTCTCTCTCTCTCGCACTGCAAAGCCATCGAACGGCCGGAGAATTCGGCGGCGAACGGCGGCGACGGCGGCATCGCTCCTCATATACACTCCCGATGCAAAAACAGCGCGCGAGAGGCCCCCCCTATCATCCATCACTCTCTCTCTCTCTCTCTCTCTCTCTTTCTCTCTCTCTCTCTCTCTCTCTCTCTCTCTCTCTCTCACTCACTCTGGGCAGACCTCGGCGAACAGAGAGAGAGAGAAAGAGAGAGAGAGAGAGAGAGAGAGAGAGAGAGAGAGAGAGAGAGAGAAGGAGAAGGGGCTCGCTCGCGCGAAAAGGGAGAGAAGCGAGCGAAAGAAAGGTCCGCGAGCACGCGAATCCTCATCGGCTGCTCTCTCCCCCGAGGGGGCCATATCCGAGAGAGAGAGGAGAGAGAGGGAGAGAGAGAGAAGGAACCTTGAGGAGAACGGCGGGCCTTGGACCGTCTCTCTCTCTCTCCTCTTCGCGAAATGACCCCGATCTCTCTCGAGAGAGTCCGAGAGAGCCTCGAATGTGTGTAATCTCGGGCTCACGATCTCCGGCTGCTGTGGCCGCGTGCATGTGTGTTTTTGCGGGTTGGATGAGAGTATGGGTGTGTGTGTGTGAGGGAGAGCAGAGCGGCAGCACGGCACTCCGATTTCTTCCTCTTCGCGTGAGAGAGGGAGAGAAAGAGAGAAAGAGTGCGTCCTTCTATCGTCTCGCGGACCGTATGTGTGTGTCCAGCGCGACTTCCCTTGGATTATAAGAGCGAGAGGAGCATTTATTATTTGTGATGGCGGGACTGCACGCTCGGAAGGGTTTTAATGTGGTCCTATATAGGGAAGCGAATGAATGACTTGAAAAATGTACGTTTTCGTCTATCTTTTGAAAATTTTTGTAAATTTTATCGATGAATGTTCAACTTTATTTTCTTATTAGAATTTCGATCTTTTATGCTTGATACTTTTTCCGAAAAAAGTTTTTTTTTTTTTAATTTAATGAGCTTTATATTTATTTTGAGAGTAATAATAGTTTTTATTAACATCTTTATTTTATATTGTATCACTTCATGTCGCGTCTACTTAAAAACCATCAACGATTTTTATAATTAAAGTATAATTATATACGTAATAAAATAAATGATATAAATATTTATGTTTACGATACGTACCCATTTTTTGTACATATAGTTTACATTATAGTTTATATACGCTTTTAAAATTTCAATCTTTGGACTTTTTTTTAAAATAAAGATAGGATCTTATTAAATATATTTTTTCGATACCGCGGTTATATTGACATTCGCGAATTACGACTTTTGATTTCAAGCACGTTTTTTTACATAATGCCTATGTTTATGTAATCTTTTTTCTTATTCAATTAAAATAACTGACTAAATAACGAAAGCGAGCGGGGCAAGGCATTTAAATGGAATAAAAGATTATGCCAATTATAATCCAATCAATTAAGATAATCAATTACGAATCTTCCATACACAGCCGAGCCTCTTGATCAAGGACATCGATACAAACATTCCGCACGGCAAAAAGGAGAATTGACAGAGAACAGCCCGACAGAAATATTTTCCGATCTCCCGCCGCCGCCCGATATAATCACGTCGAGTTATTCCTCCTCAAAATTCATAAATTAATTGCTTTCCTCGTTCGATATTATATGTGCACGTGTATGTGTATATATATGCGTGTATAGCAAAAATTATAAAATTGCCCCGCTCTACCTTTTCGGAATATATAATCACGCCGCGCGCTGTACCATTACCCCGTAACGATCGCCTCATTAACCTAAGCCCCCACATTAAACGCGCAAAAATCCCTCTTTCTCTCTCTCTCTCTCCCTCTTTCAAAGCGAAATTGCGAAAGAAAAGCGACGAAGAATGCGCTCGCGCCGAAAACAAACGCGAAATTTATAGCAAATACACAACACGCGAGACCGTAAAAATTCCCGACGTTCCGCGCGTCTCCGAATCTTCTCTCCTCTTCTCTTCTCTCTCCCATACGCGACCCGGAATCGCGCGATACATTATTTTGTTGCGCTGCTGTACGTATAGTGAAACTCGAATGACACGAGCGACGTGTGACGACGATAGACGTGCGCTCGCTCGCCTCGTTAACCGCGGTAAATGGTTTAATTGCTCGCCGCAGCGTGCGCAGGGGCCAGGGATGTTACGTGCGCACTCTTTTTTCGTCCCTTTCTCGCGACGCGCCGGTTAATTGGGATTTTATTCGGGAGTTTTCTTTTGAAGTGCGGCGGAGGGGCCGGAGATTTTTTTTTTTAATTGCAAGACGGTGCGTGAGTGGTGTAGTGAGATGATTATTTATATATACGTGCGCGCGCGTGGTCGAGTCATCGATTATCTGGAGCGGATATCTCGGGCGGCGAAGTCTTTTTGGAGAGAGAGAAGTGTCCGTCTGTTGTTTTAATCAGAGATACGTCGGCGACGGGAGTTTCACATTGTCGGGTGATAAGCGGCGAAGAGGAGAGAATTAAGCCGACGATTAAGCGATCGGGGTATAAGTATTTTTCGGTTCTTTTCGAGAAAAAGTATTACGACTGCAGAAGAGGTTTAACAGGAGAGAGAAAGAGAGAGAGAGGTGAAGTTTGGTTTATACGTTTTAAATTACGGTTGTAAATTTTCGGGTATTTCACGAAATTTTAAATGTGGGAAACGAACACTATCTGTGTTAAAGTAAAGAGGTGCCGTTCTTATTTTTGTGTACGGGCACGAAGGATTGACGGCTGGATCATAATGTGTATAATATGATCGACACGCGAACTGAATTATCATCGTAAATCCCATTCTACTACTTTCACAGTTCGAAAAAAATGAACGATGAGAAAAAAATCATTGACTACAACAGGCATTTAAACGCCAAAGAGAAAAGTCGAGAATAATTTAAACGCACCTGTCAAAATCTTAGTTACACCGAAAATAACCTTTTCATTACCGCGGCCACTTAAATTCTTTGTGTCATTCACTCGCGCGCACGCGCGAGCATCACACACACGCGAACGCACGTCGCGATTTACTTTTACGTCTGCGGGCTGCTGTTGCAGCGATCGTAAAAAAAGTAGCCCGTAAAGGATGCACATACGCGTGTACATGCGCGTAGCGGCGGCAAAGGCACGTAACGAGGGGGATACCTTATTACCGATATCGCATCGAATTTCACGCGCGCACGTAGCTCCTCTCTCTTTCGCGGTTCTTTGGGAATGGATACCCCAGCTCGTGGATTATATTTTCGTCGTGCGGTAGTTTTTTGATCGCCGTATACATAAATATACAATTTAATCGAGACAAAAAGGCGAGGACGAGGAAAAAGTGCGCCCGTGAAATATGTGTCGTGTTGATGGCGGTAGATATCTCGGTGGTAAAAACTACAATGCAAAAATGGTCGCGGGATCCGTGTACACAGAGAAAAGAACATTTTTACTGTTAACGACGTTCTCCGGGTCGAAACAGCAATTTTAGTTTTTATATTTTTAAATAATGTTTTATTAATTTGATAATCCAGAGTAATGTTTTATTAATTTGAATAGTACATGTAACAAATATATACTTGAAAGAACATAAGACAATTTTTTTTAGACAATTTCAGGCAATATGGTATTGTTACAATTAAAGACAAAAACTTCAATAAATTCTTTAAATTTTTTTATTTTTTATCCGATCTTAACGAAATAAAGCTTATTTTGTTCGTTAAGAAATTTCAGGGGGAGTATCGATGGGAAAATTTATGATACGAGTTACCAGCAAGTCAAGTTTTCATCAAAATTTTCTTAAACAAATTGATATTGCGCCGTATTGATAACTCGTATCATAAATTTTCCCATCGATACTCCCCCTGAAATTTCTTAACGAACAAAATAAGCTTTATTTCGTTAAGATCGGATAAAAAATAAAAAAAATTTAAAGAACTTATTGAAGTTTTTGTCTTTAATTGTAACAATACCATAGTGACTATTGCCTGAATTTGTCTGAAAAAAATTGTCTTATGTTCTTTCAAGTCTATATTTGTTACATGTACTTACTCTTGGATTATCAAATTAATAAAATATTATTTAAAAATATAAAAACTAAAATTGCTGTTTCGATCCGGAGAACGTCCTTAACGAACGGACGTTTGGATACGGACAAATGAATGTTCATTTATAGTTAGACAAATTCGTTAACAGTTAAGTTTGAGTTGTTTACTCAAACGATTCGTGACTTAACTGTTAACGAATTTGTCTAACTATAAATGAACATTCATTTGTCCGTATCCAAACGTCCGTTCGTTAAGGACGTTCTCCGGGTCGAAACAGCAATTTTAGTTTTTATATTTTTAAATAATATTTTATTAATTTGATAATCCAAGAGTAAGTACATGTAACAAATATAGACTTGAAAGAACATAAGACAATTTTTTTCAGACAAATTCAGGCAATAGTCACTATGGTATTGTTACAATTAAAGACAAAAACTTCAATAAGTTCTTTAAATTTTTTTTATTTTTTATCCGATCTTAACGAAATAACGCTTATTTTGTTCGTTAAGAAATTTCAGGGGGAGTATCGATGGGAAAATTTGTGATACGAATCCAAACATCCGTTCGTTAACATTTTCTTTTCTCTGTGTATGGTTTTTTGTTCGCTTTTTAACGACGGTTTGCCTGGTTTATTTATAGATGTCTGGACATTAAATTTTCATTACGGAGTCTTTTTTTTTTTTTAAGAAACGCGTTGATTGAAAATATGCAAAAGTGCGATCTAATCGGCCGATTAAATGGAGCATTAATTAAATATTTCACAAATGAAACGAGAAAATGCGGAGGTTGGGCGGAAAAACGCTCGGCGCGTTTCGCGATATATGTAGCAGCGTTTCGTACATGAATTTTGCATGGTTGAATTAGCAGCGGGTATATTGTACGTTTGTATCGTATTAAATATGGAAAGGCGGGTTTGAAATTACACAGTTTCGGTCTACGCGAGCGATTTAAATGAAACGGTTGACCGCGTCCCGCCCCTTGGCGACGACGGCGGTAACTTGTCCGCTCGGAAAATTCGAAAAATGTCGTCATTATTAATTGTTTTTCATTTCTCTTTCAGTAAGAACTTTATATATTTTGTAACTGCTATACGATTTAATATTATTTTGAATAAAAAAAGTGGCCGTAAAAATGCGGTAGCACAATTAAATGTGTACCTATATATTTTCATGTCACTGACAACATAAAGAGAACAATTTCGATAATGAATGATTATATAGTAAACATTTTAAATTGCTCTTGATTAATTTCAGGCCATTTGCTAACATATATAAACACACTTGGTTCTCTTTGACTTAATTTGTGCACACTCGAATAAATCACCTTTACGTACTACAATATTCTCAAGCGTTCATTAAATCATCAAAAGTTATCGAAATTTCGCACATTAACATAACAAACCGCCGTAAAACGTAACTACATAATCACCGTAATATTAACTCCGCCGTGTGACAACAAGTATACCCGAGGCAATGAGGAAAGTCGTAAAACTCAATCAAACAACCGAAATGTACGGCACAAATGAAAGAAAGCAAAAAACCAGCTAAGAGAAAGTCGCTCTGCCGCCTCTGGAGCTTCTTCACTCGCTGATGGTAAGCCCCGCTCCCTTGTACATATGAAACCACCACTAGTCAGCTCCTCGGGTAACGTAGCTACCTGCAGTAGCGGTACGTTTCATCCCTCGTCGCTAAAGCAGAAGCCGGCACTCCCACCACATCATCGCGCTGTTACGTGAAAAATGATTTTCGCTTTCTTTCACTATACTCGTCCCTTCTCATCGCACCATTAAATCAATCCTGCCCCCCGTCGTACGCTTATCTCGCGTCTCTCTCCCTCAACCTCTCTCCGTTCGAAAAATGAATATAAGTAGTCCGCCACTACACGGCGCTCGTCTAATCCGCGCGTATCGATAAAGCCAGGAATAAATTGACGATGATCGCGACGCGCGGGGGGAAACTCATTAACGGCTCTCGATGATACTTCGGCCGAGCGCGGCAATTTGCATAGATTTTTCCCAAGGATATACTGGCAGTGGCCGATCGGCGATAATCGCTTTCGCGTCGGGTGCGCAAAATCGGTTGAACGAAAAATAAGAGAAAAGGAAGGGAGAGAGAGAGGTAGGTTTGGTCGTTCGGGTGAAGGTGAATGTTAATAAAGTGGCGATTCTTATTGGGAGAGTTGTGAAAGCGACGATATAAACAAAGACGAGCGGGCGAGCCTTGTTTGGGGCTTTTACAGAAGGTTTGGGGCTTTGGAGCTGTATATAATAGGTATACGCGAGAGTATTTAAACGATTTTAATTATTTAACGCAATGGTAATAAAATAGTTACTCATTAGCCGTGTTTACGTTTTATTTTTTTTTTTTTGCACATCGTAAAACTCCAATAAAAAGGCAGAAATAGAAACAGCATAAATTAATTCAACCTCCATAACCATGACTCATTACAGCACCTGATTCACCGGCATCGAAAGTCGAAGAAAAAAAAAAACGAACCATTCGAATAAAATGTAATCGAACGCGGACACTCATATCTCCTCTCAGCGTTCACCACATAATCTCACCCACTCCGCAGCAGAAAAAAGACCTGCGCCTTTTCCCTAATTTATCGCGGCCGCCTAATGACACCTCGCGCGAAAAACCCGCGCGAACTCCCTTCCTCCTTACCCTACATCTCAAACAAACAAGCCTCCGACAACCGTCAACTCGACTTGTACGTTTCTCCCGCGTATTTTCGCGCTTGGAAAGCCGTCGTTAGAATTTTATTCGGAGAAACCTCGCGCACGCGTGCACGCGACATTCCTATAGAGAGGCTCTCTCTCTATCTCTCTCGTGGCTAGTTTTTGCGGGCTCGCTAGAAAAGTGCATCTAATGGCCCGCTGGCCATTATTCCGTCGATAGGCGTTCGATGGGTGTTTTTTTCTCTCTTTCTACAGCGAGAGAGACAGAGATGATGGTTCGAGGCGAGGCTTAATTGGGGCCGGATTCGTCGACAGAAAGAGAGGCAGCGGCAGCAGCAGCTCGTTTCCCGGAAAATTCAGGGTAAATCGATTTATTGCCGATCGGCGCGCGCTCGCTGAATCTGAGATTTAACCACGCGCGTGGGCGCGGAGAGTCCGGTGTACGTGTCGTGTCCAATTAGAGGTGGCTGCCCTCGCCGGCTGATTGAAGAGCCGTCGGTTATGTGTGTTGTGCGCACTATCGAAAATTTCCAACGTATACGCCCTTTTTGAGCGATCTTTCATCGCGCGCACGTGTTTTTCACGTGATGCTGCAGCTATAGCCGCAGATGCGAAACCGTCTCATCGCGGCTCCATACATAACCATTAGGTAAATGTCTACACTTTTACGAGAGAATATACCGCGGGCGCAACCTATTTCTCCAGTTGACAGATAAATAACCTTACGGATGCGCGTACCTTTTGAATAATCACCTCTGCGCGATCCTCGCCGGCTCCATTCATTTTTCACTGCGATAACGCCGCCGCATTTTCAATTCACGCGCGTTTAATCGCCGCTCGCGAAAAATAAAGAAATGTCCCAGCCGCTCGTTAAAGCGCTCGCGCGTACGCGTGCGTTTAAGTAATTATGACTTACTCGTCGGGGAATTTACCGAAGCCAATCGCGCGCGCGCACATCCTGTCTCCGCGCGTCCTGCGGCGAGAGAGAGAGAGAGAGAGAGAGAGAGAGAGAGAGAGAGAGAGAGAGAGAGAGAGAGAGAGAGAGAAAGAACGGTCACGGCCGCGGTGAAAAAGTAGGAAAAAAATCGCGCGTCGCGTCTCTCTCTCTCGCCTCCCCCCTATAAAAGGGCATGACAAAGAATTTCCTTTAAGGACAGCGACGACGGCTCGGAGTAGTTTTTTCGTCCCGATGTCGCTGTAGTCGTCGTCTTGTCTTCTTCCTCTTTCGACGCGTACGAATGAAAATTCATCGGCTAGGCGAGAGCGAGTGGACCAAAAAGTCCGGGGAGGCCCTAATGAGGAGAGAAGGAGACGGAGGAGAAGAGGCCGAAGGGCTAAGAGCGTGTTGAGGTTTTTTGGAGATAAGATAATTGGTGGGACGTGTGGGTCGTGTAGGTATATGCTCTCGACTCGAAGCGCATTTATACGTCGCAGTGAATAATTAGAAGACAAATGTCTCCGATCAGCAGTATTTTTCCTTCTCTCTCTCTTTCTCGGTTTCTTTTTTTCCATACACAGCGCGAATCTGCGATAAATAAAAATGTTTATTGCCAATGGCGGGTATGAAGACGCGTGCGGTCGCTCAAGGAGATCAACTGCCACAAGCGGATACGCATCCGTATATGAATATAAAGGAATAAACGTATCCTCGCTGCTTCTCTTCTTATTATTCAATTATTAATCTCGCACTTTGAGCAATAATGTGTATATACATATATGCACGATCGCAATGACACGCGCGCCGCGCGTGTATGTCAGTTTGATACGAGCCGATAAGACGTACGCGCGAAGTGTTCCGAGAGTTTTATCGATCATGCGAATTTTCGATCTTGCCTCGATATGTCTCTTCTTCCCCTCTCTTATTTCTCTCTCTCTCTCTCTCTTTCTCTCTCTCTTTCTCTCTCTCTTCACTCTGCTGCTTGTTTCTCCTTATCGGATGTCGCGCTGTCATCTTGGCTTTTCGTTTTTCGTCGACGTGGAGTGTACTCGTATTAATTTCCAGGCGAATTTGCACAATGAAGCGATTTTTCGTCTTGCGTTACAGAATTTTACCGCTTTCACTTCGTCGCAGACGTAAAATAAGAAATTAAAGTAACATGATAATTGTGTTGGGGAAAAGGAAATAAAGATTGAATATTGCGTAAAAAAGGGGGGCAAAGATCGACACTACGTGTAAAGCGAAAAATAAAATTGAAGTAGTCTAAATATATACTTTATAAAATAAATAACCATAATAAAATTTTTGTAAATATACGTTTGGCATAAATAAAAATCAAATAAGAAAACTAGTATAATCCAAACAATGTTTAAGCATTTTTAAAATATATGCTACTTTTGAAGTAAAAGAAAATATTCATAAAACACAAAACCGTAAATATATGCTTTTGGCATATAATTTGTAATACATTTTATTAGTTTTATCATTCATATATAATACAGTATAAAACACTTCTGAAATGCATTTTACTTCCTCACTTTAAACGAAAAACAAAACAAAATGCTTAATACTCAAATTGCTCTCAAAATCCCTTTATGGAGTATTAAAACTTATGTTTATTGCACAACAAAAATGTGTAAAAAATTAGATCAGACTGTGTCGAGCTTTAATCTTGTAAAGTAAACTGCGATTTCTGCAAAAGAAACGCCGAGAAAAATGGGAAAAAAGGACATATCTCTCTTGCTTTTACGTTGTTAAAAATTAACGACATCAAATTAAATAATCATTTAAAATAGAAACTCCACTCGCAATAAAAGGAGGCGATATGATCGAAATCGACGTGCGATTGCATCACCTGTTTATATTTTTGTATAAACAACAAAACTTCATAATATGAAACTTACTCGAATATTGCAATCTCGCGAGTATTGCCTCGTAACATCGTATGTGTATATATATATATTTGTCGCCGAAAAAACACAACGATATAAAAAATCACTTTGCGAAGGAAAAAAAAGAGATTCTCTCTCCCTCTGTCTATGGAGCTGCACACAGCTAATATAATCCGCGAAAGGAAATGTATCACTCCGAGTGACGACGCTTTTTCAAATGTATATAATATGTACAAAACGTAAAGAGAGAGAGAGAGAGAGAGAGAGAGAGAGAGAGAGAGAGAGAGAGAGAGAGAGAGAGAGAGAGAGAGAGAGAGAGAGAGAGAGAGAGAGAGAGAGAGAGAGAGAGAGAGCAGAGAAAAAAGGTAACCAAAAATGTAGGAGAAGAAAGTGATAGGTGGAGAGTAAGAAGAGTCGGCGGTGCGGATAATCGAAAGAAATAGAGAAACAGGGCGTGGGAGTAGGGAGAAAAGGAGAGGGAGAGAGAACGGGGTGTACGAGAAAAATAAAGTAAAGCGACGGGATCGAAGACTGAGAAAAATTGTGCGTTTATTAATGAAGACGTAGAGACTAGGTATTACGTGACGATCGGCGATTCTCGAGAGCCTCGACTGCACATGCACACTTTTACCTCCAGCCGCGCGTTTTTTCTCTTTCTCATATGTATATCATCTATCTATATATGTACGCCATATATGTTTTTTATATATATGTATACGTATGTACGTGTGTGTACAGTTCTCCTTGTCGCACGCCTTTCTTTCATCCTTCTATTGCTCGAACGTGTGTATATCGTATACACGAGACATGATCGCTCGAGAAAAATCGTCCCCGTCGTCGCTGCGATCTCCACGATAATCAAGGGTCTTTTTGTTTATCTTTTTTGTTTATTTATTTATTTATTTATTTTTTTTGTTCATGCAGAGTCTTGTCGGCCTGGGCCAAATATCGAGAAAGAAACCTTTTTTTGTGGTTTTGCCTTTTTTATTATTATTATTATTATTTATTATTTTTTGTCTTATCCTTAATATTTTCTTTAATCTGTCGCGTGTGTGTAAGCTTCGCAACCCGCAAGGATCATGCGCGCGCGCGCCTATACCGTGTGGCGCCTCTACTTCGTTCACTTCCAGAACAACAATTTTTTTTGTTCGCGATTATCGTTTTATTATCGACGAGTTGAAAGCATATTTCGAGACTGCGCGAGCACGCGCGCCCGCGCTGATCCCTACGGGTCGCCTATACTCAATATACTTAGTTATCCTGTTTTCATCCCACATTTCTCACCAATGGTTCACTATCATTCGTTCTCTCTCACGCACGTTAGCCTTTTATTTTATTTTTCAGTAGTAAGATGACGCTCTCTCTCACGCGCGCGCAATTCACACACACTCGCGCTTCGGTATGTATCATCGATCCGCACGCCCATGTTTCGCTCTCTCTCGCTCTCTCTCACATACACGAGCGCGCGCACGCACGTACTTACATGCAATCGATATTTCCTCTCTATCTCTCTCTTTCTCGCTCTGTCTTTCTTTCATTCGCTCTCGTACACACCCTACATGTATAGGTATATACAGGACCAGACGTGGACGGCGCTCGTTATACTTGGAAAAACGGACGCGCGCGCGTATGTGTGAGCTCCTCCTGTCCTCCTCCTCCTTTATTTATGCCGGCTGTATGTGAATAATACACATTATATGATGTGCGCGTATATGAATGTTCCTCCGGTATAATGTCGATAATAGTTTTGGAGAAAAAAAAATTATACGCGTGAGCTTCGGTTAAACGTGGAATGACTATTTCCGGGCAAATTATGACGAATTCCACTGTAATTCTGGAGCGTTGGAAATCGGAGCGAAAATTACTTTGATAGTACAGTAATTTACCATCGCGCTAATAAATTCATGGCACTAATGCGGCTATAAATTTCGTGTCTAGGATAATTTTCACTAGGTTGTTATCTTACACCCTCGCGCACGCGTAACGTGAGCTTGTACAAAAACAAAATATCATATTGATGGATGAGTATTTTATTGCGTGTACATCAAACGTAAACTTCCAAACCTCTTCTCTCTCACTCTCCCTCTTAACAGACTTTACAAAAATATAAATCATCAAAAGCAAAGATCGCATACAAAGTATAATAAACAATAACTTTAACTTCCCATCGGCATTAAAAGCTCAATCGCTTTGGTGAACGCACCGTAGGAGAGGGAAACATAGACTTCTTTATTCTCTCCCTATCGAGCTCATAAATCAGAGGAAAAGGTATTTCAAAAAGTCCGTGTATATGTATATATGTGTATCTGTGTGCGCGCACTTCAAACCGAAACCAGCACGCCACGGATAACGAGAAGAAAAACCAGAGATCGCCACTCTCTATACACCCTCTTTCTCGTACTCTCCAAGCAAACGAATTTTTTTTACGCCTCGGTTAGGATGTTAATATGCGCATGTCTGTATGTTTCTGTGTATATACCCCATTTGTCGGATGGCACGTGCGCTTTTCGCGTGCGCTCGTGGTGGTACAACGGCCGGGCGTGTGTATGTGTGTGTGCGCGCGCGCGGCATTCGCTCGGCCGGCGCCTATTCGAAAGCATCATCGATTTAACCTACTTATAAATTACGGATCGCCGCGCGATTCGCCGGAACAATGGTGGGGGAGGGGGGGAGAAAACATGTAGGTATGTTTATACGCGTGTATCACGTCATTTCTCTTTCTCTCTCTATCTCGCTCGTTCTCTCATTCTCGTCGTCATCTACCACACACATCGTTCGCACGCAACGAAACAACAGCACGCGCAGCACAACACATAACTGAGCTATTCGCTATTATTTATTCGCACTGCACTCGTTAGATTTTTTTGGTCGTAGTTAGCATCGCTCTCATTCTCTATACTTCACACACAATTTTCTTGCTCGCATGTAAACAGATAAATACACTCTCTTTGGGATAGTTTGATGATACGAAGATGGCGCGCCGAATAGCCGACGACCAACTATATACTTATACTCGGGCGAGAGTTACCCCGCGATTGATAACCTGGCGAAAGAAAAGAGGTACATCGATAGAGGAGATAAATTTTTTTTACGTTATATAAATTCGACAAGTGTGTGTTTACAGTGATTAGTCGCCCGCGCACATTTACATTATATAATATCGTTCACCCGCTCGCGAGTTCGCGAGGGTAATTCTCGCCGAGTTAATACTCTCTCATTTAAATATGAATAGTCACACACACTCTCTCACGTATAGCATTTGAATTTCGCTTCTGCATAGGTGTCGGTTGTTGTTTTTGAAGAATCCTGCTTTTTTTTGTTCTTGCGTGTATGCATTATACATAATATATTTGTTTTTATAATATATTTATATTTATATATATAGTTTTGTTTGTTTCGTTACGTCGCATTATACCTATCTATATATATCTACAAGGCAGTAGCCAAACACTGTGACTGACTGTGCGAGTGTTTCGCGTTTTCGCAAAAAAAAGAAACAGAAAAGAACCAAAAAACAGAATTAACCCCTTACAACCGAGAAACGCGTGGTTCGCGCTTTCGCGCGTCCTTCCTGATCGGCGTGTTATACTTAATAGCTTCTCGACACACTCCCTATCTCTTCTTATACCTTACAACTTATTTACTTTTAATTGTTCATTATCTTAAGTATCGTGGCGTATTATCTTTGTAATTTTTTTTTATATCTCACTATCATTTCTCGTGCGCGCGCTCGCGTCTGTACCCCGCGACCGCGCGTCACGTATGTATGTGTGTATCTTTTGTTTACACTTATTTACTTTTTATTTGCTCTCTTCTCCTTGTAAGTACGACTCTCGCGCGTAGAACCCCAAGCTACTTCAGCCCTTTTCGCACGCTTGCATATATATAGAGAAGTACGTTACGTGTATGCGTGTAAGTGAGTGTGCGTATTAGGCCATCCTACGGTTCGCTATACACCGTGTGTGTACATGAGTGTATTTGAAAATGGGTATAATGCGCGTGAGAGAGAAAAATCGGTCGCGTTTGCTGAATAAAACGATATTACTTTGTATGATCCTCTAAATTCGGATTGTTTCGCGTGTACCTGTGTGTTTATATATGTGTGTATGTATATAATGTCGGTGTACATTGATTTCTCTCTTTCTCCATTCCCTGATTATCGCGACGATTTTTTCCCCGCTACGTTCTATTATTTTTTTTTCTTTCGTTTCGTGCCGCTCGAAGCCATTTGCCGCGCATTTACTCATGTTTTCGCGCGAGCGCGAAAGCTTTCGTGTGCAGCGCCTAGCTGTGTAACGCCCCTGCATGTAATCCTACGTTATTAATAATTCGCAGCACTCGCGCGCGCCTCTGCGTGTATTCGTGTGTGCGGGTATATCTCGCCTACATATTTTTTTTTCTTATTTTCTCGTACTTTAATTGCGCTCGCGCTGTATTCCGATCATCGGTGAGACTATAGGTATCGACTCGACTGCGCGTGTGTCTTTGGTGTGCGGATCGTCGCGGTTTCAGCTTCCTCTTCTTTTTTTTTTACGTCATTTGGTGTATCGCGTGGCAGTACTCGGCGTGTCTTTATATATCTTCTATATATACGTCGGAGTCCGTCGTTTAATCTCTCGGCTTTGAAATTCCTTTGATCGACAATTTTGATTAGATGGTAAAGAGGAATCGTCATCGTATTTTTTTTACTCTACACACACACACACCCACACACAACTCATTCGGATTATACAATGGCTAAAACACGGTGCATCACACGTCACACACGCACACACTGGGAAAAAATTCATTAAACAACGTGTGCCATGCGCTAACATTACGCTACGTTTAGTAGCCCACCGCCCTTAAACAATTACGATACTCTCGTCAATAAGAAATTTACTATCTCGATTATTTATATACACTCGAAAGACAACGAGAAAAAAGTACTCTCCACCCTTCCAACGTCACGCTCCAAAATTTTGCATAGTATACGGGTTTAGCAATATGATTACCACTAATCCGGCACAGCCGGGCGCTCAAAATTCACATTTGTCAACGTGTATTAGCGCACGCGGGCGACGAGGAGACAAGACAGCGAGGCGTTCCAAAAGATCCTCCAAATGCAATTACGCCGCGCTTCCGCCCTCTTCTCTCCTCCGCTGTTGGTAGCTAGGACTCGATACCACCGCGCCCATTACACGCGCGGATCGCGAGTTTGCGTGGAAATGGCGTATTATCTTAAAATCACGA
This sequence comes from Torymus aiolomorphi, assembly GCA_036365515.1. Taxonomy (NCBI): domain Eukaryota; kingdom Metazoa; phylum Arthropoda; class Insecta; order Hymenoptera; family Torymidae; genus Torymus; species Torymus aiolomorphi. The sequence goes on from CM070877.1 coordinate 133,950,575, forward strand.
TTAGCTTTGTCGCTCCGAACTGACTCTCTCTCTCTCCCTTGCACACTGACGTATTTAATCGATGAAGAAAAAGACTTTTTTTTCCTCGCAAAACGCGTACAAACCAAATTTATACCGACGTGTAACGGGGCTTGATTGTTCGCGCGAGAGAAAAAACGACGGACTCTCAACCTCCTTCTCCTCCACACCCTTTATAAATTCGACATTTTCCTCTCTCTTTCTTTCTCTCTCTATATATATACCCCATACACTTTTTCTCTAACTCGCTCCCCCTTTCACGTCGTCGCTACATAGCACAGCTACAGCACGGGCACACATTGTTTTTGCGCTTTTTCTTCTCCTTCGGCCCGCGCCTGTAGGTATGTACACGCGTGCGCTGTGTGTATACAGGGTAGCGACGGCGGAGCACTTATCGAAGGGAGCTTTCCAATTGAGGAAAAAGCCGAAGCGTCTATAGCACGCGCGCGCCTCCCATTAAGGCGCTCGCTCTCCTTTTTCTTCGCTCGTTCTTTTTTCTTTTTTTTTCTCTTGTTTCTCGCGCGGCGTATTTCGGCACCGTGGAAATCTCTTTCTCTCTCTATCGGTGTACGGATGGGTGCGTGAATGAGTGAGTGTATAAAAGTACGAAAGACCGCGTCGTCGGCTGATTCATACCGCCGGTGTGTGTCCGTGTGTTTGAAGAGAAAAAAAATACTGTTTTATAGAGTCGCAGAGCTGTGCGCGCTTCGCGTAACAGTTACTGCAAACACACAAAACTGCAGCACGTACTATATTAAATACATAGTCACTGTGAATAAAACAAAGCGGCTGAAAAAACTGTTGCGCATGTAGCAAAAAAAAAAAAAATGAAAAAAAATGTGGAAAAATGGAAAATGAAACCGAAAAAAACGACACATAATGAAAGAGAAAAAACAAAAGGAAAAATAGTCACAACTGCGTGATGTATCACTGAAGAAACTAATATTTATTCGATAATTATATAAAATCAGAATCTCATTCTAAAACAAAGGAATTGAGGCGTGTGATGAACATACAGGTATAATCGTGTCCTCTCCTTGCTCGCTCGCTCTCACCTTTCCTCCACTCTCTCTCTCACCGTCATCGTCGTCTTTGCCTTCGTGCGCGCACGTTCCACCCTTTTATTGCACCGCGCTCTCGATGGCCCGACGGGCAGTCGAGGAAAAGGGTTTTACAGGGGGATGGCGCGATAACATCGTGATTCTCTCTCTCTCCCTCACACTCACTCTTACACATACACACTTAAACTGTGCTACATATCTTATCGCGTGTGTGCGTATATAACACGGTCTCGTGCGCCTCGTACAATTGGAAAGCTCCCGGTCTCTCGCAGCACACGTCAAGAGTCTCGTGTGGTGGCACAGGAAAAAAAAAAGATGTACTCTGCCTTCTCACACTCTTGCTTTCTTAATATTTCGTTTCATTTGTTTTGCTCTTTAATTAATGTATAATCGAGTAGTCGCTGCTGTCATTCTCTCTCTGTGTGTGCGTCTCATTCTCCCACTGATTGCCGCGCGTCTCGTATAATATATATATAATATAATATACACGCGCGTCCGCGCGTGCGCGCGTGTGTCTGTGTATCATGTGTATATGTGTGCGCGTTTATGCGTATGTACGAGTACGTGTGTGCGTGTAGTAGGAGTAGTAGTAGTTAGTAGTTAGTAGTAGTAGTAGTCTCTCTCTTGTGGCCCCGCGGTGTGTGGCTTCGCTCTGGAAGACCCATTTATTTTTTTTTTATTTTCATATTTACTCTTTTTTCTAACTTTTGCGCAATCTTCTTTGTGTATACATATCAAACGACTCGCGACTCTTTCTTTCTCTCACTTTCTCGCAATCTCCCGTGTGTCGCAGCACGTGGTGTGCACGAAAAAATTCTTCCTGCACTATTTTCTCTTGTATATATATAATATATTTATATACGCGTGACAGCTCGGCAAGACGCACACTTAGGTTAATCATCATGATCATCGAGTCCATCGTCGGGTATCATTATTAATTTTTTTTTGGTTTGTTTTCATTTTATATATAATATTTTTATGTATATGTATATAGGAAAAAATGGTGTCGCGCGCGCGAACGCACACTCTATCACACACACACACACACATACACGCACACACAAACACGCGCGCACGCACGCGCACACGACGGATGTGAATCATGAAAACGTTCCTGCTTATCATCGTATATCCTTCTCTCCCTCAATCTCAACAATCTCATCAGCACCACTCGCCTCTACAACAGTACGGAATATCGCAACGCCGTGTGCATCATCTCATCCTCTTCAATCGTTTTTTTACGTATGTATGTCGTTATGCGATCGTTTCATTCTTTTTTTTTATTAATTATTATTAATCATTTACGTTTCATTTATGTTTATACTCTTTTTTGTTTGTTTCAAGTAGAAAAGCGCGATAGTCGAGTGTGTACACGTGTGTATATATTTGTGAGCCTTTTGTTCTTCACGTATGTGTATGTGAGTGTGTACATATATATAATACCTATATATATATACACGTCGTCTCGAGAATTATACAATCGTATCTCGCTGTGTGTGATTATCTCGTTTGTTTCTTTTTGTTTCATTCGTCATTTATTTATTCCCCCGTTACTTTTGTGTCTCGTGTTCTCGTGTCCCATGGTCCTCGGACGAGGCGCATTACGTGATGGACTTCTTGGACTTGCGCGGCTGGGCGGACGAGGAGGCCGCGGAACCGCCAGCGGTGCCGCCGGGCGGCCCGTCCCCGGCTGACTCGATGCAGGGACTTGGCGGGCCGCTCGTCAGTCGTGCCGCGCGCTGGTAGAGCTCGCTGTTGACGAAGCGCGGATACGAGTCGCGATGCATCAGCGTGTAGATCTGCAGCTGGGCCTCGTCGAACGTGTGGGGCGTCGGCCGCGTCATGTTGCGGTTCACGATCTCGCGCACCCGCGAGTCCAGGCTCACCTGCGGGAAGAAAAGCAGTTTTATATACGGGGGTACGTGAGAGAATATTTGGGAGGGGGCTGGAAGTGACGGGCGACGTTTTTAGTCGAGATGAGGTTGAAACATTTAGGCAATCACAACGAAACGTGGTATTAATTTTTCGTGTCATCTTTTATGCGAGCTTGCCACGAATTGAGAAATGAGAAAACTGTCAGAGTAGACGTTTGCGGTTCTTGTCAGATGGATTCGTGTGGGCTTTTAGATCATTTTGAGAAATTAGAGACCGTATTTGAAATTTCATACGGGAATAATTAGTGCAAAGGTGTCTTAAATTACTTAAATTTCTAAAAAATTTCGCAGAATAAGCTCGACTACAAAATTCGGCACAGACAAATTCTTTTAGGAAAGTTAATAACAAAATGCCGCCGATGTAGAAATTTCTACAAATTTTTCACAATTTTTTCTGAAGGTAGCACTTATACTTATTTTTTTGCATTCCATTATTATTCTTGTGCGTTTTTTAAAAATAATTTAAAGAACAATGGATGACCGAGAAAAGTAATGAAAATTTAAAAAAAGAAAAAATACGTGGACGTCGGTAAATATACGGACAGTTGAATGCTCTTGAATAGCATAAAATATCAACGTAATTCCTCCCTTGCTATAATTATTTAACATTAATTTATAAAATTTATTTATGAATATTTAATTGCAAAGAAGAATAGTAGGTTCTTTTATTTTAAATAAACAATGCTCAGAAATTTTTCCGGAAATCTATTAATATTATTTATAAAATTTAGAATTCTGAAGTTAAAATAAACAGTTTTCTGTTCCTCGAAATAAAAATCCTATACCAAGATACTATTTATATAAAATAAGGTAAGAAAAAATATCTGAATATTCATTACGTATAAACTAATGGAAAGACGTTTTATTTTGTCAAATAAAATGTATAAATGTTACATTAGTTTTTTAATGAAAAATCTAATTTTTGCAAGGTAAGACGAGTTGAAATGTTTTATATCTTTTATTTTACTTTGATCGTTTTTAGAAAATTGTAGAAAGAATACTTGGAAGTTATTAATTATTTGGTAGTATTTCATTTTTAATAAGCACGTACAAAGACAAATTTAATTATTTCGAAAATTAATTTGGAAAGGAATATTGTAATTAACCGGCGGGAGTATCCTGAATAAAGTAAAAAGATAATTAAAAAATCATTAAACATACAAACATGAAAAATAATGAAGACTGCAGATATTAAACAAAAATACTTTTTTCAGAAAGTTTTTTTTATTTGTAAATAATTATAGCGTAAAAATGGTGAGTTAAACGCAAATTATATCCTAATTATTATATTAAGATTCCTAAATGATTATGTACTATAAAGAAGATCATAAATTCGTGATTGCGCATTCCTGTGACTGCGTTCTAGGGCATAGCTGGTCGCGATTTCTAACAGTCGTTATAAAGCTTTACCCACTACTCTGACATAAATATAAAATAAATCCCTTTCTCCCTCTCTCTGCACTAAAACGTTAATTAAAACGCACACTTCAAGCCCGTGAAATTTCAAAAATTAATTAATCACTCTCCTCTCTTTCAGTCCACCTTCTCTCAACCCCGTCACCTGCATCGCCCGCGCGCGTATCTCAACAAAGAACCTCCCCCTTTGCGCTCTTTCTCCATCCGAAACCATTTAATTTTAAATCCCGCGCGCGCAAAACCCCCCTCTCTCTCTCTCTCTCTCTCTCTCTCTCTCTCTCTCTCTCTCTCTCTCTCTCTTCTGCACAAATCCCTTACACAATATGCCCCGCGTGGACGCTCCGTTCGCGTTAAAATAATTAACGCTCTCCTCTCCCTTTTTTTTTATTTTCCAACCGGCTCCCTCTTTCGGGCTGCCCCTTTATCGGGCGTGTGCCATGCATGAGGGAGCCCCCCCTGGGCCGAGGAGTGGTCGTCGAATGTGTGTGTGTGTGTGTGTGTGGCAAAATGACGGACGACGGGGTTTATATTTAGAGCGGTTCGATCTGCCCCCTTCGCCGTCGTCGCCATCGTCATCACGCCAGCGCGCCTGCAGACTGGCAAGCTGACGTACGTGCGCGACCCGATACGTTGCATTATTCGAGGGATCGACTCTCTCTTTCTCTCTCTCTTGGCAATCTCGCGCGCGCGCGCGAGTGTACGAGTTCTATATAATTGTGCGCATTTTTTCTTTCTTTCTCGTTTTTTTTTGTTTTTAATTGTTGAAGGAGGAGTGCAGGAGCGCCGGCGTTAGATATCATAGAAATGAGAATTGAAAGAGAGGCGAAGCTGCTATTTTCGGCTTTTGTTTTGACGTGAAATTCCGCGCGCGAGAGAGAGAGTTGTGCCGGGCATCTGAGTGATTACCTCCTTCTCAGAGCGAGGAGTGAATTTTTTCGGTGCCATTGTCGTGATTTTTAATGCTAGTGTGACGGAAGGAGGGTGGGGGTGAGGGAGCCAGAGAGAGGGAGAGTAAGCGGCGCTCGGGCCGTGATTAATTAAGAAAGACCGACTTTTCAGGTCAATGAGCGTGAATTATTTTCGACATTTTATAGGGAGGTCAGGATGGAGACGTGTGATTGCCAATTTTAAAGTTTTTAATCCTTTCACAGTAGCTTTTAATTAGGTGTTAGATATTTGGTCTCCTTTAATAACTTATTACTTTTAAAATATTTTTAAATGTTGAATATGTTTTATTATACCATGTGCGTTGTAGTTATACGGACGATTAAGAGGAAATTTTGAACTTTCAAATTTATAAGAATTTTCCGTTTTAAAGAGATTGTATATTTGAAAATACTATTTTTAAGTAACAACTTTTCCAAAGTAAAAATGTTTTATTATTGATTTATTGCTAAAATAAAAAAGTCGTATGAACTTTGCAAGAGGAACTGCGAAACACAATTTCGTGCCCCCTGTTACGGAGTTTGCCCTCAAAATTAATTGAATTTACACACTTACCGAAGTTTGTGGACATATACATGGAATTCTACATGCACTCAAATTTGTTTATTTGTTTTGTTTGATTAGTTTCGGTACTCGGAAAAAAACTAACAGTTCAAATACCTACTCTATTTAGAGGAATGTTACACATTTTTAATTACTTTTATTTTGTGATTATCTTTTGTAAACTATTTGAGTGGTCAGTACTGTTATCGAAGAGAGTGTTGGAAAACATATAAAATAGAATTGTTATCTACATTCTTTTATTTTTCAGTGTTTTTTCATTCATTGACTTTTTGGTAAAAATATCGATCAACCATTCTTCCCCAAGTTATTAGAAAATCCCACTGATTAAATCTTAAAAAACTTGATAAGAAATTGAAATAACGACGACAATAGCAAGCTTCAGGAAATTACAAAAAATTGAACATAAAAATTAAATGGCAACGAAATTAATTTCGGACGTCTGCTACTCTGACATCTGCTTATTTAAAAGTTAATTAAATCTCTTAACAATTACATAAATTTTGAAATGTTTATTATAATAAACATTTTTATTCTCCTTAATTTAAGATGAGTGAGTTAAATGAAGTAGCTAACCAGCTTTTTAGTAGGAACATTTGATGTCCAATCTCTATTGGTCCTTAAAGTTTTAAAGATATAAATATTTTTATGTTTCCTATAATCATAGTAATTGTTATTCAAAATTAATAAAATAAATTTTAAGTATATCTCTTTAAAGACTTAAACTACTTTCATAGATAACTAAAATAAACGAAAATATACTCGAAATGGCACTTGTTCTGCGAAAATTTTAATCAGCCCTCTATTTTTATTTTAGCGGCACGACATTTGATTCTAAATTTAAAACACGGTACTATTTTTACTCCGATAACAGAATGACTAGACCAGCGCGCGTTCTATAGTTGACTTCACCTCGATCTTTAATAGATAGACTAAAGAGCTCGTAACTTTTGTAACAAGATCATAAGTGACATTGCAAAACATTATTACCCACAAGTATGCAACAAAACATTCAAAGTTTAAACTCTGAAAAAACTATTTCCGTCTTTCCAACGAGCATTTCGTCCACTTTAAATGCCTCCATATCGGCCGCCAACTTTACACTCTGCCCTACCCACAAAGCCGAGACAGCCGCGCTGCACCACCAACAAGTTAGCTACCTCGCCACCACTCAAACTACTCCCTCTGCAGCCTACATTAACGCACACATACACACATACACACATTTATGTATACTCACTTCCTTAGGCGAAATGATCGATATGTAGTCCTCGTAGATGAACCGCGCCTTCTCCTCGATCTTCTCCGGGTTGCTCTCGCGCTTGAGCTGCTCGCAGGCCGTCCAGAAGGCGATGTTCTCGTCGCTGTACTCGGACACGAGGAACTCGCGGAAGAGCTTGCGCCCGACGGGGTTGCGCATCATCCGGTCGAAGGACGAGCCCCACGAGCGTATCTCCTCGAGGCTGATGTCGGTGATGTCGCCGTCGAAGCCGTTGCCAGCTCCGTTGCCAGCGAGCTCGCGTGCCAGGTCGCCGGCGCTGCCGTGCTCGCCTGCGCCGAGGCCACCGCCACCGCCGCCCGGTCGTATCGCCGGCGCGCCACCCGAGCCGCCCGTGCCAACCGCGGCCAGGCTGTTCGTGCGCCACCAGGACGAGAAAAAGAGCGTAAAAAGAGTGTCAGCCGGTTGGCGCTGTTATAGATCCAGTGTGGGGTCGGGGGAGGAGGTTGTATTGGTGTGCAAGCGTATAGCGGGGTTAGTTGGGAGACGCGAAACAAAAACATGCATTTTCGGATGTGTTAGGAAGCGTTTTATTTTATTTAGCTCGGAAGTCTTAATGTTAATAATGGTGACTGGAAAAATTTTTCAATTTTTATCTATCAATTTTTCAAGGTTCTTTGATGTGCGTGAGAAAAACTGCACTGAGAAAAGGATTTGGTTACTGTTAACATGGCATTGTAACTTTTAACATGTGTATGTTTAGATATGACCAAATATATACGCATTGTAACAGTTATAATGCCATGTTAACGGTTAAGTTACCATGTTCTCATAAACAATTTCAATATGTTACCAGAGAACATTGATATTGTAATAGTTACAATATCATCAATTTACTGTAAACATTTTAACATGTTACCCTAGAACATTGATATTGTAATAGCTGCAATATCATCGATTTACTATTACACTAAAATCAATTATAAAATAATCCAATATTATTAATAATCATATAGTAAGAATAATGTTAATTTATTATTTCAACGAAAAAAAAATACTAATTTATAAAAAAAATTAACTGTAACGGGTCGATAAAATTAATACAAAACTTATAATTAATATAATTTTATTAAGCATCTCGCTGAGATGTAACTAATAACCCTGATGCGGTTTCGCGTCGTACGCGACTAAAGCTCCCTCTACCTTTTGTAACGTATTTATTATTTTAAATTTATTTCATTCCTGCTATGAAATTCGTGGCGAGAATTCGAGTTACCAACATCAAGGCAAAATTATGTATTAGTAAATATAGATATTGTAACAGTTATAATATCACATGTTTACAGATAATATATTGAATTTAATAGTTAAATTATTATATTTTAATATTAACAATATTACATTATATTCTTAAACATGTCAAATACTTATATTTCAAATAGATAAATATGTTAACAGTAACAATATTCTTTTCTCAGTGTGTAAATAATGAACAAACAAATATCCGAAAAGTGAGAAAAACTAATGGTATTAACGTAATTCGTATTTAATATTTTTTTTTACTTAAATAATGATTGTTCGTTATTGAATTGTAACACATAATTGTTATTTTTACTAAAAGGGCTTAAAAATCGCAAGTGTGGATTACTGTTACATATTAACAATTTCATACAAAATTAAATCATGAATTATTCATAAATTTTTTTAAGTATAATCATTTTCTAACATGTCACATGCGTGAAATGAAAAACATGATTCAAGTTTAAAATTCCGTCATGCTATTTATTCAAATCGAAGAAATTGGTAAATATGTATTTGTAACGACTGAGGTGGAAAATATTAATATGACAAGTAAATATGTATGTTCCAAGAGCATCTTAAATTCCTTGGATAATTTAAGGAAATCAAATTCAAATTTATGATAAGCAGAAAAAGAGCTTTATGATGCACATATGCTATGCAGGAATATTTTGAGACAGCAGTGAAACCGTACGCCCCCTTTTTTGATACATACTAAACGGACACTAGACGAGTAATTTGAATTCTTTATATTGCGTCTATTGTCAAAGCGTCAAAGAATATTTAAAACAATATAATAATAAAACGGTGGTTTATAGAAACAAAATTTGTCAAACCATATATTGAAATATATTGTTATACATAAGATTAATTTATTGAAAGTTTTATTTAATAAATTCTTTTGAAATGTAACGAATTTTTACTTTCGAACTCTAATTATTATCAAAGAAGTGGAATTATACTGTGAAATGTATGTTCAAATTTTGAATTGAATCTAGTGCACGCACAATTTCTCTATTACAAGCAAAAGTAGTTTATATACAATGATAAAATCAGCCATTATTCCTGTTACAGAAGTAAGTACATTGACGTTACAACTTCAACAATATCTTGCCTGTGATTAAAACTGTATAGTTCTGGTTAGAATTGATTTTTATTACAATAATTTAAATATGACACTTTTATTGAACACGCTAGTACGGCGTAATATAAATATTTGAAATTCATAACTCAGAATCACCCTAAAAAAACAAATTTATACTTGACACAAATAATCATTGTAGGATATTTGTGCATATTTATTGAATCAAAAATAGATATGCATTATTTGCGTTTATTTTTAGTACAAATTTATTCTATTGATCCCTACGAGCCAATATTTATCCATGCCAAAGTCCGGTTTCTTTTTCATAGGCGACGTAACCATATTTAAAATACTAGTATTTCACATTTAAATGTGAATAATGGAAAGTCTATTACAAAAAGGTAATCGTAAAATCAATAATATTTTAATGACAAATTCTTGCAAGATATGATTGACACACTGTTCAAAAAATTCAATTTAACATCTTATTGTTTATTAAAAATGAACATTAATCTTTTCATTAATTTGAAAACCAAAATTATTTCAATAAATTTATCTTCCAAAAAGGAAAAGAAGTATTTCCGTCCACATCATAGAAAATTAAACCAAAGTTCTTTTTACAGCCCCACTTGATCTCAATATTTCACTCAGCGCGAAACTACGTCATTCCTCTCTTCACTTCATTCCCACTAAAAACGTCATCTTTAATATCCCAAATTAATGAAAAAAAAATCCTAAAACGGTCGACGGACCAAATCAATTCCCGCTTTCCTGCCATCCGAGTACAAAATTAACCACTTCTGTAGCAGTAATAAAGGCTGTCGAGCATTTTGACGTCAGAATAACATACGGCTGCCTCGCTCTCTCCCTCTAACGCGCGCGCAGAGACATATCCTGACGTCACGCACGAGGCGCGTGTGCGCGCGCCTTCGCGTTTTTCAATTATCAAGATACAATTGAAGTAGGTAAATAAACCAAAGCGGCCGTACACGCGCGCTCTCCGCAAAAACAAAATACATCACGCATGCATATATTATATACAGATAAAAGGGAGAGTGACTATAGCTACGACTACCTACTGTCTACTTTTCAGCATAATGTCTCTCATCTCCCAGCACTTCAGTGTACACATATATACACCATTCACCCGCGCATCGAGACGCACATACACACGCGCCCACAATTAGCGAAATTTACGTTAAACGACGTCGTATACGCATGTATACAACTCCTTAGGCGTCGATCGAACTTGGAAGAACGAGGGCGCGCTTATCGGCGCGCGTGAATATACGAGTGCAGCTATATACTTCGAGGGGGTGCTGCTCCTCCACTCGGGTTAATGGATTAGCGGAGCGAGCGGAGAGCGCGGCGACGCGCTAATGAGAGTTTTGAGCCCGACTGAGGAGGAGAAAAAGAGCCTCCGTCGCGTCGTCGCGTGTACACACACACACGCGCGCGCGCGCTCACGATGAGGAGGGAAAAGACGCCGAGGATGAGGGGAAGGGGGACAGATTAGACGCGCGAAGAGAGAGGAGGGGCGCGCATACAGATAAGCCCTGGAGCGAGAAAGAGAATGTGTGTGTGTAGAGAGAGAGATATGAATGAGCAGAGACGGAGAGAAAGAGAGAAGAGGGACGAAGAAGAGAGCGAGTGCGTACGCGCACACATGCGGCGAGGGTGACACGTGTTTCGTTTCGTTTTCTGGCGCGGCCTGCTGCTGCTATATACACATATACATATACATAGGGAGATATTCGGACCGGAGCCAACGGCGCGAACACGTGCGCCGGAAGTCGTAGCACACGCTATTGCTGCTGCTGCGGAGAGTTTTTGGCGCTCCGAAAAATCGCATCTTATCTCTTTTTTTCTCGTCCGATAATTTGCTCCCGCTGTGGTTTCGTCACGAAAGGGAAACGAGGCTTTTGTGCAGCGGGGCGAAAACCCAATTGTCTCTCTTTCTCCCTTCTGTATTTTCTTTTTCCGCTCCCGTTTGTCGCAAATTTTTGCACGCGCTTCGCGAGCGAATCGATGTCACGCGGAGAGAGCGCGCGCGAGTGAAAATTGCGAGCACACCGGGGCTTTGCAAAGGAGGGAAGAAAATGAAGTTTTACGAGTGACGAGCACTTGTATGCTATCTGCTGGAACTATCTTCGCCAGGCGTTATTTGTGTCTTGCGATGAAGGATCGCGCGAGGAAAAGCGGCGAGGCGCCAGCGCGCGTTCTCTCACTCTCGCGTGCGCGTCTCTCTCTGTGTTTTCCACCACCACCCCCTATTGATTCAATTTTATCGACACGTTTTTAATTATATTTCGCTATTTTTAAAGAATCACCGCTCGCGCCGTATTTATTTACGTAACGTCACGCATTGTGCGTGAATTATTTAACTGGATTTGATATAAATAGCGGTTGATTGTAATTCTATGATGTTTCGTAACCATATAACGTTATTTTATACAATGGATTATAATAAATGAGGTTTCGCGTTTCGCAAGGAAACAAGATAATTTCTTTTCCGTCTGCGAGAGTACAGCGGGGAAGACGACAGCACTTAAATTACAAATATTGATTATTGTTTCTGACGCTGAAGAAGTCTAACGAGGAATCAATACTTTTCTTTTTGCTTCAGCAGTTTTCAAGCAAATTAAACTCTACGTTACTGTCTTTCTCTGTCGAGGGTACTATTGAATTCATCAGTCGAGGGGTATACCCCGCGAGGTAAATGAATGCAATTTTTCCTATCTGTAGATCGAAACAATTGTTCATTTTCTTTCATACTTGAACAATGCTTATTTACACACTTTCATCAAACTATACACTACTTTTAAAAAAATAAACCAAACAAAGCTATAAGCTTGCGAACAAAAACCATTAACTGAATAACACCTGTATAAGTGCGACCGCGAATGGGGGTACGTATATACTCTTAAGATCCTTACTTCATCATCAACTTCTTCCAGAACTCCATCGCTCTGCGATAGCCTTATCACAACAACTCCCAACCACAGCCACTACCAGCACCGGCGACGTGTGTCACAACAAGCACCACAGAAGCACAACCGCGCCAGCTTGTCTCGCATGTCACATCGATTCATAGCGCGACGACAAAGACGCCGCCGTCGCGGCTGGGGTAATAAAAATCGGCCTCGCTAGCTGCTGAAAACGCGCTACTGTAGCCGCCACCCCGCTGCTGTTTCTGCTGGTCAATAACAATGACGCGGCACCGCGACGACTCGTCCACCTCAGTCCTCTTCAACCTCACCGTCGTCGTCGTCGTGAGCCCCATGTCGTACACCTCGAATGCAATTTTTCACGTGTCGCGCGCACACACGCGCACTCAGATAGTCGAACGGAAGCGCGTGCGCGTTGGCGACGGAGGTGGAGATAAAAAAATAACAAAGAGTGAGAGAGAAAAGTATGCGATATATGGCGGCAGAGCCTTGTAGTTCGCAGTGCAACTGGCGGCGACCGCTACGGCTATACGACTTATTAGCAGAGACCGTTTGAATATTGCTCGCACATATACACACACGTATGCATATAGAGAACTACGCGCCGCAGCAGCAGCGGCGGCGGCGGCTTTGCCTCGCGCGCGCGTGTATTTTATATACATAGTCGGCCCAGATTTTCGCGCACGCGCGCATGCTACTCCCGCGCGCGCAAGCATGCACATGCATATATATACATTATATGCATACATACGTACATACTCGGGCATACTCTTGGGGAGTGAGAGAGAGAGAGAGAGATAGAGAAAGCTGCTGACACATATAGAAAGCTGCTGCTGTACGTGTATAGGGTATAAGTTATAACACACAACACACAAAGCGGGAAAAGCGTGCTCACACCTATAGTATATGTATATGTAGTGTGTACGTGCAGGGGAGGGGGTGTAGGTGCGGGGAAAAGAGGAACAGAAACTGCGCTCACCATTTATTACTGCTTGCCGCAACGGGGAGCGCGAGCGAGAGAACATAGAAAGAGAAACATAACGCATGTATAAATGTGTGCACACATCCACATATATACGCAGACGCGCGCGTGTACTGGCTGTGTGTATATAAACGCGGAACTTCTAGGTGCTGCGTCAATTTCTTTGTCATGTGTATATTTATGTATATATGTACGAGTCGGTGGTGACATTGTACGTTAGTTCCTCGTATATGTGTGTCTCTGGAGAGAAAATACACAGGCGCACAGGATAGGGAAAGAGAGCCGCATCAGCCGTTAAATGGGTCATAGCTGTCCTGCCGAACGCGGGCGTCGCGCAGACAATCGAGAGACGTCGCTAATATACTCCCGCGCAGGAGCATCGTTCCGACAAAACGGCTCTCCAAACCCGTACATACAGAAAGAACGCGAGCGATTGATTTGCACAGCTCGCGCGGGAGGTGGACTAGGACCCGAAAGGAACCTACCACTCTCTTTCACCGACACGCGACGACATTTATTAGCTTCCAGGAACGACGTACTGTGCACGCGAGAGAGAGAGAGAGCGAGAGAAAATTTTTCTCCGGAAGGAATTACCTCGAAGCGCGCCGGCGCTGCGAGCTTGCAAGCTTGCAATTCGCGCGCACGTTTTTTCGTAATTGGCCGAAAACGCTCACTGGACGGAACTCGTTCGCCAGCTAGTCTATTTTCATGCGTTTTACAGTGTGTTATCGCGTGACCGGGAATCATTGTTTCTTTCTCCCGCGATGGCGAAGGAGAATCGCTCCGCGCACGCGCTTTTCATAATGCATCGCGCACGCGAGTTGTGTGTGTGTGTGTGTGTGTTATTGTACGCGCGGCGGGGTTCCGAGGAAACGTTCTCATTCGATTTTTGCCGCGTGGCCGCCCCATAGTGTATAGTCCTCCGCCCTGTGCACGCCGCCCAAAGCTATTATTCATCGACTGTCTGGCGGGATGCGACGCGACAGTGCGTTTTAAATATGAAGATGTGTAGGCAGGTGCAAGGTGAAATGACTCTGTGAGGTCTAGTCAAAAGTGTCGTCTCGGTTGTGGAGGTTGTGCACGAGCACTGGGTGGGTTTGTAATTTACTTTACAATTTTCGCGAGCTTTTGTGGATATTGACAAAAGAGAAAAATGGTTAACATTTTTCATTTCGACCGACGTTGGTAATGCCGGCGTCGTGTAAAAATAGATTTTGAACGACCAATTTAAAAAAAAAAGCGTTTCACAGTTTAACTCGTTTTGTGAACTGTATATTCAGCGCTTCGACGTGGAAAAGTTACTACGAATTACATCATGAAATATGATGCATTCGGAGTTCATACGTTAAATGAATGGGTATATGTGTTATAATTATACTTATAGGACCGCAGTCGATTTTAAAAGTAATTAATGAACTAAAATTTAAATATACATTTTCAGAAAGGGTAAAGGATGTTTTTGATCAGTAGAATTTATTGTAAGTTGAGTCGCCTGTGTAAACGTTTTTCTAATTGAGGAAACGAAAAATTGTTTTTTACTGTTAAATGTAAGCCAATTTGAATTTCCATAGATATAAATAAACTCGATAAAAAATAAAATTCTCAAAAAATTATAAAACAATTCAATAGGAAAACTGAAATTTCAATTCCTCAAATTTAAACAACAGCCTATCCTGCCACCCATCAGCCAAACAATAATGTCATTCATTCGAGCTCACTGAACTCCTCCCTCCACTATAAAAGGACCCAATTGTCACCCCCTCCCCTTCCCCCACTATACACAAAACGTTTACACGGCGATAACGCAGCACCTATCAAGCTCCTCGCTCACCAAACACACCCACACGCAGACAGTGCAAACGACATAATAAATATAAAGGACCGGTAATACCACGAGCAGCTGCAACAGCAGCACCAGCACAGGCAGCAGTTGTCCTTCTTGGAGCGGCCCATGAGGCCATGTCGTTGCTGCTGCTGACCGCCGGCGTTCTGCTGCTCCCTATCAGCTCCGGCACTTCCACCGCGCTGCTGCTCCCGCGACTGTTGGCCGCCGGAGTTGCTGTTGCTGTCGCGTTGTTGGTTCGGTGAACCACCGCCGCCTCCTTGGCTCTGGGCCCGTAACCGGCAGCCGCCGCTCGTCGAGTCGGCCCCGGCTCCCGTCGCCCCGCCACCCGCACTGCCGGTGCTGCCGCTGCTTCCGCCGCCGCCGCGTGCCCGACTAATGCCTATACCCATCGGTGTTGCGCTGATACTGCTTGACATCTTCGAACGAGACGTGGAGATTATATTATATTGTATGCGGCCGGTGCATGTGATGTTACAGGGGTGGTTTTAGTGTAGGGGGAACGAGGGGGTTGGCTTCTTGTTTGAGAGCTTTTCTGGGGATTTTGGATGGATTTGGGGGTTGCATGCAGATATACCTTAAAAGGGTATTTGATGTATATTTGATGACTAGAAAAAGAGCGCTTAATTTTTTCTTCTTTTATTTTTCATTGTATGAAAATTGCCAGACATTGTATAAAAAATGTAATAAAATTTCAGCATGTTGAAAAATGTTTGAATAGTGCATTTTCTAAAGCATCGTTTGAAGTTGGAAAATTACATTGTGCGCTTCCGCCTGTTTTTCTAATTAAAAATGGACTTTATTAAGGCTCTCTTTGTTGTAGAGAAAGAGATTTCGGACGAGCGCTCTGGCAGAAATTCAAATTCAGAGAAATTACGGTTATTTTTGTTTGCTTAAGGCGTATAATTGAACAGTAAAACACTTTGTTTAAGCATGCATGAAATTGATGAAAATTGGAGTTTGCGATATTTGATGCAGAACAGAGGATTTCTGCGAAAATATTTAATTGTGGCCGATGCAAAATATGCGCTGTATGTGGTTATTTTTAAGTTTAATACAATTAGTGACAAAAACCGTTACCTAGCCCGTCGAAATAATTTCAATGTAATAATAATATCTATCAGTAGGTAAGGTTCGCTTTTTTCTTGTAATATTGCAAAAAGTTTTAAGAATGTCATATATTATAGTCGCTTTACATGTGAGTAAACTGTGCTTATTGATTTCTTTTTTCTTGTTACACTGTTAAAAGTATGGTAGGTATATTATATTAGCTTTACACAAACTCACGGAAACAGACCCGCTTTCACTAATGTTTCAGAAAATAATTGATTTGATTTACAGTTTAAACTTAAATGCAGATCTAGTAAACAGTCTTTTTAATTTAATTTTCTTCTACAGTGCTTAATGCTCAATTCTCAACTACTATCGCTGTTCATTGCGAAAACTTTAACCAACTTATAAATAAGCTTTTTTAATTCACGGACAAGAATTTGGTAAACAACTCTTATCGCTTTTACGAATTTTAAAAACACGGTAACACTGACATAAAAAAACTCTAAATACTTTTCATCCCATAATAGTAGTTAATTAATTAACTTCCCAAATATTTACATATTTACGAAACAGTCATCGCTCCCACGTAATTAAATCAACTCCACGAATCGAGAACAAAATAATTATCCCTACACCGGAACTAATAACCTATCGAAGCTATTAAAAAGACCCCATTGTCGGTAAATCGAAAACGAATTGGGGTCTCGACAAAAGCCCGCTGGCGCATGCATGCATGCTTTCGCCCACACGCGAATCGTCAGGTGTCACCCGCACGGTCCATCAAATTTCGACGCGCTACCTCCCCCACTCTACCTCTTCGCTCTACTGCTGCTGTATATACTGCGCGCGACAGCAGTAGGTTGTTGCGCACACGCGGAAATTAAAAGCTCCTCTCTCTCTCTCCCTAGCGATCGAAAGCGCACCGGGGATTTGGTGGCAGCGCCCAACGAATCGATCAAACTGTCTCTCGAAAACGGACTGTTTTGGCGCAAAGGGATTTTTTCGCCCCCCTCTCACGCTCTTTTTTGAAAGCTGTCTTCGACGATAAAAAACAAAAACCACTCGGGTGCGAGAGATACGCGAGCGGGAACGGCTGGTCACAATCCGATATTTTGTTTTAAAAAAACACAGTCACGTTCGCTGATTTCTCTCGCCCTTCCAGTAGCGGAGCGACGTAGCTTTTCTACTAAGCGGTTACAAAGTGCCGTCAGTCGCGTGACGCACATATATATATATATATATATATATATATATATATATATATATATATATATATATATATATACGCGCACGCGTGTACGTGTGTACGCTTAAAACGCGAGAGAAGAGTTGTTACACTCGGGGGAAAAGTCAGTGTTTATGTTTAATTTTATTCTGATTTTTTTCTTTTTTCTTGACGGTTGATTAATGGACGTCGTTGGGTGTAATGGCGTGGAGGAATAACAGGTTAGGAATGGGTGGAATTGTGCCACTTTCGAGGACACGGATGCGCGGATTTTAAAAGGCAGAGAGAGAGAGAGAGAGAAAGAGAGAATCGAGTGTCGTCACGAAGACTGTGAACTACATTGTGTGCAGCGCGCGTTCGGTTGATTATTAAACACTTCGAGGAACGTACGTGTCAAAGTAAGCAACAAAAGCGGGAATATCGATAACTTGTTAAACGCGAGCCAATAGTACGCGACCGCGGCGAGAGCTTAACTCCGCGCGAACAAACTTAAATTCGCTCTAATATTTTGCGTGTCTAAGGAAACCAGGTCGTTAGTAGTTGAGCGCGAACAATGTTTATAATTAAATTCGCGCCCCGCTGCGTGCCGTCGTAAATCACTTTTTGATTGACCGGCCATGCGAGCATAAGCAAGCCCGCTTCTAAACAATATAGATTTTACAGTGATATGACATCGACGAATATCGTACTCAGATTATGTTTTTTTAAATTATTACAGTGGTGTATATACGTTAAAAAACATATTTTGTGTTATTAACTTTTTGCAATATTAATCGATTTTTTGATGTTATTAATAATAAATTCTAATAATTTTTAATAAAGTTCATCACGTGAAACTTATTACAGTAACGAAATAAAATCATAAAAGTAGAAAGATAAGTGATACTTAGTTTCGAAATGTCTTTCTATTGTTAATGCTTAATATTACAGGGATATTACTAGATTTCAATGTAAACTATGAAGTTTAATTGATTAAAGAGCATAAGATAAGTGCTTCGAACTTTATTAATAATTTATCAGCGAAGAACGGCATTGGTTGTTACTTAATCATTGAAATACTCTGGCGTTAATAATTTATTTACTTTAAATGTTTAAAGCATATTACGAACTTTAATATTCGATCAAGTTATCACATGAAAATACTTTGTACCTATAGATTTGTGAATGGAATTCATTTTTGCTAGAAGAAACAGAAACTTTCTCAGAAAATATTATTGATTTTATCTCTATATGAAGCTTTGCAAATAATACAAATAATGGCGTATTATTATTATTGCATGTATCTAACAATCGTTTATCTTTCCAACAACAATACGGTCCTTTGCAAGACAATTACTTTTGTTACATTTTTTAATTTACAATATGTAGCAGTCTCAAACTAGCTAACAAGTTTGACAATAATGATAAAAGATAAAATCATTTATTTTTAAATATTTTTAGAACAATATCTGCAAAGTTTTTGACAATTTTTTGTGAAACAGCAATAAAGTAAATAAAAACATAATCTAAACATTTTAAGGCAAAAGTATCCATTGTGACAACTTGGCTGAATATAAGGTTTCTCTTTACCGACAGTGTTCAATGTTATAACCTTTTAAATACATTTATTGACATTGCAATATTTTTAATGTAATTCGCAAACTAACATTAGCTCAACATAATCTATAAAAAAGTATTTTCCCTTAACATAGTTCACATGTTCGTCTATATCTATCAAATCTTTGAAGCTATCTCAACAGTCGTTTCTCTTACAGTATAACAACAAAACAATGCGGGACATTACAGCAAACAACCCGGTCGATAAAGAAGAACCTCCTCATGTGTTGCAGCGAAGCGAGGCTCGTCTCATCTCTGCACAAAAACTCCTTCAAAAAGCATCAACAAAAATCCTCAAATTCCCAATAGCATAGAAAAATCCATTCTCAATACAGGATCCACGAGCCTCCCTTCCGAGCCCCATCATCATCGAAAAATCGAGCGGCGGCGTTAGCGCGCGCACGGTAGAGGGTGAGGGAGAACCACAGAGGGCGAGAGAGAGAGAGAGAGAGAGAGAGCTTGCGCGCACGAGCTCCTTCCGCGAGACGTCAGAAACATAAACAATGGCGTCCCGTCTTCCCTCACTCCCTCTCTCTCTTGGCATCTAGCCTCCCTCGCACATAACGTACACATACACATACTCGCACATATGCGCAAACACACATACTTGAACTCGACAGTTAAGAGTTCATCGTCGTCGCGTTTCTCACCTCTATCATGTTCCATGCGCTCGATAGCGAGGCCAGCTCGCTTCCGGCTCGCTTTGATATCGAGCGCGCGTCGCCGCGCTGCCTCCGCTGCTGCTGCTGTTGCTGCTGCTGCTCTCTTTCCCACCTCGCTTGGTAGTCGTAGTAGTAGCCACCCCCAGTGTATGCGTGTGTATATATAAATATATCTGTGTGTGCGCACGGCAGTCAGTCAGTCGGCTGCGCTGGCCGCGTAACCTGGCGCGCTAGGAGCTATCCCCCTGCGGGTGCGCCTAGTGGCCGCCGGGCCTCGCCCGAGTCCTGCATGCTACTACTCTCCTCGGCTCTCCGTGGGTATTCTCTCTTCCTCGGGGTTGTTGTCTCTCCCTCCCTCTCTCTCTTTATGCTACCTCTGTCCTCTCTCACGAGCTCGCGCCCCTTTATCCTCCCGCTCTTGCTCCAGGTCAGCAGCGCGGTGCTCGTGTGGGCTGCACCCCCGCCCGCGAGAGCGCGCGCGCACTCTCACTCACTCTTTTTTCTCTCGCTTCGAGCTCGTTGCTTCACTGCCAGCGTATCGACGAACACACTGGCACCGCTGCTGCTGCTGCTGCTGCGACGTCGAGGTCCCTACCGAGCATGCTCGGGACGTTCTCTCTTCATGCTCTTGTTGGTCCTCTCCGTTCGTCTTCTCTCTTCCGCTTCTCGTGTGTGCGTACTCTATAACGCGCTCTTTCTCTCTGTCTGTACTACTTCTTCATCATCCTCTCGGGACAGAGTCGATGCTTGAGTAACGAGCGCTGCCACCTCTTTCTTCTTCTTCGTCTCCTCTCTCTCTCCCTTGCGGTCTCCAGCTTTCTCAGTCCCGTCTTCGAGAATGCGTACACAGGGTAGCGGCCGAGAGCGCGTATCGTCGCTTCGTGCGATACCCATGCACATACAACAACACACACAGACACGCAGTCGTCGTCGTCGTCGTCTCCTTTCTTCTCGCGTCGTTCGCGGGCAAATTAGAAGAATATCGGGCTCAGGCGCTCGGACAACAGGATACAGCGGGAAGCGAGTTGAAGAGAAGAGAGTGAGAGAGAGAGCCGGAGACGGGAAGGGAGAGAGAGATAGATTGACAAAGCGAGAGGGATGTAAAGGACTCCGAGCGCGCGCAAGTGATAGAGCTTTTCTCCGTGCTTCCTTTCCTTCTATATTCCTCCTATCCTCGGATGATAGCAGCGCAGGCTACGGGCAGAAGGCAACGTACCGCCGGAGAGAGAGAGAGATCTTGCGGAGCGAGAGAGAGAGAGAGAGAGGAGTAGGAGGCGGCGTGGAGGTGGCGGAGGAGGAGGAGGAGGAGGACAGAGAGTATAAAAATAGGGTTGCGCGCGGCAGTGTGCGGAAGGCGCGATGATACGAGACGGCCCAGCGCTGCTGCTCTCTATACTCTCGGCACGCGAGATACGACTATTGTCTGCTGCTGCTGCTGTTGAGCTCGACGTCGGCGTCGTTAACCGCGACGACGACGACGTCTGTGCCGCGCACACGGAGGGTAGCCGCGGCGGCTACGAGAGAGAGAAAGAGCAGAGTATAGCAGTGGCGCGAGGTAGGAGCCCTCGAGCGGAGAGAGAGCGCGCGCGCGCTTGCCAGCGCCGTTTATTGATTGGCGCGCGTGAGAGAGAGAGAGCGAGCAGCCGCTGCTCTCTCGCTCGCTCTCTCTGCCACCGCCGTGGCGCGGTAGCGAAGCTCCGCGAGAGTGCCGCTACTGCCGCGCTGCTCCTCTCTGTTTCTGCTCCGAGCAGCCGAAAGCTCCTTCTTCTTCTTCTGCTGCTGCTGCTGCTGCTGCTGCTGCCTCCTCTCCTGTCGTGGTATATATACACACATACACTGACGCGCGCGCTCGCGGTTCTCCGTCTTCCCCCTCACCCCCTCTCTCTCCCTCTCTCTCTCACTTTTCTCGCGAACGAGAGCTTTCGCTCGCTCAACGCTGTGGCGCTCGCACGGGCAGCTGCTTCTGCTGCCTCGAGGGAGAGAGAGAGAGGAAACGCGGAGCGAGCAGGCAACGGGTCAACGTCTCCGCTGCTGGAGAGTCTCTGCAAGCTCTGTCGTCGTGCCGTCGTTATCGTCCGTTCGCGAGATTCTTTCAATGCCACTGCTGCTGCTGCTGCTGCTGCTGCTGCTGCTGCTGCTGTTGAGATCGAAGGCATCGTTCAGCCCATCTCATGGTCCGTCCTCCACGCCCTTGGCGCCTACGTTCATCCGTCTTGAAGCTCGTCGTCCCGGCAGCAGGCTGCTGACGCCGTCTCTCTCTTTATCTCGTTGTGTTTACGTAGCCGTGGCGTACAGGTGTGCAAGCGCGCCTCGTACGTGTGGCATCTGTATAGAGTGAAGGAAGAGAGAGAGAGAGAACGAGAGGGGAGAGAGATAGAGAGCAACTGCGCGCGCTCTCTCGCTACTGGTCCGTCGCACTCGGACTCGTACTACTTGCCACCGCAGCGACGGTGTGTGTATATCTATGTGTATGCGTGTGTATACACAAGCTCTCTCTCTCTCTCTCTCGTTTCTTCGGTGATCTCTCGTTGCTGATGAGTCTCACTAAATACGTGCGCTCGCTAACAGGAGAAAGACACACACGCACACACGCAGGCGGGGCGACGACGGTTTTTGGGCGGGCCTATACGAGCTTTTTTCTCTTCCGCCGACGGTCGACCGTTTACCGACTACAACACTGAATATCGTAGCACAGAAGACAAACACCGTGCACACGCGACCGCGTCGTCCAAGAGTTCGCGGTCGCCCGCGTTACAGGCTCCTCGACGAAATATTACATATGTGTGCGAATATATAATGGGCGAGAGTATTTGTATCCACGCGAGTGAGAGAGAGATGCGGCGCTCCGTGGAGAGCGCGCGCGGGAGACTGGCGAGGCGGGGGCGGAGGCTTTCAAAACGAGTGGAGCCGCGCGGGCGCGCGCCTCTCTCTCTCTCTCTCTTACTCCGCAAGCTCTGTCCCTGTCTCGCTCTGGCCAAAAGCACGACTCGCGCTCTCGCTAGTTTTCGTTCCCTCTCTCTCTCGCCCTTGCTTCGCTTGCTCTCTCTCTCCCTGACGACGACGTCGTCTCCTGCGCGTACGGTGCGCGCACGTTCTCTCTTTCTCCCCCTTTTTACCGCTCGATCTCTCGTCCGTATTCGGCTGCTGCTGTCCGTCCGTCCGTCCGTCCGTTCGACGAGAGGACTAACAACACAGACGCACTCGTCGCGAGTTCGCGCGTGGCCAGCCGACGACGACGAGGAAGAGGAACGCCTCTGCACGTCCAATATGGCGGTTACTGGTGATGCCTGGCCACCACTGCCGTCGTCGCACTAGGCGACGAGGACGCCGGCGCGAACGGGCGAACGAGAGAGACAGAAAATCGGCGCCGCGACGCCGCGCCGAGCGTTCCCTCTCTCTCTCTCTTACATACACTTATACTCGTTCCGCACCGCACGGTTCCCTCGCCCTATATCTCTCTCCGTCTCGCTTTATCGCCCGCTCGTTTCCGCGCGCGCACACGCTTCTACGCAGGTCGTTTTTATATTTCGCTCGAAGCTAGAGTGTATGTGCGTGCGTAAGTATGTGTGTGTATGTGAGTGAAAGTTCAGCTGTGCGCGTGCGCTCCTCTCTCTCTCTCTCTCTCTCTCTCTCTCTCTCGTATGTACGTGAATTTTTAGTACGTCTCTATCTAGTCGTCGACGTCGTCCGCTGCGGGTCGTCCCTCTTTTTCCAGCTTGAGTTAGCAGCGCGCTCCTTATTGTTGCTATCTCTCTCTCTCTCTCTCTCTCTCTCTCTCGCTAGCGTAAGCTCCTGCCTTTCGCTCACCTGTGCTCATCGCGGAGCTTTTCTAAGCTGTTGCTTCGGCGTGCACACGGTTCGCTGCCACCACTCGCGAACTCTCTATCTCTCTCTCGCTTGCGTATCTTGCGCAGAAGAGTCGTTGAGGTCATGCGGTTACTCGCCTGTTTGCATACGCTTTCTCGCTATCTTTGTCTTTCTCCGTCTCTCGTATCCGCGTTCTCTCCTTTCCTCTTCTTTAAATGTTTGATTTTCTCCTTCACCGTATAAACACTCTTTCTTTTCCTCACTCTGTCTCTTTCCCGTAGATACACGTATTCTCAAAGGCTGCGGAAGGAGGAGGACTTTTCATTAGGTCGGGACGTTTTAACGAATATCGACGTTCTTTGACCTGGAAAAAAAACGTGCAAACGGCGCTATCTGTCTTTCTCTTTGGTCGCGTGGCTGAGCAAGTGAGTGCACGAGTTGTAAAATGCGCGTGTCCCTCGTGATTCCCACAGGACCTCCACCTCCCCCACCTCCTCCTCTCTCCACACACACACGTGCCCACAGCGACGAGATTTTTCTTGCGCGCGAGTTCACGTGCAGATGTCCATCCCCCGGCATGCGTGACGGTGCATACATTATTAATTACGATGTGGTCTCTCTCTCTCTTGCAGGCTTTTTATCGCTCCGCGGCGCTAAAAAAGTAAAGCCGAGAGCACGCGACGGGTGAGAATGCTGCTTTTTAAGCGGCCGTTTTTTTTCGAAACGCGGTCTCGTGCGAGTGCGCCGACACGGAGTTTTTTTCCTCTCTCCCCCCCTGGTTTGTCGTAAAACTGTATTTTACGCTATATAGTTTGAGTGGTCGCGATGATTTAATGTGTACAGAGTGATACGCGAGTTGGGAAAAAGGGACTTAATGGGGCTATTAAAATATTTTAAGAGTAAGCTAATGCGCCCTCGAGATAAGGATACGTTTTATTTTGGTTAAACTTTTGATCACGAATGACATTTAATGCTCATTGTGGTTTGTAGCTATTTAAAAACATTTACGTATGGAAGGGGGATACAATAAAATTAGTAATGTTTTAATGTTTGTCAATTCGTTTTATTTATTGAATCACAAGGGAATAAATTAAACCATTAAATATACGACACACACAAAAAACAGACATAACGGAATAATAATTAATACAGTGGAAAATTATCAGTTATAAAGTTTTACATTTGAATGTATATTATACTATTCACGTGATTCTTTAATGACAAACCATCAATATTCGATGAACCATAATTTCAAAATAATAACAAAATCAATATAATACGGGAACTATACATTCCAATTAATATTTCCCTAATCCCCGACACATTCGCCGAATTCGGCTCCAACCACCTAATCACATGCATTATTTAAAGCCCATATCAGGCTCGACATCGAGCTCGCGCGCGCGCGCGGCGCGGCAGAGCGGAAAATCCGATTAAAAGTCGTTATCCTCGTGAGCAGGCGCCGGTAAGACAGATACCTATAATATCCTCCCACTTTCTCTGCATTCACCTTCGGGTAGCTCCATCTGTCGGCCATTTGCCGAACCTCGTAGTCGTGCGCGCATGCATTGTCGACTGACTCGCACAGGCGCCGCGCTCGCCGTAGCAGAAGAAGCTATCAAGATATATAATCTCCAAAGCTTCTGCTCGAGTGAACCGCTCTTTCTCCAACTTGCCGCGCGAGCTTAATTGCTTTTGCTCTGCCTCTATACTCCGATATGCGATCCACACCTCCTCGACGAGACTTCTCTCGCTCTCTTTTATAATTTCAATGGGGTCACTTCGGAAAAAGAGAGAGAGGACGTGTATATGGCGAGCATTACGCAATTCATCAATGTCGCGTACGGTGAGCAAAGTTCGCAGTCCGGAGTCATGAAACATTATTAATGCAATTTTTAATTGAAACGCGCGACAGCGAGCGTCCGGCAACTGTGTCACAGACTGCGCGTGGGCGCCGAGGCCAAGGCGATTTTGATTTATTACATGTTTTATTAATTGTAATAAAATGCTCGATTGCTTTTTAATTTTGCTTTGTATTTATTTCATCGATCGCGCTGCACGCTCGCTGCGACGTTCATACGCTTTGAAATGTTAAATTATAAGGTATTTACATAAACAACGATAAATTGAAACGTACGTATAAAGATGAACAAAATGCACTTGCTGTAGATGAATAATTATTATTTAAATGAAAGCGAATTTTTATTACTCCGCCGTATGTGAAATGCATTGTTTTTAATAATATCGACAGTTGTCGAGACATTTCTCCATAAATATATAAAACTACTCTTTAAAAATCCTTTCAATGCAAAACAAATCGCGACGCCTCTTTGCACCTTCGCAAAACCTAAACAAACGAAAAAACCCGCTCCACTCCAGGACCATAAATTATACATATCCTCTCCTTCTCTCGCTCTCTTCCTCTGGCATCGACTCGAAACATCCCATTACGCGGCCTCTCTCCTCTATATATTCCATGGATACGGAAGAATACGGCACGGCGTCGGGTGGGAGTATAGGAGGAGGAGGCGAGAGGCCGCGAAGGTGATCGCCTGGTATATACGTGTGTACGTGTTCGGCCGGGATCGCACGTACCCAACCCGTTCGTGACATTCGGCGTACGAGGCCACTGTGTCTCTCTTTCTCTCCTATATATCCCCGGGAGACGTGCTCTCCTCTCGTTCGCTCCTAAACCCCGCGCGCGAAGGAAATAACACACAATGGACGTGAGCTCAGGTACGCGACCTTAGTTAAGCCAAAATAAACATTTTTTTACTCGCTTCGACCGACTGAGGAAGACTTATATGCGGCGTTAACCGTATGTGTGTGTGTCTGTGTGCGCGCGGGTCTTGCATGGAGCGCGTGAATTATTATTTAAATTTGAATTTAAATGAAGAGCGGAGGAGTGACGGAGGGTGACCGTTGTTTATTGTGCTAATGAGGAGGAATGGGGAAATTCGGGTGCGATGGTGAATTCTGTAGAGGATTAATAGATATGAATAGGTGTGGTGGGATGTTTCACGGGGATAAAATGGTTATAATAAATACCATCGTGTTTATTAGAGAAAATGTTTTTTTTTTTGTAAATATTCTTCTGCATTACATTTTTAATTAAGAATAACAAATTTGATTAGTAATACCGGAGTACTGTTTGTTTCGCGCGGTATTACAAGAAGAAAATTAAATTTAGGTTGCACGCCAGAATATTGTTCCAGTTATGATATCTTCCTTCGTTGCTAGATGCAGAAATTTGCATAAAAATAATTGTTGACGGAGTTATTAAACTTTAACAAACTTCTCTGGAAGTTGATCTTCTCGGGAGCTGATTAAAGTAGACAAATATAATATAAATTGTAAATTCATGTACTATAGTAAATTAGAAATATTGTTGAAGGAAACTGCGTACAATAATTTTCACTTGTTCATTTAAAATTAATACGGTTTCATGTACAAAAGCACGAAATGAATTTCAATAACCATTGTCCGATTTTAATTATGACAGATATTCTATAATTAAATTATATTCAATGTCAAAAATGAAAATTGCTCACAATACTCTCTATACGAAGCTGTAATATGTTCGTTAAATTGAAAATTTATTACAAAACGAGTTTAATCAAGTTTTTTCAATTAAATTTCTGCCATACCCGTATAAATTTACCAATTAAATTGAGCGAGAGTAATTTTTATTAAAGCACAAAATTAAATCATACTTCAAACATTTTATTAAGTAATTAAATCCAAAATGGGTTTTAATTTATTTTTTCAAGATTTTGTGCATGAGTGTTGTTGCTAATTTTTAAAATAATACTTTAAATGAAATAATGAGAGTGTTAACACAAAGGTATTTGCTTCACTCAAAAAATTGTTTAGGCTAGTATAAGAAAGATTTTTAATTAATTTTAAGGCCAAATTTTGTCTTTATTAAATACCGACTTTTGTATTCTTTTATTTTATTATTAATAAGTTATAGCATTGAAACTATAACCCCTCAAGATTTTTCCCAATATACATTCAAATAGTAAAAGTGGATTAGAAACTTATCGACACAGTAAATCAACCCAAAGAAAAGAAAGCGACCATTGAGTTGTAGAATAGGTTTTTAATAGCTCACAAACACACCCTCTCCTCGAACTTTCTCCAATAGCTTTTTAATTACAGCACGTCGCTTAAATACTTTTCCAACAAACAAGTGAAAAACTACTTGCTTAACTTTTAATCATTCAAAAAACGTCTTGGCACACGCGTGTCTAACGCACTGCAGCAATAATGAACCATTGCGACGTTTTAACGACGGTACTCTGAAACACATGAAAATTGACCGGCGATTTATGCGTTCGTCGAAGGGCTCATAAATCGCATCACTTACCCACTGGATAAGGCATAAACCGATCGACGGCAGACGCCAACGACGAACAAAGTGATGACGATATTTCCCCGACGACTCATGCGCGCGCGCACATCAACGCTATATTCTCTCTCCCTCTAGCCGAAATCCCTCATCCGAGCCAACAACTGGAAAAACGAAGGTAGCAGCAGCGGCAGCAGCCCCCCCTGACAATCCTTCCGCTTTTCCCGCATACCTGCACCCTTCCACCTCCTCCACCTCCTCCTCCTACTCCGAGAGAAAGAGAGAGGGATCGGGGATCGCGAGCTCGAAATAGCGGATCCTCCGTCTGGCTCTATGTGTGTGTATATGGGTCTATATACCCTCATCTATCGCAGCCGAGCGAGCAAGCGAACGAGCGTTTATACCTAGGGGCCCAGAGGGGGCGGAATAGCCCGGCGACGTTGACGATGCTACGGCTGCCTGGCAGGCAGGCAGGCAGGCAGGCAAGGGATCGCTGAGTGAGTGAGAGAGCGGGAGAGAGAGAGTAGGAGGAGGAAAAGAAGGGGAGGGGGGAGGGGGAGGCGGCAGGCGCGGAAGGGGGAGGATCGACCCGAACGCCGCCGACAGCAGAGGCAGAGGGGGGAAACCCGATTCCCCATCTTCCTCGCACTCGTTCAAATCAAGCGGAACACGTGCGGGCGTTTCAGGCCCGTCTCTCCCTCTCTCTCTCTCTTTCTCTCTCCTACGCACGAGGGTCTCTAAGAAGAAAGCGGCGCATCTGCGGGCCTTCGTTTCTCTCTCTCTCTCTCTCTCTCTCTCTTGTGCGTGCCTTCACTACTACGCACCGTTTACACGCTCTCGCTTGCTCCGGCGGCTCCCCCTCACTCTCTGAATGAGGGGGTGGCGGCACCCCTCCCCCGCCCGCGCGCCACCACCGTGTCCCTCTCTCACTCGCACTGTCGAGCGCGGCTGTTGCTGCGGCAGTCGGGTAGAGAGGGAGAATGAGGGAGAGCGAGTGCCAGAGAGAGAGACAGCCACCCACTCTCGCCCATCATCCACCCAACGTCGGCCGCCTGCCACCCCGCCTGCCCACCCACTCGCCACCCGGCCGCCGTCGAGGAAACAACCTGCGCGCGCGCGCGCGTGTACCCACCGACGTGCGCCACCACCGCTGCTGCTGCTCTCGTGCACCCAACTACTACTACTACTACCACCACTACTATTACTAATACTGCTACCTACGACGGGCGGCCTGTACCGCACGCACATATACAGGCATGGGCGGGCGGGCGCACAGACACACTATAACGGCCCAGGCGACACAGTTTACCTTCGCGCACGGAATACACTGAGAGACGGTGAGAGTGAGCAAGAGAGAAAGTGAGAGGCTACTACACAACACACACGCCGCGTCCTGGAGGAAGAGTGAAGAAGCGGCGACAGCAGTGGCAGCGAGTGCCGGTTGTATACAACGAGGACGTAGCCTAACGTGAGTACACCCACGCATTTGTATTATACCCCGAGGTCCCGCATGACGTATCTGTACATAAATACACACACCCACGCGGTACGCGCGTAATTGGTAACGTTTTAAACAAAATTCAGTGCCGTTACATATCGCGAGTAAACAATAACACACACACACACACACATACCCACTCACTCTCGTGAAGGAAGAACAAGGCACGCACACGGAAGGTAGAAACGTCCACTGACGCGCGCTCTCGGTCCGCCTACACCCGCAACGTGCGTCGCGATTCCTCCTTCTCCTCCATCCACCCAAACACTCCTATTTTAAATACACGGGAAAAAAGGACAGCGAGTGTCGGTGCTCCAGTTGGCCGCTGTTATCACGACGGAATATTCGCGCAAAATGCGCGCCGCGGCCGACGGGAGAGGCATGACGGGGCGAGATGTGTGTTGTGTCGAAACTCACGTATATAGCCCCCCGTCTAGCCGCGGCCGCTTTGAGAACCGCTCTCTGTCTTTCTCTCATTCGAGGCGGCGCGCGCACCTCGCTCGATTTTGCGCGCCAGCGTTATACGATGTAGCCGTCCTTGTCGACAGCTAGCTCCGTCTTCGTCGCACGCATGACGAAGCCCGGGCTGCTGCTACTGCTGCTATAACACATGTGCGTGGACGGGCGTGCGCCGTCGTCGTGAGCCCGAGGGCCGGTCTGCAACGAAACGCTCGGCGTGGTTTGTTTTTCGGCGATTTTTCGCGCGAACCGACTGCAAACTCTCCTGCTGGAGTGGTAAAAAGGTTCGATGTGATCGTTGTTACGCGGCTTTGATCGATATTGATCGATGCAAGAGGAAAAATCGGCGAAATAAGCGTAGTTCGCGAGAGCCCCGAGACACGCGTAGGCGTGCAACTTCAGAACCGACCTGACCTGCCCGTCGTATCGAGCGCTACGGAGACGGACTCATCGCACACCCACACGAGCGGCTGATGATTAAACACACGAATGCGCGTCAGCAGTGAGTGGGAGAAAGAGAGAGAGAGAGAGAGAGAGAGAGAGAGAGAGAGCACGCGGCATGACTAACCCGTATAATACACGCGTGTTGCCGAAGAGAGCCGGCGCGCGCAAAACAAGAAGAAACAGACGCGCGGCCGAAAGTCGCTTCTCTCCTCGTAGGCGTCCTTGGCTCTTTCTCTCTCTCTCTCTTACTCTATCTCCTTCTCTCGGCCCGTTTCCGCCTCGAAATTTCAGCAGGCGTGCGCTCTCTCGCCGCATGCGCATGTCTCTTTCCTCCTCGCAGCAGCACAGCGGCCACGCAGGGGTTCTCAACCGCCCACGCGTGCACACACCCTGCGCCGGCGCGTATTATGTATAGGGGGAACTCGCGTCGGCTCTCTCTCTCTTCGTCTGTTTCGGCTGTCTCTTCGGGTCGTTTCTTTCTTTCCGTCTTTCTCGCCGGTGAAGCGTAGGCGGTCGTGGGTGTATATACACGTACGTCAGCGAGAATGCGTACACATACACACACGCGCGTGTGAGAGAGAGAGAGAGCGATATTGATTTATTCGCTCTGCTCTTTGTGCGGCTCTATCTTTCTCTCTCTATCTGGCCTTTCTTTGTAGCTCTCTTTCTCCGTCTACTTTTCTCTTTCTTACAGTCTTGTGTACAAGTGCGTGTGGGTATGTGCCCTCTTTGGACGCACCGTATATTATATAGACATATGTACTTTCGCGTGCGGTCGCATGTATTGGTGGTTGTCCGCACGTGGAAGGTTTGTTTTGATATTTCGGAGCAGCGTTTTTACTATATTCTCGAATAATAGGTTGAATATCGATATTGTTCAACATTCGATGAATAAACATATCACGTACATGCGCAATATAGGAAAAACCTTAACCATATAATAACCCCCCGCAAACCGTGTTCCCCCGAAATTTGGGAACGTATAAGCAGCTCGCCTATCCCGTAAATTCGACGATAATGCGATTTTGTATACTCTTAGAGCGGAAAATTCGCGTTAATAGGTACACAAGGACCTCCGTCTTTTTCGTCTATTTACGGAGGAACGAGCGGGACGCTTGGGCGCGTAGGTGGGAGCGACACACAGAGGGGGGAAAACGAAGCGAGCGAGCGTGCGAGAGGGAGGGAGAGAAAGCGAATGAGTTCTCGGTTTCTTTCTCGTTCTTCGGAGCCCCCTTTCCGTCTCTGTCGCTCGCTACCCTTTGCTCGCCGATCAATATACAGGCTCGTCTGCTCTCTCTCTTTTTCTCTTCTGCACACACACACATGCGCTCGAGCGTGTATAACACTCCGCGAGTATTCCGAACAAAGGATACGGCGCGAAGACACGGGAAGATAATCAAAATTTACTGTGCTTAGGGATAAGCGCGCGGTGGAGCTCTCGCGCGAACGCGCTTTTGTGTAAAATGAAGTTACTTTCGAAAGTCGTTACGCGTGCATTGTTGTTATGGATGTAGGAGGGGGGAGTGGGAGGTAGGGTGAGCTTTTCCTAATGCCGAACGAAATGAAATTTCTTAAGCAAAGATGCGCGACGTTGAAGAAGCGCCGTGCGCTGTGCATTGAGAAATGCTTATTTTGAGGGTGAGGGAGGGGGTTATAGAAGAATTTTCTCCCGAGACTTTAGAGAGAAAGCGGAATTCAAAAGCTCGCTGTCCATCTCTATGGCTCTAATGTGAGGGAAGGGGGTGGGTACATCGTTAAAAGTTCGCCGCACGCGCAGTTGAGGAAAGTTGGAAAAGAATAACTAAGGAAGCGCTCGGATATAATATTTATGACGGGGTTGGCGTACGAATAAAGTTTTCAAGCAAGTGTAATTAGCCGTTTTAATTCAATTTAAATTCATAATTCGACAACTAACACCAACGATTGTTTAAATCTGCATTCTATGATATTTACCATAGGCGATACACCATTCCAGCATTCCAACAGAATAATAACAGCGCATTACTTCTCAACCCATAACCGCACCATCGCCGCATTGTAACCTCTGCGCCAATCATAATAACCGTCAGCGGCACGCCGGTCCCTCCATCCTGCGAACGATGCTTCTCTCATCCGCCCGAAAAAAGCCGCCTTCACCCGAAATCAGCGCACGATTGTCCTTGAATACCACCCCCAAATCCACGGGTGATGGCGCACATAATAGGCCCGCATATAAAAAAAAATATACCCTCCACCGCTCAAAGAAGGAGGAAAAAGACCATCATACAGACACTATAGGCGCTCGTAACGGCGAAATTACGTGGGCGCGTCGATGAAAATGTATTTTCAGGATCGCGCGAGCTATTAGCTACCCCCCATTCTCGCTATAATCGCGCAGGGGGCTATTACAAGCGGGGGGTGCGCATTCCGACGGCGGTAGTAGTGGTGGTGAGATCGCGGTCGATTTAGTTCCGGCCTACTTTCCCGCTCGCGGCATTCCCGAAGTGCCCTCTCGACTTTTCCTCTCTCCCTCCTGGTGGAGAACGGACTTGACGCGCGCGTAACTCTCTCTCCCTTTCTCTCCCTTCTTGTAGTTTCGCTCTTTTCTTTCTCCTCCTCGTCGTCGTCTTCGTCGTCGTTCTTGTCTTTTTCACCCTCGCTCGCTCTCTTTCCGCGCAGCCGAGTTTTACAGCGGCGAGGGTGAACAATTTCCAGACTTTAATGATGTAACGAGTTCTGTCGGGTACGTGCGCGGAAAAAGAGAGAGAGAGAGAGAGAGAGAGAAAGAGAAAGACAGAGGGGAAAGCCGATATCGCGAGCTTTTAATCAATCAGCGCAAAACTTTACGAGCTATTTATGGCGCGCTGAATGATAGCCCTTTCCGCCTTTATTCCATTATTGGAGAAATTTTATTGTCTGTGTTGTGTTTTATTGTTCGAAATTTCATAGCGGCAGGAAGGAGGGAGAAAGAGCGAGTTATTGTCTCGCTTGCTCGCGTTATTGAAAATGAAAATGAAATCTTCGGCATTTTTTCGATGATTGAATTAGGATGAAGCGCGCGCGCGTGCGCTCGACAATATTGTCGTAAAGATTTTTGTCGAGCGCGGATAGTCTGTATATGTCGCTGCTTCTGGATATTATGATTTGAAATACGTATTTCCCCCCTCCATTCATAAGCGTATAACTTACAGTGATACTTTTACTCATATAATTTTCTCACCGGGGACGAATGAAATTTTTATTTCGTAGATTCAATCTTGGTCTTAACTACGCGAACGAAAGAGAGAGAGAGAGAGAGAGAGAGAGAGAGAGAGAGAGATAGAGGGAGATGGGGAGCATTCGCCGTTTTCTATTACAAGCGGCATATTGTTTGCGTAGAATTATTCAAAGCCAGCGGCAGCGCGGCAGCGACTCCAGAGAGAATCCTAAATGAGTTTGCTCTTAATGATATTACACGCCCAAAGTGTAGAGAGCCCGATGACTCGAGTAGCAGCGAAGATCCTACCCCCGGCGAATAATTATAATTTTCAATAAAAACACTCGGCTTGGAAATAAATTAATTCACAAAAGAAGGAGGCTATACGTATACACGTCGGAGCCTCTTAACCCGGCGAGCCGAAAATTGAAAAAGAAAGCGCTCGAAAATTCGATGGAAAAAAAAGTTACCGCAGCCGCGGCCGCAGCAGCCGCCGCTGCCGCCGCTATGTTTACCCGAGATCTTTCAGGGTGGGAGAAGAGAGAAAAAAAAAGATGCCCGCGTGCGCGGAATAAGCGCACTTAATATCCCCCCGTAAACTCAAAAAGAGGTAGAAGAGAACAAGAAGAGGAAGAAGAAGAGGAGGAGTAGCGGGTGGTGGAGGAAAAAGGAACGCGGTGAAAAAGAGAGAAAGGGAGAGAAAAGACCACTCGACATGAAGACGTCTCGTTCAGCCGTACGAAACACAACGGGACGCGCGCGCAGGTCTCGAGGCCGCTTAATCAAGTAAGCATCCCCGGGGACGAATGCAAGAGAGCCTGACATCGTGAATGGTTCTCCCTCCCTCTCTCTCTTGACTCTCGAAAAAGGAAGAAAGATGAAAGCTCGAAAGGAGCGCGCAAGCGCGCAACGCGACTGCTGTAATTCTCCCTTACATACACAGGGAGACCTTCTCTCACATGCACACATACTTTTAATCGCATTGCGCTCTATACGGTCGCAAAGTCGTTAACCGCTTCGACCAAAGTTTCTCGCTCTCTCCCTCTCGTACGCTGCTGCGATTCAATTCCCATTTGGCCGCGGTGCTACTTCCAGAGCCAGCTAGCAGGGAGAGGGCGGAAACACGCCTCCGGGAGTACATACGACGAGAGTATAGTCTTTACCCGGCCCCGGCGTCAAACCGGATGGTCAAAAACTTTAAGTGGTCGCGCATGCGCACGGTTGCAACCAGGAGCAACTTTGCAGCGGAGTGGTACAGGGAAGCCGCGGTAAGGGCGGCGTATGTATATATACATGTGTTAGTACGTACCTGTGTGTGTGTGTGTAGGCTACGGTGTTTATGGGTAACTGGGTCTAGATCTGTTGCGAGCAGCGTATGAGAGAGAGAGAAATATTGTGGAGGGTTGAGATGCGAGTCTTTTGAAATTCTTTTTGGATAAAAATGTGGATTTTTAAATACGAGTGTAGGTACAAAAAATTAGGAAATACTGGATCATTTTTAGCGGCGATGTTCAAGTCAATTAAATTCCTTTTAACAAGCGAGCCTTAGCGAAAAATTATTGACGAAAAAAAAATATAGGTTTAGGCTAAAAGTCAAGCTATTCCAAAAACTAATTATTTTCAAAAACATAAAGATTCCAAAAGTACTTGGAGGGCTTACACCCATCTTCCACAATATGTCCCGTTAAAATCCACTCTCCGCCGTGCGCGCACTCGCGCGCGCTCTCTCGCTTCACCTATTAAACTGAATTCGAACTTGCGCGAAGTTTCAATGGTTTTCAAATTCGAACTTCCCAAATTAACACGGCGCACGCTCGCTTTCTCCTTTCCCGCATATATATATATATATATGTATATATATATATATATATATATATATATCCCCGCACGTACGACGCCGCACAGCCGCCGCAAAGTTCCCTGTGTCCCTCCCGTCAAAATTGCCATCCGCGTACGTGCGAGCGCGCCCGATCGCCACTTTGAAGTTGGTTGATTTTTTTATCTCTCCCTCTCTTTCACTATGGCTCTCCCGTATATTGGGATTTTCGACCGCGGCTTTGACGCTAAAAATGAAAAATACAGAGCACCGAGGACTTCGTTTATGAGAATCCAGCGACAGAGAGGAATATAGAGAGAGGGCAAACTCTTTGAAAGCGGAGAGCTTTGCGTATATTAATTTACTGTAATCCAGTCGACCGTCGTAGCAGCGAGGATATACATGGGGGATGAGAGCTCGCAAACTGTTTTTTTTTTTCTGCTCGGAAGACGATATACCTGGCCTATATACATACGTATATATAAAGCCGTTCACCGTGGAAATTTTTATATACATGAATTACAATTTCCCCGCTATCGCCGCGCAACCTAGGGAAATATTGTCGTGACCGGGGATCTGCATAATCTTCGCGTACGTTTTCCAAATTGAAATTTTAATGAACGAATGTGTGTATATGCACATATTCTTCCTCAATTTATAGCCACACTCTCCCACTGCACCTACACCCTTCTGGAAAATCTCCACTTCGCGCTCACGAAACCCGTAAACCACCGCTCGCGTCAATTAAAATTTTCCACCACCATCACCGTCATAAAATCAAATTGCACCACCTCCTCTCCCCAGCCTATAAACCATCCCGCGTCCCTCCCGCACCCTTCGAAACACCCAAAGAACACTCTCTCTCTCTCCCTCTCTTTCCGACAAAGAAAATCGGGTGGGGCCCACCTCCACCTAACGGTACATCTCTCCTACCCCCTCAACCTTTCTCACGCACTCATAGTTTTTCTGCTCTCTCTCTCTCCCGCAGGTATACACAACAGTAGGAGACGGTGACTGCTGCAGTTGAGAACGCGCAGGTATAGACGCAGCGTCATCGGCGGCAGTAGCAGCCGTGCGTGATCCTCACAGTGGTGCTAGTGGTGCGCTGGCGCCGGCGGAGTGCCCGAGATGGAGGCCAGCGGCGCGGGCATTGGCCGCCTCGACTGCTACGAGGACATGTTCAAGGAGATCACGCGGAAGCTCTACGGCGAGGATCCCGATCATAGAAGTGAGTATATTTTCTTTTAATAGCTACAGTATGTTGTAGTTTAGTTGGAGATGTATGTGTGGGTGTGTGTTTGTTTGCGTGAGTGGATAGAAATTTATGCCGATTGGTTTTATTAAACGTGAGAAAATCAGATGCGAATGGGGCAAAGTATAAATGGATTTCAATATTGAAATTGATAAACGTAATATTCTGCGCATATTAATAATTACGCAGCGGGATGAAAGGTAGCAGCGTTGGGTACATTAGACTGATACTGCGTTAATAATATTCTACTGGGTGCGTCAAGAATTATTAAATAACATTGATATTTACTTCAAAACACTGACAAACACTCGCCAGTCAATATAATCATATACGTATATTTACAAGAGCTTGTTGATATTCCATCGTGCAATTTACAAAATAAACACGTCATTCATTACTCAGCCATCTAGTTCGAAATATCGTTCTTCACTCGACTCTCTTATTATTACCATGGCCTGCAAGAAAAAGTAATGACTAATTCGCGCGTGATAAATAAAGATAAAGCGCCTTGCCACCGCCGCCGTCGTCGGGGCGAAATTTGCAACAAAGAGATATATTGTTGCTCGCTCGTACAAAAACTTAAGCACAAAAAGCTGGGGGGTGGGGGGCAAATAATCTGCTTTAAAATGCATAGCCGGGCGCCGCGCATAAAATACATTTCGTTCAACTCGGTAAACCGTATAATCTTCTTCATACAATGAACCCTTGACATAGTTGGGAAGTATAGTAGCAGCCTCTTGCCGCGGAGCAGATTTCAGACATTTTTCTGCATAAAGAGTTTTCCAAGTCCCCCTCCCAAAGAAAATGCAACGGCTCTATTTCTTCCTTTGAGCTTGCGCGCGAAACAAGGAATAAAAACGTATTACTATACGCGCGGGCGCGCGTGTGTATACACACGCATGTCTCGCTTTCAGAAATATTGTCACGTTGCACACGAGCGTTAATTAACTGTATATACGTTCTCTCTCTCTCCTTCAATTTAGCGCGTCGGAAAAAATCGCTCGCGGTGTGCTATATATCAGGAAACGGATTTGCTGGCGACCGAGCGTGTGCGTGCGTTCGCGTGGACGCTCGATAAATCAGATAAAATCTCGCGAGCGAGCAGCAGCGCGACCGTTTAAATTACGTGGCCGCGCGCGGGGGAAATCGTCGAGCTTACGCGAGTCATCGATTAACTAAAAAAACACATTTGTATTCCAAAGCCAGTGTGGGTGCGCATCCGTTCGCGTATCAGTCGATTCGTCCGCTCGCTTACATACGTGTTTTTCTATCTCTCTCTCTCCCGTAAATTTTATATTATTAAAACGTCGGTTATCGGCGGACGCTATAATTTCGTTAAAATGATTATATTTTTGAAATAATTCCTTGTTCACGGCACGCTTGATGTATTTATTACAGCGCCATCGACGTAATTTTATATGAAATTGCAATTTCCAATGCACAAACCGGGACTATAAGCGGGTGTATACATATATAGAGTGTACTGTTTATTTTTGTTAATGCGATTCTGCATTATTCGCAAAGCCAGACTATAAAGATACCGGGCGCAAATCATTCGCCGCGTACTGCAAATCAGCGGAAATGGACGTATTTTCATAACAACTGCGTTAAATAACACTGCTAAAAGCACCATTCAGCCCCAAAGATGAGATAATAAACATGCACCAATTGCATATTATGATATATAACACATCCGTGATCCCCGTTATGAACAGCGCGATACGTCATGCTCACTCTCCGTCCCTTAATGGCCATAGAGCCGCTACAAATCAATCTCACGCGCGCTTAGTGTATAGTCAAGTAGACGCACTCTAGCTAAAGTTTCAAGGCCTATCCGCATTCCCTCCCCGTGAAAATCCCCGGCAATAAGGCGATTTCAGCCGAACGCCCGCGCCGTAAAAGCGCCCGTGCATTGTAATAGCCCTTCTCAGCCTAGGACGAGAGAGTGGGGACGGAGGCGAGAGATAGATACCGAGAACGTCTTAGTTACGGCTAATGCCCTCTCTCTCGCTTTCTCCACCCGCTCCGCCTCCTCCCGAGACGATCGGATCGGCGCGTCGGACGCGTACACAGCTTGTAATACGCATACAATGTCAGGGAGAGAGGGAGGGATGCAGCAGCGCAGGCCGCTTCGCGTCCCAGGGGTAATTCCTGAGAGGCCGGCTGCGGGGGCCTCGGGATTAGGGTACGCGCATAGGGGCGGGGAGGGGGCCGCGGACGCATTGATAAACCTAATCGATTGCCACCTAGGCCTATAACTAGAGGCGTAATTAAACGCGGAGCGAGCGAGAGCGAGATATGTGTGCACGCGCGCCTTCTCTCTGTCGCGCGGCGCCTCGAGATCGCTGCAGATACGGAGCTATGCGCGAGGTGAGGGGGAGGGGGCCGCAGTAGGAGTAGTAGAATTGAATCGGCTAATTGCAGTATGGAGCAATTAGCCGAGACTGTTGGCTCCTCTAACGACAATATCCGTATACGCTCTCGGTGCTGGGGGCATTTCGCGTGTCTCTCTGTGTGCGTGGACGGTGCTGCACTCTTTCGGCGTGTAGGTGAACTAGCATTACGGGGCAGATGGATTTTTGCGGCCGAGGAATTTTCTTCCGGGGGTAAAGGCGACCTGACAGTGACTAATTTCGAGCGAACGCGCGTGTTCCACTTCGCCAAATGCAATTAATGTAAAAGCGAGAGCGTCTCTCTTTTTTAGCCGATGGATGATTTAACGCGCCGCGCTGAGAGCGGATGAGAAGAACCATCACGCGCACGCGCGCGCGCTATTTAACGAAATTATTTCAGTGATAATGGGGAGGTGAATTTTCTTTGTACTTCGCTCGCTCGCGAACGCGAGAGCTCTGGTAATACGCGGATTTTCTCCGAGGGGAATTAAATTTGGGATGAATAAAAGTACGGGATCGATCATTCGGCGATGTATTCGGAAAATGATTCGCATTATGATGTAACGTGGGGTGGTTCAGTGCAAATGAAGACAAGTATTTTTACGGATGAATTATTATGTAAAGTAATTATGTATTTGTAAAATATCGAATGATACTGTTGTATTTAAAATATAATTTATTCTTCCACGGAATAATATGTTAGCGATTATATATACTTAACGAATCGTTGAACGAATACAATTAATCCGTGTAGCATTCATCAATATATTATATTTATTCTCAAATATCGACATAACAGAATGAATCAATCAAATTCGCGACATATAAATTCAAAAATTTAATTATATTAAATAAAAAGAAAAAAATAAAATAAAATAAAATTTAATTATATTCGAAAAATTATTGGAATCAAATCGAAATTTAACCCCGATGCTCCAAAAATTAACAAACTTTATACATCCCTTCGCGATGTAATTCCAAATAAAATTACAACCAAACAAAAACGATCCACACACATCGACCACCCACAAAAAGCCGAGCATCAATCAAAACCAAACATTCGAAATGCACCCTCTCCTCTTAGAAAAGAAAGCAAAGAATGTGTATAAATTCACGAACACAAACAAACGCTCGTTGCCGCAGCGTCGAGCGTGCAGAACGAGTTCGAGACGTCGTACAAGAACGACGAGGACACGGGCAACGGTACGGACGGCGGGGCGAGCAGCGACGACGGCAAGTGGCACCTCGACGAGGAGCCGCTCGAGGGCACCGACGGCAGCCGCATCGCCGCCTACCGCGCGGCCACGAGTACCTGGCGATGCTACGAGTGCGGTAAGGAGAGATAACGTCGTCTACGGGACGACGAACTCCCGCACGAGAGCTGTCGTCTCACATGCTCACTGTCATGTAGAATCACCCCCACCCCCACACTCTCCTCTGTAGATGCCGCCGTTGCCTGCGCACCCGCTGTCTTTATGTTTTCGTTTGTGCCCGAGGATTAGCGAGGAGGAGGATGGAAGCGATGAGTCACCGCACTGTTATATTCGTTTGCGTTGCCGCTGTTTTTCAGATTCTGAGTGTGCCTATATTATCTTATGATTTGTCATACCGATCGATATGTATATTTATTGCGATGTGTTGTTGTTATTATGTTTCGCTTGGCTGTTATGTTGATTTCGCCCATCGTGTGTATCAACCATGGCGTCATTCTCCAATCCGCATACTTATAGTTGTGTATACTGTTCGCGGTGAAAAATTTTCTTATTAATCATTAAAGATTTTGTTTGAAGAATTTAAATATTTATAAGAAAATTGCTCACTGTCTGATCACCAACAACATGAAATTTTTTATCACATGTTTATAATTTTATAAGGTTCCGCTTTATACATATAGCCTTTAATTTTGCCCACTGCACATTTAGCTACCTCTCAATGCACCCGCCATCCCCTCACGGCAAACAAATCCACAATCATGCATTCACGTTTTTCTCAAGCACATCGTGCGCGCAGAGACTTTTAGTACACGCGCGTCTGCGAATATGTATATATATATGAGTTAAAACTTGAATGCATCGCATCAGAATGCGTCGTTAGTACCGTGTATACACATACCTACGCAACTTGCGTATATTTCGACGCGAAAAACGAACGCGTTCAGAGTGAGAAAGTGCGCGCGAGCAAAAAACGGAACGCGCGCGCGGGCTCGAATAGAATCGACGGGGGAGGCAAACGGGGGGGAGGGAAAAAATCATTTTTATTCGAGCCGATAAAAATGGCACGAATTTTTTCTCCACCTCTTTCGCAATTTTACCCACGTGCGAGCGCGTTAGATACCTCCTCGCGAAACTGAAGAGCGGCAGCAGAGCCTTCAATGGCTTTCGAGAGACTTTCAAACTCGGCCATTCAAGGTGAATAAAAATAGCAAGGATGATAAAAAGAAGAACTGAAAAATCGCGCGTTGCAAATTGACCTTTTTGTAACATTGTTTTGTACCTGTAGAAATACGCGGTGAAAGGGTGATTTTTACCCCCGCATCGGTCAAGTGATTTATTTACCGCCGTTTTATTTTGTTCAAAAGAAGAAAAAAGCTCTGAAAGTGTTCGCTACCACATACCCATACATCACCCATCACCTATACGTATATGCAAAAAGCACACCACTAACATGACACCGCATCGTTTTTCTCCCAACTCAGGCGACTGCATGGGCGGCGGACCTCGGGACGTCGCTGAGCACTTCGTCGAGCTGCACTCGTCCCGGCTGCTAGCCGAGGAGACGGCTCGCAGGCTGGGCGGACGGGGCAAGGACTACCAACTAGGCCCAGCGGACATGAAGCTCGAGGAGGTGGTCAATTACCTCGAGCGCGTGAGGGACAGGGCCGAGAGGGGCGCCCCACCGACGAGGCGCACCCAGGAGACGCAGACGATACCCGCGGCACTGCTGCCCGTTACCTCGACGTTCCTGCTCCAGGAGCTGCCATCCACGCCGCCGCAACATTTGCATCAGGTTTGTATATACATATAGTTGTATAGCAGTATAGTGTTTAGCTGTCGTGGAGGGCGGTTATGGGATGAAAGGGATTTTGAGGACAGTTTTGCGAAACATCGAGCTTAAAGCAATTTTTTTTCGATGAATATTGCGAGGCAAATTTTTAATAACGTTGTTGTTTTCCGAAGGAGTAGATTTTCTACGTAAATAATTCTATTTTCAACTTACCTTTATAACGTGGTTTCACGGCGGAAGACATCGACATAATAAGCTCGTTATTTTTCACTATTTGCTTACCTTTTTTCATCAGCGAACAATTTTTCGATATTCCAATAACCCGCGCTACGACAATAATAATTGTATTACGGGCGCATGTTTCTCTTTTCATAATTTCATTGAGGCGCGTGTACACGAGGTGGAAATGCACGGTAGGATGGTAAGCTACCGCTGCACATGTAGTACTGTAATAAATCAAAATATTTGACCGGCATACAGGCCGAATAATCTACGACAAATTTACACTGGAAATTTGATTGGAAATTAAGTCAATCTATATTATTTTCTAAAATAACTGAAATTAATCATTCGTCGCATAGCTATCTAGTTAATTAAATATTTGCTCTGTCTACGTTTAGCGGACGATAATTGGTATTAATTTCAATAATTTTGCTCGATGCGTCGACAGCCGATATTAATTACCTATTAAAATATAGAATACGCTGTCTATATTACATAGACAGCCAACACAGCTAACCTCGTCGAATTGTAAACTCCAATTAATCATTTTAAAATCACGAAACGACAACAAAGCTCATAGTTTCCGGTTACTCGACCATAAAACAACCCCCTCGCAATTCAATTGCACGCCTCACCGTCTCCCCTCCCTCACTCTCTGCGCGCGCATTAGCGGAACTTGAAAACGCGTTTAATAATGTAACGAGCTCAATACGCACCGGGAGGGCGCACGCGTATAAACTGCTAGCGGCAAATCCGCTGAACGCATTGCGCGTGCTGCTCATTGAATAAACACGTACTATACTCGCCGTGTGCGCTATGTACGGCACGCGGACAGTTATTCTATCATCTATAGATATACATAATAGTGATCGCAGGAAAGGTTGCTTGTGCTACTCACCGAGTGCGAAATCACTTGCCGATAAAACCGCTTTATCGGGGCAAGTGGGTGGGTGGGTATAAGCGACGAAGGCAGCAGCGTTCTCTCTCTCTCTCTCTCTCTCTCTCTCTCTCTCTCTCTCTCTCTCTCTCTCTCTCTCTCTCTCTTTCTCTCACTCTCTCTCTCTCTCTCTCCGTGCGTAGCAGCAGCAGCAGCTGAAACAGAGAAAAAGGCCGAGCGCGGCTGGAGTCGAGTGAGAGAAAAAAAGTGGTTCAGCGCGCCCGCGCGCACAATGAACCCGCTTCCCAAAGCAAACTTTATAAGCGCGAGTAAAGTCAAAGCCCTCTCTCTCTCTCTCTCTTTCCACGAGTTGTTGTCTCTCTCTCTCGCTCTCTCGTTTACAAGCAATACAAACGAGAACGCGCGGGTGGGCGCTCTTCGCGTAATTAAAAACGCGCGACGACACGAGCGGGAGGGTAGGGGGGCGAAATATAATTTGAGCGCGCGCGACCAGCCGCGAGCATTAAAGGGCAGAAAGAAAACTGGAGCAATTGCTCCGCGAAAAAAAAGAAGAGAGAGAGAGGGAGAGAGGAGAGGATATACACATTCACGTAGATAGACAGACAAAGTCGCGCGTATTGCGTCGAATGTCGGTAATTGGGCAAGTCGGCCGCGCGTGCACTGGCAACAAAGGCAAATTGCGGAGCATTCTCTCTCTCTCTCTCTCTCTCTCTCTCTCTCGTCGCGTGCGCATTCTTCTCCCTCCCTAACCCCCTCATCCGGCGTCATCTTTCTCAAAGATTTCCCACGTGCCGCTGATTTCCCCAGAGCTTCTCTCTCTCACTCACTCACCCCTGCGTGCTTCTTTCACCCTCCCTCTTTACTGCTACTACAACACGAGGGGGCGCATGTCCACTCGGGTGCTTTGTTCAGGTGCAGCAGAATTCCGGCGTCGCGTCGATGCCCGCGACGACCGCAACGGCCCTGGCTACGGCCGTCTCCGTGGCAGCGGCGACGGGCAATACAGGCGGTGGAGGCGGCGGCAACGGCCACGGCAGC
The DNA here is from genome assembly GCA_036365515.1 of Torymus aiolomorphi. Taxonomy (NCBI): domain Eukaryota; kingdom Metazoa; phylum Arthropoda; class Insecta; order Hymenoptera; family Torymidae; genus Torymus; species Torymus aiolomorphi. The sequence continues at coordinate 133,994,777 of CM070877.1, forward strand.
GGCAACGGCCACGCCAGCGGCAAGAGGTACACGTGCCTCTATTGTCCGTACGGCACCGACAGGCGGGACCTCTACACGCGCCACGAGAACATCCACCGCGAGGAGAAGCCCTTTCACTGCTACGTCTGCTACAAGCCCTTCAGTCGCGCCGATCACGTCAAGAAGCACTTTTTGAGGATGCACAGGTATGCGTGGCTTTTGCATGCCTTATATTCTTCTACCCACCCCCTGTTCCTTTGCGCCCCTTTTGTGTCGACGTCGCGTGCCGGTGGGTTGGCTGGATGCGACGTGCGGCCATTGTTCTGCTAAGGCTGCGCTCGAGCGATGCCATATATATATGTACGGAGGTTTATCTGGAATGAAAAACGTCGTACGTCGGGGTTTTTAAAGACGATTTATGTCAATGAGATTGATTTTAGCGTGAAGTAACGTTGGGTGGTAAGTAGGGTAATTGCTAATGAGACGGATTGATGAGGGATAGTAACTATGATCTGTATAATGTTTTGACGAAGTCTCTCGCAGAGTGGCTTATACAATGCACAATAGTAATTAGACCACTTAAAGTTAACGTAACATTCTTAATTAAATTAAATTAGAAAGCATTTTACCAATGTAATTATCGAGTTCTGAATAATACATCCTCTATGCATATAATGACATCACGTGAATAAGACTTAATATTTCAACGATATTTAGATCCACTTAAAACTGTACTTTATCACACCGACAACATCAAACACAGATAAACCTAAATCCCACTCGCGAGCGTGACATAAAAACATTCCCCTCTCTCGCAATCCAGCCAAAACACCAGCAGAAGCGGCAACATAATCGACCGATCCAACCCACCTCTCTCCGCCTGCGATCGCGGTGACTCTTAAAACAGAGCACGCGAAACTCGCCCGGCCACCCATACATCTCCCTAATCCTCGATCCTCCAATAAATCCACGTCCCCCCCCCCCCCCCTCTCTCTCTCTCACTTACACACGAATAACGCCTGGTGTCAACGTAAATCTCGATCTCAAAAGGGAGCACACGTACGAGCTGGCGCGGATACGAAGGCCGGTGAGCTCGACCTCGATCCTCTCCTCCGCCCCCAAGCAACAACAACAGCAGCAGCAACAGCCGTCACCAGCAGTAGCGCCGGTCACCGAGTCCAGCAGCAACAACTCGTCCTCGACGACGAGCAGCAGCGGCGGCATCCCAGCGGCGACGTACGCCGCGGTGTACGCGAGCCCGAAGCCAGCGCAGATAGTCCAGCATCCGCCCATCGCCACGACGTATCAGCTGCAGACACCGGCATCTGCCGCTCTGTACCAGGCGGCTAGTCTCACCTCGGCTATTGCCGCCGCTGCTGCCAACGCGAGTAACATCATGCAGCAGCAGCAGCAGCATCACCAGCAGCAGCAGCAGCAGCAGCAGCAGACGGAGGTGAATTGCAATAGGAGGCTACAGAACGGTGCCTGCAGCAAAGGCGGACTTAAGGGTGGGAGTAGCGGCGGGGCCAGCGGCGCGTCCGCCAAGGCGAATCAAGAGCGCAGGTGAGTCGGAGAGATATTATCTTTTTTATCGCGCGGCTTCTGGGCAACGAAGCGAGCGAGCTTTTTAGGAGATTCTTCTTTCTTTCTTTGCTTTCTTTCCTTCTTAGATGTGGGGGAAGATGGCTTTCTTCGCGGCGCGCACGCTCCGATGGTGTATTTTCCTTTTTTGTCTGCTCGAAAGAAGCAGTACGAGAGTTTCTATTTTAGGAAGTTGGCGGAGCTTTAATTTTTTATCGCTATTCTCGAGACTTTTGAGACGCGATCGGCGGATGATGGAATATTCTTATCGCTGAAGTAATAATCCGAAAGATGGCTTTGATTAATCTCGTTCAATTATATGGCCTGCTAAATACGAGACGACTGCGACTTTTTTATATTTTAGTTGAAGAAACGTTACCTATCGGTCGGTACGTATAATACAATTTTCCAATTTTCGTTTGTCTCGGGGATTTGGACGGCTTTGTAGTAACGAGGTTCGAATATTAATGGGATATCTGACTAATTCGCAAAGATTTTCGCACCACCAAACGCCGAATAAATAATTCAGGGGATTAACGGGGTCGCGATGATTCAAAATGCAAATGAAACAACCTAGCTCGAACTGTAATGTGAAACGATCTCCTACCGCGATTTAAAATCGCGTATTATATAAGCAAGCCCACGCGCAAAAAACAATCAACTCAATTGGACGCTCGATTTTTCCCAACTCTAGGTACACCTGCTGCTATTGCTCGTGGAGCGGCGTGGACAACTGGTGCCTGAAGCGCCACCTCAACACCCACCTGAAGCCGTTCGCGTGCGCCCTCTGCGAGTACAAGGCGGCGCGCGCCGAGCGTCTCTCCACCCACGTCCTCAAGGTCCATAATCGCCGGCAGTGCTCGCGGTGCAGCTTCCTCGCGGAGGATCTCGCCCAGCTGCAGGTCCACCAGCTGCACGTGCACCGCGTGAGCAACGCCAGCGTGGCCGCGGCTGCAGCGGCGGCTGCGGCCGTGGCGGCGCAGAGCTCCGGACAGGGTCAGACCGAGAGACAGCAGCCGCAGCAGCCCCAAGCGATACAGTAAGTATATTGTAGAGATCGGATGAAGGGGTGTGTAGAAGGCGACCGGATGCTGGATGTTTAGAGAAACCTTAACCGGGTTGACGTGAGTAAAATATCCAGCCCCGTGTGTCGTTCACCACCGATAAATGTTCTAGAGATATGAATATGTGCTTTTATTATTATTTTTTTTTTATTTGACTCACTATAACGGAAAACGATTAACCGGTATATCGATTGCTTTTGCGGAGATAAACATAACACAGCGGTACGGCCATTATTACGATGTCTATCGCGGACGCAAAGAGAAATTTATTAAAACTTTTGCAATCGATCTGGACATTTACGTTACATGACCTCAGATACATTTACATGTACGTGTGCGCGAGCACACGTGCACTATTTTAGCTCGTTGTAAATTCAATAACAATATTTTCCCAAAGCTTTACACGATTCGGAAGCCCGTTTGGAATCTCGATAGCCATCGGTAAAACAAACCATTTACACTGGTGTATCAGTTTTTCAAAATTAGAATTTTCAATTGCCCTGGCGGGCATGCGCGCGCGCAAGCACGTGAGATTCAATATACCGGGGAACACACTTCTCGCACATCTACGAAAAAAACCGTATCATATCGGCCCGGTGCGCCTCGCCGGAGAAAATACAATTTTCCGACTTTAATTAAAAAGGGCTCCGCGCGTGTATATTTTTCAGGAAAAATGTATACCGAAAATAGAACAGTTCTCGGTTGTTTATTCACCATAGCACTCGCGACCGAAGACTTCGCGTTGTTGGCGACTTTTTGATTGAGAAAAATCAATCACCCAACGTCACCGCTGGGCGGTGGCCGAGTGCACTACCTGGACCTTCGGTCTTCCCGGCGTTAGCCTCCGCAACGACACTCATACCGCCGACCACGATACTCGGGTAAGCGCTGCGCAGTAGCAGCAGCAGCAGCAGCACTTTACGTTATGCTAGAGCTTTCTCGCTCGTGGTCACGGTTCGTTCGTTATCGCGCGCATCTACCCTACCCGCGTTATCGTTTTCTTCGTTATTATTATTACTATTATCATTATTATTATTATTATTATTATTATTATTATTATTATTTTTATTTTAACATTACCGTTGTATTTTATTTATTTTAATCACATTTTTCATACATATTATTATATGCATCCAAATACGTTTTTATTTTCTGTTGGCTTTTATGTTACGCACCAATACGTTTGGTTATATATATCAAATTTATTTTCATTATTATTATTATTGTTGTTATTATTATTATTATTATTATTATTATTATTTCGCCGTACGCTGTATGTTTTGTAGTAAGCACGCTTGTTCCACACTTTTATTTTGCATTTTCATGTGTCTCTCGATGTATTATTGATCGATCCTCTCTCTACGTCTCTTTTTTCCTATTTAATGCGATCGCACAGAGCAAAATATCTCGTAGTGCAAACAAACTCGCTTTTCACGGGACGTCGCGCATATTTGCTTGTGCATGAATATTTTTGCATATAATCATCGGGAAAGTTCAAACGTCGCTCTGTGGCTCTCTGTGTCTGTCGTTGAAAATAAATAAACGCTTTTCGAAAATTAGCGCGGATCGGATACGAACATTATTTGCCATGTACATAATTTGCTTATTAATGTCGCCGGCCGAATTATTGCATCCAGCAGTTTGATCTTTGAAATCTAGTCATTTCAATTTATTTTGCGAATTATTATTCCGTCAGCGCTGATTAATCATTTATTAACGCTTTGCGCGTTCGATTAATAATCAACAAACTGTCGAAATTTCCAATTCAAATTTCGCATATCTCTTCTATCTCCATAATTCTATTAAGAAAAACAAAGAAATAAAAAGGCAAAAAGTCGATTTTCACTGTCTGCGAGCACGCGCGCGCGCATTTTCCCGAGTTACTTTCCTTTGAGTACTTGCGGGAAAAAATAAAAGGAAAAAAATATATAGAGAGAGAGGATAGAGAAAAGAAAAGAGCCAAAGCACTATGGCTCTGTGCACGTAACGACGTGTCTGTGGGAGAGAATAACGCGTGCGTAACTTATGGAACACAGCGCCGCGGTGGTTGCAGCCACGAGATGGTAAAGCGCTCGTCGGCCCGATCGCTCCTACTGGGCGTCGCATCGTAAGAGGCAGATGGAAAAAAAGGCGCACCACCATGACAACGACGCAACGACGACGCAGCGCGTGCCGAGCATAAAAGCCAACAAAAAATAAGAACGTGAGACTCGCACAACAACGTGAGGAAAACGTATAAAATGAAAGAGAGAGAGAGTAGTATACGCTTTCGCGTAGTGCGAGGGAAAGAGAATCGATGTGTTCTGACCGGAGTCTGTGTGTCTGTGTATAGCGACTGGAGCGGCGAGGTAGCGGCAGCAGCGTTCTACGGAAACTACTGGCAGGAGAGCTCTTGGTGCGAGGAGCGCTTCCTGCAGTCCGATGGTGGCAGACGCTCCAGGAAGCAGCGGATGCCGCGGAAGATCACGCCGACCGAGGAAATGGACGGACCGGAGGACCTCTCGCTCAAAGCCTTCGAGGATAACGATAACGATGAGCTGCTGCAGCCTGCGGTCATAGAGTCACCGACGGCGCTTCCCGAGCGGACAAAGAAGCAGCAGCGGATCCCAAAACTGCGCTGCTTCAGGTGTCCCAGAGGCGCCGCCGCCAGGAACTTCAGATACCACACGAGAGGCTCGCTACTGCTGCATAAACTGTGGTATCACGAGCGTCGGCCGACGCGGCCCGGGACGACCGTGACAAAGGGCAGGCGTCGGCTGACGAGGACGACGCAGCTGCAGCGAAGAGCCACCGCCATCACGCTGAAGGCGACGGTGTACACTCAGCGCGCGTTCCCCGCCTACCAAAGATAAATAAATGATAACTGGCGCGTGCTATCGGATGAGACACCACCACTACTGATCTGTGGATTGTGTCAGTCAGCTGGATGAGTGTGCTTAAAGAGATAGTTTTTTGACCAAATGTTTATGTGATGTGATGAGCAGTCGATGTGTGATTAGCAGAGAAAGGGAGAGAGGAACTCTGATGATGATGCTTTTAGTGTGTACCTTTTTTTAGTCTTACGTTGGGTCACTCGCCGAGCGACACACTAGCATATGAATATATTTGAGATGGACATTTTTGTATTTTGAAAGTGGACAAGCGGTTCGAGATGTAACGTTTAAGATAAGTGTTTTGTAAATATGCAAGGAGCAGGTGATTTGTTGGGCGGATTATGTGTCGAGAAAGTTATTTGAGTAGAAGAAAAAGAGAGAGAGAGGGAGAGGGAGAGAGAGAGAGAGAGAGAGATTTTTGAGGAAAAACATTGTACTTTGACTTTTGTAATTGAGGAAGGAGAAAAAACATTGTTGCGACATAATGTTACCATTTTTTTTTTAATTTTAAGCATAAGTTTTGTAGCGACGATTTTAGAATCAGCGGTTTGTTTTTGTACAGTATTATTACTATATGCAAAGTAAGATTTTTTTTTTCTAATTCTTTTTACCGGTCTTTAACGGAGCATGAGTCGTTTTACATTATTATATCAGCTTTAAAGCTCTCGTGTGCAGAAGACGCACGACGCGCGGCCATAAAAAAAATGTTGATTGGATTTAAATTTTATCAGTGCTGATATAATGCGTCAATTTTTTAAAGCATAAAATAAGTTGTAAAAGATAGAATTTTATGTTATCATGTAAAAAAGCTTGAGCCTTTTGAGTTTTTACGATATTCCTGGTAAGTAGACGAATCTCGAGCTTACAACGTTTTCATTGTAATGAATCTAAGGAGCGATCAGTCTTTCGAAGTTTTATTTCAGATTGATAATACGATTGACGAATCTTGTACAAAATTTTATGAAATACAATAAAAAGAAAAAGACAGTTGAAAGAAGAATCTGTTTTAACAAGGTTGTAACATGAAAGTTGAAATAAAATTCACTTATTATTGATAAAAAGAGTCATTTCTTATTTCAAATATACGTAACGGCGTTTTGTAGAATAATTAAACTTGTCCTGTAAAAGAAGAAAATTTCCACTTGGCTACTTCAAAAGAAGCAATTATTTAAGTAAAGAAATTCAATAGACATTGTGAATTTATTTGTGATTTTAATTACAGTTTTTTCTTTTATCTTTCTACCTACAAAGTTTTTTTACACTCGGTAAGTGCCTTCATTTTCTTTGTGATAAAAGGAAACGTTGATTTCTGGGTCGCTGCGTATATGCATGTAACGCATACCTTGTTCAATATGTGCGTACCGAATCGGTCTCTATTTACATTTCAGTATGCACTCTCCAATTCAAAGGTAAATTTTATGTTTTTTATTTCTTTTTTTTTTTATATACATATACGAAAAAGCATTGCAACGTATATTCATAATATTATAAGCATTATTTATTTTATAATATTTCAGTTAATTATTGAAGCACAAATAACGTTCGTTCCACTTCGATTAAACAAAGAATTATTGTACGTTTATTTTGCACAGTATAAAAACAAGCCAGTCTTTTAAAATTTAACGCAGAATTTGTGTTGATTTTTTTAAACAATTTCCAGGTTCAATATTTACGCGAAATCTCCGGAAGTATCCAATTTTTATTTCGCATAAAAAAAACACCAAATTTGTCCAAAAATCAACACTTGCATGCAACCAAACACGCAAAATTATCAGCAACCAAAAACTAACCCATTTCCCAATAGCAAACAGACAAAGTTACTCATCCCTTGCAAAAAGTTATAAAACACCGAAGCCGGAAGCATCGCGCCCAGACAAGCCCCGACGGTGTAAGCCCCGCTACACATACCATCCCCCTCCCTCCTCCTCCTCGTTTGTTCCCTTGTATGCCGCTGCAACGCCTGAGGCATCCTCTTGCAGCAGCAGTAATAACCATGGAAAGAAGATCCTATGGGCGCACGGCTCGATTAGCAAGCATTAAAAGGAGCCGGAAATGAGACGTGAAAGTTTTACGCGAATTGCCGCGGGCCCATCGGGGACGGATCGCGCCGCCGCCATCGTCGTCGTCGCGCGGAAAGAAGATTAAAGAAGGCGACGAGAGGGAAAAGAAAGCGAGAGGTAAAGGTACGTATATGGCAGATAGATACGCGCGCGTATGTGTACGTACGTATGTGTATGTGTGCACACACGGGTGGGTAATGAGAAAGCGAGGACGTGGAGAGAGGGGCCAATACTCGTCGACGACGCCGTGCTAGCCAATCGAATGTGTGTGTGTGTGTGTGTTTGCTGCTTTCACGACGACGATGGCGACGACTTCTTTGGCTCACTCGCGTAGGTCTGTATTATTGCGAGGCGAGGAAGCGAGAGAGGAGTTTCCAAACACACTCGGCGCGCGGGTAAATTAAAAGTATCTTTTGCCGCTCAATCGGGGGAGGCAGGGTACACACTTGCTATATGTAACGGCTGCGGGGGTGAAAAATACGCGAAATCGTTACTTTTAGTTCGGTATACGATATTGCTTCCTCACAGAGGAAGTTTTGTAACGGTGAAAAAAAATTTCGAGACAAAAAAAATGTTCAAAAAGATGTTTTAAGGCGATATATGTCGATATTTGTTGATTTTGAGAAAATTTTTTTTCGTAGGTGTACGCGTGTGTGTATGCATGCGTGTGTGTGTAAACTTTTTATATCTCGGAAACGAATCGACCGATTTTTGTCGGACAAAGACTATTCTCTTCGTCTCGCGAAAAAAACTCGGTACCCTGATGGATTTGAGTTTTTATTGATTTTCTTTTTTTTATAACCAAAAAACGATTTTGAATTTTTATTTTTTTTTTATTTTTTTATATCTTACAGCCATTATTACATAATATAATGAATTTTTCTTGAAAGGTATTTCAATTACCTATATTTTGTTTTTTTTAATATTTAAAGTATCTTAACTCTGTCATTTGCTAAAATTAATTTCTCAAAAAATATTTTATTTATTACACTAGTTGAAGACTATATTTGGTTAAAATTTCAAGAGATTAGCTTCATTTGTTTTTCAGAAAAAAAATGTTTTATAAAAAAAGTAAAGTTTCCGTTGTCGGACAATAATAAGAGTAAAAATCAACTAATCGTTCTGAAATTTGGCAGAGATATAGCATACAATAATAGACGTAAATAGACATTATTAAAAAATAAATGCTATCATTTTGAGTAAAAATTTTTACGTCAAATTGTTGAACGGACAGTAAAGAACAACGAATCTTCATTTGTTTTTGAGAAAAAAATTATTTTATAAAAAAAAGTAGATTTTGAATAAATTTAGAATAAATTATATTTTTAATACATTGCGAACGACGAAATTACTGTGATCTCCAGAAAAGATGAGTCTCAAATTAAATTGATCATTTCTAGATGAATAAATATTTTATTAATTTGAAAGTCTGACTTCTAGTTTCATAACTTACCTGTTCTTTTCAAGCTATTTTAATATCAACAACGTATTCCAATAGACAAATTTCACAATTCATGAATAAAAATGTATCGATCGCTGCTAGCATTGTAGTGGCTTCCGTTATCGATGCCAAACATTTTTTAATAAAAACGCAATTTTTTTTTCAAATAACTTTTTTATTAGAAGAAATAAAGATAATCTCTTGAAAATTTAACTAAATATTGTAATAATTAATTGTAATAATTGGTTAAAATTTCAAATTTATCAAATATTCTTTGAGATATCAGTATTAAATAACATTAAAAAAAATTTTTTAATCTCGTATATCTGGTCGTGATAATCATTATTTTTTTGTGTTTTTTGTGGGCAATGAATTTTTTTTGTAAAATATAAAATTGTATAATAATAATTGCTTTTTAATGATAAAAAATAGAAAGAGTAAAAATAAAAAGTCACAAATCATTTAATATAGCCTCACCGTACAAAATAAAGTATTAAATTTTAAATATTGGAATTAAAAATTAATTAAAGAAATCAGTAAATTAAGTTTGAGGAAGCTACGTGCCAATGAATTGGCAGTGGTTTTTATATAAGGATGATGGTTATAAAATTTAACGAAGCAATTTAAATTGGGAAATTTCTTTTTCAATCTTGCGGTTCGCGGATCGGGCGAGAGACGCATGACAAATGATTTAATTTCAGATATCTGATAATACCATTAGTCAATGTAACTCATTACTATCCGTCAAATTATTCAGTGCAATAAATCGAATGAGCGTCGAATGTAAAATTCAGTTCACGAATTATTATAAATTTTGCTCGAGCGAGACTTTATTCGGGATATATGATAAGCGGCGGCGCAATAATACACATTTTTTTTTTACCTAAACAATCGGGTCAGCCGCCCGACTGAATAAACGATAAAATTTCAGCTAAATTTAATCACAACAAACATAAACCTATAATTACCCATTAAAGCCGACCACTCTGCGGGAACCCATTTCCCCGACGAATTCGATCAACTAACCCCAGCTCTCCTACATATTCGACCGAGAATTACTACCGCCCCTCTCATTACCCGCTGCTACCCAATAACCGAGAACTCACCCGAAAGAAAGAACGAACGAAAGAGAAAAAAAAGCCATACAACACAACCACCAGAGAGCTACACCGCTGCTATACCACAGCCGCCTTCGATCTATCCATCCATCCGCCATTCCTTCCATCCAGTCATCCGTGAATTTCAATCCAGCCCTCGTGTTCCGAAGAAAATCGCGCAAAAGAGTGTATACCCAGGCATCAGAGAGCTGTGCTAGTCCGACTTTTACTCTCCCATCACACACGTGCGCGCGCGGGAGTGGCGACTTTTACGAGGGCGCGCAGGCCGAGCTTGCGTACGCGCGCGTCCATTGGTCGTTCGGCCCTAAAAATTCAGCTCGCGATTTGCCATTTGTTCGAGTGTCGCGTTATTAAACGCTCCCTCTCTCTCTCTTTCTCTCCAAGCGAGGCGCGTAGGTATGTATACGCGCGATGGGGGAGCAAGTCGAGGAGGTCACACGCGCAAAAGTGAGAGAGTGAGAGAGGCATAAAGATTTTTCATGACCGGTGTAAAGTATAAAGTGACGTTTTCCGAAAGAGGCATGAACTTTCCGCGCGCGCGCGACTTTTTACGATAATTCACGCATAAATTTGCTTCGGCGTGAGCGTCGTCGTAGACGAGAGTTGGCGAAGAGTGTGTGGCGCGTGAGGAAAGTGAGAAGCGTTAGGAGATGACAGCAGCGAGGGGCGAGGACGATGATTGTTTATTTGAACCGGGCTCGGTTAGGGGCTGATGTTTCGACGAGGTCGAAGGGGAAGGATCGTGAGTTGCTGCGGGGATGGGCAGAGGGAGAAAATTGTAAAGTCGCGGCTTGTGGTCTCGCGATAAGCTGGAGGTGTGAAGCATGTTTGTTTAACCTTCGTCTGTACGTACGTATATATAAGCAGTACGTGTCTTGGGCAATTAGATTCTTTTCCGAAACTGTTGAAGCATGTACTCAGCCGCAATATATTTTTCAATCTAAAAGAATGTATAAATGAATTTCGGTGTATAAATAAAGTATGAAATAAAATCTATAGTTTAAAATAAATAGAATACGAACAAATAACGCGCCTAGAGTGCAAATATTGTATAAAATATTGGTTGCAATTCGAAATATTTCATGCAATGAATTTTTGTTGAAATTTTCGCATCACGGGTTTCGACCGCAATGTACACAGATCTGCGAATAGTTGATACTTTCGTTATAAAATAGTTTGATCTAAAATAAAAAAAAATAAAAAATAAAATTCGCAGCCATTCGTAAAATTTTATCTCTCAATTCAAAACTCGTCGATATCCGAAACTCGACCTACTAATCCTATAACCAAATTCCCGAAACGCCCCCTCGAAAGAGATACACCCGAAAAATTCCACCGTCGAAAACTCTACAAAAGTATCGTGCTACTATACGTTTGATAACAAATTCAAGTCGCACCGGCACACACACACACTCCCCCTCCCCATCTAAAAAGCCATCACAGGCTCGCACGCGCCTGGAAAAAATATTCGAAAAACTCGTATATTGCATTAGCAGCAGCCCCGAGTCTGCTACGCCACGCCTCCATGAATGGGTCCACGCCGAAGTTTCGAATGCGCCGAGCTATTCATTTGCATGCCTTCTTCTCTCCCTCCTCTGCCCCTCGTTCTCCTCCTAGTCTATAATCACGTCGCCGAGTTATCGAAAAAGCTCGCTCCGTCTCTCTCCCTCTATCTCTCTCTTCTACCCCCTGAAGCTGCTTCGCGGGGGCGACGAGCGAGGCCGCCACACGCGGGCTTTTCAATTCTCCTCCACCTCTGGCGTCGGCGGTGCAGAGTGCGCGAGCGCAGAGTCGAATCCGAATGAAGCTCCGCTCATGCATAGGTAATGTTTTGATCGATGAAGAGAGGGGAAGAGAGAGAGAGGTAGAGGTCCGCGTGAATGCTGCAGCTGTTTTTTGCGCGACGGAAAAAGACTCGCAATCCGCGGTTGCTTCTGACTTTTAATGCTCCGCCCCGACGCGACGAGCTTGCGGTGGTTGAAAGAGTCATTAATTTGGCTTCGCGCGACGCGAGACGGCGGCGGCGGGACTGCGGAGGGTGTTCAATGCGGATGTGTATTGGAAAAGTCTTGGGGGGGTGGTTATACTTTCGATAAATATTGAAGAGTGGTGTGTGTGTGTGTGTGCATTATTTAGTGGCGGGAAATGAGAGATAAAGCTGCCGCGGGGGATTTGAGGCGGGATAAAGGTTGAAAGAGTGAAAAATGAAAATTTTTTTGGTACTACGTGGCGATGGGAATGGATTCTTTTTTGTTCGATGAAAGGAACCCAAGAGTGAAAGAAATATACGTGTTATGAAAGTCACAATCGGATGTATTACAAATTTATAACTCCGCAGTTGCTTATACTGTAATTGACAGATTTCTTTATAAATATTCAATACCCTGACTGTATTTCCAATAATACCGCTACGCTACTTGTATCAGAACTATTCCTCCTCAAAGTCATATACATATAATACTCCCTTACACCGATGTACTTCACGACCGTAAAGACGTGAAACCGTAAATCAGCTACCACCCTGCTGTCTACAGCACATACACACGTACCACGCAGACACGTACATGTCCCATACACGACGAACAATTTTCAAAATCCAATAATACGTGGTAAAACCCACGACGCGGCGGCGCGAACTCGCGCGCGGGCTAACGACCGGAAAAAGAGCCTTTTTTCCTCCTCCCTCTCTCTCTCTCTCTCGCTTCTTCGCGCAGCTTGCCAAAACGCCACGCAGTAACATAAAGTACTCGAGATTCACGAGAGACTAGCCCCTCTCTCTCGCGCGCTCGCGTCTACTTAGCTCTCGCGAGAAAAACACACGTATTTTCGCACGAGTCGATGAGAAATGTAGCGGAGCGGCGTGACGAGACGCGTTTCTCTCCCCCTTTTTTTTTGCCGTGCGGCGAATTAAAAGGGGAGTAGCGCAAACGTGGGCGGGCGAGCGCTTTATCAATAAACCGCTCGCGCGGCCGGCGTAAAAAGAGAAGAAACGTTGACAGCGATAAATCGGGGGAAAAGCGGGAAAGGCCGTCGAGAGAGAGAGCGAGCGAGGGAAGCTACACTATACGTGAGTCGCATCGCTGGGCCTCATTATCATTACTTCGGCTCCAACGGCACGCGCTTCAACCCGCGCGCGCGCTCGCGCACATACACACGCGAAGTTTCACGAGAGATGCTGGTCTTTGGCGGCGGTTCATCCGTCGCTCTCTCTCTCTCTCTCTCTCTCTCGCTTTCGCTAAATAATTCAGCGGGCGCGCAGAGCGCGGATCCGATTGGAACGCGAACAAAGCGCGTGCGTGAGGATTTTCGAGTGCAGCAGTAGTAGCAGCAGTAGTAGTCTATAGCTCTCTCTTTCTCCCTCTTTTTTCACTATTTATTTCCGGCTCTGCAGTTCTCGCGGGTGGACGGTTTTTTTTCCTCATTCCCATACGCGCTCGAGAGAGAGACCGAGCGAGAGAGGGAGAGAGAGAGAATCGATCCGCGCAATCGCCGATGCAAGCTCGCTGGCTCGTCACCAAATTATCGGGCCATCGCCCCGCGCAATTGTGTACGCGCCCGGCGCGCATTGCGGCATGTGTGTGTATTCGCGGCGCTATGCGGCTTTGCGGAGAGAGAGAGAGAGAGAGGTTCGGATATAAATGTGTATATATAGAGAAAATGCGTATATTTGCCGAGTATTCGGTTCTTGTGCTTGGCTGCACGCGCGAGCGAGCGAGCAAGCGGGTGGGTGGATTTGTAGTTTTTGGGAGGAGGAATATTGGGTGGAGAGACAATATCGGAGCCTGAGGGGAGTGAGAGAGGGAGAGAGAGAGTTTGCTGATATCTAAGCAAATGCAGAGCCGTAGGATGGGGAGTGTGTACGCTGTTGCGATGTGGGTTCGAAATGAGGATAAAAGAAAACATTGAATATTCGGGGTGGAAAGGTCACAATCTTATATTAAAAAGCTGTAAACAGATAAAGATAACGTTTTATACCTTTCGGCCAAGGAATACTGCCACGGAAAATATTGTAAGTAACATTATGCTCAAACTGATTGAGTAAAATTTACGGAATTGTGGAATTTTTTTTACAAATTCTCGGATTGATTTAGAACAATTCGAAGAAAATCTTTTCTCGAATTTATTTGTATTTTCTTATTTATATCTTTGAATTTGATAAAAATATGATAAATTGAGACGTGTGAGACTTTTTGAACACTATTTTACTGACAATTTTTGAAGTAACTTCAAATATAATGGATTGAAATTCTTGAAAATTTATGAAAATTCATAGTTTAATGCAGTCTGTAAGTGATTCTCTCTTAAAAAAGTGATGCTACTACTACTATTATTTTAATGGCCGTGGTTAAGAAAGTGATGGATGAAATCTGTCATCATAGTAAAACTGATTTGATTGGTTTTTAAATACAAGATGGTGATATAGCGCGGAAATTTGAAATTTAAAATTTCATCTTATACTTTTGTTAAAAGTGTCACCTTAAAATTTACTCCAAAAATCGAAATATAAGAAGTTGATATTTCTTGATAAACTAAAATATTATATTATGCACCTAGGGAGTAAAGTAGGCTATTGACTCCCGCGAGGGACTTGCGGGTCCTCATTGCTCCCGAGTGCAATATACCACTTTTTCGTGGCGGAAAGTTATTTGTGTTTAATCCCTGTTTTCAGGGTCGAAAACGTCACATAACCTAACTTCTAGGAACTGCGTCGCGTATGCTCGTTTTTCTACTTTTTTCACCAGTGCTGCCTGCAAGTAATCTACGGCCCGAGCGAAGCGAGGGAAGAAACACGCAGGTGACGTTAGCCGGGAATAAAGTAGAGAAACGCGCATGCGCGTGGCAGTTTCTAGGAGGGAGCACATGCGATGTTTTATTCCCGGTAGTAAGGAAATAAACACAATACTTTACGCCTGGGTGTGATAAAATTATAGTTTAAAATTTTGATTTGAAAGCCTTCTGGACAGAAAAATAAAACGCGGGAAGCACGATCAGTACATTTCACTCACAATTTTTTTTCAGGCATGTAATTCAAATTTACGCTGTCTGTCCACCGACAATTTCAATAATCCGCGCGAGCACCTCGCTGAATTAAACGCCGCGTGTACTCTCGAGATTTTCCCCTCGGCTCTATCGACTTTTATAGGGCGCAGCATAAAACTGCGCGCGAGCGCGCCTGCACTCGTGCCCATATATAAAGCTACCCACTACACGTACGAGCTGACGGTGCTCGAACAATCCGTTCAATGGAAATCCTACGGCGACGGCGGCGACTCAGAATACGCGGGAGGGGAAATAATGCATGTCCAAGAGAGGCAGAGAACGAGAGGAAGAGGGCGAGGGATTGTGAAGCATCAATGAAGATTTTGAGGTTCGACGGCGGCGGGCGCATTCCTCGCCCGGAAATTCGAACGGGCGCTCGGCTCGCTCCCTCGCCGCCTCAATGGGCAATCAATTTCTGTCCAATTTAATCCGGCGAGTAAAAATGTCGAGCCGCGTGCGCGCGGTAGTAAACTATGTCGGCGATGTTTAGGAACTAATGTGCGTGAGCGGGGGCGCGGCGGCACTGACGCTGGCAATGTCGCCGGTATAGTTTATTGTGCGTCCCGCGATCGTAATAAGGGCGGATATCTTTGTGGCGGGGAGGGGGGGGGGGGCAGAATATATATATATATATATATATATATATATATATATATATATATATATATATATATATATATATATATATATGTGTGTGTGTATATCTTCGTGCGGGCTACATTTGTCAAAACGGTTGATTTATCTCGATTTCTCTCACTCATTAAAATATTATTGGTTTATATGAAATATTTAATCAAGTCTGTGCTATACCCCCAAGAAACCTAATTCGTGAAAGGAAAGTTAAATAAATCATCCACCTCATCTTAATAAATTTTATATTGTATTATTGATTATATTATTATTGAAATTTTATTTCCGCCAAGTAGGCCCAGAAATGGATTTCGTTTATTAGGTCTTACCTCACTCATCCTTCCATTCTCATTCGTGTTATTTAATAACATTAAAAGTTACTTATAATTAATTCCTAACTTCATAAATTACATGTTGTATACAAAGTTTACAAAATTTACAGAGTGTGCACAGAGTATTTACAGTGTATATTTACAGTCTGTTAACCTTTTTCAGTCTTAAAATCTTACAAAATTTTCTTTCTATAGTTTTAATTCATATTCTATTGATTTTGTCTACTGGCTAATCATAGATTTTATACTTTCGCTTTTTACTTTTTACCTTATACCTATTACATTTACATTTAACGATGTATATAATAATTTATCACATTTCGCAAACCGAAAACCGTTACCTCCTACCATTTACCACACTCATTCGTCTACTCATCGGCAGCTCGTGTTATTAGCACCTAGCTCCTTCCTAACTAAACTATCTTACGATAAGTACGTACTAATAGATTCTACAGCCAGTAGTATATTTATGCATTTAATTATCCTTACTTTTTACAGCTATCGAAAATCTTTTAAAAGCCTTAGCGATTTTCACATTTCCCCTTTCGTTCAAATAATCCGCTCTTCTAAAGTTCCCGCTATTTCTTAAGTTATCCATCCAACTTTTAGCTTCCTCGCACTTAGCAATTACGTGTTCTAATGATTCTATTTCTTTTTTGCATAGCCTACTCATTTTTACCCCCTCATTTAGCGAGTATTTATTTTTATTTTCAAAATTACCACATTTTGACAAGTATTTCGGCAACTTTTCCATTACAGCCTCACAATATTTACTATTATATTTAGCCTCTCTTAATTTTCCATTTATAATCTGTTTTCTATGTCCATATGAGAGAAACGGTTATATAAACATTTATATTTTTTACGAAAAATTACTATACTGTTGCTCAATCGAAAGACAAACTTCTACTTAATTTTAATATAACTTTACCAATTTTTAGTATACTGGATAGAAAAGAGAAATTCACGGGGAACAAAATTTTGTTCACAACCTACATTATCGACACATTTATTTTCTTAATCACTTACGCTCATACATTCAAGTTCCACTATGAAACTGACATTACCCTGGTAGAAAATAAACCAACTCGGATGGCTTATCTACTAACTGTTGGCCAATAATTTAGGCCAACGAATAAGAAAAATATTGACCAACGGTTAACCAACGGTTGGTGGACTATCAATCAACAATAAAACATTGAGTAACTCATAAAACAATAATAGAAATTAATAAGAAATATAGATATGTAAAAAGATTTTGATACATAAACAATAATAAAAATTATTGTAATGCATTAAAAAAATATTTGAATGAAGTTGGGAGTAAATTTATTTGAAGGTTAAGTAGACAGCGTAGCACGTGGGCTATGCTCCGAAATTACTGTCCGCATCCCGCTTTCCGCAAGACAAGCACACATGCACATAAATACACACATATTATATACACACGAGTGCGATCGCAGGTTCATGTGTTATGTATAGGTAAAAGTATTTAACTGCGCAGACTCATACGAGTCACGTGACGGGATTGCCGGGATCGCGTGGTTTTGCTTCACTGTAAAGGTCAGATGGTAACGGAGCGCCGTGTAGAAACCGGAGCAATACGAGTACGAAGAATTTATGTAGGATACTTTCAAATTTTAAATGTAGAATACCTTTTATGTAGGATTCTTTCAAATTTTAAATATAGGATACTTTTAAATTTTAAAAATGTAAGTATCCACCTGTACATGTCCTGACTTACATCAAAAAGTCACGCACACTACACATTAACACGCCCTAACCTCAATTTGAACAAACAAAACTATACCCGTTACCGATTTAACCATATTTATCTGAAGAAAAATACTATTAATATGTGAGTTTTTATTATTCTATGAATAATACAAATTTTGAGAGTTTTATTTAAATAATAAGTTGTGTAAATGATTTTTATTTAAGATTTTTAATATTAAGCATTCATTGACCAAGCGCAAGGGTGATTCCGTGACGAAATAAGCGGTATTTATCGCTAACTGTTGGTTAAACGGTTGGCCAAATCCTTGCGATTTGGCGAACGGATGGCGTATGGTTGATTACAATTTCTACCAGGGTAGAAATAATTTTTTTTATTTGAAAAAAAAAAAACGCGGAGACTGAGAATCGAACTCGGGCCTGCGCTGATCCATAAGCCGCACTTTTACCGCTATGCTACCCCTGGTAGAACCATATTTTATAGCTAAGGTGTTAATTAAATGGGAGCATTTTTAGAAAAAATCATAATGCAAAAATAATATAATTCATCTAAAAGTTTCTACTATTGCTTAAAATAAAGCAATATTCGTTTTTAGCCATATAGTTAACTGAAAAATAGCTAGCTTCTGGTTAACATTTCTACCCAGGGATGCCGCACTATTTTAAAAGATACTTCGTCTTGTCTATACTAACAAGGAAGGGTATCGAACCCGAACTCACCGATTTCAAAAATTTCGATATATGTTGTAGATCATGAAAAAATATGAGACACGTGTTTTTTCTTATCTGCGGAAAAACATATTTAGGGGGTGAAAAGCACCCCTAAAGATAACCCCCAAAAACGGGTTTTTAAATATATCTCGGCTTCTACTGCGTATTTCAGAGTAAAACAAAATAGAAATTACTTCTTATAAAAAAACAAAGATAACTGAAGCAATTTTGACCCTAAGGGTTGCAACCCTTATTTTTTATTTTCAAAAAGCTAATTTTTTGATCATGTATATACTATAAATAATCTCTATAATACGAGTTTGTCTTGGCATTCGCAGAGATTATAGTAATTTTTACACAAAAATTTCTCTCCATGCACCACCACCTCGAATCTCAGCTTACCACCGCACACCTTCGCGATCTCCGCACCTCGTATCAATCAGCGCTCATTAGCCTTTTTCTGCTCTCCCCCACCCGTCCCTCTTTTGCGCGCATCTCTCACCGCGGGGGATCGCCTATACACACCAGCGGCAGCTTTCACGCGCTTGCAATAAATCAGCCGCGCTCCGCTTGAAAATTTATCCACTTTCTTTCATGCGCCGTCCGATCGATGCTGCCATTAATACCGCGGTGCTTCGGGTACACAGAAATCTTCTTGTGCGATGACGACGACGACAGTGGTCGTGTAATTCGTATTAGTGATTCTCAACGCTGAGGCTCGTTATTCTCCTCAAAGGCTATATACTCCCTCTATTTTTCCCATCAGAGCGTAGATCAACAGCAGCAGCAGCAGTTCGATTGTTCGGGCTCAGTTGTCGGGACAAAGTGAGCGTGGCAAGAGAGCGAGAGGAGAGAGAGAGAGAGAGAGTTTCAGCCGCGCTGTACTGGGTTATGCCCATTGGCCGATCAATGTATCGAATTTAAATGCGAAGCCGCAGCCCTCTCTCTCTCTCTCTCTCTCTCTCTCCCCACATTGTCCACAAAGCCCATCGGTTCAGCTTCTATTCCAATCACTCTCCCTTACAAACACACACGCGTTGTACTCCCTCTCTCTCTGTCTAGCTATATACCCTCTGTGCCTTTCCCGGCCATGATATACCCTTGTGTGTACGCACGTGTTCGCGGCCGAGGGAGGCATTGTACACGCGTGAAATTTCCGCCTCTGTTTCTCTCACTCTCTCACTCGCCATTCTTCCTCAACGTCTAAATAGTATCAACCAAACGTGTATATACCTCCACGCATACACACACAGCACGCGAGCGCGAATTCCAAAGCGCGGCTATTGCGCGCGCGCTTGGCGACAGCGAATGGCCCGTGTATATCGTTTCCGTTATAGCCCCCCCACCCCTTCCGCGCGAGCGCGCTACACCGCTACCGGCCGCTCGATAATTAGCTCTTCACCAATTTGCCCGACATATTAACCGTTCATCGTATTCCGGTCGCCGCCGGCGGCGGCTGCAGCAGCCCCGGCGTATAAAGAGGAAATTACTCGCGATGGCGGAAGTAACAAGTTAACGCGAGAGAGGATTGGTGAGATGCGCGAGGGGTGACTGGACGAG
This sequence comes from Torymus aiolomorphi, assembly GCA_036365515.1. Lineage (NCBI taxonomy): Eukaryota > Metazoa > Arthropoda > Insecta > Hymenoptera > Torymidae > Torymus > Torymus aiolomorphi. Next base: position 134,014,900 of record CM070877.1, read on the forward strand.
GAGAGCTGATATTCATCGAACTGACCGCGAATTCGAGATTATATGTATAATTTTGCGTGTCGATTGCAGGGGGATGTGCTCGGGTATGTGTGTGTGTGTGTGTGTGTGTGTGAGCGCGCGAAAAGACGCGGTAATAGTGCGCGATATAGGTTGGGCGCACGCGCACGTGTGGAATCTCGTTTGCAGCGCGCGAGTTATTTCGCGGGATTCGTGAACTACCTCGGGGCGTTGAATTAGTGTCAATTTTGCGATAAATATAGGCTGCTGTTGGTTATAGAGAGTGAAAAATGCGCAGTGTTATAGTTTTTCTTTGTTCTTGCTATTTTTTTTGTTATAACGGGACGTTCGTTCGCTGGTAATCTTCGATTTTTTTTGTGAGGGGGGAGGTAGGCATCGGAATTTGCCCTATTGAAATTTTTTACGTTATTCGGCGCGGCTGCGCGCCCGACGACCCATTTAATATGCGTGCGGGCACTTTCGCCGTTGGACGCGAATTTTGATGGTTCGTTTGTTAAGGGCAATGGATCGCGCAGTAGTCGAGTATTTTAGATTGGAAATTTCGTAATTTCACGAGAATTTTTTTTGGAAAATCGGTCACGCTTATGTCGTGTTGTATTGATGATAGTTGACGTAACGCTTTGATCTTATTATTACATTGTAAATACGTTAGAGCTTAAAAGAGATTTCCATATTTTTGTTTTAATCGAAAAAGTGATAGAATTAGTTCGTCAGATATTTTTATCTTCATCCAATTTGTTGTGTGAACGAGATTTTCACCTTACAGTTTATTATAAGAGAAAGAAAAGAGTATTAGAAATTTTATCGAGTTAAAAAGGAAGTGCTCCGATTTCTCAATATAGTCCTGAACTGTTGTAAAAATAATTACTGAAATGTTACTAAAGGGTGACAGACTTCATCATTTTACTTCAAGATTGTTTAAACCCTGGTGGAAATCCAAAACATTTTATAACTAATAACAGACCATTTATATTAGAAATTTACTATAAAATAGGAATTTCTCTTGTCCTCTAGCTCCCGATGAAACGCTTTTTCACCTATTATTTGGCCATTTAATAGATTGAAAAATAGAATGAGTATTTCGAAGATAAGCACATGCTTGTTCTTCAGTATTTTAAAGGTATTAAAACTGATCAGTTTCTTTAGTCTGGAAATGGCTAGTAGAAAGCTTGCTGTTATAACAAGGAGTGAGAGAAACAGAATCCGATAGAGAAATAAAAATTTTGCTGAATTATTCATAGAATGAGTCAACAAATGATTTATTAGTTAATGTTATGTATTTATATTTTGGTAAGCTTTCCAATGCACTTTAATGCTCTTTCATCAAAGATAAAATTAGTAAGTAAATCAAATAAAAATATTTTGTTGTTACGTCAATCTAAAAAAAATAGCCAAATAATAATAATTAATTAGCCAGTTTTACTAGCTATTTTCTAATTTCTTGGCCATTTCATATAGATGAATTTCTACCAGGGAATGGAATTCATATTTTACATGTTTGGTTTTATCAGGAAATTGATGTTTCCATATAATTATTAATTCAAATCAAGAAGTACTTAAATATTAAAGATGAAATGAAGACGCCCCAGTTCGGCGATATCTTTATACCTGTAAAGTTACATCGGAGTATTAATGTTCCATTTATTAATTTTCCATTTATAAATTAGGACAATCTTATAAACGTAAAAGCGAGCTACTTATTTATAAATTCACAATGAGAAGTTTCAACACTTTATTGACTATTTTTCAATAACAGACATAAGCAATACTTGCTCTTCAGTGCTTACTACAACGAGGTAACCTTTCGTTGTCATACCTCACTCCCACCTAACCAAATATTCACCACAAAATCAAACCGTTCCCCACTCCCCACTTCGAAAACTACCTCTCTCTCCCTCTCTCTCTCTCTCTATCCCTCTCTCCTCAACAAAGCATTTCAAATTACTCCGACCGCTACCCAGCGACCCATAACGCACCCATTTTCCGTCCCCTGCTCGCGTGGCTGGATATAACCTCGCCAAATTTCAACTCCTCGTTGCGTTTGCGCTCACTCTCTCTCTCTCTCTCTCCACGTCGCGCACTATATATCTCTAAGGCAGGTCCACCAACGTGCCGTCAACGACGCGTCCCTTTCGGCGCTTCCGCCGCGTGCGCACACATGCGGGCTCGCTTAATGGCCGCACGCCGGTAAATTCCGATTTTGCGTTTCGAACTACTACTACTCTCCTTGGCTCCACCGAAAAGTCCGCGAGCCGAGCGCGGAAATGAAGAAATATCGCGAACTATATCTACGTACCGTGTGCATGTGTGCACGCGTGTGTGTATATGTGTGCACGGGAGCTCCTGCGGAGCGACGGAATTTATCGCGCCAATATTTATGACGACGTGCAGCAAACGCGCGGGTCTTAGATTTCTTCTTTGCAGTCACCGAGGAAAGGAATGGAGGTGAGGTAGTTTGACGCTGGGATAACGTGTGTATGTGTATGTCTGTGTGTGTGTGTGTGTGTGTGTGTGTGTGTGTGTGTGTGTGTGTGTGTGTGCTAAGTTATACTTTCGCCTTTGAGCTTGAGCACCAGTCAAAACGTAAAGTTTCACGTCGGTTCTTTTCGCGTGCGCGATGTGAAAGCTTTCGCCGAGAGGAGAGAGAGAGAGAGAGCGAGGCACGATGATATCGAGGTCTTGATTACTTTCGACGTAATGGCAAATATCGCTGTTGACTTTTCGTTTTCTGATTCAGAGTGTAATAGACGCTGTGTGCAGCAGGGTTCGCACAAATACGCCTTAATTAAAATGGGTGATTTGATCTGTCGAATACGTTTTATTTCATACATAGAGATTAATTAATAAAGTTGAAGGGTCTTCTTAATACAGAGTATATACAGTTCTCGAAATTCGAGTAAGAATTTGGGAGTACACAGTTCTCGAAATTGCGATGAGAATTCAAATTAAAAATTATCGTAAAAAAAACTAGGTAAAAATATGTTTTTTCCTGAATTCTGTTTATAGCCAATAGTAAACAATTTTTTACAAACAAAATATTTTTCCATTGAAACAGAATACAGCCACAAATAGTCGAACCACATAACGTCAAGAAAACATTTTCACAGAGTGTTATTACACCGTTTTCCAATCCGAGAAGATAAAAAAAAGAAATCTTTGAACAAACATTCGCACTCGACCGATAGCCTACTTAACCTAATCCCCCCTCGACGATTTTTCTTATCCAGTTTTCAGCTTCGATCCTCTCATTCACTCAGCTCACACGATCTCTCGCCCTCTCACTCACGCGAATTATTCCCCATAAAAGGCTTATTTTTTCAATTTCTTCCTCTACAGCTCACGCGCGCACGCGCACACAATAGAGCGCGCCGCTCGATAAGGCTAATGTGCACGCGTCTCACTCTCCCCCTCTCTCTCCATTCGGCGATTTTGATTACGCGACGCAAAAAGAAACCGTAGAATCCGTCTAGCAGCCTTTTTCCTCGGGCGGTGGGAGAAGGCGGGCAAATCAGGTTCAACGGCGCGCTCGCTTATTTCAACAGGCGGCGAACAGGTAATCGCCTGCGATGATTCGAACTGCCTTCCCCCATTTCGTGTGCGCCTCGTTTGATCATCCGTTAGATTCAATAAGAGGTCTTGCGAGCGAGCGAGCGAGCGAGCTATTCTGTGGCTCCGCACTCTTCTCTCTCTCTCTTTCTCTGCCTAGTCTCTCGCTTCTTTTTTATCCGCCGCTTTATCTTCCATCACTTGGCGCTTTTTTCGGAGGAGAGAAGTTCGAGGGTAAAGGTTGGTTTTTCGCCTTTGAAGGTCTGCGGTTGACTTTTTTCGGCCGCTGGTACTGTGTGGCGGTTGACGGTGGTGGTATTAAGGAAAAAAAGAGGCGAACAGAAGGGCTCGAGAGGTACTCAAACGTATAACTCTGCGGCATAATCTGATTAATAAAAAGAATATATATATATATATATATATATATATATATATATATATATATATATATATATATATATATATATATATATATATATTCGTTCATTGATTAAGGGATTCGTCGCGATTCATAAATTATGCATTTTTTCGCGAGGATATGTACATAAGCTGGAGTCAGTCAATGCGCGCGATTTTACGATTATTGACGCATAAATTATCGGGCGAGCTCTCGAGTCAAAAACTATTCATTACTCGAATATAAATCTGCCGCGCGGGAATAATTATATGCAGCAGGAATAAAAAAAATATATTCCACGTTTCGTTCCTTTTTCCCTCCGCGCTTAAAAAAGAAAGCTGTAAATCCACTACTGCAAGCGCGCGTGCGGATTTAAAACTATCTTGAAAGAGCAAATGTTTTGTTTAATAAGGTTATTACCCGGAAACGTCATACTTTTGTATCCCGGCGGACACGCCGTCGTATAACGCATTCCATTGTCTTTCCGAAATGGTCACGACGACGTCGAGCTGCGCGTCTCCTTGTATTCCCTCCTCCTTCTTCTCCTCCTTTGTCCGTCGGCGTTTGAGAAATTTCAGTATATTTCACCTTTGAATCTTGGCGCCTTCTCCCCGGCATTCTTACGTATAAAAATATTTTTCTCTCACCGCCCCCTTCCATCACGCACGTTTTTACTTAAGCGTTTCCGCCAAAGAAGAACGAGAGCTACAATTTCGGGGACTTTGAATAAATCAGTTTACCAAAATGCCGTAATTTCACATTCACGATGGCGGCGTGGAGTCCCGGTTAAATAAATTAACTTAAAAACTACTCTTTGTAATTGTCTTTAAGATTAGTAGAGTCCTTACTCTCTCCTCGAAATACAAGGCGGACAGTGCGGGAGAGAAGGGATGGGGTGAGGGGGACAATTGAATTAATTAAAATCTAGTGTTTAATCATGTAAAGTACCTTCGTCCTCCGCCTCTCTCCCTCGTCCCCGTTAAAATAGAGCGCGCAAAGGAACATTCAAGAGCTCGTTTTATCCCGCCGCTGCGACAAAGGCTATACGGCGATAAAGTTGCCATCAGCCTATGGAGGGTGAACGCGCGAGCATAATGACGATCGGCGCGGCCGGCTTTTTCGATCTGCACCTACCATCCCGAAAAAAAAATCAAATCGCTCGTATAACCTTTTATCATCCGCCGTTATCTCTATCTCCCGCAAAATCGCGAACTGTCGCTCGACTATAACTCTCACTAGTGTCCCCCCACATTCATGGCCTCAGTCTCATCATCGCCATCGTCATTCGTCCTTTACGGAAGAGAATACATTTTTATACATACGGACACGCCTTTTAATTGTCATAAGTTGGCTGCAGCAGCTACACTCTCCTCTCGAGTGTATCATCTCTCGCTCTCACGACTTCTTTCCGTCAGCTTTGAAAAGATGCGCGCGAGCGCAGGGAAAAGCTATCTCCTCGAGTCTCTCTAAAGGATTTCGCGAGGAAGGCAGTGCGCGCGCGTATCTCTTTTCATATCCGGGGATACGTGTGGATTTGAAAAGCTCGCTCGTTCTCGCTCGGTGTATCTTCGGCAAGAGAGAAAGAGAGAGAGAGAGAGCTAGCTGCTGCCGCTGGCCGGCTTTCCTCTGCGCGTGCATCCGCGGAAGTCACTTAACGCTTAGCCGCCTACGGACGCTTTTCATACACGTATATAGCACACGCTTACGTATGTAGCAGTAGCTTGCACCTGAATCCCCAGCCGCCGGCGAGCTTTTCACCATCCATCTCTCATCTCCCTAAAAATCTCTTGTCGCCCGTAATAGATATACACACTCGTATATACGTATACATACGTATAGTTTATTTCCTCTTTCTGCACCTGTCGCGCCACAGCCGAGTTTCGTCCGCGCCCGCGCGCGCTTCAGGTGGTTCCTCAAATTTTTATTAATGCGCGAATACGTCAGAGCGGAGCTCCAGCTGGATTTCGCCCCCGCGCGCTCGGATAGAGCCTGTTATCGAGCAAAACTGAGTTATCGCAAGAAGTTAGGAATTGATTTAGCTTACTGACAAGGCCGCGCCGACGCTCAAATCCCCCGGTTTTACGGGGGATGCTCGCGAGAGGTTCAGCCAGAAGTGAACTGGTGCTGCTGCTGCTGCCTCGTCGATACTTTTATGATGTTTCGCCCCGTCGCGGGAAGTTTGTCCCAGCGCTACGGGGGCTTTTGAATTTAAAGTATAAAAATGTTTCATCATTTCGGGTGCGCAGGGTACATCGTGCGATGGGTTGTATATAAACTTTTGCTTTTATTGGGGCTATTTGAGTAGGGCTGTATCATGGTTACGATTTCAATGCTCGAATATAATAAAGTGTGGTTTATTTCGGTTTATTATTATAGACATTACCTGTATATATAACGACAGTAATATACCTATGGCAATTTGATAATTTGACGTTTTTGCACCTGGCCAAAACACAACAACAATATTACGATATTACAGATAACCACCCTAAACAGCCGTAAACGCGATATTCCAATGCGCAATCCGTTCGGCCGAATCATCATCATCATCATCATCATCATCGGCTACATTCCCTCTCTCACTCTGACACTCAATGAATCTTTCTCTAATTCAGCGCCAAACACGCGCTCGAGCCCGATAATCGAATCGAGCAATTTTATTACAATACGGCCGGGGACGGTAGCGCAAACGCGCTGGTAGCAACCGGCTGCGTGGACTCTATTATATAATTGATCCGCTGGACAACAACATTATTCCCTGGGCCAAACAATTACACATACCTGAAATTATAACCGGGGTCCTCGGTATTACACATAATTAACGTACGAACGCGCTATGATCGAGCCCCCACACACGCGCGCGTAGGCCCTTTGGCGTTATATATTATACACATAAATTATTAATCAATTAATTCCTTATTTGCTTTGCCCATATGTATATGGATGTACGTTGTGCATCGCGCAAAGATCGGTATAAGTTCTTAAAATCGCTAAATAATAATACTCTTTTCCAGCAGGCGCTTATACAGCGTTCGCTCCGTTTATCGATCGAGGCGAGAGAGAGAGAGAGAGAGAGCGAGAGCTCCTTTTCCCTTGTTTTACCCCGCTCCACTGCTGCTGCTACACACACAGTTGCTCCTTTTTTCGCGCTAGCAGCCGGTGTCGCGCGCGAGCGAGATAGCATCTGCTGCGCAGCCTCGAGATGCGGTCAGCGCGATTAACGGGCAATTATTAAGGCGCGTGCGCGCGAAAATGCGAGCTTATCGCACTAATTGCGCGGAATAAATCTTGCGGAGGTGTTTTGATAGGCTTCGGCCCTTGTACGTTTTCGGCTGGGATATGCGAGGACTTATGAGTGCAGGGGCGAGGAGAAGGAAGTTTCCCGCACCTCGAGCATCCCAAAACTTGTCGGATATATATACACACGCCTCATCGCTCCGAACTACGTTGGGGGGAGGATGTAAGGGTGTGTGTGCGTGTATAAGATTTTTACGAAAGTTCGAAGGCTGGAGGTGGAGATTTCGAGGAGGATGAGTGGAGGTATATTATATCGGTGAAACATGGTGAAGGGGAAATTTATTAAGTTTCACGCGGCTGCAAGTGGTTTTCTGGTCAAGTTTAGGCCAAGTCGAATAGTGGAGGGGAAGAAGTATAATAATTAATTCGTATTTTATGGGCCGTTTTAGTTTGCGCCTTACGTGCGCCACGAATTACACGAACGGCTGTGGCAAGATACATTGATAAAATAAACGCGCCTATGTAATTAAGTAGAGGCACGGTTTTGCTTGGCCGCTCGCACGAACTGGTACGAATAACTGAATTAAGAAGTCGATATTTTAATAAAAATAGTAATTTTGCATTAATATTTTTGATAAATATTATTTATGGATACGCTTGCAGTGTAGCGCCGAAGTTTTAGTAGAACAAGTTTCAATACAAAATCTAGGTCGTTTCAATATTTATTTTGAAAATTTCGGTTCCAACTTTTATTATTGGAAAGATCTATAATATTTTGCATCAAAACATACAAAATGTAGAAAGCATTAATTTTAGATTTAATTTATTATTTAAAATTATCCGTAACTACGCTTTCACCAGAAGTACATATACATCAAACATGCACGATATAATATTACAATAAATAATTCAGCAGTCAATGAAAATAGAACCCCATTTAAAAATAATTTTAATAAACTTTTTTATTCGGTATCTAAAAATTAGCGTAATCCTCGTCTGATTCCATGCATTATATAATGAAAAATTCCTCTAAAACCGGCTAATTTTCGCCATAAATTAGTATAACCCATTCCCATACGGAGAGGAGAAAAAAAACAACATCCGACGACTAAGAAGCCGACAAAACGAAGAACGAAACGAGAGCGCGCGGAAACAGACTCGCAAAAAAGGCTTAAGGTAATCAAGTCAAAGAAAAACAAGAAATTAAGCACTAGACCACAGCCGCAGAGCCAATACCGTGCATCCGCACACGCACAGATACCCACAGTGTGTCTGTGCGAAAGCGTGAGTTAGAGAGGACGATCAGCTCCCGGATAATCTTTTTAGGACCGCTAATCGGGGATCGATTTTGCCGGGACGTGGGAGAGAGAGCCGAGTATGCATCCCGTGCGCGCACAGACTAGCCGCCATTCGTGCGCGCGCATCACATTCATAGACAGTCGCACACAGACAGAATGAGAGAGAGAGAGGTGGCGACCGGTTGGGTCGGAAGGAAGTGACGTCACGGTACGCCGGCTCTCTCTATTTCCGATCGGACGTACAGGTCTCGCTCTCTGATAATTGAAGGCTCTCCCGGCGCCGTGCGAAGGCGAGAATGGAAGAGAGGCCGAGGGAGAGAGAGAATGAGAGAGAAAGCGGCGTCGCCGACGCCAAAATTAATCGCCCCGACGACGCGAAAATAAGGAACTTTCGCCCTCCTCTGCTGCTGCGCGTGTGTGTGTATATGTGTACGTCGGTTGTTGATTTTCCGGTAATTTCATTTCGCCAGTGAAATTGAAACTTTTTCCACGTCGCCGGCGCCACGGGTATGTGTGTATGTAGACGTCTGTCTGTGTGGATGTATGAAGGCGAACACTTGGACAGCTCAGAGAGTGAGAGAGATCGAAGCAGACATTTTTCAAACTTATCCCTTCCACAAGAGTCTCCCGCGACGCAAAGTGTCAGCCCTCGCGCGGTCTATCTCTGGTCGCAGCAGTGACGGCGGCGGGGGTTTGACGTTTGATAGGCGGAAAATTTCATATGAAATCGAGGTGAATATTTTTGCCCGCCCGATGTATTATAAGGTGGGATTTTTCCATTCTCGCGACCCGACTTTGAGCATTATTTTTATTGAAAATTGATATAGCCACCGCGAGCGCGCGTTATTTGCGGAGTGGTTCTATCGAGTTTCCCCGGCCGCAGCGGTGATTGATTTATTAGGAAAGAGCTTGACTAGCGAACGGGGGAGAACGCGCCACGAAGAGTGGTAATAATAGTTGGCGAGAATGGCGTATATAAGGGAGCAAGGTATATGTATTGGCTCTCGGCGCGGCGAAGAAGTGAGAGAGGTCTTAATTGTGGCAGAAAAGAGAGAAGTGCGCGCGGCGAATGGCTTTCGAATTAAAGATAACAATGGCCCGACTATTCTCGTACCTCATCTACTTGTCAATTTACTTTACTTCTCTTAATCAATATTTAACTCGATCAAGCCAGTCTTGATAAAATGTACCTTCCCAATAGCCTTTTTCTCCCCGACCACTACAAAGATTGTTGAAAACTTTCCTATAAGAATTTTACCCTACCTTCGCCGTCTAAAACGCCCCTGAATAATTACCGAAATCACGGGCCCTCCGCCACACACTCAATCCTCTCCCTCTTCTTACATCCCTCCGCGCACCACAAAGCTATCTACCCCGAAATTACGAGTCGCCGGGGCTCTCTTGAAAACTCTCCCGCGTCTCCGATCGCACCATTACATGGAACAATAACCCCGGCGGTGGCCTATCGCCGCGCGCGGCGAATCATTAACAGCCCTCACGGCTGCGCGCGGCAACCCGATAATTTCCGATTATATCCCTCACGCGCGCGGGTACACATACGCGCGCGAATTTCGATAATCAGGCGTCTGCCGTGAAAATAACGAGCTGTGGAGAATGAAATTCGAGACGACAAGAGAGGAGGTATTCTATTCAGCCTGCCGCCTCTGCCACGGAAAATAATTATCGACGGCGTGGGAGGAACATAATCGGGGAAGTTTTCGCTCGCCCCTTCGCAGCCTCTCTCTCTCTCTCTCTCTCTCTCTCTCTCTCTCTCTCTCTCTCTCATCTTGTATTAATTTTTTTGCCGCGAAGGCAAATAAAGTTTATCTATCTATCTATCTCTCGCTCTCTCTCTACCGAGCAATTAATTCGGCTGTGCAACTTGAGCGAGCGCGTACGTGATACGCCCGGCCATAATCTACTGTTTGATGCTAACGACATGTTGACTGACGGCCCTATACGTGCGCCGCGTAGTTACATCCCTTCCCGCTCTGTGTGTGCGTGCGTGTCTACGTGGGTGTGTCTGTGTGCACCGCCTAATCGTACGTACATGTGTGGGGAGATCGCAGGTGTGTATGCGGCTGAGCGGAGCCTTTGTAGCTTTCGAATCACCTGGCAGTGAGAGGAACAGGCTTTGATTATATAGGCGAGAGAAAGGGTGAGCGAGAGAGAGAGAGAGAGAGAGCTAACCAGACGTGCGTCGCTGTGTTCGCGATCTCTGCCGTTAGCGCTGAACTGTCGACGAGATTCGAGAGGTGAATTATTAGAAAAGGCTTTGCAAGCGGTTTTTCCGCTGGTTGGTTGGCTAGTTGCTAGGAGAGAGTTCCAAAGCTTATTATTATTATATGGAAGGGATTCGATATTGTGTGGGTATCTGGAGGACGTGTATGTTTTTTTTTCTTTTTTTTTTAATGGGATGTTTATTACGTATTACATGGTATATGATTATAGAGTGCTTCAGATAATATGGGGTTATTGTGGTATGATTTTAATAAAATTAATTAATTTAAAACTATTTCAGTGGGCACTACGTGAAGGAGAAATAAGCTTTATCGTCGAAATTTTATATATTTCCATAATAGAATTTTGACCGCATTTTAACCTCTATTGCAATCATCGCGGGGAGAATATTAATAAATTAATAGAGACGTTTAATAGCCATTTTTTTTTTAATCCAATCAAATTTAACGTCAATCAATCAAAAACCTATTTTTAGTCCCGTGTTCGGGGCAAAGTGAACTGCTACGCTCACACACGCAGACATTGAATAAAGCATACATGAATGCAACTCGAAGAGCCATGACTGCTCAATCAAATCATCGTGAAAGCTTCGATTCCATCAATACATAAACATGACAACATGAAAAGCCAGAGAGATTTTTCATTTTTTTTTTTTTTTTTATTACTGTTGTCGAGGACCGAGTGCCGTTCTGTAATGCAGAAAAAAAGAGGGAAAGAGAGGGAAAACAAATATTTATCCTCCTTGCGCGTCCGATTCATCAAGGGAACGCGAGAGAGCCTCGTGTATTAATAAAAGTTTCTGTTTGAGTTCTTCCTATCTCTCTGTCAGTCTATTATTATTGTTTAAAGAAGCATTGCTAGCAGAGTTTCAAAGTCCCTCACTTCCTCTCTCTCTCTGTCTCTTTCACTCACTGAGAAAGCATGACTTTGTAACAGTTAGCCACAGTAGCAGCTGGAGCAACGCTTTTTCAGATAATAACGTTACCTTCATCCTTTAATGAATTGACCGACTTTGCCCCTTCAATCCTATAAGAATGCTGCCCGTGGAGAACGCGCGCACGCACGCGCTAAAAACTGCTGTATACACTCGTATATAACAAGCGCGGGTAACAGCACTACCGCAAACGACTTGTACTTTCCGAAGTTTCGGTATTTTTTCGCGACCTCCGAAAACTGTTCGACGCGCGTGGGAAAAACCATTATTTTTCGAGGGCCGTGCGTATATATATATATCTAACCGATTGGTTACATTTTCGTTTCGCGAAAATTCTTTGATATTTGTACCTGACTTCTCTTTCTCGCGAAAGAAAGTTCGCGCTCGAACACTTTCTTATACTTTTCTCTCCTGCCTTCAAAAACTTTTTTACGCGCTCTGCGAAACATTTTTCAAAGAAAATACATATATATGTTTTTGTAACACATGTACGATTTTCGCCATTTTTCGGCGTAAAAAGAGGTCCTAAAGTAAATTTTTTTCGATCGGCGGAAAAAAAAAAATACTTGTTTGCCCGACGGGCTCAAAAGTATCTTTTTGTAGATAATTTTAGGCCCGGTGGACGCAAAAGTATCTACAAAAAGATACTTTTGCGTCCGCTACTCTAAAGCTGCATAAAATTTGTACATGCATGTTTTTCATAGCTTTTTTTATAACATCTTTACATTTACACAAATTTGTGGTGGATTTATTATTATCGTTAACAATTTTTTTTATTATTTATTATTTTGATTTTTTATATGGATTTCCAAATAATTATAATTAAAAAAAAAAGAAAATTGAACAAACACCCGTGTAGAAATTCAAAAAGGATTCAGGCAGGAATCTGCTAGGGATTCCCTGCAACTAGTAGGAATCTTGTAGGGAATCCTTTTGGATCCCGATCGGGTGGTGTCCCACTTTTTTCTGGGATTCGGATGGGGAAATCCGATAAGAATCGGGACTACTTCTCGGGTATAATTCGATCGTGATTTTAATTATTCTACGATGAAATATCTATATATTATTAATTAACGAACATTTATTTAATGTTGTATAATTAATTTCTTACCAAACAAAAAACTCGTTATTTGTTTAAATTAAATTTAAATTAATTTATATTAATAACGATCATTTATTAATAAAAATAGTAAATAAAAGCGATTGTTAATAAATAAAATATAAATAATAACGCGGATATAAAAAAAAAACTTTTATCTTCATTTTCGCGCTTATTATTAATTATTTAATATATTTTACACGTTATGCACAAGTTAATGTTTATTTAAATGTTTATTAAATTGAATATTGTTATTGAAATTAATTATTTTTAATTTATAACGTTATTTATATGCATATTAAATTATAGAAAGTCTGAAATTGTAAATAAAGAAATTTAAAAAATTTTGATGTCACCGGGATTTGAACCTTGGTCCTTTCAGCTACTAGTCCAACGCCTTAACCATTACTCTAAGATGGGTATTGGTATACACAGTTCTGATTACGACACTTGCATAGTTCAACCCTCTTTACTTTTATTATATAATAATTATTATAAATAACAAAAAATAAATATTAATAGGACTTAAATATTCCTATCATTAATTAAATGTTTTAAACAAATGGGCCAATCTATTGAAAAATTATTATTTATTATTCTTACATGTTAAATATGGCTTTTACAAGATTTCCCTATTAGAATCGGGTTCGGTTTCCCGAGCTCTCTGTGGGTAAAACAGAAATCTGCTGACAACTTCGTAAATCAGATCCGATACTGCCTAGGAAATCTAATTTGAAAATTTTAGTAAAACCCTAGCGGAAATATTTTTGTTCAGAAAAATTTGAAACTATTAATAAGAGTTATAAACTGTTAAAAATAGTTATAAAATGTAGGATTTTGGGCGTTACTAATTATTTATAACTGTAACATTTTTTAACAGTTAATAATAGTTATTAAATTATTTAATAACTATTAAATATTTATCAATTATTATTATTAATATAATAATACTTTTATATTAGTAATTAATAATTAAATAAAAACTAATAACTAAAAGTATTAACTAATATAATTAATGATTAATTGATTATTATGACTAGAATAATATAACTGTTAAAAAATTATTAATTACTAATTATCATTATTAATAATAATAATTTAATAATTATTCAATTTTTCTTAAATATATCTTATTCTTAGTAATACCCATTAGAATCTGTTTCGTTTTTCTGGTTAATTTCCTTAATTTTCCTAAGAGGGAAATACACGTAGGATTCCTATCCGTTTTTCTATTTAAGAGCAGCGCCACCTGCTGACTTCTGTAAATTTTGGGGAGTTCTGACCGGATTCTGTCGAGGAAAACTAATGTTCGTGTTCCGAAATCTCAATCATTTATGTCTACTCTTTTTAGTTTTGATTCTAAGCGACTTTGTGGCGTAGCACTATTTGATAACTATACTTAAAAATTCACTGTAATTTCCCCCCTTAGCGGTTAACGCAGAGGTTAACGCGCTAATAAGCCGTGATCACGAAAACCAGTGGTTTTCGGGGACACATCTTATCCTTCCACTGACTTTGTCAATAAAAGGAAGGACCACGACACGGTAAACGTAGAGGTGGACCCGTGGGCGTTTGGCATTCGGGGAACATTACAAAGAATACATACGTATATATACGTTTAAAAGATTCGAAGCAAAATTGAATCGCGTTGCTAAGCTACGGGGTCGTTTGGAGTTAGAACGAAAAAGAGAACGATTCATTCTGCGTTCTGACGTTAACGAGAACGCATCGCTTGCATTACGATTGTACTTACAAAAACTAACTTAAAACAAGAAAAAATATACATTCAAGCTTTCCACACAAAATAAAAAGTCTCCTCTTATTTTTCGACGTGTCCCGAACAATTTGGCGCCCAACGTGGGGCATTTTAACTCAAGAAATAAGAGAGACGAGAAGAAGGAAAAGCACTGCGGCGAAGGCGTACGTCTAGAATGCCGAGAAAGCGAACGGTGAAAAAGGCAGGAGGTCCTGCCGCAAAGAAACCTCGCCGTTTGAACGATGTGCCGCCTTCATCGCCAGAAGAAGGCCAAGAACGAGTGACTCGCTCTAGAACCAGGCCGTTATTACCGCCGCAGCACGAAGAGGTTGCTGAGGATGGAAGCGAGGCTCAATATGCACCAATGATGCGTGCCGCTTACGACGACGCCGCGCCCGCTCCGATTATCGTTTCAGGTAACCGCCAAAGAAATTCAAATATTCGACGTGGCCGCGAGACGCGTTCTAATGCTATCGACTTGGGTCAAGCTCTCGAGCCACCATCAGACGAAAACGATGCGCTTATGGGATCGCGCGCGGTACACTTTGCTGCCACCGGTCCTCAGCGGAAGCAGTTGGCGATTGACGAGACGGCTTCACGAGAGCATTTTATGCGTGCTCAGCGTACGCAAACGTCGCGTATACCACGCCCTACTACGATTCGTCTTCAAGGCCAGCTACTTTCCAGAGTGTCTGCAACAACCGAGGTGGCTACTCGGCGTTCGCAAACTCTGCGCGCCTCGAGCGCATATGCAGCTGGAGGTCTTGTAAACCTGTCGCCATCGTCAGACGAGGTTATGTTGGCAACTGCCGCATCACGATCTTCACAACGTGCACCAACGGCACACATCTCCGAAGCAGTCCACGCGCAAGCTCTGCGCGCTTCGCGCTCTCATTCAACCACGGGTCTACGCGAGATCACATCAACGACTGTGCAGCGCGTGCAAGCTCTGCGCGCCTCGCGCTCTCACACGGCTGTGGGATATCGCGATGCGCCGCCACTGCCAAATGACGACTTTCCAGAGGTGTCCGCGCCGACATCCCACGAACACCTGCAAGCTTCGTACGCCGCACGCGCCGAAACAGCGGGTTTCCGACCTAACCTTTCATCGGCATATGAGCCCTTTCCATCGGCTCGCCCAACCTCGTTTCCTGGTCGACAACAATCGGTGCGACTTTTGCACACAGCTCCAGCCGGGTATCAACGTGAGCCCACACCAACAGACGACAACTTTACGGCGGCTGCTTCTGCTGCAGCTGAATACGAGAGCTTCCATGACGACGAGCTTTACGATCATCTTCAAGATCCTGTCCCCGTTGGATCATCTACACATAATTTTGCAGGCCACGGCGATCACATACCTGCGTCGCAAGTAATCGATTGCGCTAATAATGAACGATCAAATGCTCCTTTAAACACAGCCGATTCATTTGATAGACTTTCACGTGTATTAGAAAATACGTTGCTCGCGTTTCAAAGTAGATCTGTTTGTGAAAATCCGCGCTACCTTAATCGAATGACGTCGGCTAAAAAATTACCTGAATTTTCAGGAAATCCATTACATTGGATGCGTTTTAAGCGAGCTTTTGATCTTTCAACGAAGTTAGGAGAGTATTCTGAAGAAGAAAACGTATTTAGGTTATTTGATTCATTGAAAGATGAAGCGCGTGATGCTACGAGTACTTTGTTTGCGTCAGGTAGTACTGCGCAAGAGATTATGTCCACTTTAGAGAGGTGCTTTGGAGATCGCCGCGTCATTTTAGAAAAAATTGTGAGTGGTTTAAGACAGTTAGATAGGGTTCAGTCGAGCAAAATGGATTTAGTGGGATTTTCCTCAAAAGTAGCAAATTCAGTCACCGCATTAAAATCTTTAGGAAGTACTGCTTATTTGAATAGTCCCGAATTATTGCAAGATATTTTGAGGAAGGTTCCAGAATCTATGTGGCAAGATTTTGCTCGTTATGCAGATGGAGAGAGTGACGAAATTTCAGATCTAGAGAAACTAGCTGCCTATATGCTTAAAGAATCTAAAGTTGCCTCAAAGATAGGTATTATTGGTTTACATGGAGATGAGAAAAATGTCAACGAGCGAAAGACTAAATCGTCTCGCGTCCCAAATGCAAATCAAAAAGCAGTTTTTTCGTTGCAAGCACACGAACCACAAATTGTCGATGAAATAAATAAAGATGGTTCTAATGTTCTGAAATGCGCATTTTGTGGTCGCATTAATCATACGATATCGTTGTGTCGCGATTTTATGAGAGAATCGAGACAGGAACGATGGAAAATTGTACGTAGGCTAAAGTTGTGCTACAATTGTTTAAAGCAAAATCATTTACGAGGTGAATGCAGCGAAAAAATCTGTGAAAAATGTGGGCGACGACATCACACTTTATTACATTTTATGCCTACAAATCAGTCACTCTCTCACATCGAAACGAAAAGCGACTCGAAAAATCATTACCAGCAGTAGCTTCATCAAATGCAGTATCGAAAATGGTTTTAACAAACAATCCTTTGTGACTAGATTCTAATGCGAAAATATACTTTAAAATTGTACCAGTAGAAGTAGTTGGCTTAAAAAGTACTAAATATATTTACGCATTTTTAGACGAGGGCTCAGCAGTTTCAATCATAAATGAAAATCTAGTAAAAAATCTTAGTTTAAAAACCTTTACCGCTAATATTTCTCTAAAAGCCATTAGCCAAGTAGAGCCTGTGGCTATAGCTTCAAAAAAGGTACATTTTAATGTCAACACTCCTACTGCTTCTTACAGTTTGAGAAATGTTTATATCGTCAAAAATTTAGCCCTTCCAATACAAGAGTTACCACGCAAACTAACACAATTATGTGAAAATGAAACTGGCATAAGGATACAACCGTTTAGAGCGATACCAGATATGTTAATAGGGCAGGATCATTGTAATTTAATCGTGAGTAGAAAAGTAAAAGAAATGAGTTTTTCCGACCTTGTTGTTTCTCATTGTTTATTGGGATGGTCAATACATGGGAAATCTAATGAAAAAATATTGCCGATTTTTACAACTTTATCTGAGGAAAATAGTTATTCCGAATTTGACAAACTTGATAATTTAATTTTAAATCATTTTGAATTAGACGCTTTGGGAGTCTCCACGAAATTACGTGTGAAACCCGAGGATAAAAGAGCACTTAGTATTTTAAACAACACTAGTCTCAGAATAAATAACGAGTGGCAAGTCGGTCTGTTGTGGAAGGATGACGATATATTGATTCCGAGTAGTCGAGAAAACGCGCTGAATAGACTAAAGCTTTTAGAGCGAAAATTTGATCGCGATACAAATTATGCGAACACGTATATTAAAGAAATGGATAGATTTATCAATAATGGTTTTGCTAAAAAAGTCAATGATCCGCCTCAAAACAAAATCTGGTATCTGCCACATTTTGGTGTAACAAACATCAACAAACCAGGCCGGGTTAGAATAGTTTTTGATGCGGCAGCTAAGAGCAGTCAGACAAGTTTTAATGACTTGTTACTTTCAGGCCCTGATTTATTAAAAAATTTATTAGGCGTATTGATGCGATTCAGGCAAGAGAGAGTAGCTTTCAAAGGAGATTTGCGTGACATGTTTTTGAAAATCAAAATTCGATCTCAAGATCGAGATGCTCAGCGTTTTCTTTGGCGCGCGAATAATCGATCGATTCAGCCGCAAGAGTATGTGATGTCTTCCGTTCTTTTTGGTGCTAAATCTTCGCCGTGCGTAGCTTTATACATAAAGGACAAAAATGCCGAAAGCTTCGAATCTTTGTATCCAAAAGCAGTAAATAGCATTAAAAATAGCTTCTATATGGACGATTACTTAGAAAGTTGCGAGTCAGTACAACAGGCAAAAGGGCTAATTAAACAAGTTATTTTAATTAACAAAGCTGCCAATTGGGAAATGCACTCTTTTGCTAGTAATAATATAGAAATTCAAAATACCTTCTCAGATAAAAATGTCACAGAAAATTCGATAAAAATTGGGGAAATAATAGAGAAGCCAGAGCGTATTTTAGGTTTACAGTGGTTAACAGACGCGGACGAGCTTACGTTTAAAATAGAGAATGCTAAAATTCCTTTAGATTTGATGAATGGTAATCGAGTTCCTAGTAAGCGCGAAGTGTTAAGCATTGTAATGTCTGTGTTCGATCCTCTCGGTTTATTGGCTCCTTTTATAATTCAAGCTCGTATTTTAATGCAAAATATTTGGAAAAGCGGTATTAGTTGGGACGATAAATTGACTGAGAAGGATTATAATTGTTGGATAGTTTGGTTAGATGAGCTTAAATTGATTAGTCAGTGTAAAATCCCGAGATGCTATAAGTTAAATAATAATGATATTAACGAAACTGAGTTACACGTATTTTGCGACGCGAGCGAGAATGCTTACGCAGCCGTAGCATATTGGCGTTTTAAATTGAAAAACGGAAACTTTCATACGTCAATAATTATCGCTAAAAGCAGAGTAGCTCCTTTGAAACCCATTACCATCCCACGTTTAGAGTTGCAAGCAGCAGTTTTGGGTGTACGACTAGCTAAGCTCGTTGCTCAGGAACATAGTATAAATTTTGAGCGTCGCATTTTTTGGTCAGACTCACAAACCGTTTTGCAATGGTTAAAAACAGATCCTCGCACATATAAGACTTATGTAATGAATAGATTAGGCGAGATAGGCGAAGAAACTGATGTAAAAGAATGGCGTTGGGTACCCACGAAAGATAATCCTGCAGATGATGCTACGAGAAAAGCCCCAGACGCGATTCAAAATAATAGTCGTTGGTTTTTAGGCCCGCCATTCTTACGCGAAAATGAGCATTTATGGCCTGTTGCTAATAATATTTCACAAAGTATCAATCATACCCCGAATGAGAAAATTAATAAAGGAAAAAAACGTATGTACTCTGCAAGCTAATTTTACACCTACTTTTTTGCCCGATTTTTCAAAATTTTCTTCATGGTCTCGTTTATTAAGAACTACATCGCGGTTACTAGAAGCTAAAGATAAGTTTTTAAAAAATAATAACGTCTCGGAATTAGAACGACAAAATTTGGCTTTTGAGTTGTGGGTAAAAGAGGTTCAAAAAGATTCATTTTTAAAGGAAATTACATTATTGAAATCAAAGAAAATAATTGCAAAGGACAGCCGTTTAATAAAAGTATCACCGTTTTTAGATGAAAACGAGTTTTTGCGTGTAAACGGGCGCATTGAATACTTACCCGAAAATCAAGAAAAATTTCAGCCGTTGATTTTAGACGCAAAACACCCCGTGACTCAATTAATATTAAAATATTATCACGAAAAATTTTATCATAAAAATTTTGAAACTATTATAAATGAATTACAGCAAAAGTTTTGGATTTTAAGTTTACGAAAAATGCTGCGAAGTATTATTAGTAAATGTATTACCTGCAAAATTATTCGGGGTCTTCCAAACAGTCCGAAAATGGCTCAACTCCCAGATGCGCGACTAGGTTATCGTTTTCGTCCTTTTAACTTTTGCGGGATTGATTATTTCGGGCCTCTGATGGTTAAAGTTGGGAGAAGGAGAGAGAAAAGATGGGGTGTTTTATTTACTTGTCTTTCTATAAGAGCTATTCATCTTGAGCTTGCTCACAGCCTAAGTACTGACTCGGCAATAATGGCTATACAAAGATTTGCGGCGAGAAGGGGTTTTCCTCGAGTAATTATTTCCGATAATGGGACTAATTTTAAGGGAGCAAATTTGGAATTAAGGGAGGCTATAGGTAAATTACAAAAACAAAAACAAGTAAATTTTGCACTACGAAATAATTTTGAGTGGCGCTTTAACCCTCCCACAGCCTCGCATATGGGGGTGCGTGGGAGAGATTGATTCGATCCGTAAAAGAATCGCTACATGTGATTTTAAAAGAGCACGCTCCGAAAGAAGAAACTCTCTTGACTGTACTCGCCGAAATCGAACATAGTGTAAATTCGCGTCCGTTAACTATTGTATCATGCGAACCACAAGAAAAAGAAGCGCTAACTCCGAACCATTTCTTGATTGGAACGTCTTCCGCTACTATTAATTTATGTCAATCCAACGCTGAAATATGTACAAAAAACAATGGCGCATAGCACAATTTTTCGCCGATGCATTTTGGCGTCGTTGGGTCCGGGAATATTTGCCTTTATTATTGACACGTAAGAAATGGTTTACATCGGACGATCCCTTAAAAGAAGGCGATCTAGTATTGATTATTGATAATCAAGCTCCAAGAAACCATTGGAAAAAAGGGGTTGTCGTACGAATTTTTCCGGCCAAAGACGGCGAAGTACGCATTGTTGAACTTAAAACCGCTACTGGGTTTTTTACACGCCCAAGTCGAAAATTAGTAAAGCTTTCTGAGGCTGTACAAAACATCTGAGTTTTGTACGAGGTGGGGAATGTTCCGAAATCTCAATCATTTATGTCTACTCTTTTAGTTTTGATTCTAAGCGACTTTGTGGCGTAGCACTATTTGATAACTATACTTAAAAATTCACTGTAATTTCCCCCCTTAGCGGTTAACGCAGAGGTTAACGCGCTAATAAGCCGTGATCACGAAAACCAGTGGTTTTCGGGGACACATCTTATCCTTCCACTGACTTTGTCAATAAAAGGAAGGACCACGACACGGTAAACGTAGAGGTGGACCCGTGGGCGTTTGGCATTCGGGGAACATTACAAAGAATACATACGTATATATACGTTTAAAAGATTCGAAGCAAAATTGAATCGCGTTGCTAAGCTACGGGGTCGTTTGGAGTTAGAACGAAAAAGAGAACGATTCATTCTGCGTTCTGACGTTAACGAGAACGCATCGCTTGCATTACGATTGTACTTACAAAAACTAACTTAAAACAAGAAAAAATATACATTCAAGCTTTCCACACAAAATAAAAAGTCTCCTCTTATTTTTCGACGTGTCCCGAACAGTTCGTTTGAGGTTATGTAGATTCGAGGATAACAAACAGGGTTCTGGTCGGATCCCAATAAGTTTTACGCATTTAGGGACGAATCATGGAAAATTTACTGGGATCCCGTCAAATGTAGGGAGGACTCGGGGAGATTTCTACACGGGCAGTTCAAATCTCTATTCCTACAAGTATTTTGTTGTCGTATAAAACAAAAATCAATTTAGCCTCGCTTTTTAGGCTCAAAAACCCCGAAAATCAATACATGAGTCACAAAAAATATGGTGTGCAGCTAGGGCTAGTGGGCCTTTTCACCTCGTGTGCTTGCAGTACTCGTCTTTGGTTCGCAAAACGCAGTCGCCTTTGGTTCGTGTTAGCTCACTTTCGACTCGTACTACAAACTCCACACTCGGTCTAAAAAGACCCACTTTACGTCCTAGGTACACAATATACTATTTATTAATTTCTCCTCGGAAAACTCTCGCCGCAATATTCACTCGCCGACCCCTACATCCCTTAATTTCACGTTCGTACCGTCATTTACAACATCTTTTCTCCAATTAACCTTCTCTCACCTTTAATCCGCCGCGACCGGGGAAATAAAATAGCACCGTCAGTCAAAAAAACACGTCACGTCCGGGGCTCAACGCACGCACGCGCGCAACAGCCAGCAATTTCCAAAAATACCGGCCACTATAGCGCTCTCTCTCTCTCCCTCTAGCGCGAAAAAAATTCCAGCACACGCAGTCGTCGGTCGGCACACGCGCCGCTTTTAAAGCAGTTACACTATAGTGCGCAATCCCGGCCAATTCCAGTGATGGCGCGAGAGCGCGACTACTACGCGCGTCCCTTCCATATATACATACGTACATGCGCACACACACATATATTTGTTTTCCAAATTAATTTCCCGGCCGGACGGTGCCTGCGCAAACAGCCTCCCTCCGCGTTCACATCAAATGCAAATGCTCGTTTCCCCGCCACGCCGTCTTTTCCTCTCTCCGTACACACACAAACATAATACACGTGACTCCTTTTCACGCTCGCTATAATTGCTCGTCCAGACGGGTTGTGGAGCCTTTTCCTGACCCTCTGATCCTTCTCTCTTCGCACCCGCACCTCAACTTATTCCTTGATGATTACATAGCGAGAAGGAAGCCAAGGAAAATTTTCGCTCCAATCAGTATTTTCGAGAGAGAGAGAGTGAGGGCGCGCGCGTGAAAACCCCATTAGCGAGTTCGCGCGTCTTGCGGCTTCCACGGCGCGTTTATAACTCGTCGCCCGCGCGTGCGCACGTGTTTCGCCGCGCCGGAAAAAGTAATCAAACTTTGGGCTCTCTCTCTCGCTCTTTCGAGCCCTGGCGAAAACTGCATATTAAATAACCCGGCGGGAAGCCCCGCGCCACCCGCGCGCCGTTATTACCAAACTCCGCTATGCTACTGTACATACACACACACGCACACACACACACACGTGGGAAGTACACAGTGTACATGCGCGGTAACGTTCGCGCGCGCGCGCGCACGCCTGCACGTAACAGATACACAGGACTTCGTTCGCGCGTAATATACGCGATTAAATGTAGATCCTGCTGCTACTGCTGCTGCTTCTGCTGATGTCGCTATATCGATTTGATATTGTAACGGCGGCTGTTTCTTTCTAGCTAGGCCGCACTTATACCGCGTTTATCCGACTGTATGGCTGATGTAACAACTGCAAAGCTAACCCGATAAATATAAATCTAATTGCTCGTGCGAGTCGACGGCGGCCTGTATTATTCTACATCGACGCGGATATTTCATTTGCTCGCATGATAAAGGAGGAAATCACGCGCGCAATCGTTTGGTGATGTTTGCTCGGCAACTTACACGTATGGCCGCGGTGCCAAAAATAAACGAGAGCGAGTGAGAGAGGTGTGCAGCAGCGGGAAAGAGATAGGCGGGGCAAAGAGAACTCGCTCTCTCTCGCGCGCGCGGCGCTTATCGGGGCGATTCGGTTAATTGCCAGCGAGTGCCGGCGACGCCGGAATCCCAATGTTTGCCTCTCTCTCTCGCGCGCGCGTTACTCGAGAGCTTCGCCTTTCCTCCGGCACCCACAGCTCTTATTTCTCTACCTCCGCCTCGACCTCTTCGATCTTTTCTTTTAGCTCTGAGAGCCTCTGTGTGTATATGTACAGCGCTGAGCCCGCTGCACCTGCTTCGTCTTCCTCTTCTTCTTCCTCCATCTCCACTGATGCTTGCTTCTCTACTCTAGAGGAGAGTGTACGTGTACATCTGGCGCTGCGCTTCGAGTAATTGCCCGTTACCCGGCAAGATTTTCCTGTAGTAGTAGTAATAGCAGTGGCTATAGGGGTTGTTTTGCGTTCAAGAGATTTCGGTGAGTGATTAGGCGGAAAAATTCCGAGTGCACGCGATCGCGCGCGCGCGAGCAACTCGGTGCTGCTGGTGTTCGGAGAACTTTCGATCGTAGTTTAGGAAATCCGCAGGGATATTTTCCAAGATTGAGGAGGGGTAATTTGTAATTACAGTGTGACTTTAATTATCCGTTTCTCGAGATGTCGGTATTTTAACAATGGAGAGAAGTTGAAAAATTAACTTGAAAAATTCATGGAACGTAATGCGGGAGTGCGAAGGTATTTTTATTATATGAGATCGCAGGCTTCCAATTAACACTTTTAATTCTTAATTACGACGAATTCAATTAAGTTGTTCTATGAGTCGCAGAAATGAATGCAAAAAGTTGTAATGGTTGTAATAAAGGTTTCCGCGAATCAGGTGAACTGGGTCACGTGAATTCTGAAAAACGCGTATAAAACAGTAAATTTATGAAATATTTGTAATAAAACAAGACTTTATTATACATTTGTAACTACAAAATTTTATTTATGTACACGACACTAGTTTACGCACTTCATATGCTTGTACACGTATTATGCAAATTTTGTTTACATTAGTAATTTGTATGAACTTCCACAACAAGCTTGATAATGTTATGTAACGATTCTTAGCAGCACTCTTGGACAAGCTAAGCCACCTTGAATTAAAGGATTACACGCGGGATCTCGTGAATAGATTTATGTTTAGAATTTTTCAAATTAGCACTTTAATAATACTAACATTAAGTTTTAAATTACCATAAGATTAGTATCTCTATCATATAAAATAAAACCTTTTAAATATCAATATTTTATAATAAAAGATGATCCCGCTGTTCCCGTTAAAATATAGAGTATTAATTATACCTTCTCCAATACCAAATATTCAATTTATTAAAATAGAAATTGCAATTTTTAATCACGATTGTTCATATAAAATATTTATTTTACTTCTCAACTTTTTAATCACGGAAAAAATTCCTACCTCAATTCATTTAGGTCTTTTTAGACAGTTTGATTGGTCAATCCCCCGGTATTTCACAATTTTTGAATTAAAAAATTTTCAATTTCGTGTTAAATCAGAACCAGAGAAAAATACGAATTCAGCTTAAAGGGGTAATTAAGTTTTATGCTAATTCCAGTTTAGCCTACGCCTGAAAAGAAGCGCAAAGAAAGTAAACTTTAAGATAAAGACACTTTTAAAGAATTCACGTGAGAGGGAGAGAAAGACAGAGAAAAAAGTGAGCCCCGTAGGCCGAGGTCGAACGAACAATTTTCGTATTGCCGAGGAGGATGTCTTACTATTCAGCAAATGCGCACCTCCCAGTTCCAAAGTAACTTCTTTCACTTGACTTACTTTCGTCGGCTTTCTTCGCTCCTTTTATTTGGAAAACATTTTTTTTAAGACAGTGATCCCAAAACTTTTGCCCCTCCACCTCCGCATCATAGACAGAGTGAAAAGAATGCAGCAGCTGCTCGACAATAAACTGCTCGTGACATAATTTTTATTTCGCTCTTTACTAAAAACTTTTCATCGTTTAATTACAAAAAAGATCGATTTCTCTCTCTAGCTTTCTATCTTTCTATTCAATAAATAACCAAGTCCAGGGAACGTAATTCCTTACATTAAATTTTCCCTGACGAATTAGCTAATTGAATCGAGGCTCGGTCGGCTCAGCCAGCCTCCTCGAACACCCGCCATAAATGAAAAGCCCCGAGAAGGCGCGACACTGGCGCTAGAAAAGACAGCATGAATGAATGTGCCTAATAAAAAGAGAGCACAAACGCGAGGGAAAAAAAGCTAACGCGCTGGGAGGGCCCGGTTGACCGGGCTTTGCGAAGTGAAAGGAGATCGGTAAGGAGAGACCTTGACATATTGCCTCGTCGCGTATGCCGAACGACGTTGTCGTGTAAAAAAGGCGAGAGGAGAGAGAGAGAGAGAGAGAGAGAGAGAGAGAGAGAGAGAGAGAGAGAGAGAGAGAGAGAGAGAGAGAGAAGAAAAAAGAAAAGGCTTGCTAGCGTGGCTTTGGGGAAAATTGATTGTAAAAAAAGCCTCGAGCTCTCGAAGGTATCAGGAGGGAGATAAATTATGCAGGCGAGCTTCGGCGACACCACGGCGGTTACGGGAAATTTTATAAATTGTTTACCCCGAAATTCGATAATCCGCGGAATGGGCGTGGAAAAAAATGATTTTGTATTTTTGCGCGATAATAAGTTCGATGGGGAAATATTTGCGCGAAATGGCGGACCTATTTTAATTTAATGGTTATTATCGGCACAGGGCTATATCTCCCTCGAGATTAAAATCGAATGAGTCTTTTTGATCCCTTTTCAAAATGTATTTTAATAAAAATAATTGAAATATTTCGTTATATTATTCTCACGCTGCAACAAATTCATAAATGAAAGAGTGGCATTTTGTTTCGGATATTTATTTCGCGGAATTTTTCATCTGCACTTTCGTTAGAATAGAATAACGATGGAGCAATAATGTCCTATAATTAATGGGTCATTTCGGGCTTTGATCATCGAAAGTATTAAATTGAAAAAGACTGTGATTATGACCTTTATAAAGTGAATGTTTGTTTTGCAAACAGTGGCGCTTAAATAAAATAACGTATATTCTGATTCGGTGATCTGGAAAACATGAAAAACTGTTAATCGAGTTAAAAAATATACCCGCGAACCGAAGGCTAGCCTTGCATGAAAGCAAAATAAAACTTTTAATTCACTGGTTATTTGGGACACGCTCCGCGCATTCTTATTTTTATAGCACCTTTAAAAAAAGCGTTGAAGGCCACTTACGCTCTTTTAACGCTATTTCTTTATTTTTTATAAATATGATATAAAAATAGGCTAATTATGCATCGCTAACTCGTCTTTGTTTCAATTTTAATATTGGTGTACTGGATAAAGTTATAACTATTGAAATAGTTGTACTTCGATAGTTCCTTGATCAAGAGGAATCTTTTTTTCTTTTTTAATATCTAATTTCACTTTGAAATGAGATAAAATGACAGCAGCAGAAGTTATTTTACGAATGCCATGCAATCTCGGGAAGAGCTGTCATTGAAAAAGTAACGAAAAATCTCGGATACACCTGGAGCCTTTTCAAAAGTTTTTTGCATTCATAGATCGTCATAGATTGAAATTTCCTTTTGCTTAGATTAAGCCTGTACGTCATTTTACAATAGATATTTTTGCGCATTTTGAGATATAACGCTAATTCATTATAGTATTCGTTCACTTTTATTCAAAACTGTTTGAATTTCCTTTATATTTCGACGTTTCTGAATCAATCGCTAACTAAATTTTAACAAACTTTATTTGATATAATTTCTATGTTTATGGTGCACATAGTGCGTAAATATGTTTATCGATTATATTAAAAGTCGTTTCACTTTTATCCGACCAACGATTTATAACATTTTTATTTTAATTCTTGTTAACATTTTCATTATACATTTTTATTAGTATTATATTTCAATATATAAATTGATAGAAGTTTATAATTAAGAATGCAAAACTTCAGAGCGGATCCTGAATTAGTCAGATCTCTGTGTCTCGGACACGGCGAGAAACTGCGGGTTTGCTGCATTCGCTTCCGGTGTTCGAATATGCTTTTGATATTTATGTCACACTCCGTTATAGGCTTGAATATTGAAAACATATTCAAGTCACCTATAGCCAACACTTTGTTAAGAGCGAAAAATCACCTAAACTATCGCCAAAGTTGCGTAAGTAATTTCAGTGATCGACCGAGGTGCAGTTCCACTTCCCCACCAAAATATCGGGATTTATATTTATTTATTTATTTATTTATTCATTATCCGGGCAAAGAACCCTTTACAGAATAAAAGTAAAACATAATAATTATATTTATGTATTATTTATTTTATTTTATTTATTTATTTCATTATTATACGAGCCTACACCTTCTTACAACTTATTATTTATGTACAAAACTATATATATATACAATTGAATTACGATTATAAGCATAGACTAAAATATGTTCGGACTAAAAACTAGTGACCAATGAATTTAGTGAACGTTTGAAAAGTATTATGTTAAAAATGAAGGTGATATTTCGTGGAAGCACAGGTTCCACGATCGCTTCAGCCTGTTAACTGTAAAATAAAAACCGAAATTTGAGTTATGCATTTCAAGAAAAAGGTTATTAAGAACATCACTATTGAAATAGTTGTGAGTAACTTTAAAGGTTAAAAGGCAGTCATGGTAATGATGTAAGAAGCTGATGGTTTGGATGTTGCAAGATGACGCGATATGTGTGTAGTTGTGATCCAATCTACTCATTGGTCAACAATACAATTTAATCTGAAATATTGTACTGTATTTCTTCTGTATATCGGAAATGTAACGTAAACTTTTATGAATATTTTTAATAGCTTTAAGTTATTTAGTAGTTGCAATGGAATGGTACTTTTCGATACTAGTGCGAGCGAGATGATTCTTGGACGAGTCTGAGTTTGTCAATTACACGAGTCGAGAATCACCTCTCACACAGGTATCGAACAATATTTTTAAAAACGACAGGCGGAAAGTCCGATTGTGCGCACGCTTGCGCACGGAGTGTGGAAAATAGAATCAGTCTGAAGTTTGCATCGTTCGAATGCAACGAAATAATTTCTTACAATAATTGAAGTTATTAAACAATGAAAATTTCATTTAAACCTTTGTTACAAATTTATTTTATTCTACAAAACACTAAATCTGCACACAAAATTAATATTAATTAGTATAATCATAAAGCAAAATAAATTTTTTTTTTATTTCGTGGCATTCCAACGTTGCAAACTTCAAACCCATAAAATAGAAGTATCTGTGATATGACATAGTCATACGTCAATTCTATAAAAGGATCGATGTATTTTAAAATTTCTTAAAATACATCAGCTACAAGTTTACTACCGAGTGCACACAATATGTCAAGAATTATATGCGTTTATGTTCAGCTAGATGTTTGTAACGGAAAAATGCCCCCGAATATGGAAACAACTGCGGCGTATGACATCTGAGATGGCCAAGAAAATCTAGATGACACTTTTCATCTGAATGACAGAAATGGACACAAATTTACTAGGAGAAAAGTCTACTTTCTTATTTAAAATAAAAGATACTGACATGAAAACATCGCTTTATTTAGAAAATATTATATCACTTTTCTATAGATAAGACAATCTTTGTTATATTAAAATGATATTTATATATAGTCTTATCTTAATTCATGTTGCAGAAGCAATGTATCAAAATTTTAATGAATTTCTCAATTAATTTTTGATTGAAATAAATTACAATTAATAAGACCACATAAAACGTTAAAATGTATTGTATAATAATGAGCAATTATTATATATGTAGCTATATATTAAGTTTAGAGCGACTTTCCAGTAAGTTTTCGCGAATTTGAAAGTTATTTAATGGAAGGGTATTTTAAGTTACAATTAAGACTTTAAAAAAAGCCTTTATAATTAAGTAACTGTTATACGTTCTATAATTAACGAGGATGTGCAGGATATCTTTAATACAAACGGATGCTCGCGGAATATAGGATTTCTGACTCCTGAGAGGAAATCTACGTCGATCCAAGAAGACCTATGGCAAGGCTGCGGGAAGCACGGCCAAAGTAACTAACTTTATATTACAAAGTGGTTTACAACTAATCTTGTTCGTAGTTACGTAGGTGTAAAACCATTGCTTACATTTAATTAACAAAATATTTCATTAATACACACACTACTTACATAACATAACTGCGGAAATATTCAAACTATAAACTACTAATTCAATCTCCGGCTTCGGCTTCTTCGTGTACGAAGCAAACTTTAGAGCTTCATAACGATGTCCTACCAATATGCAAACCTCAACAGCGCCATTTAAAACTCTCAACTCTGCAAAAAAAAAGAATCTAAAAAACAGAAAGACGCGGCAATAACAACTAATCGCACTCTCGGTCTGGCGGCGCAGAACGAAGAAGAAAAAGAAGGGAGGAAAAGAAATCTCGTTCGGTCGCAAAATGGAAAGTAATCAAAGTCCCATAAAATTAACATACCCCACCTTCTATTCTCTGCGATCTCGCTGACCCCCCGCAGCTCGGACTCTTCTTTTCCACTCTCTTGCTCTCCCTCTGCTGTCATTAGCGTGGGGTGGCGCAGAGGGAGCCGTGGCCGCACGCGGCGAGCCCCGGAAATCATACGCTTCCCGTAGGAGCGTTCATTAAGATGAATATCATTGATATTGTTATCGCGCCCGGGCGCGCGGAAGAAGAGCACGGCAGCGAGCGCGAGCAGCGGCGACCCCCCGCAGGCCAAGATAGAAAGGAGGTGGGCAAGAAGGAGGAAGAAGAAGGCGCCGACGGCTCCTGGCGCGCCGCAGCCGGAGGAGAGGACCAGATAGCGACGGGAAAGAGAGCAGCAGCAGCAGCAACGTCGACGACGGTAGCGAGAGAGAGAGAGAGAGAGGGAGGGGATATACGGTGGAATAAACGACCGGCGGAAATCACGGAAAACGGCCCCTCGGACTCGGCGTTCGATGCCGTACCGGAAATTTCGCGGAGCTTCCGCCCCGACGCACGCGCCCTCCTGTGCTGGAATCTTCGCGGCGAAGGAGGAGGTGGGAGAGGGGGAAATTTTGCTACCTATCACGCGCATCCTTACGGCTTCCTTCGGCAATAGTTTGATTTTTAGTGAATCGGCGGCGGAGGTACCCCCACGATGGAGAAGGTCGGGTCGTTGTCGTTCGCGGAAAATATTACACGGCCGGATCGGAAAATGAGGCGATGTAAATTTATAGAGGGGGCGGGAATCGTAAACTTAGTTGGGTATATCTCTAGTTTTAGGTGATTCTGGAATGAAGCAAAGAAGAAACGTTTTTTTAACGTTTCATCCAGCATTTGAGATTTAATGTTAGTGTTTATTTTTAGCTCGGGATAACGGTGCAAACATATAGGTGAACAGTTGCCCGAAAATAATGCTTTACAAGCTAAACGTGTGTATAGGATAAATCAGAATATACTTGAAATTACGTACTTAGGTAACAAATAACCGTGCTTAAGATTAAAAACTACAATTTACAGCGCGACGGCGCGGAGTATTTTAAATCAAAGCGTATAGCAGAAAAAAAGCAAACACAGACACTCGTTCCGACCGCACTCTCGCAGCGTGAAAAATAAAGGAAAAACAAGGGAAAAAGGAGGCAAATTCGGAGGCCCCTCTCAATGAGGGCGAACGCGCGATAATTTTTCATTAAACCACGGCGAGTCGTTTTGCAGGAATGCCCGTACACGTGAGAGCTCACAGTGGAACTCCGATTACTGCGGCAGTAGTGGGGAAATCGCGGACGAAGGAGAGAGAAAGAGAGAACGAGGAAACGAGAAGGAGCGCGCGTAGGTGCGCGCGTTTCTAGCACATAGCGCCGAAAAAAGGGAGAAAATAGAGGAAAAAGACCAAGCTCTAACCAACAGGCGGGGGGGGGGGGCGAAACGACCGAACCGGATCCCGGGTCATCGGCAGCTCTTGCGTTCACAGGCGCGCCTTTTTGGGTCGACGCCGCCGTTAATGCCGGACGTCCTCTCGTACACGGCCAGCGCAGACTAACGTTATAAATAAGTTCGGCTAAAAAGCGAAGTATGTATATTAAAAATCTTAATGTAGGTCGCTTTTTTCGCCGAAATGTTAATGTAATTGTGATGTAGTGAAATTGTGAAGCGTTGAATTTCAGCCGGAGTCAGGAGTGGGCTGCCTGTTAAATTAAAAAATAATCGTGATTAAAGCACGTTTCGTCGTATTAAAAAGTTCGAATTTCTAACAGTCTCTGTTCGCGGACACGGTACATTTATTACGAAAAAATTTTGTCTAAAAAAGCTACAGTTGTTAAATGCGGCTGCTTTCCAACTTCAATATCTTGCAGTTTTGAACTGAATGAAAGTCCCTTTCAAATTTTCGAGTTTGAGGGTGCTCTTTCGCTAATCCTTTTCTCGCGGAAAGCTTTTGAAGCTACACCTATTAAATTTTGTGGAAGTTAACTAGCGAGCTGCCCAAAATTTCCAACTGACTAAATGCAAATGTCAAAATGATAACCGTCAAGGATTTTCATCAGACCCGTTTCCGCGCTAATACGACGATGGCCATTATAAAGCTATATCTATACGTTTTTGAAATACATTAATTAAATGGATGTTCATAACACGAAGTTATTGCTACTTAAATGGAACCATTTCTCGTTAATTGCCATTGTTAATATTAAATAGGCCTGAAAAATTAAAAAACTTATAAAATAAATTCGTTGCTTTTTGCAATTTTTTGTTTTCATTAAGGAGAACTCATTTGTTTCTTAATTGTATAGTTGTTTTATTATTTTTCTTTGAAAAGATCGGAGGTTAAATTATAGAGATTATCAAGGCAGAGCATAATTCACTGATAAATGCTATTATTACGCGAATTTCTATTGTTTCCTGTATCATTTATAAATGCAAACAATGTCCCCTTTAATTCAATGCCTATTCATAGCAATATCTAATAAAGAAACTGATTTAATGATGAATAAGTGAATCGCTGCAGAGGAAACAAGTAATGGTGCAGCGGTGTAACACTAACAATCACACGGAATCCTAGATTGTAGCTTTCGCAACAAAATATATCTTCAGCGTTACATAACGCAGGAGAATTAATATTCACGTTTAATTTATTTATATTTTTACATATGCGAATAACTGCAGTTATTTAAAACTTTAAAACTGTAAAGATAAAATATTTATGTATTTATTTATTTATTTATTTATTTATTTATTTATTTATTTATTTATTTATTTTAATATTAAACGGGCTATAAAAGCCCTTGATACAGTAATAAGAAGATTATTACAGGTGGCTAAATAGTTTAGAACAATTTTACTCGCAATTACATGATACGTCTCATACGCTCACAAGCAAAAATATTAAAACTAGAATCTGGCAACAAATGAGTGCACTGACGATTTAAAAAGATTTAAAGTTTGTATATTAGTAAATCTGTCGGGTAAAAGATTCCATGACCTATAAAAGTTTAACTCTTTATGTTTCATATATTATATACTTTCTGAAACATATGGTCTTGAAAAAGTTATAGAGGTCAAGATAACTTAAATTACATTTTATGCACTTCAGTGAATTTAACGTTCATAAAATTCTGACCAGGTTTTTGACTAAATGATAAAAAAAGAGTTCAATAGGATTCCATCAAATTTAAAAGCTAAAAAAATACAAATAGTAAATATTACCCATTTTTCGAGAGGCTAAATCCGACGAGTTACAACGACTGTTTTCAATAAAAATGTTGATCCCCGAATAAAACTATTTTTCTCTATATATACGATTAATAAAAAGAAAAATCGTTATTCTTTAATCCTGAATATATATTATGTTTTACGTATATACAAAACATGACATCCCATCAAACACATCCAAACGAATCCAATAAAAGCCAAAATCCCAGACGACAACAGCGTGTAAAAACCAAAATCCCCTCCTCATCCGACATTCTATAAAAAATTCTATATTTTGATTTAAAACCTCTCGAAAACTTGTTTTTCCCCCACGGGCGTTATCTCCGGACCTTTTTCAGCCCCGGCAAAGCTCCCCCCTTTATATTCGCACGCGCAGACACCAAAAATCGACGGGCAAAAAGCAGCAGCAGAGACCAACGGGTAGAAAGAGAGAGGGTGGGAGAGAGGAGGCTACAATCGAATCGGGATTAGCGTTCGCTCGCGCCATTTTCCAGGCGGAAAACGCGCGCGCAGGATAAGAGTTTATTAATGTCGCGGCTGCAGCAGCCAGCGCGGTGCACGCGCGCGCGCTCGGTGTGCACTCATTCGGGGGAGGTGGGGGTTGGGTATGCCGGCGCGCGGCTGCTGCTCGCCGACGGATTAATGCGGCGCTTGCTTCTCGTTTACGAGATTACCCGAACCACTTGTCTGGCCGGGATTTAATGCCCCGAAAGCTACAAGCGAAACAGCGCGACGCCAGAGAGAAACACAGCGCCGCGGCTGCTGCTGCTGCTGCGTCGAACCCCCCTGCTGGCAGAAGCTTGCGCTCGCGCGCGACAGATGAGGCCAGCTTAAAAGCGGCGACGAAAAAGGGGGGGAAGGGAAAGAAACGGGCGCAAAAAGAAGAAGCGGGGGGGGGAGGAGAATTTAACACTAATTAAAGCCATAATGAGGTCGACGCCGTGCTGGGAATACGCGCCGACGTGTTTTCGAGCATTGTGTTACACAGGCCTGATATGGCGCGCGCGCGCCTCCCCCCACACTTTGACCCTCTCTCTCTGATGACTGGGATTTGCAATGGGGTGTGTTGCTGCTGTTGCTTGTAGCGGTAGTTAACTGTGATTCGGGTCAACGTAACGTCGAGTAGTGGGGCGTTTATTTTCGCGCGGAATTTTTCAACAGTTAGTAGAGAAGCGCGAATGTACTCGCTGAAAAGTCGATTTCGTGCATTATTACACGCCCGGAGCGCGCGATTTCCGATGCCCGATATTTCATTCGGAGTGCGAGCTTTCTCTCTCCCTCTTTCTCTCTCTGTCTCTCTCTGTCCGCGTTCTCGCGCTTTTTCGTCGAGGGCGTTTTTACGAACACATACACCCACGCGGCAGCATTTGTAAGCTTACATGAAAAGCGGGCTGGGTGAAAAAAAGGCAACAAAAAAATCGCTCACCTAGATTCCGCGAAATGTGTATATACATGCGGGCGGGCGAAGTGTTCGTTTCGAGGTGGGTTGTTGTTGGATGGTTTTGTAACGGAGCGCGCGAGCATGTAACGCTGCCGACGTGCTGTAATAATAGAATAAATAGTTTGTCTTTTTTCACGGCGCTTAGAGGGTTTTTTATATGCGCGTGGGAATGAAACATTATTCAAGAAAGGGCGAATTTTTCTTTCAATTTCATAATTCAGAAAAACAAATAATAATTCATAATCGGTTTGGCGAAAAAACAAGCGAATTCATTATAAAGCACTCAGCAACTCGCAGGTAAACAAACCCTGAATTAGTAAACAGCAACGGTTAAGGGAATGTAGGAGCGAACTTTACCGATGGTGACCTCCACCTCGAGCCACATTTCCCATTGTTCGCGCGAAGTTTACTTTGTAATACAGAAAATTAAGTTCCTAACGATTTTTTATCGTGCAAAGAACGCGGGATCACAGCATTTTCAATAATCAAAATGTTCAATAATTTATATAATACAATATTCTTAAAATTGACGCGTGGAATTACGTAAAAGTGACGGTCATCTTACAATTTTCTATGTGAAATGTCATCCTCACCTCGCCTCGTATTTCCCATTGTTTGGTTTAACTAAAAATTATTAAATGCTGTATAACATTTATAAACATTCCTTATTATAACAAGAACACGCGATCACCGTATTTTTGTGCTTTACGATTGTACACTTCTTTTATTTATGATACAAAGTTTTTGAGGTTAGGTAATTTTCCACCAATCAGCGTGGCTCCGACATCACCTTAACGCACAATCCCGCGACTTCAGAGATCACGCATAAAAAAAACCATGTTTTTTCATTGCCGATCACGTTCGATCGCTTCTCTCTCTCTCTCTCTCTCTCTCTCTCTCTCTCTCTCTCTCTCTCTCTTTCGCGGTTGTACGTATTTTTCGAACATTCAACAATTATCCTATTTCCATTTGAAATGTATTCCAGTCTAATATCCAGCCCCGACACTCGACACACACACACGCACACGTGGACGCACGCCGATATCAAATAAAACTATATTTATTTCCAATCAAAACGGAAAAAAGAAATCCAGCGCTAGAGAGAGAGAGAGAGAGAGAGAAATAGAGAGAGAGAGAGAGAGAGAGAGAGAGAGAGAGAGAGAGAGAGAGAGAGAGAGAGAGAGAGAGACAGAGAGAGAGAGAGAGAAACAGAGACTTCGTTATGCTGGCGCACAACTCTTCAGGCCTCGGCTATTTACCTTACACTCTTTCGCACTTACACGCACACGACTGCCGACGGACACACGTACACCGCAATTTTTCGCGAAAACACACAGAGAGCGCGCGGGCGACTCGCGCTTTTTCCGGGCCAACGCAGAGCAGCCGCAGCTTGCCGCTCGGCTTTTCCCTCTCTGCCCGCCATTCCGTTTCGCACTCTCGTTTAATTGCATCTGTCGTTCGCACGACAAGTGCGAGCTCTCTCCTATGTACACACACGCGCGCAAACGTACATCTACCCTCTCCCTCTCTCTCTCTCTCTCTCTCTCTCTCTTACTGCTACCGCATTTACAAATACACGTGCGCGAGAACGCAGATATAATATAAACGCGCTCGCTCGCTCGCTGAAAATGGAATTGTCCAAACAATGATTAAGCGCGCGAGAAATGCGAGCGAGCGAGCGAGCAAGCGGGAAAACGCGTAAAATGATCTCGCCCGCTGCGGAATAGCTCTTTCTCGCTCTCTCACTCGCTTGCTCTTTGTGTGCCTGTATGTGTGTGTGCTAGCACACGCGCGCTCGCTGCGGGTCTATAAAATTAACGTAGGCGCCGTATAAACGGCAAATGGGAAAAACAGCCATAAATTATACCCCTTCAGACGCAGACGCGAAAGAATACTCAAACTACTTGTGTTCTCGCACTCTCTCGCCCTCCCTCCAACCCTCCCGTCCTCCCTCTCTCGAGTATCTTTCGCGCAAACGGACGTTAAAGAGAACGAACTGCCGAGGGAGTAGAAGCCGAGGGAGGGAGGGAGAGAGCGCGCCGAAAAACGTCCGGGCGGAATGCCGCAGCGCGCGCGCGAGCAGCGGTCCGCGTAATGGAGCTCTGCGCGCGCGCTGGCGCGGGCGGAGGCGAGAAGAAGGGAATATCTTCGAGCCCCGAGAGTTGTATTATGCAGGGGAGAAAGAGAGAGAGAAAGCGAGAAACGCGTGTATACGTATATAGAGGACGAAATGAGACTCGATTCTCTCTCTTGCTCCGTCGTAGACGAGTTAGAATTACGCGAAATGGTCTTGGCTTCCCCGAGGCTGGCTCCTATACGAGTCTTAGGAATTTGTAAAAAGTTCGGCAGAGTGCGTGTTTTTTTTTGGTTGTAAAAAAAAACTCTGTGGGTAGGTGTATGTAAGAGGAGATGTGTGTGTGTGTGTTTCGACTGGATTATTATGCAAGTTTGTTAGGTAAACTTCATTTTCGCGAGAGACTTTGTATTGCAGCTAATGTAATGTTCAAAGGGAAATCGGGTTTACCCGCTCGCTAACTCGCTCGCGGCTCTCTGTCCGGACGTGTACATCCGCTTTAAATGCGTGTAAAGAGAGAGGAAAGAGGAAGAGGGAAGGGTCAGTTAAAGTCGTTGAAATAATAAGTTTTTTATTTAAGTGTTAAAAAACAAACAAGTTTTAACGAGCAAAACACGTGGCCGTGGTTAAAAATCGTTTATCGCCTATCGAGACGCTGCTTATAATATCGAACGAATATTTTCACGGGACACGGGGAAGGGAGGAGGGCGAAAATGTAAATCCTGAATAAATCAGGAATCTTTCATATCGTAACGGGAAGCGTGCCGCGTTTGAGACATCGTAAATATAAAATGATGGAATACATTATTGGCGCAAAAAAGAAGCAGAGCGCGCGAGAGAGAGGGAGATAGAGGAGCTCACTTGTCCTTTAATGGGAAACTCTCGAGATGTATGGCGAAGTGGAGAGTTGAGATGCGCGCCATCTGGCGGAAAACTTTCTGTTTTCCAACTCCCACTTTAAACCTGTGCGCGCACACGAATGAGACTCGTAAAAAAAATATATTTGTTCTCTAAACGGCATAAATCACACGCAAGCCGGTAGATTTTCCGCAGAAACTGCGCGCTCCTTTTCGTTTATATATGCATACACGCGCATATATAAAGACGGCAGCAGTAGGTACGCAAAACTTCAAGGCAAACTACAAATATACAGTTATAACTATGCGTGTGCAGCTGTCGCTTTTGATAAAAGCATTAAGAACACGACAACGGGGTCGACGTCGACGGCAAAGTCGGAGACAAAGATGGAGGAAAAAAACTATATGAATCTCAAAGCGGACAAGAAAACGCGCGCGCAGTCACTACCGATATCCGGATCTTATTATACACATAGACTGCTTATACTCTCTCACTCGCTCCCCTCCACCTCTCTCTTTCTCTCTCTTTCTCGACTTCTCCCTTCACTCTTTACCTCCTCCTCCTTTGTGCGGAAAAATTTAATTAATGATGCATATCAGCGAAATTTCATCTTCCTCTCTCCCTTTCCTAGCCTCATCCTCTCCCTCTCCCTTCCATTCTCCTCTTTCTAGCATTAATTAAGACTGCGTTCCTCCCTCCCGCTGGTTTTTATCTGTTCGTTTTTAACCCCGAGATCTTTGTAAGGGTTTATTATGCTTTCTTCATTATCTAGGGGTCTCTACCCCCTGCCCTCCTCTCGCGCGAGAACGTTTCTTTCATTTTTCCTCCTATTTTGGTCTCCTCTCCGCCTCGCGTGAATATAATGTAAGGTATGTATTGTGTGTATATATCTATATATGCTTGCGTGAAACTGAGTGTTAGCGGGGGACTTAATATAAAAGTAATCAGAGTGTCAAGAGAAATTTTTAATTAACACTGCGATTAATAATTATGAGACGCGAGCGCCTCGCTTTAAATTCATGCACTGCACTAGAGAGAAAAAAACTATCTGTATAAATATATGAGCGAAAGAGAGAGAGAGAGAGAGAGAGAGAGAGAGAGAGAGAGAGACAGAGAGAAAGAGAGAAAAGAGAGAGTGCCGTCGTGGAGGAACGATTTCGCCCTCCTAATCGAACAGAAAAGCCCTCGCGCGTTAAGATGCTAGACAGTATCAGGGAAGAAAACTAAAGTAGGTGAATTCCTTGTCTAACCGCGAGAGACTTCATCTTCTCTCTCTCTCTCTCTTGCTCCTTTTAATGCCGAGCAAGTTTGCAATACGAGAAATGTCTCGTCAACAACGCAATCTCCTCCCTCGCTCTCTCTCTTTCTCTCTCTTACCCTGGCATGGCATATCGCGCCATCCCTCATAGCTCCGTCTTCGTCGCGCTTTCGCACGCTCGAGTATTCGAGCCTGGCCTGGCCAAGTGCCATCTGCATCCAGGCGCATTCTCCTCTCTCTCTCTCTCTCTCTCTCTCTCTCTCTCTCTCTCTCTCTCTCTCTCTCTCGTTCACTCTATCGCTCTTCCTCTGTCTCTCTGTCTGGCTTACTCGACGGCGAACTAGCCGACAGTCACCCAACGCGCGATCGATCTCAGTTACATAATTAATGCCGTGTTTACTGTCGAACCTTTCCACAGTATCATTAATGCACAATCTCGATTCGTCACTTCGCAGCGTTGGTGACGGCGCGGTAGTGTGCCTCTCTCTTTCTCCTCTTTCTCTTTCCTCTATCTATGTAGACCGCTCTTTCGCTCAATTCTTCATCCTGTTCTTTTTTTTGCGAGCGCGTCAACGTATAAAACACGACTGGCGCCGCTCTTTCACTCTTTCTCGTCGTCGGTCGCGTCGAAAAATAGCGAAAAGAGCCGGAGACCATCAAAATTATCATTTAAAGAGTTTTGGAAGGATTTAGAACTCTGGCGCGGCGTGTGTTTCGCTTTAATTAAATTAATATTCAGACCTTATTTTAAAATTTCATCCGAGAATAACGGCGAGACAATTTGTTCGCGCGAGCGCGTGTACTCTTGTATTTTTCATTCTCGTGTTTTAATGAAGTAAAGGCTGGGAAATAATTTTGCCCCGCCGCGCTCTTTAATAATTACTCTGTACTACAAACAATTAAAAAATAATACGCGCGCAATTATTATTCGATGTATACTTCAATTTAACATTTGTTAAATATATAAAATAAAATTCAATCATGCATTAAACATTTAATATTACTACTCGAATTAAATTACGTGGAATCTGAATTAATTTTTGTGCATTTACAATTGCTATATTTAAATATTTGTAATCAAGCTTTTCATTTCATTGCATTTGTGAACAGCGAACGCGCTTGCGCGCGCGCATCACACATACTCGAACGCGTTTTATTTTTATTTCGGCCAAAATTGCCGACTGCAGCCACCTCTTAAACTCGACAATTCGATGCATTTAAAATTTCGAAATATTCCACCGTCCCTGAAAGCTATGAATATTTGCGTCAGCCGAATATTTTCGCTTTTTGACGAAATGCCGAAAAAAAATAAATTGTCACGAGAAAAGTGTGAGCGCGCACAATGGGTACAGATTAGGTGTAGCGCCGCCCCTGTGTGTGTTGTGTGTGTATGTAACGCCACGTGACGCGTGGGCATGTTCCACAAAGAATTTAATTTTGCCAAACTGAAAAATCTCTGTGTCTCGGTAACACACGTGACTTTGTTTAACGCACGACACGCGTTAATTTGGTTCGAAATTTCATTATGATCAACAGCATGAACGATGTGCTTGTTAATGACGAACAAAGTATCGGTTTTCTGCGGACTTTGACGGAATCCCGTTACAATGTAACACTGCTTTTACGAAATTCCGGCGATTTTCATTTCATGCCGCTCGATTTAACGTAAAATACTCCCCAACTAAATGCAATCCAAACTCTCTAAATTCGAATAAGTGGAATTCACTCTCAATAAGTGAATATTCACTTATTCTAAATCCAAACTCGTCCACATATTAAATAAGTAAACGACTTTGGATTTATTATAAGTGGATATTCACTTATTGAGAGTGAATTCCACTTATTCGAATTTAGAGGGAACACTTCAAATATTAAACAGAACTGAAAATTACATCGAAAAATATCTTAAAATTTTCAAGATAGTACTGCTCCATGTAACTTTCGTGTTAACGTTTATCCGCAAATATTTAACTTCGAGCGACGCTCGGATATTCTAATTTCGCAGGGCGTGCGCAAGTATTCGAATCACGATGTACATTCACGGTAACAACTCGCTTCATAATTAATAGTAGCTCCCCCTCCGCTGTGTCTGCGTCTCTCGACCCACTTTCCCGAGATACCATCAATTAAATCAAAAACACAACCGCGGCAAAATAATCTCTCTGTCTCTCTCTCTCTCTCTCTCTCTCTCTCTCTCTCTCTCTTTCTCTCTCTGCTTACAACTGGCTCGAATCTCCTCTCGCGTCGCGTCGCGGCGAACTTTCCGAAACACATCTCCGCCTAATGCAATCTCAAGAACTCGATCGTTTCGTTCGCTAAACAAAGCCCGTGTAAATTTATCCTTCGAGCGCGCTATATAGCTCAACGATGCACTGGCGCTGCCCTTTATCTCTCTATTTTCTTCCTTCTTCTCCTTCTACACTAACGTACGCTCCTCGCGACCAAATTAACTAAAAAGCCTTAACGGCCTTAACTGCGCTCTCTCTCTCTCTCTCTCTCTCTCTCTCTCTCTCTCTCTCTCTCTCTCTCTCTCTCTCTCTCTCTCTCTCTAAGATCTCGATTCCTCGTCGCGAAAAACAATCTGCGCCGCGATAATTCCAAAGTTCAGCACCGGAGTTTCGGCGCGCGCCGCCTCCGTTTTACTGCCGGACGTGCGTCCGCGTGTAGTAGCGCAAAAGTTCAAAGAGAGCGCGAGGGAAAATTAGAGATTCTGGCGCGCGTTTACGCGCCAAAGAAGAATATATATATGTACACGTGAAGCGCCGCCGCTGCTGGTGTAGCCCGGGAACAGCAGCGGGAGAGAGTATAGAGGCAGAGATGGATAGATGCGCACGGCTGAGCGCAGGGACTTTACGCGCCCGGGCAAAACTGCTGGCTCTTCGGTGATAGCTACTGCTGCTATGCTTATGCTCGAGAGCGCGGGCTCAACATTTTTAGAGCGCTGAAGATTATGCGGGAGAAAATTTGTAGGTGTAGTTTTCGCGGTAGAGAGGTTTTTGAGAGCGGTTCGGGGTAATGGCCGCTTTTTAAGGTATAACAGCACACGTGCGCTGCTGCTGCTGCTGCTGCTGCTGCTGTTGAGGAAGGGAGAAATCCTTGTAGTTAACGAATCGTGGTTTTAAGTACTAACGGTGCGGTAATGCATCTCGTGAAATACAATATGCTGGTAAAAAGTTATTTGAAATGCTGCCGTAAGGGTATAGTATATACACGATAAAGTGAGAGTTATATTTAATAGGTGAATGGAAAACGTGCATGTGTGACAAAAAATATAAGGATGTCTCGACGTTTTTTAATAGTTGATAACGATTTTAAATGGTAATAAGATTGCTTTTTCTAAACGTGAACAAGAGTAAAGTTTCGAGAAGTCGGAATATCAGTTTTTGAAATAATAATGGAACGTAATTATTCAGATTGAAATATATAATTAGATTAAAATTTTACTGCATCGCTGCACTTGTGATTTGCATACGGTAAATTATTTTAATCTTATATGAATCAAAATGCATAAAAACTTCAAAGTTTATTACTAGACGGCATGCGAAATATAATTTTATGAGAACTCTGAGCCAACAAAGTACGAGTAAATATTATATTAATATTGCTAAGTATACAAAATTATGTACGGTACATGGATAGCAGGTCATTATTTTTATATCAAGTTATTTTATTATTTCATACGATTATTTATTCAGTTGAGTATGTAAATTCGACGACAGAGTAATTTAACATATTAGATAATATTTTGTTCGATGATATAATATTGACATCTTTAGCATTGTAACTCGATCAATGCCCTGTATACAATTCTAAATTCGATAATAATTTAATAACATTACATGTTGTAAATGTTTCTAAATTTTGTACTGTTTTTCGACCACCTAATTAGTTTGGTTATAGGTATATCATTTTTGTATATTTATATATAGTATATGTAATAGTACATTTATTATTAATAATAATGTTTATAATATTATATTCAACAAATCAGATTGCAGCTGAAATACTTTATAGTACAGTATGTAACAAGGGACTAATGTCGCAGATTATTACCGCGATCACGATGACGATATTTCCCGCAAAAGAGGGAAATATGGCCATATTTCCCTCTTTTCTTTACTCCCCATATTTCCGTCGGTCCCACTTTCCAAATAAAAAAGTGTTCACAGTTGAGATGGGAATAAAGTACTATATGTAACTCGGGAGAAAAGTCGATGATTCCCAGAAGATCACCCAAGGGAATGATCGACTTTAGTCCCGTGTTACATATAGTACTTTATTCCCATCACCACTGTGGCCACTTCATAGATTTGAAAAGTTATTTTGTATTTATGTGCTATAATTTTATTAGTTTTAACCCAATTCACCATAAACGTAAAAAATTAGACTATGTTACTTTATTCCCGCATTATGCGAGAATAAAGTAAAAGAGGGAATCAGACGCCACTTTTACCCCACTTTTCAGGCTATAAAATGGCCATTATAGTAGAGATGGGAATAATAGTACATTATGTAACAAGGGAGAAAAGTCGCTCTTGATTCCCACGGGTAGGCTCACTGCCCGAACGAGCGAAGCGAAACGAGGGCAGTGATCACTCGAGGGAATCATCGACTTTTCCCCCGAGTTACATATAGTACTTTATTCCCATCTAAACTGTGAACACTTTTTTATTTGGAAAGTGGGACCGACGGAAATATGGGGAGTAAAGAAAAGAGGGAAATATGGCCACATTTCCCTCTTTTGCGGGAAATATGGCATATTTCCCTTTTTTGCGGGAAATATCGTCATATGTCCCGCAAACGTTAAATTTATTGAAAGAGGGAAACAAATCTAACTTTTGTCCCACTTTTCAGGGAAAAAAGTGGCCATATTTGTTGAGATGGGAATAAAGATTAGTACCCACAATAATTAAATTACATTAAAGAAATGTTTCATCATAAACGACAAAGCTATCTCTTTAAAGTTGAATTAGTGAAAATCCACTAA
The DNA here is from genome assembly GCA_036365515.1 of Torymus aiolomorphi. NCBI lineage: Eukaryota > Metazoa > Arthropoda > Insecta > Hymenoptera > Torymidae > Torymus > Torymus aiolomorphi. Next base: position 134,058,640 of record CM070877.1, read on the forward strand.
TTGATAGTGAATTCAAATAGTTAAAATTGCTCCACCGTGAATTAGTGGATAGTCATTAATTAATGTAGTGAACTACATGACTAATTGAAATATTGAAAATATGGACTATTAAATTAGTAAAATATTACTGAAAAATTAGTGATTTTTTAATAGCTTGAAAATCCAATTCCACTTTTATAATTAGTAAAAAAAATACTTGTCAATCAGTGAAAATCTACTAATTAAATAAAGGCATTTTTATTTTAATGTATTACATATTTAAAGAATTTTATCACACTTCCCTACATAGCCGGACTGTTGCCGTTTACATGTGTGTTGCGGTGACATGCGCCGCCTCGCGGCGGCGAACTACACTCGCGTCTATTCTACTAATTTAATAATAGAATAATAGTAGAATATTATCCTACTAATTTAATAGTGGACAAATTTGTTCACTATAATAATTAGTGAAAATTTCACTAATTTTTAGTAAAATTTTACTAATTTAATAGTGGAAAACTTGTCCACTATGAAAATTAGGGGAATTTTCACTATTTCAACTTTAGAGAGTACAACAGAAATCCAAAAGACCCAACATACATTCGCAATTCCTTTGTGTACAGACACTTTCTAGGCTCATTAACCCAGCTGTCTCACATTACCGCACGCAAACGCCGCATGACGTTTCGCACGAATACAGCGGAAAAGGCGCGTTAACCGTATATATATGAACGACGTTTTTATAAATCGAATGCACTGCCCGATAGATATTTTAACGTCAGGCCTTTTAAAAGGCGCATCTCTCTCAGTTTATTTTATGAAAAATAATGAAGCTTTCGCCCACACGCGCGCCCAACTTTTTAAATCTATTTTGCCAAACATTCATTTATTACGTTTATCAGCGCGTGCGCGCCCGTCTGCCCGACTGCTCCGCTTTCGTAACAAAAAAAAAAACAAAATACTCTCTTTCTCTCTTTTTCTCTCGTCAGATGTTATAGTAAAATATTTTCATCAAAATGACACTAAATTTTCACTCCACCTGTGCGCACTCCACGCGCGCGCGCCATTTTTCAGCAATCAAAACTCATTAAATTCGAGCGCGAAATCTGTCATCCGTAAAATATCATCTCTTCCTCTCTCTCTCTCTCTCCCTCCCTCTCTCCCTCTCTCTCTCTCTCTGACACTCACGCGCGTTCGTCATCGACGCTCTCACTCACACACGACAAAAAAATACACGATAGCCCGCCCCTCTCTGCGTGACTTTATTCAAAGCAGACCCTTATGGAAACTCTCTCTCTCTCCCTCTCTCTCCACGCGCGTTTTCGAGAGCGGGCGGTCGCTTTAAATTCGTATCAATCGCGCGACGAGCGAATGCGAAATGACACCGGCCGCTGCTGCTGCTGCTGCTGCAGCAAAGCTTTTTTTCGCGCACGCGTGCACGAAAAAATATAGTCCCCGTCGTGGAAAGTCCGCGCGTGCACCGCGCGCGTAGGAACGAACGAGCTGTTGACCCGCGAGATCAGAGGATAAATGGCAAACAGCCGTCATTCAACGTATATACGCCAGCGCGTTTGCGTTTACGGCCGTACGCCGATATACACTTCGACCACTATATTCGTGCGTGTGCGTGTGTGTGCGCTTCTGTCCCTTTCGTCTAGGCTGGCGAGCTACACTGGCTCATGCGATATGCACGAGCACACGCGGTGGTAGCGCGCGTGCTTGTCAATTTAACTGATTTGCCGAAACGCAAAACAATGCGCGACGCGCAAGCTGAATTGCCCGTCGGTTGAAAGACAGAGCCGCAGCTATAGCTGTGTAGTATAGAGTTTTAGTTTTGGTGCGCGCAGTAGGGTCGGGTGACTATTTGACGCAGCGTGTTAGAGAGCGGACAAATGCGATCCGAACCCTGATTGAGTGTATTTAAGTGTGGTCGTATTACGGCGCGTGTAACTAAGCACGTGTAGTTAAAAAAAGCTCGAGCTAACTTTGTTAAATGGACAGGGGATGCAGGTAGGTTGGTATGAAAAGAACAGGGTTGCCCGACGAGGGATCCATTATACGATACACACCGTGTGACAGTGATGTGATAAGGCCGCGATACACTGGGGCGCGACGATCGCCTCTCGCTGTCGATATCACCAGGGCATCTAAGCGGACGATTACTTTTAATTCGAGCGCGAGATGGAAAACGAGAATAGCAGACAGGCAGGCGCGCGCACCTGGCTGAGAACGGTAACCTGAAATGTATATGCGCACAGAGGCAGAATTTAAAGTAACAGTAGTTCACGGAGATATCAAACACGACGATGCATACCAGATGCGACTCTATCTCTCTATACCTCTCTCGTCACCGGTGACCCGGAGGACGTCGCCGAACGTCGAGCTCTCACGGTGTAATTCAACTTTTAAATAAAGCTCCCCCTTCTCCATCCGAGTTCCCGATGGAATTGTCATTTCGTTAATCTTTCAAAATGTAATGTCATTTTAATGATAGGAGATGGGTTCAGCTCGAACGTAATAAATAACAAAAGGTCCCGTTGATTTATGGAGTAGGGTATTTTACATGTATATTCTCGCCATTCAGATTGTATCACTCCGAAAATGCAAATACAATCATTTTAAAATAAAATAATAATATTATATGATTCGAAGTCGGTATAATAGGGATTAAATATAATTATGCATATTTACCTTTCGGTGGATTACATATATTGGTACGTATATATGGGCATCCCATAATGTAAAAGCTGATATTTTTACCAGTGTATAAATTAATTTCATCGATGAGTTCAGTATGCGATGTTTGATTACCGTATGGCATTACAGGCGGCCACTATACTGTTTAGCGCAGTGTGGCTCCAAATTCACATAATAAAGTGCGTCTAATTATACACCGAGCAAAAAGTTTGCGCGGCTCAAATAAATTTGTTAACGGCTGATATAAACATTTGCTGGGAAACGAGAAAATAAACATTTGTAAAGAGCCTGGCCGGACAGGTGTTATAGATTTAAATGTGCGCTTTGCCGGGAAACAAATACTTCATATTTGTTAACAATCAAAGCGTCATGCTTTCACGACATAAATCAAAAGATTGAGTTAATGTAATACCATGTAAATATTTCATTACAGTTCAATGTTTGTTTGAAAAATATATTTGGATGAAAATGTGAAAGATTCGGTATAAATATACAAATTGGTATTTTGCGTGTGACCCAAAATGAGTAAATACGCTTTTAATCCTATGGTCATGGAATAATTGTGAATTTATAATTTTAAAAGATGATAAGGGATAAAGCTTTGTTTACTTTATAGCTAATTATTAAGTAAAATTTATTAACTGTTAATGCATATGTATTAAATGAGTATAATTAAAGCGTTATTTGTATTATAAAATCATTATTATCGATTATACTTAAAAAGGCCATTTGCTTAATTTAACTATACGCCCATTAGTCTTGAAAACTTATAAAGAGATTACTATTTTCAATAATTGAATAAAATACGTGCATAAGAGTCCCGCTATCTAATCTCTACAAGCTTTGTCGAGCAGTTCCATTACAATACGGCATTATTTTATTAACTTTTTCGACTCATTCATTTTCATTGAATAATATATTTGGAGCGCAGAGAAACAGAGGGAATATGACAGGCCATTTTTAAAAGTTCTAATATTCATTAATTTAAAAGCGCGTCGCTTTATTCGCTTTATTATATAGAGAATGTGAATAATAAAAGGAAATCATTATTGGAGCATTATATATTTCATATACACAAACAGGGTCGAGGGGGAGCTAAATGAAAATTGTATAGGTAGGGGGCGGCGCGCGACGACCGACGGCGCTTTACAAGTTGCGCGCGCGGGGAACAGATTGCAGATATTGACGGCGAAAATGATGTCGTTTCGCCGTAATTCGAAATGATTTTTTTTTTCGTTCTTAACGTATACAAACGAGTAAACAATTTTTTACGACTTTGCAGAATACGGCTCGCTATATTAAATCTGAAATAGTTTAATCAGCAAGTGGGAAATTCTGCGGGATGAAATAAATTTTTCGAAGCGTTACATAATTTAAAGGTAAATGTGGGAAAGAAGTCGGAGGTTAGTATACCAGAATACATCAAGTTTGTACGTAACGATTCTAGGATACATAAAAAAGATATATGTACGAGGTGAAGCCTTTATTTCGACGCGAAGGTCAAACCGGTAATGCCACATAAAGTAAATATACAGCGCGTTTTCTCGTATACGAATTCCTCTCCTATACTTACTCCCCTCTCCCAGCCAACTGCATTATATACTTTTATTTATTTTCTTAAACAGAAAAGAAAAAATATTCCTTCCCCGCCCACGCCCATACTAGAAGTGCCAACAATTTTAATCCCCGAAATAACAGCTACTTAATACCGTATTCGAAATACCTTTGTGCGCGCGCACTCGGCGCGTATTTTTACGGGGCAACAATTCAGTTCGTTCCGCGTCGAAACACGAAATTAAAGCGTATTTCAGAGACTCTCGCGCAGCGGCCTCTAAAAACGTTATTTAATACCCCCTCGAATCGCGCTCCCCCCCCCCCCCCCCCCCCAACCCGCCAGAGTTCCGGGAATATAACCCTCTTCTCTCGCAGGGTTTATTGTAAACGTTGCTTTACACTCCCGTCTCCTGCCGCTTGCATTTTCACGTTCGCTAGCTGCACGTATGCATGTAGGTAAACCTGTGTGTCTCTCTGTGTGTGTGTGTGTGTGTGTGTGTGTGTGTGTGTGTGTGTGTGCGCGCGCGCGTGTGTGTGTGTGTGTGTGTGCATTTGATGCAGCAGTGGGGCAGCTGTTCTCGCATATTATCGTTCCGGTGCGAATATCTGCATCTCACAAGCGCGCCCGCGCACACTGGCAAGAGATATATCCTGTAATTTTTGCGAAACTAGAAGGTGGGGGGGCGGCATTCGAGTGACGTTTCCTCGTTTCCTGTCTCTCTTGCTCTCGAAAAAACGAGGGAGAGGGACGAACGCAGCTTTCCACTTAGGAGGCGCGCACGCAAAAGTGTGTTTGCAGGATCGCGAGCGAGCGAGTGAGCGAGAGGAGGGAGAATATAAAGAGGGAATCGAGTGGCCGAAAAATCGAACAAAAGGTATATCGACGGGAGAAAAGAGAACCGAGCGAGCGAGCGCAGACGCGTGTGTGTCCGTACTTTTGTCGGGAGATTTTGCCGTTTTTGTTTTCCACGGCTTCGAAACTCGGCGCGCAGCGGCGGCAGCAGGCAAAAAGCTAGTACGCGTAGGTGTGTTTGTGTGGGACCTGTGTGTCGGTTCGCAGCGATTTTTATCGCTACGGACACCGGCAGCGCGCCACCAGCTCGGACCTTCCGCGGCACTTGTTTTTCGTCTCTTTCTGTTCCACGAGATATAAAGTTCCACGCGCGACTGCAAGAGAGAGATAGATAGATAGAGACAGGGAGTGCATAAAGAAATTAGAGGACATTGCTTCGGAGTGGAAAATTTTTACGAAGCTTTTGAATAAATATATTTTTATCGGTTCGATATGCGCGCATTTTCCAAACACGCGCGCGCGAGCTACCGTTGCAGCAGCAGCATCGCATAACGCGCTTGCACTTGCAAATGAAACGAACGTGACAGCGCTTTTCAGCAGTTCATTGTTTTCGAGCGAATGCACGTGACTGTTCTCTCTCTCTCGCTCGCGAGAAGTCTGTCGGTGTGCTTTTGTGTTTTCGCGAATCGTGCCCCTGTATGAGACGCGCCGCATTAGCGCCAGAGCGCGTGCAAGCGACTTTAAATTTTGAATGAGTAAATGATCGAATTAAAATTCTCGCTTTTTCTCTCCTCTCGCTTTTCCCCTCTCTCTCCTCCTCTCTTCCAAAGCGTGTGTAACGTTAACGTACGGGAGAAAGAACAGAGAATTATTTATTTCGACGGGGCGGAAATCTTGTCCGAGCTGATCGCATGTTAAATTTTATTTTATTAACGCGTAATCAAAGCTCGATTCTGTTTTGCTTCATCGGTGCGAGCATTTTGGTTGTGAAATTTTAAAATATATATGGGATAAATTAGTAATTTTTTAAAACTCGCATATAGCTCTTAAAATGAAATTCTTTTTTCTAATTTAAAATTAACACATTCAGATCTCGGAGAAAAAAATTGCAAAGGAATGATTCAAAGTTGATCTTGAAAGACACAAGCAATGCTACATTATTTTATAGAAGATGCCGAGATATAGTGGTTTAGTTTAATATGCAGACAACCTTTTTTTTGTGGAGTTGTGTAATTTTTCTTGTAACATCTTCCTTCACTAATGTTCTTGATATTGAATTGGTCATCATCATCAGATTTCTTGTACAATTTATTTGCATTTATATAAAACGTATTTAGAGAAGACAAGAGACGTTACCTGAATACAACAGACTAAAAAATATAATTAATTAATGTTACAATTACGATACTGCTTAACCTTTAGACTGCCGGAAAGCCTATATATAGGCTTTAGAGGAAAATCAATATTTTTTTGTGAAAAATAGTATTCCGGGGGTTTTCGGGGTAGCTGATCACGAATCTGGGGTCAAATTTGACAAATTTACTTCATAGCCCCCCCCCCCCCCCCCCCCCCAATGCCCCAATTTTTATATATTTCTAAAATTTGGTGAAATTGCCATTTGGATTGCTCCAAAAACTCCCGGAGTAACATTTTCACCGAGCTTCAAAAATAGGGGAATTTTGGGGGGGGGGGAGGAAGGAGGGTTGGGGGCTCCCTGACAAGAATTTATCAAATCTGACTTCAAATTCGTGATCAGCGACCCCGAAAACCTAAATAATATGATACTTTCATCGAGTTTTAAGCGTAAAAAAAATTCTATAATAGAACATTTTTTTCTTTACCGTATCCTGCCGGAAAGCCTATATATAGGTTCGACCTCTGACATGAACTTTGTATATAGTTGATGCGTGATACAAGACACTAATTTGGCCACTTCTAAAGGGCCGTTCAAAGGTTCAAATCCCGGCAGTCTAAAGGTTAACCTCTAGTTAAGAGCTTAATACTGAAATGAAATATCACAGAGAAATCATCATGACACTCAGTCAAGAGTAAAAAAATAATCAAATAGAGTAGATTTAAAGCGGCTTAGTGTCAGTAGATATTGGTATAGAGGGAATACCACAAGTTCACAGCTTGGACTCGGAAAGATCTATGTCCATAAACAGTGTGAACATTAGGAATTTTAAGGTCCCTGCTGCCACCCCTAGCTGGTCGAGTGAGCTGGTGCTTTTGAAACATTTCATGTAAGTACGATGGAGCGCGGAAATTCAGGACCATGTAGGTGAGACGGGAATGTAGTATTGTCGTCTCGTATCCGTTCGCAACCAGCCTTCTCCAGTAAGGAGTGACATGATCTTTTCATTTTACTGCATAAATGTACCTGGTACATGCGTTCTGTAACTTCTGTAGTCTTGTTTTTTGTTCGTTTGTTGCGCCTACTGTGACTATACAGTATTCAAAGATTGGAAAGACTACAGCTTACACTAGTTGACGACGAAGTAGTTCATTGGCGCAAGATCGCAAAAATCGCAAGGAATATAAAGCTCGACTTGCTTTATTAATTACATAATCAAAATGTGGTTTCCAGAAAAAGTCCGATCTAGCTCACACCAAGACTAAGCACCGTGTCAGCAAATGGGATAGTGGACCCTGGGCTGAGGCTGACTCTGGGTGGACCTGACTTTCGAAGGCGATTAGCAATGACGCTTGGAGCGAAAAATTTGGCTTAGATTTTCCCCGGATTGAGTCGAAGACCGAACTCCATCGCCCAATGTGAGACAGCCTCAGCCGCTACCGTCAGTTGTGCCACTCCACCCCTCATGTCGCGTATGACGACCGTAACACTTGTCTGTAGATCTGTAAATCATCGGCGTAAAGTAAGTGGCGTATTTCTGTATCGAAAAATAAGTCTTGTACGCCGTTGATGTATAAACAGAACAACAAGAGTCCTAGCACTGACCCCTGCGGTATACCAAGATTTGTGGCAGCCCATTCAGAGGTGTCATTTCTGTTTAAGACTTGCTGCTTCCTGCCTGTTAGATAGGAGTATTCCCACAAAGAGGAAAGCGCGACTGACCCATGCTGCTTAGTTTGCGTAGCAGTGCCGTATGAGAGATAGTATCAAAAGTACTATTGTCACAAGTCTTTTGTCGAAGCCAGATTTGATGTCATCTGTGAATTTAAGTAAAGCAGTGCGGTATTACCGTGATTTTTTTCTAAAGCCAGTTTAAAGCGGATCGAGAATATTCTTCTGGATGATGTACCTTGTCATCTGGTCATGGACTTTTTTTTTTAATATCACAATCATGAAAATTTAATAAAATTACTTTATTTACAGTATTTAGTTGATGCAGGTGACGGTTATGATTAAATATGGATTTATTGTGGTTTTAACTTAAAAATCCTATCTTAAAAAAATGATGGATTTGTTATGATAGCAATTTATTGCTGATTTGTTTGGTGGGAGTAATGGGTTGGTAGGTTACAAAAACAAAAGTGGCGCGAAGGATTACTAAAATTACGACGCACGAAGTGCGCTTAGAGATGGCTATAGTATATTAAAAGGAAAATAATGGTTAGTTTATACAAATTTTCTTCACGTGCCTTTGTATTATAAACGATTATTTCCTGAGCAATACTCGGGCAGCCAGTAGCGGGCAAAAAATATATAATTTTATTTTGAATTTTCCTGACTAATCATGCACAGCCTACGGAGATACAATTTTGGAGGGAGCTAAATCTTTCACTTCTGAAAAAAGCAAGTGAAAGTTCATTTGCTCGAGTTTCATTTCCTCTTTTACGTTGAACGGAAGACTTTTTTTAAGTCGAATAATTTAAATTTTAAAAAAGCCATTGTTTACAATATTTTTTTCAAAAATGTAATGTCCATAACTATAATGTTTGAAACATTATGATCTACTATCGCTGCATTTTGCACATTTTTACATTTGAAAACCTGTCTCAAAGTTTGAGCTAAATCCGCTAGCCGCAGATCGTGCACTGTTCAAGTAATCCACGAAGAGTTTTTCCGATTTCGGCAAAAGGTAAAGAATATTTCAAGACTTTAAACGACTCCGTCACCTTTTTTCTGCATTCTATTTTCTTAAACGTCAATGTCAAATTGTCAACTAAAAATACGACGGCAAATAACTACGAATAAAAATATTAAACACGAAACATTTTCTCTTCTACTAAATAGTATATATACTGCACATGACAAGAGTATCTGCGATTCCGGGGCACACCGTTACAAGCGAGAACCGAGCCGATGGCCGATATCAGCCACTGGCAGCAACTGCCGGACTCTCATCCCGTTTTCATAACGCACAATTTCAAATACAAATGATAAATAGAAAAACCATTGCTGAACCGCCTTGGGCTGAAGGCGGAAATTCAAGCTCCCCGACGAAAAGTACAAGGTAAACAACAAACAGACATCCGCGAATTCCTCCACGACTGGACACAAACTCGCGCGTATGCGTGGCAACATAAGACCTAATAAAATATGTACTTACCGGCAAAAAATGTACACAAGCGAGCGAGCGGGCGAAACATAATCTTCAAGAGGGGGGCTCTACGCGTGTATTATTTGCACAGCGAGAAATGCGGGACAAGGGGAAAGGGGGAGATGGAGTGGGATGCTTAAACAAGCACGTAATTCGCGCAAGTTCATCAATAAACTTCAATCTTAATCTCGAATCTGAGCTCGTTCAATCCCATCATCGCACTTTCTGCCTCTGTGTACATAGAGCGAGCGCGCACGAGAGAGAGAGAGAGAGAGAGAGAGAGAGAGAGAGAGAGAGAGAGAGAGAGAGAGAGAGAGAGAGACTGAGAGAAATAGGGGGGCGGCTGTATGTGTACGAGAGCCAGTAGTCGTCTGATAGCGAGCAACACACAACATACAACCGGCTTTTTCGCAAATAGAAGGGAGAGAGCGACGAGAATCCTTGATTCTCTCTCGTTCACGTTTTTTCCCCGCTCTGACCCACATTCACCCGCCTATTCAGACTACTAGACTAGACACGCACATATATACACACGTTCTCGTGTGTGTGTATGTGTGTGTGTATATATGTGTGTATTATACGTCTGTCTTTTCCGTTCTGTTTTATCTCCCTCTTCGTTCGTTCGTTCGTTTGCGAGCAGCCCTTTTTACGCGCTCGGGCGCGATCGTGCACACCCGCAAGCGAATTAAAAAGGGCCTTTTTGCGAACGATCTTTCGGCGCTGCGCGTTGAATAACAAAAACGCAGCATCCGAAAGAAAAGACGAGCAAACATTTCTGCGAAAGAGATAGAAAAGCTTGGATCGATCATTGTTTAGCGCCTCGTTCTTTTTGCTCTTTATCGCCGGCGATAAGACTACGCTGCAGGAGAGGGGGGAAAAGAAAAAGTTGAGAGCTACCGCGGATCTCTCATTAATCGCGCGCCGCGCAATTTAAACTTTCCCCCCTCCCCCCTCACGGTCCGCATGATAACTGCGAGACGTGCGCTCTTGGGACCATCTCTCGCCGAGGGTTTGAGAGAAGAAGACGGAGCGAGACACGGCATCCGAAGCATTTTTCCTCGGGAGAGATATGTCTCCCCTCTCTCCCTCGCCCCGCGTCGTGGGCTTTCGACGACGGGCTAAAGATGACAGTTTTTAAAACGACTTGTCCGCCCGGTCTATCAAATTCCAGGGCAGTCACCGCGAAATTCCAGTCTCTCTCTCTCTCGCTTCCTCTTCTGGCTTTTTACAACTACCACTGTTCATCCTCTCTCTTTTCATTCCTTTCTCATTTCCTCCTCTCGTCGGAGATCCCTCTCGGGACGGTGCGATATTAGCTTTAAATTCGGCGAGCGAGCGAGCGAACGCGACGGTGGCGGCGGTTCGTTATTAGAGCGATTTTTTCCAATTACTCGCCGGCGGTGCGCGCTCTCGAATTACAAACGTGAACGGGCAGAAGAGAGAGGGAGGAACAAATTGAATGCCGCCATTATCGTCCGTAATTTTATATCACGGATCTCCTGTCACGAGCGAGTGAATTACACGCGGAGGTTACATCTCGAGGGCCGGGTGTGTGAGTGAAAAAAAAGCCGGGGAAATTTGATAATTACGCGCACCCAAGCGCGTCCGTCTAATTAGCGCGCTTTTAAACGCGCGAGCACGTTGTGTTTTGGCAGTTGCGGAGATGCGACGTGTGCGGGTCATTATGAGATTGTGTAATAGCATTAACGTCGAATGAATAATTAGAGGATGTGCGTGAGCGCGCGTTTTATCATAATCGATTGGCAAATTAATTTATATATATTGACTAATTCCAATGATTTTCGGGCATAGCGCGGTGATGCTGCTTGCGAGTGAGGTATATATATACAGGGATTGCCGGGAGAGGATCTTCCGTAATTAGAAATTGAATGTTTACACGTCTGAGTTACTATTGTATCAATATTTAATTGCGCACTGCAAATATTTAATTCCGAGTGCTTGGATAATGGAAACAGCCACGGTTTGCTATTGTGCACGTCAAACGAATAAATTGTATCGCTATGTTGTTGACAAGCTTGGAGCTCTCTTATTAAATGTTTATTCGAGAAAAAGTATTATTATTTACTGTTCGTATAAGTATTATTGTTATCTACAAATAGTTTGTGTTACGAGCCAGATAGTAAAATTCGAGGAAAAGAATGTACGTAAAGCACTGAATAAACAGAAATTCACTACCGACTAGTAGTAATAACCGATATTGGTCAGACATAGTTACATTCTTGCGAAGTTAGTAACGAAATATCCTGAAAAGTATGATACGTTCCACATGCAATAATAACAATTTCTAATATTTCTTCCCAATAAACAAACTGCACAATCAATGTTCATACCAGTAATTCTGCATAGAATGATACATCTCCTCGTAACCCATTCTACTAATTGAAATGAAAAAGTCTCTTTCACCCTCTTAATCCTTAACGTCACCTTCGCAGCCAATAAATAAATCGCCCACAAATCGCTCAATCTACTTCCTATCCCTTTTCCCCAAAACCCCATTACAACCCTTCCCCCTGAACCAATCCAATCCTCTATCTACACAGTGTGTCCAAACCTCCTTCTCTCATCCTCATCAAGGTCAGCGCCTCTCAACCCCGTTCTCTCCCCCGCCAACCAATCGCCACCTGCAAACCCACTCGGCCCTAAAAAGCCCCTGTTGATCGCCGCGCGAAACACACTTAACAAATCGCGAGACTGCACTCTGCCAAGTCCATTAATCAGTTATATTCGGCCACTTCAGCCTCGGAACCTATCCCCAACGCTGCCGACGGCGTCTTATAAACCCCCTCGTGGCGGGCGGGCAAACTCGGCGCAGCGCGCAGTCCGCCCGTAAACATAAGGTCTGGCGCACAAAGCGCCCCCGGCGCGCATCCGACCGAATCCTCCTCCTCCACCGCGTGTATAAATTCGCCCGAGGGGAAGGGATGGGATGGGAGAGGCAGCGAAGAGTGTGTGCGCGAACAATGCCGCGATTACCGGAGTCGCTCGGCCGACTGGCCAAACCGGAGCTTGCCCGGCTGATAATGAAAGCGAGCGTAGCCAAACGGCTAGGATATTCTCTCTTATGCGCGCGCGAGCGAACGTCCCGCGAAAATAATAAAGTATCGGATTGCGCATTGTGCCGAAGGACGAGAGAGAGAGAGAGAGAGAGAGAGTCCACGCTTTGTGGATATGGGCTTTTGTCACAGAGGATCCTGTACGCAAAAATGCAACGGGATAAAGGCGGGGATGAATTATTGTGTATGAGGTGGAGGGAGGATGGTAATCCCGTGGGATTCGATTTGAATGGATAAGGCGTGCGGGTATAGCTGGAGTTTAAACGCTGTTTCGTTGTTGCGAGATTATATCGAGAACAACACGGAACAAACCTCTATATAGTTATTTTCGCCAGCGCTAGAGATAATCGCTTATACTGGCAGTTCCACTTTTCCCCACCCCAAGGTCAAACGAAACACGAATCAGCGAAGGCCGAGGGGATGGGGGAAGGTAACAATATCGTTGTCGGCGGACTTACACGCGCTGGAATCGACATAGCGGCAATCACACGGGCATAGGTCGAGGTATATAGGATAGCCCGAGGGATATCTACATTATTAGCTCGGCACGCACGCGGATTACACGTGGCGCACCGCGGCTTAATCTGAGCGAGCGCACACATACATATATACACACGCCTATACGTAATAATCTTTCGTCTCAATCGCGGCGCGACGTTATTATACCTCTATATACACACATCGGCCGAAATATTCATAATCGACGACGCGGACACGACGGCGCTTGCAATTCTAACGAGGGACACGCGATTGGTAAAACTGTGAGCTTGCGATAAGCTGTAGAGTGGTGAAATTTTTTTAACCTTTCGCACACATGTGTGTATGTGTATATGACTGTGTATAGTGTACGGTAAAGTTTCGATGCCGAGGGACTAGGATCTATCCCGCTGGGGGGTGAGGGGTATGGAAGATGCCGAAGTTGCCGGGGTGCACCGGCGTTCGGAATTCTTTTATAAGACAGTCGCGCAAAGTTTTATTGGGGTCTGGCGCGGGGAGGCAGGCGACCTTCGAACTCTGATGCTCTCTCTCCCTCTCGCTTTACGATCGGGAAATCAAGTGTGTATTTCAGGGGAGGTTAAAAGATAATGGAAACTGTTTAAAATGAAACTACCAGGGCGCCAGAAAGAGAAGTACTGGTTTATTTTTCGATTTTTTTTTTGCTGGCTTCCTATACGTGACCGTTTTTCTGTTTGGTTAATGTTTCAGTGGTTCGGGAGTTTACCGCGCTATCAAGTATGTATGGGTAAGACGCGGTAGCTTCCGCCGATTTAAAATTGCATCGATACAAATTCATTTGGCGGAATGTCGGTCTCTGATATATTGACGAAGTTACAGGGTCTAGTTTACGATAGTCGAAGTGATATCTGCTTAAATAAACACTGACAATCGACATATATGCGTTATTACGGGAGGGGGGGGGGGGCACCGCAGATACACCGTGGCATGGAATATGGCAAATGACTAAGAGGGGGGTTCTCGGTACCGCAAAGCGCATGAATAATATCCAGGATAATGAAACGTTTAGGTCAAATCGAAAGTTTATATTGGAATTCCAGTTTCCGGCGTTGAGCGAACTGCGACCCACTGCAACATATATAACGGAAGGGGGAGGGGGGGTTAATACTATTCAACGGGTTTTCTGGAAAATCGCATTACACTCGAAACGGCATTGAGGATTGTATAAACTTTCAAGTTTCTATATACGAATGACAAATATGCCATATTTCATATACTGATACGGACAGTCTCCCGTCGAAAATAATTGGACGTGAATGATGCGCTTTGAGCTTTTGATCCGCAATTGCTTAAAATTATTTTCCTTTGTACCTATCAACGCGCATGTCATTTACAGCGCGCCGACGTTTATTATAAGCTCCCCCTATGAATACACCGAACAAATTAATTCCGCGCGCGCACGCGTGTAACGCATATACATACATACATCCCTCCGCCCTTAGTAATTTTGTTATTTTTCAATTATTAAAGCATCTCGCTGGAATCTCATCATGCCGTGCTACGCTACTACGCGCTCGCGCGCGCGCGGAGGAATGTAAACAAAAACACAACTAGTAGCAGCAGCAGCAGCAGCGCATCTTAATCACCCAAGAAGCTACCTGTTTTTGCAAAATTACAGGGCATATTAATCTCGTCTCCTCCTGCCGCGTGTTCGAGCGATCCTAGCGCGAGATACGGACTCGCGGCAGCGCGAACGACGGCGGCTCGTGTATTATACGATCTCCGGCCGGGGGAATTTAGTGCTCATACCTTTTCCGTAAATATTTGCCGTAAATTAAGGATAGATTCTGAATTATTATACAGCCTGGGGCGAGGTAAAAGCTACTACCGCCGTTCCCTCTTTCTCTTCTCAATAATAAATAAATCCGCGCGCTTCCGATAATCCAATTGCGGCAGAAGCCGCAGCGCGCGCGTCGCCATTCAACATTTATATATACGACAGAGCAAGCAAAGGAAAACAGTTGCAGAGAAAAAAAACACACAAACCACACGACAACGCGCGGCTCTCTGCCGAAAAAAAATCACTACCGCGTCGGTTCCCGCGTGTGCACGCGAAAAAACATCGACGCCATCACACGGCGTGGCATGTGGCAGCAGCAGCAGCAGCAGCACGGAGCTCTGCCAATTGTTTCACCCGTTCTCGAAAAACAAAGGCGACAAAGAACACGCGCACGCGCGCAGAGTCTCGCGCCTCTCTTATTCCCTCCTCCCAGTCGCCAGCTTTTGATCATTCTTTCATTCCCGCCTCCAACGTGTGTGAAAAAAAAGCAGGACGCACGAAAAGAGAGGAACACACACGCGAGTCAGACGCGCGAGCGCGCGCCCGCCACTATTGCGCTCTCGCGTTCGTTAATCGAGGCCCTTAAAAAATCTTTGTTTCCCGGGGCGAGAGAAAGAGAGGCGCCAGTAGCAACAGCAAGATCCGTGTGTCTCTCATTAATGCGCGAGCGCGTATATAGCAGCGCTGCGCTGTTGAAGAAAGGGAGGAAGCGCGCGTGTTTCCGGAGCGCGCGAGAGAATGAGCAGGGGGAGAAAAAGAGGAGGTGGTGGTAGTGCTGCTGGTCCCCTTTGTGTCGTACACACAAATCTCGAGGGGGGTCGACGACGACGACGACGGCTGCAGTATAGCGTCGGTGGCGTTCCGAGGAAAATGGGATGTCTCAGCGTGATAGCACCTGGACATTACCGGATTATGCGATTTCTCCGACCTCTCCCTTCGCCGCGTTTCTCACGTTATGGCAAAAAGCTCGCTGCTACTCTCAGTGTCCCTGGGCGACTACGCGCGCGCTCTTTGACACTTACGAGATAGGTATCTTATACGATATATATATATATATATATATATATATATATATATATATATATATATATATATATATATATATATATATATATATATATCGATTCGTTCCCGCTCGTTCTTTTTGCGCCAGGCTTATTCTTTATATAAGTGTTGCTCATTTTCGCTCGGTTTGCGGTAAATCAGAAATTGCGTACACGGTGAAGGGAGAAGGCATAACAATCGACACCGTACGCTGCTTTCTTCGTGTCTTCGATTACGCGCGATATAGATATATAGCAGAAAAGAAGCGCAAGCGCGTTACGATCCCGAGGAAATTTGATTCTGCGCTCGTGATAATGTACTCGGGGGCCTCCTCGTCGCTTTACAATCGCGGGCACAGTTTGATACAAACTACTTCGATTACAGCTTTTCTTTCCCCTCGCAGTTATATACAAGCGTGTAACTCTATAATTTGTGCCCGTCGAGCTATTAGCGTGACGCAGATTAGTATATCGATCATTACAGCGCCAACAGTATATATAAGGTCCCGGTAATGTTTCTAAATGGTATGCGTACGTACATCACGTGTATCATCACCATCATCCGTCTAAATATTCGACTGATTTGCGCGCTAATGATGATTCAATATTAGTGGTGGACGAACGAAGCAGTAATTTCAAATGGTTTTTTTTTTTTTCTATTCCGACGGATCTCAAGTTTGCCGTACGTCAGTACGTGTCCGTTATATTTCAGCGTAGAAATTATTGTTCGGAATTATAATAATATTGAAAAAGTTAATTGTACCGGTGCGTATAGACTAATTGATCGCCGGGTGAATTAATAATCGCCGATATCCAGACTATTTGTCAAACGCCAGTTGAATAAATGTAAATATATAAACATTCGTGAAAGCTTTAACAAAATGTGTGTGTGATCTCCATATCGTTCTGGGTTTGACTTTTCCCTTTCTCGGGATAATTTGATTGAGTCGCGATGGGCTTTCGAATTTGAACGATATAGCCTTCGACGTCACCGAAGCCGTTGGTGGGTTTGTAGGAAGTCCGCGGGAATGGCGCATGGCAATAAACACGATCGAAAAGCATGTCTAATTGTGAAAGCTTTGATTTAAATTAATTCGATGCGCACATAGATATTTGAAAATGAATCTATAATTTTGTTATTTGGATAATTGATATTCGTTGGCTGTGAGCTGTGTGCAAGATGTGAAACGTCGGATGGGCGTTGATGGTCTTTCAAAAGTACTGCATTTATTTTAGATTTATATTATATTTATTCGCGGAAACCCGTAATAATTGAAGATATTCAAGTTTCAACTATTGAAACAATATTTGGTCCGTTATAAATTAGTTAAAAATGTTGTACTATTATAAATTGTAAATCCGATCGCTTTAAAATTTATTATTATTAAATTATTATGTATTTTTGATTGAAAAGATTGTTTTTGAGATTTTTCGAGCAAACGTAGAGGGCAGAGGCTCTATGTTCTTTGGTCGCGAGCACGGAGATGATTATCATCGACGGGGCCGAAGCTATTTCTCAAGATCGATTAATCGATAAAGAGAAATCACGTCACGAGATGCGAAGAGGTAGACTTGTGAACGTTCTGACCGCGCGAAAAAGATTCCAAAAATAATTGAATAACTATAGTTTCTTAGCAACGAGATACAAACGAAAAACACGTCAAATTTTCTCTGTCTTTCGAAGCAAACGGACGTATTCCAAATGTAACGAAACTTAAATAAACTTAATAAAATTTAAATAAATTCATTTTGATTTCTTATTCAAACAATATTCGAATGAAATACACTTGATTAAGCAACATTGTTCTGATTATGATTAAATTGTTGGCATAAGCCGCGTGCACATGAAGAAAAAAGGACTTCATGGGGCCGCATTTTGTCTCGCCACCGATTCGAACATGAGTCGATAAAAGATGAGACCACGGCGCGAAGGTAACGAAAAGGCTATCTCGTGGACGTTGGCTACTGCGCAATTTCATTGCTATTTCGAAAAAACAAAAGTAGAAGCGTTGATATGGTTATAGTTGAATTTGTTTAATTGAAAGTTGCGTTAAGAGAAAATTCATTCTCTTAGAAACCATTAAAGCGAGCACGTCGTTATTTTATCCTGTATTACGAATATTGTATTTAATCTAAATAAAGCTTTGTTCTTCTAATTCTTCTTCTTAAAACTATTTGCTATTCTCCTGCCGTTAATTCGCTCGTAGCGAAACAAGCATGTTGGTTGAAAAGTTTTGTATATGCATACAAAAATTCCGATTCCGAGAATAGCATCGATGATCCGTCAAATTGAAAATTGAAAATTGAAAAACCGATAAATTTACATTTTTATATAGCAACAAATATCCCGGGTCAATATACGAACCTCCAAAAAAAAAAAAAATACACACTTTTCAACCTTCCATCAGTCGCAATCGCACTCTACCACCCCTCCCCCATTTCTTCCTTTTTCTCTGCACAACTCTACTCTCCCTAGCTGCACTTGCCTCTTCGCACCTGCACACTTAGCTCTTCCCTTTCTCCCCCTCTGAACAATCGGACCGGTGACTTTCTCCTCTCTCTTTCTACCTTTCTACCACTACTACTACTGCTACTACGCGCATCAAGCTTACAAAAACGGCCGCACGCAGTGTATAAATATACAAG
Source organism: Torymus aiolomorphi (assembly GCA_036365515.1). Classification (NCBI taxonomy): domain Eukaryota; kingdom Metazoa; phylum Arthropoda; class Insecta; order Hymenoptera; family Torymidae; genus Torymus; species Torymus aiolomorphi. The sequence goes on from CM070877.1 coordinate 134,077,227, forward strand.
TATAACGGCAACTTCACCGGCACAGCCACGCATCCATTGTCTCGTTAAAAAACTCTCTCCGCAACTCCCTCTCGCCCCGCAACAAAAGTTTTCAATAAATCTCACGCTCTCTCGCGCTGCCGGCCAGAAAGGGGAAAAAAAAGGAACGTCGACGAGCGAAAACTTCGCTCTCCCTCTCTTTCTCGCGAGCGAGCGCGAAAGTATACGCAGAGAGGAAAAAAAGGTAGAGCGAACAACCGAACTTAGCCTGTCGTCTACAACTCACGCACTTCGTTCGGGGCGCGAGACCGTGAGAAAGCAAGGTAGCGCCACCGCCGCCGCCGCCGCGGCTAAACAAAAGGCCAGAGACATAAAATTGCGGAGAGCGAGACAGAGAGAAAAGGCCGATACTCTGTACGCACTATATATAGTATACATATATCTACACACTCTCTTCCTTCTCTTTTGCCGTGTGCTGAAATGCGCCACGCTCGCTCTCTTTCTCTTTCTCTCTAAGCCCGACCGTCTTTCTCTCCCTCGCGAGGGCCCGGAGACTCGTTATCTTCCGCCGCAAACGGCCGGCGGCGCACGTAGCACCACTAGTTCCTCGCGATTGCGGCTCGAAACTCTCCTTACAGCCCGCCCGACAATTAATTCCCGGCCCCGCTGGCCGACCGAAATCGCTCGCGATAATTAGATTTCCATTAGGCGCGACGTAGGAGGTAGGAGGAGGAAGAAGAAGAAGCCATGGTTGTACTCATGAATAGAAATAACATTTTTACGAGACGATCGCCACGCGCGGGTGGAAACAGACACGCAACACAACAACTGCATCTTTTTAATCGGCCGGGCCGCGCGCGGCCTATACGCCCGTGTTTCACTTAGGCGCTCACGTGCTCCGCCTCCAAATCGCCTCGTTTTCGGACAACGAGAGAAGGAGAAAGAGGCTTTTACCGGCGATGGAGTCTTCTCTCTCTCTCTCTCTCTCGCTTCTTGTTATTTCTCCTAAGTAGCCGGCGCCGCTACCGTGCGCTCGTGACCTTTCAGGCGAGGATATATCTCATTCTTCCTCCCTCTCTCTTTGTCGTTGCTGTATATACGTAGAGAGAGGAGAGGACTAGAGGGCGCCGATAGCGGTGCTCGCTCTAAACACGTCATTTGTATGCGCGCGCCGGCCGCATAAGAAAATTTGCATGAGTGTTTGTCCTCGGCTTTACATAGCAGAGAGCCGGTAATTTAGCGGACGCCCAGCGAAAGGATGACCCTTCCTCCTCTCTCGCTCGCGCGAGAGAAAGATAGCGGGTGTATAGGGTGTGCGAGGGAAGGCGAGAGCGCAACTGAGATTAATGAAATTTCGATCGGCCGCGTGCGCGCACACAGACACACACGGCAAAGCGCGAGAGTCTGGAGGGTGAGAGTTTAACAAAGGGAACCGAAGCGACAAAGGAGCCTTCCCACGTATGTGTATGTGTGCACAGGAGGAGGGTGGGGATCGATAAACCGATGGGCGGTGATAAACAGGGAGAGGTGGAATGAGAGAAACGGCATAATAAATATAGAGGGCGAGCGATACGTTCGTTGCGACAAAAAGCGGACGATGCTTAATAAAAAGCGACGAGGAAGAGGAAAGGGAGGAGGAGGAGGAGCCCTTGAATTTTTCCTCCCGAGGTGAATTCTATCGCGCGGAGGAATCCTCCTCCGAGCACTCGGCTGCGCGCAGGAGAGGGTCTTTGAATACGTATACAGCTCCGCTGCTGCTGCCGCTCGGTATGTAATCGACTCGGACGATGCTTCCAACTGTTGATTTTTTTTTCTCCTCCGTCCCACCCTCGTTCCGTTGTACTACTTTTCCTCCTGCTGCTGCTGTTGCTGGCTTATATTGAAAAATGGATGAGCAGTAAGTATATACGGCGCGGTGGAGGTCATGATTCTCCCTCTCACTCTCTCTCTCTCTCTCTCGCCCTCACTCTTCTTGTTGAGAATAATTTGAATTTTTATATATACGCGAGCTCTCTCCGCGTGGAGATGTAATTTTCATATTTTTCATCATTTCTTTTGCACCGAGTCGCGGATAATTGTGCATTTAAAAACGACGCGGGACAGCAGCAGCAGCAGCAGCGGAGGCCTTTGCTTTATCGCGCGCGCAGTTTACCGTTAACGGTAATACGCTGGCTGCCCAAGCCCGCGTTTTCAATTTGAATAATTCGCCGCGTGCGTGCGTGCGCGCGCGTGCCTCGTATAATTTTTACGCGCTCTTGATGGAGCCTGGCCCTGCGATTGTGTGTGTGCGTATGTGAGTGGGTTGGAGAGGTCACGAATTTTATTATTATTATTATTATTATAAATCGAATGAATGAATTTTTGCGAGAGGTGGACGGATGTTGCACCGAGTGTACGAGAATTAATGTTCGAATTTAATCAGCAAATCGCTTTTTATTCGACTTGTGCGAGGGTGTTTCAGCTTATCAGTGGCAATCAACGGTTAATGTATGGTAGTGTGCAAGAGAGAGATGAAGGAGAGGGCAGCACTAGAAATTGATTATTATCGTAATTATGTTTGTTAACGAAATTTAAAATAAACATCATTATTGTGCGCATTATTGTAGGTCGTTTCCCAAGCGCGTGATGTCGACGCGTAGTTATACGATACGTCGTTGATCGATCTACGCGCACATTTTAACGAAATCGTGACAATCCCCCGTTGCTACGTTGATCGCGTTTATGAGAAAAATATATATTACGCGGAATATGCGTGCCATTAAAATCGAGAATATATACTCTCACCTAATTAACGGAAAAGTATACATATATTTATTCGACATTCTATACTTGTTGCTCGGCAGCGTGTCCTCTAATTAGTTTTCCTTCAATTTTCGATGCGACAGAAAGAAAAAGCCAGTAAATCCAGATTAGCGCTCTATATCTCGTTGCACGCGCGCGCTCATTCCGACTTAATAAAACATTAATCTCATTTGCTTCGAAACGTTTTTATTGCCTCTTTTTGCGCTGCTCGCTCTCTCTCTCTTTCCCTCTCCGGCGCGCGACAAACACTTTCTTCCACTCAAGGACGTCGCGTCCTCGATACACACACCCACAGAAGGCAAAAAAAGCGCGCAGAGCGCCAACTCTCAGCACGCGACTTTGTAAAATGTAAAATGAATAACCTCGCGGCGCGAGAGTTGTTTAACGAGCCCAGCAGGGAGGAGGGAGGGGAGGAGAAAACGAGGACACGACTCGGCGGTTGAACAACGTAATTGCGCGCGAGCACGATGCGAAGATTACGATTGTACGCGGGCGCGAACTAAAAGCCATCGCGCCGCGGGGCGAGAAACGCGGTTGCGCGCGCGAAAGAGAAGGGGAGAGAAGAGAGGATAGAAGATAAAGGATGCAAATCCAACGAAGCACGTACGCGCGGATCGAATCCCCATCCCGATGAGTCTAGCCGCAACCCAGCGAGAAAGCGAGAGAGAGAGAGAGAGAGAAATCGAAAAAGGAATAGAAGGAGAACGCCGAGAGAGAGAGAAAGCGAAATAGAGATAGATCGTGCATTGTCGGAGGCATCGGGCATAAAGTGGAATTACTTCCTTGATCGAGATTACGCCACCGCCGGTAGTCCCTTTGATTCGAGCCGAGAAAGAGCGAGAGAGGCAGAGACGGCCCCGGAACTCTTCGCTAAAGCGCTTCCCCTTTGATATGCGCACGCGCAAGTGCTCGCCGAAATCGCGGAAACAGGGAGAGTTCCGGCTCGCCGTGTACCATTTCACGCGCGTGGGATTTGCCACAGCGAGCGAGCGACGTACATGCAGTATATATAGAGGGCGGGTATAAACAAAATTCGATAAGCTCGTGTGTGTGTGTGTGTATACACCGCACAGCTTATACAGATGTCGAGCTATACACGCGAAAAATCATTTCTACTCTCCGTGACGCGTGTGTATATTATACGTGCGGTTTTTTTCGTCCTCACGTGCCGTTGGCCTGATTGAGAGGTTAACTGTCTGCCGATCGTCGGCAGGGCACGCAATTAAGCCCGTTAACGGCGATCGATGAAGACGTCGTCGTTGCTGGCTCAATTTTTTTTCTCCTCCGTAAAAAGTAGCTCCCCTCTTTTTAGCCCGGACTAGGAATCAAAGGTAGTAATTTTCGGCGCGAAATTTACATCACAATGTAAATGTGTCGCTGGCGCTCGCTTATAGCTCGCGGGCGGGCGACCTACATTGCTTCTTTAAATCCCCATCCGCGTAAATCTCTCTCCCTCTTCTACCTTATACCCGCGCGTCGCCTTACTGCTAGGGCGTATTTACATAGACACTACCGCTCGCGTTTTCCGTTGCAAATGCCGAAATTAACAAGGCTCTCAGGAGCGTGGCAGAGCTACATCATCATCTCCCTCTCACACACCACTTAGCGCTCTCTCTCTCTCTCACACAAACACTTGCGCAGTAGAGGAGTGTAGCAACACTGTGCTTTCGCTTACATTGTGCTGCTAATAATCAGATTAAAACTGGGATTGCTCGGCCGAGGGTGCATTACGCTGATGCATCTTGACCCTTTGAACTTAGCCTTCGCCGCCCGCACAAGCGGCTAAGTAAACTATCGTCGAGGCGCGACCTCGTCCGACGCCAGCAGCGCACACCTGGAAAATAGATTAGGGTGCGCGTCTTTGTTCTCTCTCTCTCTCTCTCTCTCTCTTTCGTGTCATGTATAGGAAGTGGGAGAGGGTTTATAAACTGGATAATTCATTGCAGCGGAGATTACGTAAATGAGGTGTGCGTCATCGGTATGAAGAATACAAAAGTTGACGGTGAAACGGGGACGTTTTTAGCGTGATTTAGATAGGGGGAGTGGTAATGTGTGTATATGGGGGTTGGAATGGTGGGGCGTAAGTAAGTGTGTGCGGTGTGTGGCTGGAAAATATTGCAGCCTTCGAAATAGAATAATATTTATATTGGTGGCGGGGGAGGGATGGGAGTTTATGTATGCGTCACGATACAATGGTTAAAGTTTTTAAATTGACATCGAGGCTTATCCACGTCACATTTAACGGTGCTTATCTGAATGTGGTCTTTGGAATTTCAATTTGTAACTGTGTCACGTGGCGAAGGTCGCTTTTAAATTCACGCACGGGAAAGAACAAAAGAAATTGCTCTTTTATTCGATGCAAGACGCACGAGATCCCGCGATAAATATGACTTCTATAGCGCCAAAACTTTTTTATCTCGTCTAATGCAAAACGATGAAAAAAAAAACTTTTTACTCGAATCGGTAGGAGATAACTCGAATCACCCCGGCAGCAATGATCGAGGCAAAATTATGATAAGCGAATCTCTCTAGAGCTGCCTCGTGTACGACTATGCGGCAGTACACAATTTCGCCTCCCCTGTCTGATCTCCCGACGTTCATCCATTTATTCCAAATCTGCTCGGCGTCGGAATAAAAATCAGCTGCCGACTGCGCGAATATTCCCATGTACTTCGTCTCCATCCCAGCAGTTTCTTCTTTTCCCACTCAATAAAATCAGCTCCGGCACGAAATTTGCTCTCGGCTGATAAAATGCACAAAGAGCTACACACACTTCTTCTTCTTCTTCTGTATTAAACCGTGATTTTCGCAAATCTGGTCCGAACGCGGCGGCATTTTTCACCTTGTCACCGTTGCGAGCGCCCGGAAAAAGTGTCAATACTCTCAAAGAGCGCGCGTGCGGTACTTTATATACCCATATTATTCAATTTCTCTCTCTCTCTCAGCGCGCGGAGGCTGGGCGGGTAAACCACTCTTCTTCCGCCACGTCCCTAGGGAGCGGCGACGAAGGCAGCAAAGTGCGAGAGAAGAGGTGGTGGCGGCGGAAGGGAAAGGGGGAAAAGGAGACGAGAAGTCGACACGTTTGTCGTAAAATCAAATGATACGCGCGCGCATAAGAAGGGAAGGAGGAGGAGTGGCGAGACTGACTTGTTGATAGCGTTTTTAAACAATGGGGTATGACGGGGGAGAGGGTGGGAAAGCGCTGGTTTGGTTTATTCATTGAATTGCGTGCGTAATTAGAGGGTGCTTTGAATAGAAATCGTTAGCGGTTGTATGCAGGATGTCATAATTTTGTGTACTTTGGGGGATTTATCAAGGGGAGATTGAATTTTACAGCTTACTTTATTTTTTGGGGATCATTTTTAGTCTGTTAACTATATTTGCTTTTATTATTATTTTTTCTTATTTATTTATTTACTTACAATCAAATACACAGGTTCATAAATGCATTGCAATAAGTGAAATTATTGCGCACATAATATACATTATAGGTAAGTAATTTCCTTTTTTTGGCAAGCTTATTTTTAACTTTTTCTGTAAGTTAATAAAATTCTCAAGTATGAATAGTTAAGTTTTTCACTCACATCAATAGTAATTATAACGAAAATTATCATAGTAAATGACCGTTCATGCTTGTATACATACACAAAATTCTAGGCAATAGTATGGAAATGCTTGGTAAAGTATCCCATGTAAACAAATTTACGTTTCACGAAAGTTTTGCCAATGTTTCCGGTCACCCAAAGTTTGGGAAAAGTTGTGCGAAATTTTGGAAATGAGGATTTCCCAAACTTGAAAAACAAACATGATAATTATTTTTTTATATGAAGTTTCGCCAAACTTCAGCAAAATTTTTACCAAACATACAATAGAATATTCATTTTTTAGCGACCTCGATAAATTACAAAAACAATATTAAATGCCAAACTCGCACGAGATATTTACGAGCAACACAGACGTCTTTTACTATTCTTTATATTCTTTCCACTAATGAACGTTGCAGCCAAGCAAGCAGACTCGTCCAGAGGTAGCTTTTAAGTTCCCAGCCCTGCATATTATGAAGAAATTTCTTCATAATGTAAAAAAAACTTAGCCGTTGAATAGGATATCACGTAGACGGGTGATTAGATGTATTATTCCAGCACGTTGAAGAATCGTTAACCCGTTGATGGCTTTCATCGCTATACATCAGTGATACGTCTGGCCGGTGATGTTGTACCATACGAAAATACAGCGATTTTCATATCTGCAAAAATAAAATAGCAAAATCACAAAGCATTTGTCCAAAATCATGTTTGTAGATTTGTCACTGAATTTTATAAACAATTGCATATAACTTTGCAGGTTTTGAAAAATTTCCAATCTTTATATCGGTACCTCCCCCTGAAATTGAACAAGGAATAAAATGAGGCCTTCCAAATTATAGTTGAGTGAAAAATAAAAAAGATTATAATTACTTATTGAATTTTTTTTTTTAGTGGACAAACTCTATTTTTGTAACATTGGAAATTTTCTAACAAAAATTTTTCCGTTATTTTAAGAACCTTTTTTCATGTCATATCAGTTTTCAGATTGGAATATGTAAATGAATCTTAGTAAAAAATGTTCATAGCTTTAGGTCTACTAGACCGCTCGAACCACCTTAACGTGCATCGTTTTTACCGTGCAAACATAATGCAAGAAAAGGAAATAAGAAAGATTAGAATGTTAATATAGAAAACAAAAAACTTGTCTGAAACGGATGTGACTCCACAAAAGTGTAATATTTACATTTTTTTCGACCAAAAAATTTTTTTTTTATACATCCGCCATTTTGTTGAATATTAAAATATTGGTTAAATTCTTCGTTCAAATACAAGCGAAAGTAGGTTATCTAACTAATCCCGCCGGATTTTTTTTTCAGATGATCCAGTGATGAATAGTTTCAGTCACCGCAATACGCCTTTTTTTGTTGGAACTTTGACAGATGAGCTGTAACTATACTGTTTATCGCTATTTTTCCATGTAAAAATTAATTTAATATCTTCAAATATGTATTTATTGAATGTTGAAACATTGGTAACAAAATATATGAATTTGTCTTTAAAAAAAATCGCAAAAAACGCTTTCTGTTTTACCTTACAAGTGTATCTAACCCCTTAACAAATCCAGCGATAGTAAAAACTAATAAATAATTTATTGAAATAAATATTTATTTAATTTGAATATCATACACATAATAAATCTCCATCAGAAAATTGCTATTTTTCAAAATAATGTAATATGATTTCGTAAATTTGCTTGCGTATTGTATAATAATGGTATTCACTTACAGTATATTAAATTTCCACTTATTGAGTAAGTGCAATTCTATTTTACAGATAAAATAATGTTCTATAATTAAATAAGTGAAAAATTAACACTTATTTAATAAGTTTTTACTTATCGAATAAAAAAATATTCACTTATTCAAAGGACCCCGCACACAATGTATGGAAAATAATCATACGGTCAAATTGGATCAAACTTGGGGAAAAGATAGATCTTGAGGTCCTGAACAAAAGTTCTCATGGACAAAACCCCCCAAAATTTGGCCGAATGATTTTTTTCCATACATTGTGTGCGGGGTCCTTTAAAGCGAATATCTAATGACAATTTAAAATTTATTTGTGTATGATTTTTTTGGTTATTCTTATTAATATTTTTTATTAATTTTGTAGCCACTCCAGAGCATTATCGTAAGAAGCGTCCACGCTATAATGCCTTAAGTTGTTGTTATACTGTTAATACTGTTAAGGAGGCATTCGCTTTCAAAATTTTCAAAAAATCGATTTTTTTTACATAAATTTGTTCCTTAACATCATAGAAATCTTTTCCTAAAACAGTTTTAAAAAATTCGGCATAGAAAAAAGTTATAGATGTTTATAACAGTAATTACAGTAGTCGGCTTGTATTGAATTTAAAACTTTTAAATACGTTTTTCTCAAAACTATGTATTCTATACTCGTATCAAGTTCTTATACTCAACCGATTTAAAAAAAAATCAAAATATTAAACAGTATACCTATTGAAATGTATATTAACTACACCTTGTTGTAGTGTACAGGAGTAATTTACCCCAAATAAAGCATATTTTTTTCAAGATTTTCAAACAAAATGAATAAAATGATAAAAAAAAATTTTTTTTAGGTATACTGTCTAGAAAAAAGCTTAAAGAATAAAACCTTTTTTGAATTTTGACCAAATTTTTTACAGGTAGTCCAAAAAGTGCCGTATCAAAAAAAAACCAACGAAAGTATTAAGGTGGTTCTATGGGCAGATATAGTACTTAAATATAAAATATTCTACAATGAATTGTTCTCATACTGCAAAGTGAGAACCCATATAGTATCATAGACCGGTACTACAAGTTACGGAAAAAAATTTTTGTAACGAAATTTGAGTACTAACAAAGTAGTACTAACATGTGCTTTATTTCAAGTACAACCTTTTGATATGCTGAAACTATTTCACGTTCATACCAATAGTTATCCCTATAAAAACGCAAATTTATAGTTAATTTTTCTTCTCTAATGCTTTTTACTTTATTTATTCACCTCAATTACTTCAGTTATTGACTATTTCATTATGAGTACAAACTACAACACAAATTTTATAAAATATTAAATTCTCTTCAATTAACCTCACATTTACAAATGAAAAAGAAAAAAGTACCAATATATATAGAAACAGCCACTCAGGCGACGGCCTTACACAACGCTCTTCAAAACAAACAACAAGAAGAAAGAAAAAGGGCAAGAATATACTATATAACCTATAGCTATATACCAACGCCACAATCACGGCTCCGCTTTGCAGGCGGGTCTATACTACAGGCGCTTTCTGAAGATCATTAGAGCACACACTAGGCCAGCGCACGCGCGAGAGAGAGAGAGAGAGCACCGGAGCCACTGGCCCAGATAAAGTTAGTGCTCTGCAATATCGTGACTCGACGTCAAACTCTCTCTCTCTCTCTCTCTCTCTCTCTCTCTCTCTCTCTCTCTCTCTCTCTCTCGTTATGCGCAACGAGGGGAAGACGATATTGAGTAGATTAAGGAAGCGCTGTACACGCGCGAGCGGGGCGTCTCGTTAAAACACAAATCGCCGCCGCAGCTTTGGTAATTAGAACAAAGCGTTCGATTCTTTGCGGCTCACTCTTCAATTCTCAATGGGCATTGTAATCAATTGTTAGTTTAGCAAGAGGATACGATACATCTCAAAGCGATTCTATCGTTGTATATATCTCGTTACGCCGATAAAAGAGTATATCTTTTCCTCCTTATACGACGACGTTTTTAACAGACAAAAGCTCGCGCAAACCCTATCCGCAACAGTAGTCAGTCAGTCAGACAGACAGACGAAAGAGAGAGAGGGAGAGAGAGAGAGAACGCAATCCGCGATCGTTAAATCCCGGCGTCGCATCATACAGACTCGCGCGTATGGGTATCGCGTTACCGCCATACCTCCCGCCCCCCACGCGGTCTAAGGTTTCGCGCGCCCTCGCGCGCATTAACGAGTACTCGCTCTCTCTCCCTCAACCTCATGCATATATGCATGTATCCGGAGCGCACGCACTTGGCGGGGCGTTAAAAGGGCGAGCGCGCGGGCGGCTAACCCCCCGCCACGCGAGCGCGCGCTAAATTAATTGAGAGCGACGGCGGTGGTTTCCATTATTGTTTTTCGCGTCCGCTCTCTCTCTCTCTCTCTCTCTCTCTCTCTCTCTCTCTCTCTCTCTCTTCCCCTCGGCACTTCTTTCTCGGCTATCGACGGCTGCTCGTTTGAATTTCAAATTTCGAACTTTTATTGCCGCGTAGGAGTGGGTTGGCTCGGTTCTCGATATTGCCCACACCAGCCCCGAGCGAGTTCCCTCTCTAGAGTGGTGTAAGGGGGGAGGGAAAGAGATATATAAGCGCGGGAGGTAATCGGGCGCTGCAACGATTGTTTCGCGGATCATTAATAATTAGAATAGTTTTGATATACGACGCGCACATTTATTAAGGCGAGGCAGGCAGGCAGGCTGGCTACGGGTTTGGCCTTCGCTTCGTATTGTGGCCGTGAATGATGCACCGTGAACAATAAGTTCCTGATTTATTTACGAGCCATTCCAGCTGCGTATACATACGCGTGTGGTCGTCGGAAGAATGCAATCCCCGGGATTTACAAATAAGGCGCGTGGGTGAAGGATGGGGAAGGGGATATATTGATTTAGCGGTGGCGAAAGTGCAGCGGAAAAATATACACAGCGAGCGGACGAGTGTGTAGTAGCACTTTCGAATACGTTAATCTCATTAGTTGTATGTATACTTGCTCTCGCAGCTGATTGGATTAATGCAGCGCGTGTTATAGTAGCGAAGGAGAGTGGGGGAGAGAATGGGTGGCAATCTAAGCCGTGGCCCGTGTATCGGCTTATTTCAAATTGCCGGCAAATATAATTCATCCGGCGCGCGCGCAAACAGCTATGTGCAGTTTGTGTGAGCTCTCTTTCTTTTTTTCTTTTTCTCTTATCAACGGCTTTCTCGACGATATAATCTAATAAAACTTCAACAAGGAAAATGCATCAAAGCGGCCGACGGAATACAAAGTATCGCTCAACGGGAACGCGTTTTTAAAGCGCAGTCGCTAAGATATATCAGCCAATTAAATCAGTCAATTTGCTTTGACGAGTGCCGCTCTGTGCATACGTTTCAATCTATAATACATTCACAAATAACACGGACTACGAAACACAGGCTCTTATGAACACATTCGTGAATAAAAGTCAAACAGCCAAGAAAATTCATCGCGCGAATGCTGAATATAACGAGGAATAATAAATTGTTAGCTCGCACCGCACGATTTAATTGCGTTGCATGCACTGACTAAATCGGCCATTCTTAACGAAAGCTCGTTAAACCTGCTGCAATATATATACGTCATAGTAAAAAAAAGGAAACAACCAGGCGGCACACACTCTTGCTCCCACCACAATCCAATTACTCACTCGCACAGGTGATTAATCGACGCTCTGCGCACACCTGCAAATTACTTAAAGGACCACTGGCCAGCTCTCTACCACTCGCTTTGCAAACACCTCCGCGTCAACAATCGTCTCTCTCTCTCTCTCTCTCTCTCTCTCTCTCTCTCTCTCTCTCTCTCTCTCTCTCTCTCTCTCTCTCTCTCGGACTCCCAAACCTGTCCCTCGCCCCTGATGAGGGGCATCTTAATTAAAATTCAAAGTCAAGTCCCCCCGGCCTTGTTTGCTATTTTTTGCCACCTACTACCGCTCTAAAACTCCAATTAACAATCAAGAGCGTTCTCTCTCACTCAGTGGGAGAGAGAGAGAGAGAGAGGAAATATAACTGGAGCGCGGTAAATAAAGATCTAGCTGCGCCACTAACCTAAACTGCACTCGACGAACAAAGGACTAACTGAGGGGACGCGCGGTTGTCCATTCGAGAGCGGACGAGGAGGAGGCTATTCGCAATCCGAATAATCCGTGTATACAAATCCAAGGCCCGCGAGACTGCGGAAGTTTCCTCGCGGCTGCTGCAGACGCGCGCTCCCGTACTGTCGTCATCAGCGGATAATTTTCGGATCTCTCTCTCTCTCTCTCTCTCTCTCTCTCCCCCCCTCTCTCTCCTAGCTACAGTAGCTCCAATCCAGAAAGACGCATCCGAGCGAGCGCGCGTATCGAACCCATTCAGAAGGAGAGAGCGAGAGAGGGTGGTGCGCCATCGCCATCGTCGTTGTCGTCGTATATACCTATAAGCTCGCGTGGATTATCCTTTTGAGAACGATCAAGAAGGATTCTCCCTTCTCCTCCTCCTCCTCCTCGCAAGAGATGGCTCGAACCATACGACGGGCAAAAATAGCCAGCGCCACTCCGAGATTACCTCCCCCCCCCCCCCTCTCTCTCTCTCTGTATCTTCCATTTTCCTCGGTCTTTTTCAGTCGCCTGGGGTATAGCGCGAGCACGCAAGCTGCGGGTATAGAAAAAACCAAGCCGCAGCTTGGCGCTTCCACTTTCCAGACTTAAATTATATTCGATTTCACACCCCCGTTGCGTCGTCGTGTCTGTTGCCCGCTGCTCCTTTCGTTTTTTCTTTCGTTTCTAGTTTTCTCTCAGCCTCGCGTTATAGACCCTATTTCGCGAAAGCGCCTCCACCTTTTTTCTTATTATTACTTTTTCGCTTTCTTTCTTTCTCTCTTTCTTTCAGCCGCCGTTCGCCACCGCCGTCGCGAGTTTATTAAGTGTGAATAATGGGAAGAGGAGAGAGGAAGAGAGAAAGAGAGGGCGAGAAATAGAAAATAATATTGTGCCGATCGCGAAAGTTTGTCGTGGCACCTATACATACTATACGAGCCATGCACTCGGGCGAGTGTTTTTAATCGATGATGGGAGGGAGAAGTCGTTGACCCACGCGGCCTGAAATTTCCATTAGCAACATTATATTATTATTTATATAATGGAGAAACTCAATATTTTTATCGATGATTGCGCAGGATATTAATATTCATGCAAACCGATTCGATTAATCCGTACTCCGGTACCTACATTTTTCACGAAAATCAATCCGCACTCGTAATGCTATTAAACGTTAATATGCGCAACGCACTTCTATCATTACTTGTACGTATAAACGTACCAATCGTTATTTTATTCCCACGCCAGACGCGAAGAAAAATTTTATAATAAAAATTATCATATTTGATTGCACATGTGGTACAGAGACACAGTCACGTGAAAATTGTTAGAATTTATAGTAAAAATTACCAAAATAATAGTAGTTTTTACTTATATGTACACATTGCAGTAAAGTTCATAAAACTACGAGACTCTTCCTCATTCACAACCAAATATACTTAGTAATTTTCCTCTGAATGCCACATTACCATCAGCCTCATTATCCACCTCACCTATATACAGCCATTATTCTCTAAAAAGCACCCGCTACATACACAGCCCCGTGGTGAGGCGCTTGTTCCAATTAATCGGGGCTCAGCTCCGTGTGACGCTCACTGTATAACCAGAGATGGGCGCGCGCGTGTCTCTGGCACTGTGAGACAGCAACGCTGGTATAGCGGCGGCGCAACTAAGTTGTTTCCCGCTAATCAAACGCATTCAATCGAATCAATCAGCCGCCACCGACCGGACGGATTCTCACCTCCTACCTCCGGCTCTCTTGTATCCAAGAGAGAAAGCCTTCGAGAATCCCTTCTCACCCTTCTTACCCGGCTCTCGGCTCTAAAACCCGTCGGCTATAAATCTCGGACGGCGGACGGGAGAGGGATCGTAAACCCTTCTACAAAACTCTCGGTAAAACCATAATTTCGCGCGCGCAAGCCCAGTACTACCTTCGTACGTACTTACGTACATATAGCGGGAGAGGGGATCTATAATACCGCAGCTCTCACACACTGACGTGTGTGAGTGTGTAAAAATACACAATGTACAAGGGTGAAGAGGTGGGGAGGGGGGAACGGTGCCATCAGAAGGAGAATACAGCCTTGATCCAGACTCTCAAACGGCTCTACCTCTCTCTCTCTCGCTCCTCTTTTTCCGATCCCTTTGTCCGCCCGACACTGCACCGAGCTACAGCAGTAGCACACAGCGCATTCCGAGGAGACGTTCTTGGCTGCGACGTTCGCGATTTCGCTTCTGCTCTTTCTCCGTTCCTCTCCTCTCCTCTCCCCCTTCTCCTTGTCACTCGCGTCTGTCTTCTCGGGAACATCCACTCGCTGGAAGGAGGAGCAGGACGAGCAGCCGTGTTTCCTCTCTCTCCCCTTCTTCTCGTCCTCGGGCGTGAGAGGACGAAATAGCACCGATAATTGCCAGCAGGTTTTCCTTCGGAAAGAGGAAAACAATTAGCGCTAATTATCGCGGCGACGCCGAGTAACATCTAATTACGGCGATTCGTGTTCCATCTGCTCTCCCGCTACCGCCGCCGGCCACTGAAGTTCATCCCGTCTTTTTTGCCACGCCAAGCGAGCCCCGCAGCCGAGCGAGCGAGCGTATACGACACTACGAGAGCCTGCGATGACTTATCGTTCGGCCGATTGCTTCGTAAGTTGTCTACTCCACCTCCCTCGCGTGATGGCGATTTATTACCGATCGAATTGTTTCGAGGTTTTGCGAGAATGCAAGAGAAAGATACGCAACAGATAGAGAGAGACTTTTTCGAAAAATAGAGTCGAGTTGGTATAGTTGAACTCACGGGGCCATTTTGCACCATGTGGGGATGAAGAAGGGGTTAACGTCCGGATTAACTAACGTGTGGTTTCTACATTATTATTATACCGCATGGATATCGACGTGCCGAGAATAGTTCGTTCGAAAATTTTAATGGAAATTAAGTTTTCCATTGATTAATTATATTTTGGAATCCGTTACTGACGTGCAGGTATAAAATTGGCTTACCAAATTTCTATCTCCACGCGAATGTGGCATCAGAAGCAACGAAATTTTTCGAATTGTAACTGCATTACTAATAGATTAGAACATATAACGAAAATACGACGAAAGATAGATCGATGTTTCAAACGTTGGGATGGGATGGATACTTTTTCCCTTCGCGCAATAATTAATTGAAAAAGTAATTCATCAGTGCTTGACAAATTGTGTTGCCCCTCTCCAGACGCTGCACTTCCTTACACTACGGGGGCTGAGAAGCATCAATCCTTTGGAACGCGGATCTTAATGAGACTCAACGGGCTGTTTTCAAGCACCAAATAATGAAGCCTACCGCCTATAAGTCAGCCTAATGAGTTCCGGTTTCTCTCTCGTGATTACTATTTAAGTAAAATATAGAAAATGTCGCGTAGCCAACGCGCTCATGCGAGACCGCAAACCGCGGCGGCGCGGCCGCGGTCATCATAAGTAAGCGTGTCATTTATACCTTTCCGCGTTTGTCTGTCTTTTTTTAAAGATTTAATTGTATGAAAACTATATATTACGCGTATAACTGAATTAATAATGTTAAATATGAGAGGCTGTTTTTCACCCCGCATTTTCGTATGTTCCATCAGAGTAATTCCGTTAAATCTCGTTAAAAGCAGAATTTCTTTCTTTGTTTTTTTTTGCAATTCAGAGGTAGGATGCGCAAAAAAATTTAATAAAAATTCTCGTTTGTTGGCGGATCTAACAAAATATACTTTTAATTATAGATTCCGCATCCAATCCATTATCATAAAAGTTTTTTTCAACAACCGCCGCGCACAGTGAACACACACACACACTCTTCCCCGTATTCATTAATTAATAATAATGAACGCATACAGATATATATCGTCGCGCGGTACGAAGAAAAGCCAGTTTCGCGCAAAAAAGGCAAAAATGTGAGCATTCGTGGCTCTTCTAAGTTGTGTGTGTGTGTGTGTATGTGTGTGTGTGTGTGTGTGTGTGTGTGTGTGTGTGTGTGTGTGTGTGTGTGTGTGTGGGTGGATGAGTGTGTATATATATATATAGAGAGAGAGAGTGTAAGATATTTACGTATGTTCAGCCCCACCCCCTCCACCCTTCGCCACAGCCCCCTTCTAAATAACGTAAAATTATGCGTTTTTACACGTTATTTTAAAATTCGAGTATGGTGATTAGCTCCCCTTACTCTTCCCCTCCCTCCCCCGCCCACCTCAGCACCATAGTAACTCTTTTCAACACCACCCGAGAGGTAGATAGATAGGCGTGTTGTTTAGAGGTATCCCCTTCTTTTGATAATTTTAAATGTATTGTAACGGGTATTATGAGAAACACTCGAAGGATAGATTTATTTATAATTCTAACATGAAATCTAAAATGGAAAAAACTCAAGAAGTTTAAAAGATTACCTTCAAGAAGTTTTCCAAATGATATATCAAATATAACAGTAAGATTATTTCTGTTCTTAAAAATTTCATTATTATTCGTTTATCTCAGTTAATGTACGTCACATCAATATGCCTGAGCGATAGAATGCTTGCGTCTATAACGCAGTTGAAGGTCCTCTATTGGGTTTGGATAAAAAAATGTATTTAATATTCTCGCAAGCCCTGTAATAACGCACTTCTCATACTATTGTGCAGTAAAGGATGTTCGAAATTAACTTACATACGGAAATATCTCGAAAAATAAGCGGTTCATAAAAAACACTCAAGAGGCCAATCTTTCAAGAAATCGAAGGGGTTATCTGAAGAACTGGCCCATTTTCGAGCCCAGAGTTTTAATAAGGCCCTATGAGTTTCAAGTTTACTAGTTTTAAGAGGCCCCTATTTTTTATAGCAGATTTGCATTCTACGGTTCAAAATACATCTGAGTATGGGTCCAACCTATTTTATTCGAACAGCCTCTTTTGGGTCCAATATCATTTTTAGGCTAATTATGTATTTCGAGAACGAGTTTGAGTAGCTGATAAAAAATCCTATAAAAAGGATTTAGTAATAGAATTTCCAATCAAAACCTGTTAAAACTCACTACAGCTGGCCTTGACCAGAAAATGAGTTTGATTTTGACATGGGCCCTAAATTAAAGTTTAATTTGTTTTAGTCAGCGGCAATTTGTACAATAGTGGCATTTCTGTCGCTCCGCGAAAGCATCGCGCTTTTCCGATTTGACATTCGCTACGGCGTTTGTCAAACGCGCCTCGCCATTCGAATTATTCAAATCCGAGGCACACAATACGCACACGTTAATAATAATGATAATAATAATAATAATATATTTATTTCGGACTGTACCAAAAAGAGTTACATAAGTCATACATATTATACAGAGTTTATACATATTACTGGTACACGTAAACATTAGAGAAGATATGAGACGTTACATGAATGTCACAGAATAAATGGAATTAATTAATGATACAATTACGCTACTGCTTAACCTTTTAGTCAAGATCATAATACTGAAATAAAAATAAAAATGTCACAGAGAAGTCATCACAACACTCAGTCAATAGTAAAAAAAATAATCAAATAGAGCGGATTTAAAGCGACTTAGTGTCGGTAGATATTTTTCGTGCTCTGGGAGGGAATTGCACAAGTTCACAGCCTGGACTTGGAAAGATCTTTGTCCGTAAGCAGTGTGAACTTTAGGAATTGCAAGGTCCCTGCTGCCACTCCTAGCTGGTCGAGTGAGCTGACGCTTATTGAACATTTCATGTAAGTATGGTGGAGCGCGAAAATTCAGGACCTTGTAGGTGAGAACGGTAATGTAGTAAATGCCGTTTCGTGTCCGTTCGCAACCAGCCCAGCCTTCTCCGGTAAGGAGTGACATGATCCTTTCCATTTTACGGCATAAATGTACCTGATACATGCGTTCTGTACTTCTGCAGTCTTATTTTTTGTTCATTTGTAGCGTCTACTGTGACTATGGAGCAGTATTCAAAGATTGGAAGGACTAGAGCTTGCACTAGCTGACGACGGAGTGGTTCAATGGTGCAAGATTGCAAACATCGCAAGGAGTATAAAGCTCGACTTGCTTTATTAATTATATAATCAAAATGAGGTTTCCAGGAAAGAGTCAAATCGAGCACCACACCAAGGCTAAGCACTGTGTCAGCGAATGGGATAATGGTTCCCGGGCTGAGATTCACTCCAGGTGGACCCGACTTTCGAAGACGATTAGCAAAGACGCTCGGAGAGAAAAATATCGCTTGGGATTTCCCTGGACTGAGTCGAAGACCAGACTCCATCGCCCAATGTGAGACAGACTCAGCCGCTGATGTCAGCTGTGCCACTCCATACGCCATGTCTTCATACGATACTTGGGTGTAGATCTGTAAATCATCGGCGTAAAGTAAGTGGCGTATTTTTGTGTCGCGAAATAAATCTTGGACGTCGTTGATGTGTAATCAGAACAGCAAGGGTCCTACCACTAACCCCTGTGGTACACCAAGGTTTATGGCAGCCCATTCAGAGGTGTCATTTCTGTTTAAGATTTGCTGCTTTCTGTCTGTAAGATAAGAGTATATCCAACAGATAGCCAAGCGCGATAGACCCATGCTGATCAGTTTACGTAACAGTGCCGTATGAGAAATAGTATCAAATGCTCTAGAGAAGTTGAATAATAGTGCTATTGTCACAAGTCTTTTATCAAAACCAGATCTGATGTCATCCGTAAGTTTAAGTAAAGCAGTGGCAGTACTGTGATTTTTTCTAAAGCCAGTTTGAAGCGGATTGAAAATATTCTTTTGGATGACGTACTCTGTCAGCTGATCATGGGCTAGTTTTTCCAGGACTTTTGAGAGAAAGCACAGCAGTGCTATCGGACGGAAATCCGATGGCGAAGAAGGCGCCGATTTCTTTTTAAGCGGAATCAACTGCGCTTTCTTCCAAGCCCCCGGGAAAATGCCCTTATTAAGTGATGTATTAAAAATGTTTACGAGAAATAGACCAATGACAGGAAGGGCTTTGGCGACAACACCTTGCGGAATCCCATCCTCCTCCTTCGCCTGCGATGGGAAGTGAGCAACAGCAAGAATAACTTCACTAAGTGTGACATGGTGAAAGAAAAACCCCTGCGCAGGAGCTGAGTTAATTACTTCAGTAGCTTTGGTGGTTGTATCAAGAAGGGAGCACGAGACAGCAGCAAAATGGTTGTTAGGGTCGTTCAGCTCAAACCCGTGTAGGTCATCAGCTGATTTGAGTAGGAGCCCAAGACTGCGTAACGCTTTCCAACAATTTCCGTTACTGTTAATGGTCTTTGTGAGGCGGACGCGTATGTAAGTAGTGCGTTTCAGTTGTGTTTCGTTCGTAACGTTCCTACGTAGTTGAAGGAATTCGTCGAGAAGAGTACAATCACCCGTCCGTTTGAAGCGTCTTATGGCAGCGTCGCGTTTGCGTCGGAGGAGTTTTTTTTTTGGATGGAGAGGAAAGATGCATTGACGGCGGGACCGCCGACAGTGATAGACTCTGCGAGGATACATCGGACCACCTTTAGGTAATCAAAGTCGTGTCCAGGAATACCACCTAAAACTCCACTCCTTGCTCGTAGGTTAATTCCACCCTGGAACTGCGTTAGCATCACTTCAGGGTAGACCCACGACATAACGAGTGTAAACTCGTGCCCCGATTGCGGCTGACCTAGCGGGCCAAGCCCCCATGAGGATCTCCGATCCCAGCCCCCTCCAGGTCATTTGCTGCTTCCATTGTAGCAACCTCTCCATCGGAAGACGAAGGGTCGCTATTTAGATTTGCTCCAGCCTTTTGGTTTTAAGGACGTCCCTGGCGAACGCATCGACCGCTGCCCAATGATTCCGACTTTGGAGCATAGTCGGAACCATATTGTCTGGCGTGATCGGCCCGCGAAGGACGACCACCATCCGCGTTCTATTCTCGGCCCACAGGCAATTGAGGAGTGTATGTTCCACTGAGTCTTCCTCCATGGGGCAGTACTGACACCGTCATGGGGTACTTTTTGCTTATTCGGTGTAGGTACACGGTGAACGCTCCGTGACCCGACAAGAACTGTATTAGGTAGAAAAAGAGGTGTCCATGGGGCCGATCCAGCCACGGTTGGATCTGGGGGATCAGTCGGTGCGTCCACCGACCTCTGTCTCCGTGGTCCCATTCTCTCTGCCACCCGCGCAGGGTTTCTGCCCTACAGTCGTCCCGGTCGGGTGGTACCTCCCTTTGCCGGTCCAGGTACTGTTGACGCCTCTCTCTGGACAGTCATACAATGGGGATAACCCCGGCGATAACCATCACTGCGTCTACGGAAACTTTTCGGTACGCATTAGCTACTCTGAGGGCCCCGACACGCTGTGCCCGAAGTGAGCCCTTGTCTGTTGGTACGCCATGGCTACTCTGAGGACCCTGACACGCTGTACCGAAGTGAGTTCTTGTTTGCTGGCCTTGAGGTCCAGCGCATCTGCTCAAACCTCCGCCCCGTACAAGAGTATCGTGTTCGTCACCCCGACCAGTAATCTCTGTTTGTCTTCCCTCGGCTCGGCGATATTCAGCCAGGAGATTGGATGACTTATGCCGGGCTCGGCGTAGATGTTCGTTGAAGGTAAGCCGAGCGTTGATCAAGACACCGAGGTATCTGACGCTCGGACTAGTAATCGTGGCGCCCTCGACACTCATCTGGAAGCTATCGCCAAAGTTCCTCTGCCTGGTGAGTACCACTATCTCTGTTTTTTCGGCCGCAAGTTAGAGGCCGTGGATCTTAAGCCGCCGTACCACCCTCTGTATGGCCCACTCGATTCTGCGCCTGAAAGCCCCCTCGGCATAGGCTGTTACTATCAGGGCGACGTCATCGGCGAAGCCGACTAATCGCGCACCGGGGGCATCTCTAAACGCAGCAGGGCGTCGCAGATGAGGTTACATAGGTCGGGGCCCATAGCCGACCCCTGCGCAACCCCGGACGCGATAGGCTTTGTTCTCTCGCCCTCTATTGTTTCGTACCGGAGTGCCTGATCCCGGAGGTAGTCTTCAAGGACGTTACAGATGTACTCCGGTACTTGAAACCGATGGAGGGCATTCAGGATGTCCCTCCACAGCGCCGAGTTGAATGCATTCTTGACGTCCAGGGTTATAAGAGCGCACGTCTCCCGCCTCCTCTAAGGTTTGTTCCAGACTTCTTTGACCTGGCCCGTAACCTCCTCTATTGCCGTCACCGTTGATCAGCCCTCTCGGAAACCGAATTGGTTATCCGCGAGGCCAATCCCGAATCCGACCGAAGCCCTAGGCCTCGTACGGATAAGCCGCTCAAAGACCTGGGCAGTGCAATCGAGTATGTACAGAGGTCTGTATGACGACGGGGTGACGGGGAATCTCTTGCCCTTGTCTAAGAGGACTAATTGCTGGATCTTCCAGCACCTGCTGAACATGCCCAAGCGTAAACATGTATTAAACATGTCCAACAGGACGTCGGGCTTTTTCCTCGCGAGTACCTTGAGGATTTCGTTGGGGATCCCGTCTGGTCCCTGTGCCTTTCGGCCCGCTAATCCCTGCGACGCCATAAGTAGCTCCGTCTTGGTAAATGGCGCAGCCCTTTCATCTATGTTGAGTTGGCGGCTCTCCCATACCGGGTGGTCGGGGAAGAGGGAGTCGACGATGTTGCACATCGTCACGGGATCCATAAGGGCGACCGGGGCAGAGTCTCGAAATCTCTTGGTAGTTATCTGGTACCCCAGCCCCCATGGATCCCTGTTTATATCCTTCCTCAATCCGACTACATCTCCTTTTACTTTACTCGATGGCTCTCACCAGGGCTTTTCTCGTGGTTTTGTAGAGCGCCTCCGCAGCAACATCCCGGCGTAGGGATCTCGTTGCTTTCCGCCGCTGGTGGAGGCACGCCGCACACTGGGGCCATACGGATTTTTTGGTTCAAAACCACCTAGAGGTCGCAATTCTCAACGAAATCTCAAAATTTTTGTTTAGGAACATTCGTTATCAAATATCGAAGAGCCCTACGAAGCCTGATTTTCCAAAAAATTAACCTATAAATCTAAGGAGTCATATAATCCTATCACATTAACCAATCAATTCAATTTTTGACCTGCAAATCCCAAAAATACGATAAACCTTTAATTTGTAAGCCCTTTACTCGTGAACTGTTGACCTTTGATCCAGTAAGCCATGCACTCATAAACTCTAAACCTATAAGCCCTAACCTCATAAGTCTTAAGGGGGTCTTACACCTAGTGGCTTCTGAGGCCAAAATCAGCTATAAAAAAGAGAAAAATGTTATTTAAACCACATACAATGTATATCCTAAAAATATACACTATTTCTGACAGAATGGCCCAAGACTTAATCTGTAGACCAATTTTATGAATCAAGGTTAAGAGAGCACGTGTCAAGGATTTATAAATTGAAGTTTTACAGCATTTTTGGGAATCACAAGCGTAAATTTTGGGGTTATAGGTTATAAATTAGGTTTATAGGTTCATATTTTCAAAATTAGGCTTCGTAGCGGTCTTTGGTATTTTGTCACAAAATTTCCTGTTTTTAAATTTTCAAATTCGGTTGAGAATTATGACCTCTAGGTGGTTTTGAAGCTTTCGGCCCCAGTGTGCGCCGTGCGAAGCTCGCCAATTTCGGAAGTCCACCAGTATGCCAGCCTCCGAAAGGGCCTGACGGCTTTTCGCGACATACTGGAATTACACCACCCAGATATGAGGCGCACATTTCCGTCGATCAAAGCCTCAACCGACTCTCTACTATTATATAGTGTCAAATCGGCCGGCTGCGGAGCAGTCTGTAATCCTTGGTGGAGCGCAGCTTTGTCCAGCCGCGCGGTGTTCCACATTTGGCCGCCCGCCTAGCTGCGACAGGCGGGTTCGCGCACCTTTCCTGGATGGTATACGTCACGTACTGGTGGTCGCTCGCCGTGTAATCCTCCAGGACCCTTCAGTCCCGGATTCTACAGGCAACTGATAGCGACGCTAGCGTGACGTCGACTATCGAACCCCTTGTACCTGGCCGGCGGAACGTAGTTACGCCTCCGGTGGTGAGGACAATGAGGTCAAGCCTTGCGGCCATTTCCAGTACAGCCTTTCTCTTAGAGTCAGTCCCGTCGGGGCCCCAGTCAGTAGCCTTGGCGTTAATGTCTCCGGTCACAACCAGTTCTCCTCCGAGACCTGTGATGGAGTCCTCTAAAGAGGCAAGCCTCGCCCTGAAGATGCCCATCTCGACGTTTGGCGACAAATAACAGCTGATCCAGATCCTTTGACCGCACCTGATCCAGCCCTTTGATCGGTGACCAGGAACTTGGCTCGGCTCTGGATATTGATGACCGCCATACCCGTGTGATCTCTGAAGCAAAACCAGTTTTTCTTGTTCCTGTGCTGTTCACAAAGGATGAATAGGTCCGCGTTATGGTTCCGGGAAAACTGGTCTAGCAGGTCATGCGCCAACCGAGATCCCCTCAAGTTAGCTTGAAGTATGATCGCCATTACGACTGGTCGCGACGGCCCGTGGTGATTGATGCGGATAGTCTCACGCTGGCTAGGCGATTGCCCCTTAAAGCTTTTGGGGAGAACCACACCTCCAAATTTTCGGGTGCTACCTCTCCTAGGCTCTTCTTAAGGACTGTCTCTACCTCCTCCTTTGTGGAGGTCGTAGTGACACCCTTTATCTCTACGACGAGCTGGGGGATGAGGGTCTTGACGGAAGCGTCTTCGCCCACGACATCGGTGACTGCTCTTTCAAACTGTGCCCGAGCTTTTAGGTCGGTTTTGCCCAGTTCTACCAGCACGCCACCTTTCTTCGTCTGGCGGATGGCGCGGACATTGACTCCCATTTCGTCTATGTCCACGCTCGCCGTGAACTTCGTGAGGACCTCCGCATAGGTTTTGGTTCCGGCAGGCGTGCCCAGCACAGCGGGAGGTTTTTGCTTGCCATATGTCCTCTTTGGCTTGACAGTCTTTTTCTCCGCCTTGTTCTTTTCGTTCTTCTTCTTTTTTTTCGATTTTTTGGAAGTCTATTTGGTCCAGCCCTCCTCCGTCTCTCCATTCCCTTGAGGCTCATTGTCATTGACGTTGTTTCCCTCCTGCTGTGGATCCCTGGTCGCTGGTGGTGATTTGTTATGTTCCCCCAGCTACCACTTGCCACCTGAGCCAGGTAGGGGTGGCCCGTCAGGGGGGGGGGGGGGGCTCATCGTGGGAGTGCCCATGTTGGCCACCACAAAGGGAGGGGCTACAAAAAGAACCCACAAGTGCGCACCCGTTTTTGCTTTCTTCTTCTCGTTCGAATGGGTGGATTCCTCGGGGCTCGGCGTGTTTTGACGTAGCCTCTTTCTCTCCGTAGAATGATCTCGGCACCTCGCCTAGATCTTTTCCAAGATGTATGACGATTTCTCGATTCCATCTTTGATCTCCTTCTTGGTATTGTCATGCCTAGAGATGAGCTTTGTCAGCTCCTTGAAAGTCTGGCACAGCTCATCTAATCACCCTACAACACCTCCTTATGGCTTGAGGTGCTACTACTAGTAGTAGAACCGTCGCCGTCACGGCTTTGCTTATCTTTTGTCATTACTCCTTTATCTGTTTTATGCCTACCTTTGCTGGAGATTGGCATTTTCTGCTGGCTTATTGTCATTGAATAGTGTACTCCCCCCACCCAAAAACAAAATCTGCGGGGCCTGCACCGACCACTCGGGCTTTCACCCAATCGAAATCGATTGTGGAGTTCCCCCATTATTGGGGGTACCCACTTGAGGTAATACGTCTGTCTCGTGCACTAATTCCATGGTTGGTTTGAATTCGGGGTTCCTTCCCCTAGCTAGTTTTAGTCCACCCCGGGTAATTTATTTCCCCGGTGCCCTTCATATCTGACGAGCTTCCTCCTATCCGCCACCTGGGGAGGCGCCTGATGCGAGACTAGCAACTCGACACGGGTGCGTTGGAAAAGTGCAAGGTCGCGGTCTATCCAAGGTGGATGTTTCTTTTTTGGTATGATTGTTTGTTGAGGTATAAGTGTGTCTATAGAATACGTTAAGTTGTTTGAAAGTTGAGTTAGCATGTCGGTCAGATCTGACGCAGAGTCGTACGACGACCAATCACAGCTCCTTAACAGGGTATCGAGTTCTGTGGCATCTATCTTACTAAAGGCCCTGTAGGTAAAGGACTCACAGGGCACTGACGGTGTGAATCTGTTAAGTGTCACCTTTATGATATTGTGGAGGTTGTGATATGGCGCCGGTTGATTCTCCTGTTCGGTAATCGTGTCGTTACAGTCAACGAGTATAACGTCTATCCACGTGCTAGGCATGGCGGCGAAGTGAGTGGGCCCGTGATCGACTACCTTCAAGATTAACTCGCTAGAAATGTCCAATAGTCGAGTCGCGTCGTTTGAGGGCTGTAAAAGATTTGCGTTTAAGTCGCCCATAATTGCTATTGTAGTCTCCAGAGTACATCTTTAGGTGGTCAGTAAAAAGTTGCGTAGTCGAATAAGAGGCATCAGAGGGTCGGTAGACCACAGATACGAGGACTAGGTCGGTCTTATTAATATTAACATACCCCAGGATGTACTCTGTAGTATATGGTTTGTACGTCACAGTAGTATCTGATATAGTAAGTATAGTGACCCTGTATGAGTCACGCACATACATGGCCATACCATCGCCACGCGTATTGCGGTCCTGTTTGATGAGCGAGTAACCTTTGATCACAACCACTGAATCATCGATACGCGGACTCAGCCGTGTCTCCGCCACACCAAATATGTTGTAAGATGGATTATCGGCAAGGTACTGTCGAACCTCCTCAATGTGTGCTTTGAGAGAGCCGGCATTGAGGAAGCCTGCCCTTAGCCTCTTTTCAGAGCTCGTGCGCTCACTCCTAGCCCTCTGAGGTAGTCATGCGGATTCGCTTGGCTCGGTAGAGATAGTGACAGCGGTCGCCTGCATAGTCGCGGGCTTAACATATAAAGTTAAGTGATTATACTCCCGCGTGCGGTCTCGAAGCAATCGATTATCCCTCTCCCTCTTTGCGCGATATAATAATCGCCGTATGATTTCGTATAAAATTATTAAAACGACGCGACGCGGGCAATGCATTACTATACATACGATCGCTATGTATACATCGCGTGTGTATTCGCACACAACGGCCGCGATTGCGTACGAACTAATCACGTAATTGACGCAGCGCGAGTCGGCTGTGCTCGTATTCATTAGCGTCGGCGCGTGAACGACGCAAAAAAAACGGTATAATACACAGGGAGAGGGAAAAAAACCAGCAGCTACGTAATCGAACGAGACAGGCGCGTACGCGTGCGTGATTCGACACATCCCCTTGAGGCGGGAGAAATTAGCGCTCGCACAACACGCAGCTGCAGAAAAACTCGCGCTCGCTCTCTCTCTCTCTCTCTTTCGCACGCGAAGACAAACCAGCGAGAGCGATCATCATACGACGATGTCGCAAAAAGCGCACCTGTACAGCGCCACTCTTAAAAAGCCATATTTTCCACGGCTCTCTGTCGCGTGACTGTACGCAAATAAAGGAACGCGTCGTCGTGCGGCACTTTTTGCCCGCCCTTGTCGCACTTGTCTCTCCTCCGCGGAGAGCGGATCTTTCTTACGTGCGCGGTAGCAGCAGCAGCAGCAGCAGGCTGCATTCAGCCGAAAACTCGATAAAGCGCTGCTGCTCCACACACACATACATACATGCGCACATTCATCTGGTGCAGAGGAAAAAGGCTTCATTCGCGGCACGTCATCCTCTTCCGAGATCTATCGGATATACGTCGGAGAGTTACATACGGGACGACCGTGAAAGAGTTCGCGCGTACACAGTTTCGCCAACTGACTGACACACTCTCTCTCTCTCTCCCCCCTCTCTCGTTTATGTCAATTTCGTTGAAGCCTCCATTTTTTTTCCTCACGCTCGCGCGCGCACCCTCCCACTCGCCTGCAATTTTCCTGCGCGCTCGCCCCCCTCGTTTGTTGCTTCCCCTCCTAACAGAGTTGTGTGACTGCGTAGGCCTCCGGTGCCTATCAATTAATTTTTCTGGAAAAAAAGAGAGCGAGGGCAATGTATAGTGGTGGCGAAGTACATATATATAGCGCTCGCATCGTGGTGTATAAGGTCGTCGCTGTGTGTGTCATTTAGCCTTTGCCTCCTCCTCGAAAAATTCGTCTTTCGCGCGAAACTCGCGCATAGTGCACACACGCTATACTTGTACATTACTCTCTCTCTCTCTCTCTCTCTCTCTCTCTCTCTCTCTCTCTCTCTCTCTCGCTCTCTCTTTCTCTCTGGCACGCGGGCGTTGGATGTGTAGCGAGTGATCGATGCTTTCATACATAAATGCATGAGGCCGACGATCCGCCGACGACTTTAAAGCCCCCCCCTCCCCCCGATATTCCCGCCCGTTTACGTCGAACACGCGAGAGAGTGGGAGAGAGCGGATGAGCAACGAAATTTCCTTTTCCACTCGTGCGCGCACGTGCGAGTGTGTTGTACGCCAGGTATACGTACGTATAAGGTACCTACGAGGCGTCGCTTTTCATCGGATATGGACGCTAGCTTAGGCGGAAGCGTCGGGTGCACGCGCGACCGAGTGAAAGCATTAGGCAAAATGGGATGCGAGAGAAAGAGAGAGAGGGAGAGAGAGAGGGTCTATACGCTGTTGTATGTATGGTGGCGAAGAAGCAAGCAAGCGACCGAGCGAGCTCTTTTTTGGGAAAACTATTAGCGGCCAGCGAGGACGCGGGATATTTGTTTTCTTTGAGGTTTTTTTTTTTATTCAAAGGACCACACGACAAAGCATCGTAGTTGGATGGCTGGGGAGGGAAAAAAAGTTCGGGGATTTGGACTTCCGATGCATGTGTGTATATGTATCTGTGTAAGTGCGCGTGTGTGCTGGCTAACAACAATGTGAAAGTGCAAAAAGTGAAAATAATGTTAAGATGGATGTAAGCTACAGCGTTGGGAAGTATTTTTATAATTCATTCTTCGCTTTATACGATCAATAGAGCACGTAAACAATGCAACTTTCATTAATTAAACATTTTGCCAGTTTCTGCATTTTTATTTGTCAATTCATAATATAATGAATAATTGTTATTTTGAAATTTTAAAAAACTTAACAGTATAATACTACGAGAAATAATGAAATTACAGTGGAATTATATGAATTCGGTAAAAGATTTATTATAAATATAATTTTATTAAAAATATAATAAGTTGTAAAAGGGTTTATGCACGTTTAATAAAATAAATAATTTAACAGTTTTTAAATTATTCAAAAATAATTAAAAATATTCAAAAAATATGTTTAGGTTTTTTGATATATTACATTCGGTTCAGAAAATTTCTATCTATAATATACTTGTATCTGAAAACGGTGCCTAAGTAGTAAGGGCAAAGCTTTAAACAGACATACTGTAATTGTCACCAATGTTTATACATTTTCTCCTTGTTCCTCAACTCATCATCAACACTATTGCTTCAAATTGCACTCAACTAATAATCCCCAAATTTTTAGACTCAAAATACCTCACGACAATGTTGAAAAGCCCCGCAGACCCATTGAACCTATCTCCCAGTCCCACCACCTCCACCACCACCATTATTCGTCATTTTTATATTTATACAGTCGCGACGACAGCGTCGACCCCGCGGCTGGCATTCGAAAACATTCGGCGCGCAACATATTTACCCTGCGTCAAAAAATGCGAGAAAGCCGCCGCCCCTCGCCCCCTTTGTGGATTGTGCAAATTCAATATATAGAAACGTCGCACACATACACACCCATTCGCGACGCTTGCTGCTGTTTGCTCTTCCTCTTAGCCCGAATGGTACTCGCGCGCGGCAGCAACAGCAGCAGCCGTATGCACGCGGCAGATGGAATCTCAATACGCGAACGGAAACGACTAACGAGTCGCCGGACGTCCGTTCTGATACATACACGACATTGAAATGCGCGCACCCGCGCGCGCGCGAGGCGTGTGAGGGGGAGAAAAAAAAGTTTCCCGGTAAAAACGTTAGCGCACGAGCTTTTGTTTCGGGTATATACACGCGGAGGAGAGAGGTTTTCGTTCACACTCGAATTTTTCGTTTCTTTCGATTTTACGGTTATTTGACTGCGTCGAATTACTCTCTCCCTCTCTCTCTCTCTCTAAAGTTTTCGTGATCATCGATACATCGGTGAAAGAGAGAATATGTGTGTGTGTGTGCGAGCGCGAATTTTTCCGCACGCCTTTTCGCCGCGGGCACACGGCACGAATAGAGCTGCGTATAACGTGCAGACTTTTTGCTGTATTACGGGTATACGTATTTGTTGGTATTGAAAATGTAATCCGGTGAGCTTTCCAAAAATGTTGTATTGAATTTTGTTGAATTATTTAAGGATATATATTTCATTATTTATGCGTAAGCGATGAACGGGTTCAGATTTCTCTCGTTATTTAAATTAAAAATTAATGAATATTTCAGCTTGATTTTCGAAGAATAAACAATATAAAATTGTTGAAATATTAAAAAATAATCAGAAAAAAGTATTTTGATATACAGATTATACATTATACATTTTCCGTCTTTCTACCATCCTAACGAGATAACAAAAAACCCTTTTCCTATAAAATCAGCCCGCCGCAATCCGTTAAAAATCCATCACAGAAGGTATTGCGCGAGAGCAAACCCCATCACACAAGCCCCACCTACATAAACGAGAAAAAGATTTGGTAAGGTTAATGCGAAAATTGGATCAGAAATCATAAAGCACATCTGTCGCGCGCTTTAGAGCTCAAGAAAATTGACAATAAGCGCGAGAACGCGCGCGCACGCGACAAAAGTTCAAAGGTGAATGCTCTATCTCTTTCTCTCCCTTTCCCTCTCACTTCCGATAACAAAGAGCATACGCGCTCGCGCTTCGGGACGTCTTCGGCAATCGCTTTCACGGAGGATGTAGGAGAAGAAGAAGAAGAAGAAGAAGAATAAAAAGAAAAAGAAGGAAAGAAAAGAATAAAACGAAGGATAAGAAGCGCGTAAGACGGGAAGAAAAGGCGAGGAGCACGTGCCAGCCGCCGCCCGTCAACCTTATTATAAATAATACAGTAGACGACGTAATCGCTTTCTAAGCGACGACGACACGACGACGTCGTCGGTGAGGGCAGCGGCTCTTTCTTTCCCCGGCGGGACCGTAAAAGTCTCCCCGGCGAGTATCCTCAGAGGTGCGCGTCCACCTTTAACTGCCTTAATGACCGCGATATACGTCAACGCTCCTCTTCTCTCTCCTCCACGCGCTGCTGCAATTTCGAGACGACGACGACGAGTCGTCGCGCATTTTTCTTCCAAACTGCAGGCGCACACGCCTTTCAGCATCGTCTTAACGCCCGCGGGGCTGTGAAAAAATTTCAAAGTGCAGAGGAAAGAGGGGAGGAGAGTAGAAAGATAGATGGCCCAGCGCGAGAAATAAACATCACGCAGGTGAAATCACAAGGAGGAGCAAGAGAGAGAGAGACAGCGCGTATATATAAGGTATACGCTCGTCGCGGAATTCCTTTCTCTCTTCTTGCCGCTCTCCACGCTTCTTTTTTATTATCGCAGGGCCGTAAGGGTATAATACTGGCGAGAGATGCGACGACGACGACGACGACGCGCGCGCGTATACACGAGAAGAGCAGCGCCGCCCGAGGAGAGTAATATAATATCTTATTGTTAGTCATAGGCATCTCTGACGCGTAACGGCTTTTCGAAAATTTCGCGCGCACTTTTATAAACATTCCCCTCGCCCTCTTGCTTCTTTCTCGGCCTTGATATATGGATACTTTCGTAGAACGCGTTCGCTCTTTCTCTTTGTGTACCCTCTCTTTTCCACTCCCTCGCTCTCTCTGGTGCAATAAAAGTTTGATTAATGTATTCCGCTATTAAAGCGGCCGGAGCGCTTTCTTTTTGTATTTCGTTGATGCGAGCGACCGCCCCCGCTTTAATTAACAGATGTTAATCTGCTCGTAAGAAAGTTTCAACTGGCGAACTTTTTCCCACGCCCTCACGAGCGCGCAGTTAACGTTTTAAGCGTCGCGCGCGCTCGCGTAATATTTCGCCCGGATTTATGCCGGTTTCGAATAAATTCTGAATTCCCGGGGAGTTAAAATCGCGCGCGCGCACGCGAAACAAAACAAACTCAGCGCTGGAAAAGGGAAAAGAAGATGAAGTTTGAGCTCTAGCGCGCAGGGTATGGTCTCTGGGACGAGGAAAAAATTCAGAGTGTGCGAAATACATGTAAAATATTGCAAGCGCGGAAAATAAATAAGCGCAGGGGTAGAGTCTGTTAAATGCGGCATAGCAAGCGTGTAAAATGTTTTTGATAAGTGAAAATAGCGAAAATTGCGACGGGGTTTGCTTTCACGGTTTTTACCGCAGCGTTACATGTTGATTTTCATAGAATATTACAGGTGATAATTACAGGTAGCTTGGTGTCTGTTGTGTGACGAGTATAATGCAGATTGTTTCCCAGGAAAATTTATAAACAATATGTGGTTGTTTCAAATATATTTCTATTCAATGCTTTTATAGTACATTTCGACACGGGTGTCGAATATTCCACCTAAATAATCGACTTACGCACTAGTTTCGAACGGTATTTTATACCACGAGCGCCGAAAAATCATATCAAAGTTGTGATTTTGAGCTTAGAGTGGTATAAATTAATATTATTCAATTGGTTCGTTATTTTGCGCTTATATATTTACTGAAAATTCTGCTGCGCGCGAATAACAATCCGCCTATTGACTTTAATTATGTCTATTGCTTTTCACGTAAATTAACAATGGTATTTTTGAAATTACTAGCCATCTCTAAGAGCGCTTTGCGCGCCGTAATTTTAGCAAGCCTTCGCGCCAATTTTGTTTTTGTAACCTATTACTCCCACGAACAAAATCACGAATAAATTGATATCACAACAAATCCATAATTTTTTAAAGATAGGAAATAATACTGCTATCATAGAATTGTACAATCTGATTGATTTTCTAAGAATCCCTCTAAAATATTTTGAATAAAATATTTTACATTCGATTTTTGGAAATACTGCGAGGCATCAGCGCGCAGGACGACGCGACGCTCGGCGACTCTTTTCCTGTCCACTGGCGGATCAACATCGTGGAACCAACCATGGAGATTTTGCAGTAACGATCGTCCGCTCGCGTTCGTGCCATTTTGCACTAGAGTTCCGAGAGTGCCTTTTCGCCCGTGTAATACATTTATTGTTACCTAAATTAATTAGGCTTTTGCACCTTTTTATCAGTATAATTTTACCATAATTTACTTCGTCTCCGTTTTTGCCTATGTAGCCGATCACACGGATTGAGAAAGCGATAAGGCTTGCGAATTTATTGTAATTTGGAGTGCGATCTTGCCTACTTTGAGGCTGTAGAAATGCGCCAGGATCAGGGTGGCCAGGTGGCAATTCTTTGTCTTACTTACTCTCAAAAAACGTGACGTCATTTACATGTGAGTGAAAAGGATAGAAGGTCGCCAAATGGTCACTCTGGCCACGATGCCTTCATGCCTGCATTTATTGTAAAAACTTAAATCGTCGGACTTATTGTCACGCAAAGTATTTTAGATTATTAACTTTGTAAACGCGTGACCCGCGACGAATAATGGTAAAGATGGATTTGCAAGTTCATGTTTCTATTTGTTAATAATATTCATTTCTTGTAAGTTATTCTATTTTTAAACTATCTTTTACCGAAAGAAAATTTATATTTTATTGCCTAGGAAGGATTGCAAATTTTACTTCATTAGTGCCTATAGTATTAAAGAATCAATATTATTTAATTATCGATTTGTGATTATTTCATCAATGTTTTTGCATGTTTGTGTTGTGTTTTCAAATCGAGATGGCTCGTGCTGCCGGAACTCGCTCCTTTGCGACTTTATAAGCTGCCGGGCGTAATTATTACCTCTCTTATTATAGTATTTAATTTAAATAAATGTTCGCCTCGAGAGACACTGTTCGTGTGCGCATAGTTGAACTTTAATTTACAGTGCCTGGTGGGCCTGTATGTCGTAATATACCTTCCGCATTACGACTTATTCATATCATAGTTAATTGTGCTGACTACTTTTAGTCTTTACCTTATTTGCCTTTTGTAGCAAACTATTATTATTATTTGTTTACCAAATATAACGGGAGAAATTATAAATTATAAAAAAACAATTATTATAATCTCCATTAAGTGAAAATAGATAATAATATTATTTTTAAGAAATTATCCGATATTTCCTAAAATGTAAAATTTGCTCCGACATATAAGAAATTTTTCAAACTTTCGTCTTTCCACGGCACATGATGCTTTCCGACTGAAAATTAAAACAAATATTCCTGATTCCATTTTACGTTACAGACATCAACAGCTTTGCCTTCGGTTATTTTAATCACGAGTTATTAGCATTTGGCTAACCTGCCACCTATGCCTACTTGCCCCGGCCTCCCCAACATCTAATTCCGCAAAGAAGATTTTTCTCATTTTATTCATCACAAAAATATACAATTTTTTCAATTTTCCAAATTTTTTTTCAATATTTCTAACCCTATTCGGAAATCGCATTCAAAATAAACACCGCATTCAATAACCGCGCACGCCGCTAATGAAATCAACAATAATTGGGCAGCAGTCAGACGACCAGCACCAGCACCACCATCGCGTCCTTCTCCCTCGCGCGCGAGCAAACAGGTACTCGGGAGATTCATAGACCTATTAATGACCAATAACACGATAATAACCCGGGGAGAATCGTAAAGCCCAGAGACCGTCTCTCGGCCTTGCCTAACGCACGCGCGCGAATCTCGCAGACGCATTCGGCCATTATCGGTCTCGGCTCTCGCCCGTTACAGATCAGCCAACCCCACCACCATCAGAGAGAGAGTGAGAGAGGGTTTACCGTGCACCAACGACGAGTACGACGACGACTACGACGACTGCGCTGAACGTTTAATCGCCCCCTCCTTGCTTCGGTACGCATCATTTGATTCTCGGACTCGGGAGCGAGCCAGCTAGCAGCACACAAACAGCGTGTCCGGGAATTTGCTTATTGTGTCCTTCCCTTCGGTGGGGGATAGAGAGAGAAAGAGAGAGAGAGAGAGAGAGAGAGAGAGAGAGAGAGAGAGAGAGAGAGAGAGAGAGAGAGAGAGAGAGAGAGAGAGAGAGAGAGAGAGAGAGAGAGAGAGAGAGAGAGAGAGAGAGAGAGAGAGAGAGAGAGAGAGAGAGAGAAGACACGACCACGACGAGTTTCGGAGGTGCGCCGGCCACGCTCGTCCCCGGGAATTTGCGTTCCAAGTGATAATGCGGGGATAGCGATGTAATGGGATTTTGAGGAGCTTTCGATTGTGACGTTGAATTCGCGGGTGGTAATTGTACGGTGGGTTCACAACTATTTTATGGTTGGTAAAATTTAAATAAATTTTGGTTTGTAATAAGGGATGATGAATTTTAATTTCTTGAACGCGGATTGTAGTGGACGCTGCATTATTTACGTTGATATGTCAAATGATATAATGATGGCCCTATATTATATTCAAACGAACAGATGGCTAATAAGTTCGTATAGTTCGCTTGACTTAATTGGTTCAGAATGTCCGCTCTAACCGTATTTGTACAGCCATTTCAATTAGTAGAAGAGAAGATATTTGGTTTGTTACTTGAGTTTAGGGTGTATTAGAATAGTATAGCTCTTTCGTCATACGCACATAAATTCTTTGTTGCAGTAACTACAATAAATTATTTGATAGATTTATATCATTAATAGTGGAATCTATTTCTTATCGCTGTTTTAATAAATCCTGCTTTAATACCATGAAAAGACAACATTAAAACAACAAAGTCATAGAATAATAATGCATATACCTACTTATCAAAACTAGGGAATATTTGATAAGCAGATATTTTTCATTTTATTAATTCAAGAAATGTACTTTAAAAATTTTATTAATAAAAAATATGCAACAGTCGTAAATGGTAATTAATTTTAAATACTTTCAGGATACTCTTCGTATATCCGTTAAATTTCAGCCCAATACCTTTTTCATTCGTGAGTTACGCGTGACGCAAAATTACGTTACTTTAAAATCACATTATTCCTCTAAAATTACTTCAAGCGTAATGTAAAACACATGAATCTAAAGCAAATTGTGAGTTCGTAAAGAGTATACCTGCATTAGTTATTTATTTTTCAAAAGAATAGTTTATTTGAAAAAAAAAAAAAATATATTTGAATCTCGAATATTAATTTTTTTAAATTAAATTTTTTTTTTATATATTTGTCTTAAGATCACCATAACATTTGTAATATGAAATACGCGTCCTATTCCCTCTTTACGAGGATTATGCGCACAAAATTATAACTGAAAACTTTTTCTTAATAAAGGCTTTATTTCTTTAACTTTGTGATCAGTGTCAGTACAAATCACGACTGACTCGTGAAAGCTTCGCCGCCAACGCTTCGCCTCCGCTATCGCTCATTTGTTTTTTTCTTAAATTTTGTTTTTGGCGCTGCGCGTTTATTTCAGCTCACTCTCACTCTCATATTCTTCCTCTCTCCCTCACTCTCTCACTCTATTTTGTCTGTGGACTTTTGCCTTTTTCTATCCGTCCGCGAGAAAGCCTCTTTGCTATCTCGCCCCGTGCCCATCCAATTATGGATCTTCAAGATCCGGGGAGAGAAAATGCGGCCACGGACGATCCTCTTCGATCGCCGCGCGCGCGATGCACACGTCCAATTTCACCGTGTTAGGTCATTTTACATAACAAAATTCACAATATTATTGGTACGGGAACACATCCATAGGTAAAAATTTGGGGTAAAAATAGAAAAATTTATAGTTATTACAAATTTCTAATATAATACGCCAAAATAATTTTTTTCTATTTTCTCAAAATTTTTATTTGGTAAACAAATCTACTTAATATTATTCTTTTGACTTTGAAATTGAACACACTTAACTTTAGGATATGTGTCATATACCTGCATAGCTTGATATCTTCTTCCATTCGAGTGATACGTCATACAAAAGTTTACCACATACGAAAACATCGAACATTGAGATTTGAAACTTTTCACCGTTACAAAGCATTCTCTTTCAAATAAATCACTGTTTTACCGTGTATATTAGAATTTCTAAAAATAAGAACATTAATTTCGTAGTCAATAATACAAATACCCACATTCACATATGCGGTTCATAAAAATAAAAAAATTCGATAAAATGGTGTACATTATTTAACAAAAATATTATTGTCCGTGTATGCTATATGTACCTGTATGTTCGCAAGGGCTTAAAAAAACTACAAATGAAAAAAAGTCGCCGAAAAAACATTTGCCATAAGATTCTTTTCTCGTATATTATATAAGAAAATTATATAAGAAAATTTAATTGGAATACCGCAATAACATTTTACTTTGAAGTAAAAGAATCAGAGAATTTAATTATAATTTACTTCAGTACCCTAGTAGAAATAACTCTACTGAAATTGGGCAAGAAGTCAGTAAATGGACATGAAAAATGGCTAGTTTCTAGATCGTGTTGGAATGGTTTTTGCAATCATCCTCTCTCATTTAATGGATTAACCATAAACAACAAATTTTTTAACTTAATTTCTGTAGTGATTTGCACTTGTACTTAAAAGTATTTATTTGCAACAGATAGTTTGTTACGACGTTAACAATAAATAGTGGTAAGAAATTTTTGTTACACACTGTCTCAGAAAATATTTATGAAAATATTAATTTTGCCATCTGATTGTGTCTTTCTCGCCCTCGCCAAATTAAAAGACTTATTAACCGGGTTTTTTCTTAATATTAAAAATGGCGTGATAGCGTCGTGTTTTTGCCAGTTTCATTAGCTTAAAACTATCTAAAAACAACTTGTTTGCGCGGGGGGCGGGGGGGTCCAGAGTTTCGATGATTCACTATAAAATTGAAGTCAACTATAGATGTTTTTCAGTTCGACAAATGATAATGCAGATTGTTCTTAATTTCGAAATTCTAAATTACGAAAATCATATTTACGAATGTAACACTTCACCTACTGTCCAAAACATCGAATTTCATTAATAGAATTTTAATAGGGGTACAATATAGATACTTCGAAATAAATCATTAGAAACAGCTTATATTTGCTTTGAGATCGTATTGATAAAATTCGATGTTTTGGACAGTAGGTGAACTGTTACATTCGAAAATATGATTTTCGTAATTTAGAATTTCGAAATTACGAACAATCTGCATTACCATATGTCGAACTGAAAAACGTCTATAGTTGACTTCAATTTTATAGTGAATCGTCGAAACTCTGGACCCCCCCCCCCCCGTTTGCGCGCCATTTTTTACTCCAATAAATGTTCAAGAATGATCAGAAAAAGCGTTTCATCGATGGCAAAAAACTGTACTTATTCTTTCGCCATTTCGAGTCTGGCTAGTCATTTTTCAGTTAAGAAAGGTGATCAATTTTCACCAGGGTATAAATGAATTATAATTCAATTTTCCCGTATCGCAGTTTAAATTTAGTAAATACAACATTTGTAATGCCAAATGCAATTCCACCCTTTAATTCTTAATACAACAGAATTTTTTTATAATTTTCACATGCTATGCAGCACTTTTGAATAATAAAATTGCCGGGACGAAATATATATGCAAATACAAAATAAACAACGGCACTCGCATTTCCAATTAGTTTTGCTAAAATTAAAGTTAAAAATGCGAGAAAAAATAATTGTTATTAGTCAGAGTACGCGCGCGCGCATTTGATATTTTTAATTAAAAACATTATTTATTTACCGTGAGACGCTTGCTTGAATTCCAATAGCAATTTAATTTTGCCATCAAGAACGAAATCGATGCGCAGTTAAAATCGTACATATTCGCACTCGTTCCGGCGCGCACCGGCGCATGCATTTTCAGCCTACCATGCGCGAGATTAAATTGTGTCATAATAAATTCAAAACATCAGCGATACATACATATATACATAATAAAACGAACACACACAAGAAATTTTCGACCACTTTAAATACATATCCATCTCTGATTAAAATCACCCCCATAAAGCAATCATCACCGAATCATCGTCAAAATTACTCCCCATATATCCTTTGAATGTTTCAAAATGTCAAAATCCATCCAAGAGAGGAACTCTCACAAACGAATTTCTATTGGGCGCGAGCGCGGAACATGATTGCGTACACACAGAGAAAAGAAAATCTTAACTGTTAACGAGCGGACGTTTGGATATGGACAAATGGATTGTTCATTTATAGTTAGAGAAATTCATTAACAGTCAAGTCACGCATCGTTTGAGTAAACAAATCAAACTTAATTGTTAACGAACTTGTCTAATTATAAATGAACATTCCATCTGTCCATATCCAAACGTCCGTTCCTTAAGGTGGCTCATGCGTTTGGTGCCGTATCAAGTCGGGGCCCCGCAAAGGGCTTCTTTATTATTGCCAAATTAAGTTAACGTATTTTAGGTAAATTTATTGTAAATAACTTCTAAATGTTCAAACAAAAGAAGATTTTATAAATAAGTAAAAACTTTGCTAATTTGTCGCTACATTTATATGACTGGTCGCAGTGCGCATGCGCAGTAGCACATTTGTAACGTTTATTGTTAATATCTTTTTTGTTTGATCGTTAACCTATAATTCTGATGATATCATTAGATTCTTCACAAAAAAATCTTTAATTTCATATATTGTACATTAAAAACTGCTTTTTTACAAGTTACTACGAAGCAATAAACTGTTCATTCCCATAAGGTTATGTGTTAAACGTACCTATTTATAAACTCAGTTTTTTCGATAATTTGGTCGTTGACCTACAATTTTCTTAGTAGAGATCGAAAGTTTAATGTTTAAAGAACATATTTCTTAAGTTTAAGATGTATCTGCTTTTTTATAAGAAATCGCATGAGCCACCTTAACAGTAAAGATTTTCTTTTCTCTGTGCACTGAGAAAAGTAATTACTTAATACAAAGCAATGATTCATTTGTGCTACGAAAATCTTGTGATATTTGTGACAAATTCCCACTCATTAACAGTTAAGAAATATGAGTTTCCGGGATGAAGATCTGCTAACCTAAAATGTTAGGTTGGGCACATTGCAATTACGATTACTATAGGAATCTTCGTACTTTATTTAGCTATATGTATTTGAACTAAAACGTAATCTATAAAACACTTTTATCGTGCATTCACAAGTTATGTCATTCACCTGAGATCCGAATAACATATTATTCAGAAGTAATGCAGAGCACGAGCAGCGTAGCGCTAGTATACGGATTTCAAATAACCATTACTCAAATGTTAATGAATATTCAATTAACGAATCTCATTTGATGTAAAGAATCACTTTTTTCTGTGTACAGTGTTCGTTGATTACGTCAATTGTTTATTCCAGATGATAGGGCAGCCTGTGTGTGTGTGTGTGTGTGTGTGTGTGTATGTGTGAATGTGTGTGCATGTAAATGTGTGTGTATGTGTCTGTACAGGGCAAGGTGTCTGTACAGGGCAAGGGCAGCGAAATGCCAGCGCGAAGCACATTCAAAGTGTGCGCTTTACTCCCCGGTCGACTGTATTCTAAAGAGAGGCAGAGGTAGGTAGTCTCT
The DNA here is from genome assembly GCA_036365515.1 of Torymus aiolomorphi. NCBI lineage: Eukaryota > Metazoa > Arthropoda > Insecta > Hymenoptera > Torymidae > Torymus > Torymus aiolomorphi. Next base: position 134,117,038 of record CM070877.1, read on the forward strand.
CAAAACGAGCCTTGTCGAACATATTCAGCCGGCGCTGCGCGGTACGTGAGTCCGGGGCCAAAGGGAAATGCACAGCCTCTGCGAGATAGCAAACGGCAGCCTCCACCGCTGGTATCGCAACCATTAATAAGCCGGGGAAAATAACGGCGGAACACTCGGAAGGGAGGAAGGCCCCTACTTTTCCGCCTCTGTCTTTCCGTCTTTCCGCGCGCGCGTGCGGTTCCTTCACTCCCTCCTTCTAATTTTCCGCGAAACTCTCGAACTGCTCTGTCGACTTTCCCCTGAGCGTGAAGTTCGTGTGCTCTATGGTTTGCCCTGTAACAGGGGAGGAAAGCGGAGGGGATAATAACAATAGCGAATTTATCGTTCATTTCTTTTGATTATGCTCTGCGGTGAGAATGAGAGGCAGTTGTTGTTCAGGCGTATAGTACGGGCACGCGTAGGCTTCTAATAAATATTGTAGCAAATCGGTGGAAGTGTCGATGGAGGGAAACAGGGGGAAGGGAACGACGTCGTTCTTTCCGGTGTATGGAAACGATTTTTTTAATTAAATAAAGGGCGTTGCGCGGTTCTGCGGATTTTCGAAACAGAGAGAGAGAGAGAGAGAGAGAGAGAGAGAGAGAGAGAGAGAGAGAGAGAGAGAGAGAGAGAGAGAGAGAGAGAGAGAGAGAGAGAGAGAGAGAGAGAGAGAGAGAGAGAGAGAGAGAGAGAGAGAGAGAGAGAGAGAGAGAGAGAGAGAGAGAGAGAGAGAGAGAGAGAGAGAGAGAGAGAGAGAGAGAGAGAGAGAGAGAGAGAGAGAGAGAGAGAGAGAGAGAGAGAGAGAGAGAGAGAGAGAGTACAATAAGCCGCGTATCCGGGGTATGTATATATGCGGGAGGGAAATGAAAAAAATGTAATTATTCTTACTGTACAGTGGGGAAGTTGAATGGGAATTCCATCGTATTTTACAAACTTAAATTACATTTTTCTCCCCCGGGGATCCCACGGGGATTGGAGGAGATCATTGTGTTGTGTAAACGTCTTGAGACGTATATATATATATATATATATATATCTATATACATCGCTGGGAGTCATGGCACTTTCGTGCGTACTTTTTTTTACCCTCAGTATCTAAAACGAGCGACATAAAGTCGGTTTAAACGCGGGGGGAAAAAAGTCGGTCGAAATGTAAAACTGACACAGTTCGGTATAGTATAGATACAGAAAGATTCGGTATTCGACAATCGATAAATGCCAAAGTTATCAATTCGCATTATGCTCGAATAACACAGCATAGCGACGAAATTTTTGCTTTTCACGAGAATGTCAATTCATGCGTATATCTCGCCCGCACGCACACAAAGGGAAAGAATTCAGGCCTGAAGTGTGTTGTCATCCGCACGCAGATAATGTCTCGCCCTCCCCGACTGTAAATGTGACTTCCATTGACTATGCGCGGTATTCAAATGCCTCTGCTCCAGATACTGCAGATGATTTCCGATTGCCGTGATCTAGGAGTGCATGCATGCGCGCATGGATACCCAGAAGCGCGCGTTGTGATGTCATTCAGTTATATCTCTGGCTGTCCGAAAGTATTGGGATATCTACCGCGATCGTGTAGCTAACCGGAATCGCTCTCGAGCGCTGCAGTGAACGTGGTTTAGGGTTAGGGCTTATTTCCCCCTACTGCGTTATTACTGAACGTTCGTTTGTATTTAGGTCGCCGGGAGTGAAACATACTCGTGGTATTCACATTACGTCAAGTACCCTCGCGTTTTGTTCGACAACATTTTTACTCGCTTGTAACGAAACCCGAAATCGATACGGGGAACAGTTAACGTTTTCCCAGTGTGGCAATCGACGCGTCGTTGAAAAAGAATAATACATACACACATACACACGCGCGCGCACACAGCGCTGTCAAAATGCAGTAGCAATAATTACAAACTCGCATGTTGCACAGCCAGGAAACACACACCCACACAGAAATACACTGGCGTGTAAACGTGTGTGCGCACGCCCGAGCACTTGAAATGAAAATGGCTTCGCGGAAAGAGAGGAATTAACGTCACTGGCATGGCGAAATATGTAAAAAACACGACTATGTGGGACTGCTGCGCGCTCTGCCACTTTCGGATTGGAAAATATTTCGAGCAATTTTCGTTTCCAGCAGTAAGCGAACGGTCATGAAGGCAAACAAAACGGACGATCACAGAGTTGCGAGTGCGGACGTTTCGTTTTTTTTTTTTTCTATATACCATACGGTTTCGGGAGGGCTGATGCGGCCAATCTTATTGTCGGGGAATAATAAACACGCGAACAGGTAATTTTTTTTTTTACTTTCGTGTTATCGAAGAGAAATTTTTAAAATATCTGGGGGCGTGATACGAGATCAGGTTGTTTCAGTGGAAAAAGACTGCGGGTTCGGACAAACATTGCTCGAATACCCTTTCGCGATAGCATCGTGACTTGAAGTTTTTTTATTCATACTGATCCGATTTAAAGAATGATAAAACAAAGTTCGCAGTAATAAATTTCATGAATTACTAGAAAAACATTTTGTTTTTATACGATTTCTATCGCTGGCAAGTAACAATTTTTCATGACCATAAAAAATCAATATCCCGCGTGCGAACGCCGCTTCTCTATTTAACAGCTGAAATTTAGATTTTACATAGTTAAACATAGGATTTGAAATCCATAACTATTTTCATTGGAAATCGAACTATAAAAACTTTAGCTGCGCATATATGACTCGAATAGTCCATTTAACCTGCAAGCTAACAAATTTCAGCGCCGATTGGAAATCGTTTTTTTATCGCATCAGTCTCCTCGATAACCAGATCAATCGCGCATTCATATAACTCAATCTCAACTCCACCAAAGTGAGAAAAATTCTCTGTACATATATAAAAGACAATACACAAATTGAATGCAGATCAGTCTTTGGGTCTGAAAGGCGAGTGCGAGTGTACAGGCGCCAGTACCATAAACTCCAAAATAGAAATTTAAATTTTATACAGCTCGTAAATTTAATTCAGGAATCGGCGCTCGCAAATCTACGGGACATAAAACTCTGTGCGCCGCTGTAGAGCGACCTCGACTGACCGTGCGAGCGTTGATCCTATCTGAGACTCCTACACTTTCCCCTTAGGCGAATCCCGCCCGTTACATTTTCAGCTCCCCAACAAACTGCGTAAGATTGAAAACTCCCACCTACATCCGATATACGCATCCTACCACGCTACTACTACGCGAATTGTGGACAATAGCGAATTGGCTCTCGAAACCACTTGGGACCATCGATTGTACCCACAACCGCAGTCCAGCGTTATTTTTCCGGCTGGCAAATTATATTCGACCAGTTCTCCGCGCGCGCGTCCTGTCTTGCGGTCAGCGTCCGAGGGAGGGATCAAACCGCATCTCGGCGACAACGATGACGACGACGGCTTCTCACGAAATATCCAAGAACATCTCGAGAGCCGGCGGCGTTGGTAGCGCCAAGTGCAGCGGTCCCCGCGCGTGTATCCTACGCCTCCTCCTCTATACCCCATAACCACCACCACCACCACAGCCTCCGGCAGCAGCAGCAGAGGCGGCCGCGGCGGCTCTCGGTTCAATACGCATGCGATCTGAGGTGGTTCGGGTGCGCGCGCACCGCTCTCTACTCGGCGGCTAGCGAGCGGCGGCGACGGCGGTGCTGGTAGCTTTCGCTCCTCTTTCGATCGACGTGACGACAGTGCCAGCGCACAGAAGAGAGAGAGCGCAATCTCGCCGGTGGCGGCTGCTCCGCGTTTCTAGCTGGCGCGCGCGCGGCTCCTGGTCCCCACCATCGCTCTCTCTCTCTCTCTCCCTCTGTACTACAGTGCGAATGCGCGCGCGAGGGAGAGCTACCCTCTGTCTTTTTTTGCGGCAAGCGCGGCGCGCGTGCGGGTCCTTAGTTCGACGACGAGCGTCGTCGCTGACTGCGCGGTGAACACGCGCGTTGTCTCTGTGCATACTGTTGTGCGCTGACTGAGGATTCACGGCTTTTTGTTTTTGCGCTCCCCGCTTTGTTTTTTTAATTGAAACATAAGTAGTGTGCTGCGGCTGGTGGTGGTGCTGGTGGTGGTGGTGATGCTGTGTTGCCGTTTGTTTACAACTGTGGTCCAGTGACCCCTCGAGTGGAGCAAGCGACGATGACGACGACGACGACGACGACGATGACCAGCGTCGTAATCGCGCAGGTGGTACTACTAATACTACAGTGCTGTGCACGCGGAGCTCGGGATCACGAGCCCTCGCGGCACGTGATGTGAGAGGTACTTCAATACCTGTGATCCGTGATCGCGGTCGTTAACCTCTAGGCGCGAGAGAAAGAGCCAAGTGAGAAACACAGAGAAGAAGAGAGCTGCCAGAATCATGAGAGAGCTCGATTGATAAACGACTAGATAAATACAGTGCGTCGCGAGTAATAATAATAATACCGCAGTATGCTCAGTTAAACCAGTGCCCCTGGATATCTTCGTCTCTCCAACCCTATACAGTGAGAATATGTGCGCGATGCGGAACTGAGCTACTCCGGCATCCACCTTTGGCGATCTCCCCCCCTCCCCCGTCCGGCGACGTCGAGGTGTCCCCGACGCATGTAATTATGCCCGAGAAGCACTGTCGTCCGCTTAGTGTCAGTAGCAGTGGTAGCAGTGGTAGCGTAGGTGTCGCGCACCGGCTGCCCGCCTTCGACTGGTGAGGTGGCGGCGACGGTGCTGGTGCCCCTGCTGCTGCTCGTGTGAGCGGCGCGAGGCGACAGAGCGCGTGGCCGAACATGGTAGCCTCGAGCGACGACGGCCACAACAACAACAACAACATTGACGATCTAGGAGGAGGAGGAGAACAACGACGATTGCGCTCCTGGCACGAGCGAGCGGCGTTCAGGCGCCGGCGGCGACCCGGCGGCCTCCTCATAGCGCCCGTCGCCTTCTCCCTCTGCATCATAGGCGCTCTCTGCGTCAAGGACGGTGAGTAAGAGCCTTCGTTTTATCTCTTCCCTCCCTTCGTATAGCTCCCTCTCCTCTCTATAATACACTACAGCTTCCCTCCCTCTCTGAGTAGCTGACTGCCGTACGGAAAATATGCATAGTCAGCGTGAGCGAGAGAGAATGCGGAAGCCGCGAGGCGGCACAGCAGCATCCGCATGGAAATTGGCGAAAGCTAGAGAGCGAGCGGGGCCCCGGAAAAGTGACTTTTGCCGCTCAAAGTGATTCCATTTAACCAAATCTGACTTAAGATTCGACGGCTTCAATCTGCATAGCGTTTGCATAACATCTGCCCGCGCTAGAGATAGAGAGTGGAGATAACCCGCGTAGAATATTCGTGCGGTAGCATTTCGCCTGTCTCTCTCTCTCTCTCTCTCTCTCTCTCTCTCTCTCTCTCTCTCTCTCTCTCTCTCTCTCTCTCTCTCTCTCTCTCTCTCTCTCTCTCTCTCTGTCGTGCCAGCCAACGAGAGAGATTCCTCACGCGCGCGCTCGCACTCGTTCCTCGCTTATACAGCTGAGTAAATAAATAGAGACGGGCGCAGCCGCCGGCGGTAGGATGAAAACACTCAGCGATTCCATAATTCAGAGTGCAACCGCACACAACTAGGCCGAGAGAGGACGATGACTACTGAAAAGCCAGGCGGAGGCGAAAACGAGCCGCTAATCGTGGCTTCTGCTTTGCGCCTGCACTCTCTCTCTCTCTAGCTACGAGGAAATTTAATAAGCCTAGAGGTGGGCGAATTGGTTTTTGCCGCTCGAGTTCTCTCCAGCAGCACAATTCGTTGATCCGCACGCAACCGAGCGATAACAATAATTTGTGCTGCCGACGGGCGGCGCGGAGAAAAATGGTGTCGACCCATAGTGCCGAATGATAATAATGTGGCCGCGCGTGTAGCGAAATTTCGATGGCTAGCCGGGAGGCCAAGTCTTCCGCCTGATTAATATATGGCTTTTGCGTAACGCCGGGCGGACAGAGAGGGAGGCGAGGAAGAGATCTCGATTGGCACGATGAGCTCTGCCGGATAAGCGTTAATATTTAGCGCGTGTACTCGCGCACGCGCGCTGCTCGTGTATTTGTTCTGCTACTGGAAATTGCTTCCAGCAAATATTACCCGCGAGCGCTGCTGCTATCGTAGTCGCCCCCCCCCCCCCTCTCTCGTTTAAGAACGATTTTCGAGTGGTAATGGTCTAGTCCTTGAAACGAAGCGTTTATCTTATCTCTGGCTGCTGCTGCTGTCTCGCCGTTATACAAACCCACGAGCGGAGTGAGAGGGAGAAAAAAAAATGAGAGGCGATAGTAGAGAGAAGATCCGAAACTATCGGAAACGGCCTCTCGAGCGTTCGATTAGGACTGAAGCGCTTCTCTTTCTCTCCGGCGAAAAATTGGCCTTATCCGTCCGAAGTGAGCGGGAGCGCGCGTTCGCCGAGCGGACATGACTTATGCCATTTTTCCAAAGCTATTACGCGAGCCGTCGCTCGCGCGCGCGTCCAAATAGAAAAGTCGACGACAATGACGTCGTCGGGGAGAGGAAGACAGAGAAAGACAGAAGATAGATCGGGGGGGAGCGAGAAAGAGGCGGAAGAAAGAAGAGAGAGAGAGAGAGAGAGAGAGAGAGAGAGGTGCGCTTTCAGCGCGAGGTAAAGAGGTGTGCGAGAGCGAGGCGCCAAGCCGTCTGCTGCCACGACGCACGTATATAAAGCGGAAAGAGGAACAACGCGCTTGCTCCCACCGGATGCGCGATTCTAGGCATCGCTCTCTCTCTCTTCCCTCTTCCTCCGCCCCTACCCGAGAAAGAGCGAACGGCTGCTGCTGCTGCAGCAGCAGCTTGTCCGCCGTGAGAGGCCAGTTTCGTCCCCCGGGAGTCGTGTGCTGCTGCCGCCGCTGCCTTTTCCAGTGCGCCTTCCCTTTTCACCATATAGCTGCCGCGCGCTGTGTATATATACATACACGCGCGTTTCGTGGCATCACCTGGCGAGAGACATTAGCCAGGGACAAGGGGGACACATACACACACACACACACACCTCGGGAGCGAAAAACCTCTTACCCCGCGCCAACGACGTTTTTCGCCGCCGCCGCCGCTGCTCCACTTTTCTCCTCTTCTTCTTCTCTCTTCTATACCGCGCTTGCTTTTTGCCCGGCGACGTTTTCTCAGCGGCGGTCGGCAGCGCGCGCGCGCTTTTGGTATTCCACTCTCGAGAGTTCTAACGAATCGCAATTGCGATGATACTGCGATTGCGAGAATTTTCCAGCTGCGGGCGGACTGGCTGGCCAGGGAGAAAAAAAGATAAACGAGTGAAAATAAGGGAATTCGTCTCGGGAGAGGGAGCGAGGCAATACCCCGAGCGAACGTTGCGTCACGTACCGCCGACGTCGTTACTGTCGCCATTATATTTTTCCACTTGTTACGTTTTTCCTCCCCCCACCTCGCCCAACCACCCGTTCCGTCGCACTCGCTCGTCGTTTTTTTCTTCTTCTTCTTCTTCGTCTTCTTACTCTCATTCCCTGCCGCCATTCTTCTTGGGGGCTACTGGGTCCTGCGCGCAAGTTTTCCGCTTCCATTACCACTACGACCGCTTGTTCTTCCGGACGACGAGCGCGCAAGCTAAGCGAGAGGGAGGAGGGGGTGGGAGCATGACTTTTCTCTCTCTCTCTCTCTTTCGCCTCGCTCGTGCGCTTGTTTACGTCGCGCCAAAAACCCTCTCCCGCCGAGTAATGGATTTTAACGATTACTCTATCGCTCTTCTGAATTATTCACGCACGAGGACGCTTTTTAGTCTTCCATTCTCTCGGTAGTACTCTCCGCTCGCGCACCCGCACTTTCGTCCTCCAGTCTAATTCCTTTTTTCCTACGGAGCTCGCTTTATTCCAGATCGTATCTCGGCCGCCCCCTTATAAGTGTCCTTATTTTTCCAGTTAGTCGGTGTAACGTGCGTCGCGGCGTTAATAATTAAAGCGCTCGCGCGCGTACAGCTTTATTCAATTGCTCGAGGTAGGGGGCGGCGTCACGTTATACCAAATGACTTGCGCAAAAGTTTTATGGAAAAACTTTACTTCTTTCTCGCCGCACCGTCGGCAAAATATATACACGCTGCTGCTACTGCTGCTGCTGCTCGGTTCTATCGAACGAGTTAAATGTATTCTGTCACGCACGCGTGAATACATATATTTCAGGTGCAAGTTTATACCCGTATATTTTCGCGAGCACCGATTCGCACTAGTCCGAATGATTGATTCGACGAGTAAATAACCGGCTGTTAAAACAATATATATACTTTTAGCCGCGCGTGATTCGTTATTTAACTATGGATTATATAACATTATGTTCGAAGCGAGAATGTTCTCGTTATACGCATATACAACCGTAAGATTTATTCATAAAATTTCCATTATGACGGCAAAGCTCCGCGCGAAGTTTGTTTGGCTTAAATAATTTGTAAATAAGCTCCGAAACGTTTGCGTTGAGTATTAATATGCTATTATAATTATTCAATTCTCATTATAGAACCGGTTCCCAAATCTCCAACTTTGAAAAATTCCAAAATACAAGTAAAATCCAATAACCGATCACTTTATACGAAATTTATTCACACGCCGAGAGAAAGAGCCCTTTCCTATATAAAACCATCAAAGCACCGTTGCCTACACACACACACACACACACACACACACACACACACACACACACACGCACACGCACACGCACACGCACACGCACACACACACACACACACACACACACACACACACACACACACACACACACATATATATATCACGTTGCATTCTGCCAACCTCCACCCATATACAATGGTTTTTCGCGTTCGCCCGTTCGCTCGGCGCGCACGACCTGATTAAGAAATTCGATAGCACTCGTTAAAGGGGGTCGAAGCCCTCGCACGAAATACCTCATTTCGCTGCTGCAGCCGTTCTCGCGTTGCAGTAGCACGAAACAAAGTGTGTATAATGGTCTCTTCGATTAAATTTTCTCGCTCAGGGGCTTTTTCAGCGGCAGCAGTTCTCGCGTGTCGCGCGCGAAAGATTAGACACAGCGGGGGGAGGGAACTGTTGATTTTCGTCTCGGATGTCGAGCGTGTTAACCTCTCTGACTCGCCAACGGCGATTGTAATACAGCAACGATAACGATTAATTCGGCAAATAAAGTAATTGCAGGGTAGCCCGAGGGTTTAGGAACTTTGGACGAGTGTGTGAGAGAGAGAGTTGGCATGGTAACAGGTTGGTCGAGTGTGTGCGTATGTGTGTGTCTCAGTGTGTGGGACTAAATAAATTTTGAGACGGGCCGCGCAGCTGTGCGAGCCCGGGCTAATAACAGACGCGGCCGTAAAAGGGGAAATTTCGAATAAATGATATACGCCGGCGTCGGTCGCTGCTGGCGGTGGTTTTGGGACAATTCTAATATCCATCATGAAATTTAGTGGGCAGTTTACTTGTCGAGCGCGCGCGCGCGTTTCGGTTTCGCTGCGCAATTCACAAATGTTGATCCCAATCAAACATTTAGCTCATCCACCGCGCGGAGATCCATACAAAGTGAACTCAATTTAATTTATTTCAAATTGACTTTCTGTAAACAAATTGCTATCCTCGATGAGTGTTTAGCTGCCGGCTGTTTACAAGATTGAATTAACATGACATTATTGAGTATTGCTGTTGTGGTAAAAGAAAACACACATCGGGCGTATTGGTTTTTTTTTTTGCTTCCTCCTAGAGGAAGCTTTGTGATAGTAAAAAAAAAAGTTTGTGAGATAATGTCTTAGGAATGTTGTATAGAAAATTTGGAATCGAAATACACCATTTTTAGAAAATGTCCGTATGGATATGTGTGTGTGTGTGTGTGTGTGTGTGTGTGTGTATGTGTATGTATGTCCGTATACTCTGATATCTCATGATCTACTCAACCGATTTTAACGAGAGAGTGATCATTTTTTCAGATTTTGCTTCAACAATTGGGGTCAATATTTTATTTTTGTCAAATACGATTTTTTTGTTTTTTATCGCCATTTTTAAATTTTCAAAATTTTTATTTTCAATTTTTTTTTTATATTTAGAACAAATATTATTTATATACGATAAATTCTCTGTATGCAGAATAAAATGTTCTACAATTTAAAAAAAAAAAAAAGCCGTTAGCTATATTTCGTCATAAGTTATTCATGAAAACGTCATTTTTAGTAAATAGGTTATATATCAAAATTAAAAAAAGATATTAACATGAATATTTTTTTGGCTATAAAGAATACTGAGTACTATAACTTACTAAATTTTTAGGTTTTTTTATTCATTATTTTTGGAGAAAAAAAATAATTTATAAAAAAAAGTGTTTTTTTTGTCGTTCAATAACTAGAGTAAAATTGGCTTAATCAGTTTGAAATTTTTTTTAGTGGTACATTTTGTATCACAATCGATTGAGTTCTTTGGGCAAAAGGATTGATCCATAAATTTCGGAGATATTTGAGGTTAAAATTTTTTTCACTTTTTTTTTTAAATCGTAATTTCTCGAGAACGGCTTTATGTATTTGAATCGGGTGGGCGGCATTCGAAAGAGAATTTCAAGACCTATATTTTCTAAAAAAATTATTTGTCTAGCTATTACGGTTCTTTTGTTATTAATAAAAACGTAAACATTGAAAAATGAAAAAAATGAGTTTGGTATGTCCAACTATTGCGGGAGTAAAAATTGACTTAAGCGCTTCAAAATTCCTCGTAGAGGTGGATTTTGGATAGTTTTCGGTCGAGTTATTCGGGCAAAATGATTGGTCCTTAAATTTCAAAGATATTTAAAAAAATTTCAAGTTAATATTTTCCATAAAATTTTCCCAATTTTGCTTCCTCCTAGAGGAAGCTTTGTGATAGTAAAAAAAAAAGTTTGTGAGATAATGTCTTAGGAATGTTGTATAGAAAATTTGGAATCGAAATACACCATTTTTAGAAAATGTCCGTATGGATGTGTGTGTGTGTGTGTGTGTGTGTGTGTGTGTGTGTGTGTGTGTGTGTGTGTGTGTGTGTGTATGTATGTCCGTATACTCTGATATCTCATGATCTACTCAACCGATTTTAACGAGAGAGTGATCATTTTTTCAGATTTTGGTTCAACAATTGGGGTCAATATTTTATTTTTGTCAAAATCGATTTTTTTGTTTTTTATCGCCATTTTTAAATTTTCAAAATTTTTATTTTCAATTTTTTTTATATTTAGAACAAATATTATTTATATACGATAAATTCTCTGTATGCAGAATAAAATTTTCTACAATTTAAAAAAAAAAAAAAAAAACCGTTAGTTATTTTTCGTCATAAGTTATTCATGAAAACGTCATTTTTAGTAAATAGGTTATATTTCAAAATTAAAAAAGATATTAACATGAATATTTTTTTGGTTATAAAGAATACTGAGTACTATAACTTACTAAATTTTTAGGTTTTTTTATTCATTATTTTTGGAGAAAAAAAATAATTTATAAAAAAAAGTGTTTTTTTTTGTCGTTCAGTAACTAGAGTAAAATTGGCTTAATCAGTTTGAAATTTTTTTTAGTGGTACATTTTGTATCACAATCGATTGAGTTCTTTGGGCAAAAGGATTGATCCATAAATTTCGGAGATATTTGAGGTTAAAATTTTTTTCACTTTTTTTTAAATCGTAATTTCTCGAGAACGGCTTTATGTATTTGAATCGGGTGGGCGGCATTCGAAAGAGAATTTCAAGACCTATATTTTCTAAAAAAATTATTTGTCTAGCTATTACGGTTCTTTTGTTATTAATAAAAACGTAAACATTGAAAAATGAAAAAAATGAGTTTGGTATGTCCAACTATTGCGGGAGTAAAAATTAACTTAAGCGCTTCAAAATTCCTCGTAGAGGTGGATTTTGGATAGTTTTCGGTCGAGTTATTCGGGCAAAATGATTGGTCCTTAAATTTCAAAGATATTTAAAAAAATTTCAAGTTAATATTTTCCATAAAATTTTCCCAATTTTTTTTAAATGTATTGAGGATGGCTCTATGTATCTGAATGTGATGGGTAGCATTTGAAAGAGAATTAAAATATTAATATTTTCTAATACTTATAGCATTGACTGAGAGACTCAATTGCGGCGACACTTTTGGCCTTGCGGCCTTGTCCGTCAGCTCGTGTCCGGGGGCCTTTCTACATAAGTATGTGTGTTCTGTGTGTTCCGTGTGTTCCCGACAAAGACAGATAGGATCTGTTCCGTTTATGTAATACAGAGACAGACATAGAGAGAAGTTGTCTAGAACACTAGAACAGACAGAACACACATATGTAGAAAGGGCCCCGTGTGTGTTGTGTAGGTACGCGTATGCCCAAGCGCATGCGCTGCCGCTCGTTTGTCGTCGTAAAGGAATCGAGCCAATGAGGATCATACAAAAAAAATGAGTATAGAGATCTGGCATCAAGCAATTGGCATCCTTTTTTTTAAAATGTATTGAGGATGGCTCTATGTATAAAAGAGTAAAAATAAAGTAGAACCTTCTTATTTTTTTTATATAACTTGATAGGATTTAACTTAACAGAAATATGTTAAATGGGAAAAAGTTTTATGTCAATATTATCGACAACTTTTATATTTAAAATATTTGAGGAGTTATAAATAAAATGGGCGATTTTTGGCTATAACTTGATTGGATTTGATTTTACACGAAAATGTTAAATACAAAAGTTGTGGATAATATTAAAACAAAAAATTTTACTATTTAATATTCTCGTGTAAAATCAACTCCTGACGAGTTGTTAGACTTATAAAAACGATTTTAAGCCGTTTACATCGTACAAAATAAAGTATGAAATTTTAAATATTGGAAGTAAAAATTAATTAAAGGAATCAGTAAATCAAGTTTGAGGAAGCTACGTGCCAATGAATTGGCAGCGGTTTTTTTTTTTGTCGCGTGTCAATTTGGCGACGCCATACATTCGTATTGTAAAATCTCACACTGAGAGAAATTTTATCTCAAAATGTAATAGTTACAATGCCGTGTCAATAGTTAAAAAATCATATTAAATATAAACATATTCTTCTCTCAGTGCAGTATTTCCACAAAATTGGATCACTATATTTATATCGGAGCATTTTTCCCGTTCTTCTCTCGATATTCAGCAATGGATAGCATAATACGGGGGATCTGCGGGGTGGGGGCCCATGTATAAATTATGTAAGATGAAGGGTATAAAGGCACGGAAAGACTATTACGAGCCTCGTTGTTTCGTCGGGTATACAGATACCTTATGTAAGTATATTTATGCTTCCAGGGAATAAAGATAATTCGATGCATGAATATGTAAACCACCGCTCAAAAGTCCCGAATCGACCTGTCCATATTTAAAGCTCTCCGCAAATGACTTCTATCTTCCGCAAGGCGGACCACATCCCGTACAGCGCGCCCATCTGGAACAAATTCAGCGCCAGTCAACATATCAATCCTTTAATAATTCATCGTCGACTCGCCACGACTAGCGCGAGCGCCGGAACCCATCAATTTATCTTAATTGTCATCCCTCGGGCACATCTCGTCCCTCTCCGTTCTGTACTAGCAGCAGCAGCAGAGCAGCCATTCTCCTCTCCAAGCCAATTAACAGTCGCGCGCTTTCTCTCTCTCTCTCTCTCTCTACACTCTGCGGTTATTATTATAAAATTTTCAAACCATGCAGCCGTACACGCCGCGATTTTCGCGAGCGAACGGGGAATGCCTCTTCTGGTAGGACAATGAACGCTGCCAGAGGGGGTGGGGGGTTGGTTGGTTGGTTGGCTTTTCTCCCTCGTTCGTTCTATCGCCAGCCGGTATCGACCTATTTCCCCGGTTAAATATAAACGCCGCGTAAAGTGTATAGCGATTTCAAGTTGGTCTTTAAATAGTAACAGCCAGTCCAGTATGTGTGTGTATATATAGGTATATACAACAAGTGCACGTTCGACGTATAACATACACACACACACACACACACACACACACACGATCGACGATGGAATATCAATCGCGCAAGGGCGTATATATCTATACGAGTAGGGAAGCGAGGGACGAGTCGCAATTGTAAAGCAAACGCCGCGAAAGCTCGGGCTGCAGCAGCAGCTGCCGCTGCTGCAGTAGTGACAAATATAGTGAGAGAAGGGTAGAGAGGGAAAGATTGAGAGGAGATCGAAAGAGAACAGCCAGCGCCGTGAAAAAATTCAAAGGAAATCCGTCGCGAGGATCGCACAAAGAGCAAAGTGCGCCCCGTGTCCACTGGCTAGCCTCTCGCACGAAATACATTGTTATATATAACGTATACGTGTACATGTGTGTGCACGCGCGCATGCGCGAGTAAGTGTGATCCTTCGAGCGAGTAAGCGAGCGCTTTGAGGCCACGCCGATTGTTCTCTCGTCTTTTTTTCTTTTTACTTTTTATTCGATCAACGCCGTGTGCTTGAAATTAATTCTCCTTTGCGCTTGTGGAAAAAGTTGCGCCGCACCAGACGCGCGCAAGATTAACAAGTTTCGAGGTGGCCGAAAATTGTATTTTTCCCGCTGGGGAGGAGAGACAAAGAGCCGTGTGTCTTTTGTGCCACGCGTGCGAAGAAATTAATTTTATAATTGTCCAGCTGTGAGGAGTCGTTATGAGTGTTATTCGCGGCGGGGATTTGTAAAAATAGCAGTATATTAAGTGCGGGGTAAATGAGATCCGGGTTAATGAAATTTTTGGATTAATTTTTTGTTTAGGTCATTGTACGAGGCAGTTTTATTTAGAGTGGAATTCGTTTGAATGTTAAGTGGAACGGTTCTTCGCATTTAAATGAAAATGGACAAAATCGATAACGAAATGTGATACTATTATTTCAATAAATAGACGATGAATAATTTACAAGAGGTATGCGGGCTAGATTTACAAGGTATAAATATGCACGTGATGTCAAGTGACGCGAACATGACCACTTCATCTATTATTTTAATTCGACGCTATAAAATTTATTCAATATTTTACTAAAATTCTCTTCTCCCAAAAAAGAGCTAGCAACCGCATGTTTTGTAAAACATCGAAAACCGCTTACCTTTAAATAAATCCCACCGCCGCTACCGTCCCCGAGTTGAGACATTGGCAAGAGAAATCTTTTTACCCCGGCGCGCGTGCGAAGCGGAAACTGCGGGTAATTTTCCGAGCTTCCGCGCGCGCTCCGGGAAAAAGTCATACACGCAAAGCGCTCGAAAAACGATTCCCGAAGTTTGACGGGGGTTTTCTTGCATAAGCTTTTTGTAAAACTGACCCGCGGCAAACTGCGCGCCGGCGGAACTCCGGGAAAAAAGAGAGAAAGAGAGTAGAGAGCCGAGAGAAAGATAGAGGAAAAGCATGCCACATTTCGCGAATCAATTTTCAACTTTTACACGACGGGCGGGGGGAGATGAGCGAAAGAAAAACTTCCGGCTGCGATTTTTGTATAACTGATTGTCGGATTTATCTAACGTGGCGTGCATAGCGCGACTTTTTAAAACAATATGCCGAGAGTTTATCTCCGAGGTTGTATAAAAATTTCTCGAAGTTTGTGTTTTCGTTAGGTATAATATAGTTTCTAGTACACGCTACGTAATATGTTTATCAATAATGCTATTATCGACTTGATTATGAATATTATCTATAGACTAATTTGAAAATTAATATTCCAACAAAATGCATTGAACAGTCTAGAATGCATTAATTGTAATAACATTCAAGCGAAACTTATAATTCATCGGATTATGGGCACTAATTATCGCGCGATATAAATTGACTGAACAGTGGGTAAAATACGTTAGCAGATAAAACCTATTGTTCGAATTAATGTGGCCGATAAGTTAATCGACGAAAATAAGATTTGTTCAACTTGATTATCAAGTGGCACGGAAAAAAATACCGCGCGACTGCTTTATTTATAGTAGCGCTCTGATAATAATTATAATAACGCGTTCACCACGTTTCAATCGCCATCACTGCCACTTTTTCACCATTCTAAATTTTAGAAAAATATCTCGTTCATATTTCACAAAAAAAAAAGACATTTTCCATTTTCAATATGCGAACTCCCATTAAAATTGCATAAAGCCGCTCCACCAATCTCATTAACTTTTCAATATACGTTCAAAACCATTTTACAACATCAATCTCCCCTTTAATTTTCTTCGAAAGTAACAGAGCGCTGCACGGCAGAGCCGGTGCCTCTAACGGCCGACTAAAACCCCGCGAGGCTACACGAGCTAGGTAAAAAAAAAGGAGAGAAAAAAAATCAACGGCGAGTACACGCTGCAGGAAGAAGCTGTTCACTCGAAAGTATCGTGAGTAACAGCTCATGTCTAATCGCTTGAGATCAGATGAGAGAGAGAGAGAGAGAGAGAGAGAGAGAGAGAGAGAGAGAGAGAGAGAGAGAGAGAGAGAGAGAGAGAGAGAGAGAGAGAGAGAGAGAGAGAGAGAGAGAGAGAGAGAGAGAGAGAGAGAGAGAGAGAGAGAGAGAGAGAGAGAGAGAAGGGTAGAGGAAAAGGCTCACTCGAACACGGCTCGCGAGCACCGGTGGCATTATCGCGTAATCCTCGAATCGCCTCTCCTCTACACACTCACCACTATATACCTATATACACACCCAGCTACCACGAGGCTCGAGCCATCGAGCGAGCGAAATCTTGATGTTTTACCCTTTTTCGCGCTCGCGTACGGCAGTGTTTTCCCCTCCCTCCCGGGGAGCGAGGGCTAGAGAGAGAGAGAGGCGCGCGCACGAAAGCCACTTAAAACGCAGCCAGTCGATGTCGCTTTATCGCGCTGCTGCCAGCCGCGCGCGCCTAGCCAGGGCAAGCGAGCGACGAGGCTTTTTCCTCTCGTGTCCGCGGGCCATTTCGGCCGTGCTCTGTGGAAGTTCTCGGTCAGGAGATTTAGCGATCGTTAAAGACTTTCATTGCGAGGAATTAAAAAAAAATTTCGAGAGCCAGCGCTGCTCGAGATTGTTCACGTGTGTGTGTGTGTGTGTGTGTAGGTGTGTGGGTTTTAGGGGGAGATTATTGAGGGAGATTAGGGGATGCTCAGGATTTGAGGTGTGTGCGTGCGTGCGGCGAATGGACGAGTGAATGGGATGAATGGCTTTTTGAGGAGGTATGCGTTAGTGTAAATAAACGTTCGCGGCGAGTCATTGGGGGTATAAGACGAGTTATTTTTAGGTTCATCTGGGTCATCGTGATATGTTTATTTGCGCGCTCAGGGTGTATTTTTTTATCACTTATACGGATAATTAACCTCGGGACGCGCACGCTTTTTTCTCTGTTGAATTGAGAAAAGTAGGTTTTATTAGTCGGAGGAAAACGCCGCTCGAGCGAAATTAACGACTGCATAAAATGTAATTTTTTTTTTCCTTTCCATAACAATAGCGTTTTGCTGGTAATGCCGGAGCTTATGGCAAGCGCTATGTCGACGCAAAATTTAGCCATTCAACTAAATATAACTATAGACGATAGTTACCGCGTTCTATTAGCCTACTTATGTAATAAAATTGATTAAACCTACCTTGACCATATGCCGCCAAGTGTTTTACACGTGCAATTACTCTCATTTAGCATATCAGACTTTTGCACTATATTTACGATGTCATATCAGTTGATTTGTATCTATTTCTACCAGCGATTAAACCTTAAATTTGCAAAAAGTCACTGTGTACAGCGTAATTATTTACAAGCACGTGAACGTGTAACCGATAATTTATTTCATTAAACTTCACGTGTATACCTTTAAAACGGCCGACATTAAAAAAGTTTATTCCGATTTTTCCATGGTTTTAATACGCCGTTTGAGGGAAGAAATACAGTTTTTTTACTTGGCAAGAAAGCACAAAGAGCCCGAACAATGGTACATCTAAAAATAAACTCGCAAAATTAAATAGCCAGAGTTATGTAGTTATAAAAGTTTCGCACTAACGAGATATCAATAGCGCCTTGTGTTACTGAGCCCCTGCGCGTGCGCGCGGGCGCCATAAAACTTTCACGCGGCAAACAGAGAAAAGAAGAGCGATAAATATACATACGCGCCCGCCCGCGCGCGCCTATTTCAGATTTATACGCTTGCAATATTTACAAGCGCCGGCTCGCATCCGACAAAAGTTCGTTTACATTTTCGAGCCAGGCCATTCGCTTTTGCGCTAAATATAGAAAAACCTCCCTCCCTACATACACTCTGCTTTTTTTCCTCCCTCTCCGCGATCGAGTGCAAAAACGATATCCGTGTTTTCAATCTTGTGAAAACTGCCCGTTATAACTCCCGTGCGGTGAAACATAATACCGAGAAATATTGTTTATCTCCGACAGCGAAAGGAAAAAATAATGAAACGAAATGACGTCGCCTCAACTGCTGCTGCTGCTGCTGCTGCTGCCTTTCGAAGACGGCATGACTTATTCATTTGCAACTCCGCTCAATTATTAA
Source organism: Torymus aiolomorphi (assembly GCA_036365515.1). Taxonomy (NCBI): domain Eukaryota; kingdom Metazoa; phylum Arthropoda; class Insecta; order Hymenoptera; family Torymidae; genus Torymus; species Torymus aiolomorphi. The sequence goes on from CM070877.1 coordinate 134,135,467, forward strand.
CTCGCCGGAATCAGCAGTAACAGCATATTTCTACCTCCACCTCCTCGTCGCGACGCGCTGAGTCTGCCGCCTTCGAAAACGTATTACTCCAAACAAAAAAGCCGTCAAAATCATATACCGAACGGTGAAAACGCAATTGACGGTAGACGGATAATTTTCGCCTTGGTTAAAAATTCCCTTCGACCGTAAGTCGCACTTCACTCCCTTCGTTAGAAAGAAATTACCGTGTGGATCATTACTTCGAAGCCGCATCCACTTGCGCTCTTGGAATACATTGAGAGAGAGGGAAGAGAGAAAGAGAGAGAGAGAGGAGGCGAAAATAGCTACCGATGAATCCGTAATGAATTGTCTTGTCTGTGTGCCTAGCTTCGAAAGAGAACCGGTATATACACGCGAGCGCGCGTGAGAGAGTCCGAGGTACGATGAATTAATGAATTAATTAATCCGACCGCCGCGTGTCAAGGAAGATAGGTGCATAAGCGAGCGATTTCACTTGTAAATCCACGCCGAGGGGAGAGAGAGAGAGAGTGGAATCGATGCACTCGCTCTCTCTCTCTCTCTCTCTCTCTCTCTCTCTCTCTCTCTCTCTCTCTCTCTCATCGAAGATGGTATACGTACATAGGCATGTAGTGTAGTATAGTAGCGTTGTGTGTCGATGGTGAAAAATACGAGCGCGCGACGAGTGGGTTACGTTATTTTGCATTTTCGCGAGCTCGAATTCATTACACGCGAGAACGGGAAGCGTAAAAAATGGGCCAGTATTTCACGGAAGATCCATGGGTCCGCGAACTCGGGGATAGGGTAATTTCGTTGCAATCGAGTGAGTGAGAGAGGAGTCGCCTTGTTTAGCGAATGATCGGGTTGTTTCAGCGCGAGTATTTGATTGCAATGAATTATCGTTGTTTTCGGCAAATACACCGGGCCCGGGTGACGACGATAATAGTAATTTTAGCGACAGACACACACACACATACATACAAGGACACGAGCAGTAATAACACGGCCGGTGGTACACGCGTGTGCGTAGCGGTAAAATGATGGATACTTTCCGAATTGATTTTCACAGCTCTAACGTGCGCGGGCGCACATTTAATGTCCCTTGCTCTCATGTCCCGCGATGATAAATAAATAATTGCACTGAATGTATAATGGGCCCCGAAGCTTCGGCCTAATACATCAGCGTGTAATGCATAATTACCGATGCACGCGCGCGTGTACGTACATGCGAGTTACACCCGCGGAATATTAATATCGGCAACTCGTGCGCAATTCATAACGTATATCTATATAAACTACAATAACGACGAATTTTCCTCTTACGTCGAAATAATAAATCACGCGGCCCACGCAGTTATATGTACCGGCACTGACGTTTCTCATAAGATTTGACAGATTAATTCCATTTCTATCCCCTTCCTATGCTGAGGGAAGCTATCTCGAAGCGTACCCGGAGACCGAGGAAATATCCCGGCGGACTTCTTTCTCTCCTTTTCCACACGGCGCTGCTTGTATTCATAAAGCGTTACGAGCACTGCTTAACAAGAATGTCATTGAACTAGAGAATTTAGGAGAGAGAACGAATGCGAGCTTTGTGCAGCACGCAACGCAAAAAGCATCGGAATAATGCAATTTTCTTCTATCAAGATTTTTATGGCGCGATATTCAGCGCGCGGCCGCGTATAAAGTACGCGCTCGGCGGCTGTGTGGAAACGCGAATTTCGAACGACTTGCTCCATAATTCGGAGATAAATAACGTCGTACTTGTCAAAATTAGATCGCACGCGAGAGATGAAACCTCGATCTAAGTGGTAACAAATTATAGTCAGTGTAATAGCGCGAGTGTTCAAGGGGTTCAAACGTTGCGCGCAATTTAATCTTACGCTCGCGGCCCTTGTGATTTTTTAAAGTGCTGATAACGCCTTATATTTCAGCCCCGAAACTTTATCGATTTTTTCGGAACTTTGTCACCTCTCTCTCTCTCTCTCACACACACACACACACACTCTCTCGCTCTCTCTTCTCCCGCGTATACGCGGTCGCGGCGATAAAAACTTTCTTCGTCGGCAACTTTGATCCCCCCCCCGCCCTCTTATGCGCTTTTAATAATTTAGAGCGAAGCCTGCGTGCGATTTACAAAGCGCGCCCCATTTATACATCTTTTTCGCGCACGCGTGGCTCGTTATCGAGTGGCATGATAGATTATTCGAAATAATTTTAATACTGAGTCGATCGATAATAAGCTAATATTGACGCATTGCCGATTTGCGCGTGGGCGCGCCGATCCCGTAATAAATGAGCGTGGGAATGTCCATGGCCAAGGGCTATAAATTACGGGGAGGCGTGTATATCTATACGTGCGAGCGTCCGCATCGAATATCCAAGATGCATTATATATTTCGAGACCTTGTAGTGCATTATCTCTGCAATTTTGCGCGCTCCTATCGCCGGGGATATTGACCCCCTCGATATCTGTCGACAGGTTAATTTTGTACCGCTCATGCATCCTGATGTGTTTATTTTTAAATATTCTCCGCGCGTCGGTGTAGGTCTTTATATATAAATAGACGTATGTATAACATTCTATCGCTATATGTAGAAGCAGCGATCTAAAATTGTTACTTGCTAAAGAGAACTTATTCTAGGTATCTCGTGCAAAAAAAAAATTAGTCTGGCACTGGTCTACGAGAGGTCTGAATGAACTAGTCTGGTCAAAGTATGGGCTTAGTTTGGCTATGATCTTTATGTCAGACTAAATTTTTTTTTTCTCAAATAATTCTGGCACAAATGCCACAGTTTTTGCTAGACTAATGTTTATTTAAAAGTCTTAAAAACGTTTTTTATGAATAGTGGTATCAAAATTTTATGTTTTTGAGAAAAAATTGTTTCCTGTGTGTGTGTGTGTGCGTGTGTGATGTGTGTGTGTGTGTGTGTGTGTGTATGTATGTGTGTGTGCGTGCGTGCGTGCATGCGTGCGTGTATGCGTGTGTGCGTGTGCGTGTGTGTGTGTGTGTGTGTGTGTGCGCGCGCACGTATGTCTGTGTACAGAAGATATCTCGAGAACGCATCGATCGATTTCGATCGGACAAAGCTTATTCTTCGATTTTTATGCCACTTTCAAATCCACAATCGTTTTTAAAAAGTTACCGATTTTCTTTTGTTTTATGATCAAAAAAAGATTTTGAAATTTCACTTTTTCTGATATGATATGGCAAATTTTTGTCTATTGTTTGAAATGCATTTGAAAAGACATTATATTATCTACATTTTCTTTTTTGAAACATTTGAATATCTATCGTTTTTCTTTTTTTATTAAGGAAAACGTTTTTTTTTCTTCTATAATTTTTATCTTCGAAACTATTAAATATATTTACACGAAATTTTTACCAGTTATTAAGTACAAAAAGAACTTCTTCCTCTAAAAATTTCAAGAGGTTATCTTGAGAGGTTAACGATAAAAAAATTATTGAAGAAAAAAAGTGCGTTTTCGTTGTCGCGCGATAATTGGAGTAGAAAATCAACCAATCGTCTTGAAATTTGCAACGAAGATAGCTTTTTTATATCTTCGAATCGAGTTCGTTGCCCGAAAAAATGATATTTACCGCAAGGTGGTGTGGAAATAATATCGACTTGTTTTATAAAAAATAGTTTTCTTACCTCTGTCTGTTTAACTCAGAATTGTTTACTTCTCATTGTACTTCTACAGGGAATAATTTATGGAATAGCACAACAAATTAATTTTGAGAAAGCTAAGTGCCACTGTATTGGTAGCGGTTTTTAAATAAATCTAGCAGAAATCCCAGACTCTTTTTTATTATTTAATTTGTTCCACGCAGATATTGCATAAATTTTGCGTCCCCTATACAAAGGGAGATAACAAAATCAAGACAAGCCTTGTAAATAGGACCCTACGTAAAGAGTCATCCGAACGGTGAAATTACACGGGTGAACGGGTATACGGGTATACTTTAAGCCTTCCAATGTATCCACAGGAGTCCTTACGGGTACGCCGCATAGCGGCAAATATCGGAAGCTTGCTTATTGAGAGCTGCCCATCACAAGTTTCTGTTTGCCTCCGCTATGCGGCGTACCGTTAGTAACTTTTGTGGATACATTGAAAGGTCGAGAATACATAAGGTGTAAACTTTCACCGTTTAAATGACTCTTTACGTAGAGTCCGATTCAAAAGGCTTGCCTTGTTTTTGTTATCTCCCTGTATATAAGGAACGCAAAAGATTTTCGCGCCCAGGGTTATTTCTTACAGCATACATGTGAGTAATTAAATAAAATTTTAAAATGCTATTACTTTTTGAAAATATGTAAGTCATATCGATTTGCAATTGATATCAATTCTACATTTGAGTAACAGACAAACGTTTCAGTAGAGTCGGAGGGTAATAGGTAAGGCTTTGGGCGAGTATAGGTTTTTTGAACATCTCTTAATTGACAAGTATAGGATAATCATTTCCATCAATAAATGTTATCTCACGAAATTGTTTGGATAATTTGTTGAACATTTGTTATCGACTATACACGAGTATTATGTAAATATGGATCAATTCTAAATCTATAGGGGAGAATTGCACGCTCGTAGCCTGCACCTAAAGCTGGCCACCACGCGTTTCTCGCGTCTTACGATATGTGACGGTATCAGATGGACAACTATGGTTAGAAGTAGAATATCATTTTCTACAACATATTTCTTGCCTGATATTTTAGATAAGGAATATACAAAATTACACGAGAATTTAGTATTCTAACAACAATCACAGTGTTAAAAGTTAATTTTGTCATCTCGTCTCTTTTCTATAGCATATTTGAGAATATATTTAAATAAGCCGATGTCACTCACTTGTTTATTTATCATACAGCTTGCGGTCAGATTCCTAGTATCATCAAAATGAAGTTGACCTTTTTTTAAAAATTCTAGCGTTGTCAGCAGCTCTTTCCGCTCAATGCAGGCATGACTTAGGCCAGATGTTAATCTTAAATATTCTATGTAAAATGTCAACCTAGATTGGCTTAATTTACTTGCTGCACTTCACCCGTATCAATCGATTTTACAACTGAAAATTATGATACACATATGAATTTAGCTCCGTCTACCTAATCAGCCAATAGGAAGTTAGAAATAGATTTAACAATTCTTTAGCCGTCCATTTCGATATTAATCGCGTTCTGTCTCTTATAGATGGATCTGCGTGAAAATAATTTTAATAATAAAATATAAAAAAAAATTCTGGCATTTTTTTCCAGACTTATTTGAGAAAATAAATATTAGTCTGGCAAAACTTCTGGCACTTTACCACTTACTTAAAAAAAGAATTCTTTGTCTGTCGTAGTAGCCGTAGCCAGAGTAAGCCCATACTTTAACCAGACTAGTTCAACCAAACCTCTCCCTGACCAGTGCTAGACTAATTTGTTTTACACGAGATGTAGGATTTTTCGAGACCGAATTGATAAAATTTCGAATATATAATATCGCCCACAGATGTTATTATGTATACGGCTATAGGCCCGACCTTACGCAACTACGTCTCGCCGCCTCTCAGTTTATTCAGCCATACCGTCATTGTCATGCGCCTGCTCGCGTATTAGTACCGCTGTCAACATTTAAAAGGTTTACGACGCGACGAGATTCCAACCGCACCTCCCACTCCCACTCTCCGGAATAAACGTCACCCACAGCCCCTCAAAATCTCCTATCCCTTTCCTGTCATTAAAACCCAAAGGAAATAATACACACGCGCGCAAATATCGTATTAAAACCTCTATACCCCGTTCCCCGCATATAACAGCTTATATTCATGATCCTCGGGTGCGCGAACGCGCAAACAAAGAGCTGGCGGTGGCGGCGAGTGTCGCAATATAAATTCATAGGCCTCGAAAAATAGCGCTGCGTCGCAAAAAAATTCCCCACCGCTATAGGCGCGCGTACCTATATACGTATGTACATATATATAGATACACGTATACTTAAAATATCGAGCGTAGCGGGCATTGAGCCTCTTGGCACATGCCGCCGCGAAAAATCGCGAACTCGCGCACGCGCGATATACATGTATGTGTGTGTCTCTGGAGGCGGAGAGCAGACGACGCGCCAAGCACTTGCCCGGGCGATCACATCGCGAATCAGCCCACTAAAAGGGTCAAGTATTACTTCCGACGACTCGGCCTCTCTCTCTCTCTCTCTCCCTCTCTTGGCTCTCGAAGAGCGTCTTTTTCCTCGCAGGCGGCGTTTTTTTACAAATGAAAATCCCTGTTCGCGCGCGCGCATACACGCGCGCATGCACTTCTAGGGCGGCAGCGAATTATTGGCGTCGTATAAAGCGCGGCGCACAGAGGCTTTATGCGCAGCGCGCGCGTGCACGCGAGAAGAGGCGCGTATATTTACGCGAGAGACAGAGGGAAATTTACATGACGGCTGTTACTGCGCTCGCCGCCGCCGCCGCGAGCCTCCGCGTATAAGAGAGAGGGAAGAGGCTACTCTCTCCCCACGCCGGCAGCGCCTCTCTCCTTTGTTTTCCTCCTCTCTACCTTCGCTGCTGCTGCTGCTACTTCTTTTGCGAATAAAATTTTAACGAGCGCCCCCGCGTGTGTAAAGTTTTTCAAAGCCTATAAAAAGCGCGACCGGCGCGCGCGCGCGCGTGTACGCGTATAAGAGAGGGCAATGACTATGCAATTTATGAATTAGGTGGGAGGTGGTGGCGGTAGAGCCGCGATAAAGCGAGCTTGCTGCGACGCGGAAAGGGTATATGAGGCGCACGTGCGCGCGTGTGTGTGTGTAAGCGGGGGAAGATTTTTAGAGGAGGGTTGTGTGAACGAGTGGAGAAGGCCGAGGCTCTCGAGAGTTTGCTCAGGCAAGAGATTGCTCGACCGTGTGTGTGCGTGTGTGTTTATCGCGATTAACATGGAAGCGTCCGCTGGCTGACTTTGAAGGAAGGAAACAGGGTGAGGTTGCCTGATAAGGTGTGACATTTTTACTTGTCGTGTGCTGCGGGACACTTTGAGCTTAACAAATCGCGTCGGAACTTTTCATGTTTGTTTACCGTGAAATGAAAAACGCGAAGTAAAGTTTTAAAGAAGTATTATGTTTGATGGATTTTATTGTTATATATTAATAAAGTCAATGTAAACTATGTTGTACAATTTACTACGATTCTACAAGGGCGTGCATAAGTATAAGTTCCTACTAAGATAGAATCTCACTTCAAGAATACGATGAAGTTAACCTTAACAGCGAACGATAAAAATAAACTTGTTAGACGGCTAACAGCGGCGGCGCGCAGGCGCGAGCGGAAATAGACGAGTTACATTCTCTGTAAACCATCGCCGCCGCGTTATTGTTTCATAAATGTAGCTAATTTTAACGACGTCTGAGCACGAGGTTCATTTAAAATGTAATAATGTTCGCGAGCGTTAGCAGCGCGTGAACCATTAATTTCGTTTAAATCGCATGCAATTAGCTGTCCATGAAAAACTACTAATTTATAAATCACTGGTTGCGTATTAAACTATATCGAATGCGCGCGCACGAGTCTAACGGAAATCTATATTTTACGAAACAAAAGAATAAATTTATTTTCAAACCATTCAATATTTCATTAAATTTATTATAACTACTGATAACTTTGTTATAAAATGAGGTAACTAAATAATTACGAAAGTCGATTACATGAGTAAACTGGCAGCCGTTATTATAACTTTCTTATGAAAAATATGTGTAAAAATATATATATATACACACACACACACCATAGGAACCCTTCACAAAATAAATATTTGATGGAGCATTCATGAACCTCGCCATGTTGCTTAATTAAATTACGCTCCCGATTTATATTATAGAAGTTCGGAATAACGTTTAACACTTTAATATCAACTTTGATATTGAATTACACGTTAATTTTCCGAGAGAAATAAAGAGGCCCTCCTCTCTAGTGGCATGCAGGCATGATTGAATCAAGGAAATTTTCAGTACAAATTTAATGACCTCAAAAACTGCTTTAATGCCGAATTTGGCGGGCCGCATTAGCATTACTTCATTAGCAAGTTGGAAACGCAGTTATTAAAGCTCATGTACTCTCCTCCTTCACCTCTCGCGCACGGTTATATGCCGTCAAAATAAACCTTTCCAACGCGCCTCTTCTCACACGCCACCCTCCCCTCCCCTTTCGTAAACATCATCGCGGAACTTATTTCCTCCGCCCCACCGCCCATCCATATACATACACACCTTTATCGCACCAGGTATAGGGCGGTCATAAACGGGTACTAATCAAAATCGACAGCCTCTCCTATATATTCACACACACCCACCCACACACACACACACACACGTACTATATAGACACAGCGAGAGAGACCGGACACACGCGTCGCCGGCCAAAATCGTTTAAGACCCAATTCCCAGCGGCCCTCCTCCCCTTTCTCGCGCATTACATATACGCGCGTCGATTCTCGGTATGCAAAGCCTCTTCCCTCGCGCGGCGCTCGCTTTATATATCGAATCCATTACACCTCAATTTCAGCCGCCGCTCCGCCTTCGCCGCCCCCTTCCTCTCGGTAAATTAGATTTTCCCCCTGCATAATGCGTAATAACAACTCGGGAGAGGAGGAAGAAGGAGCGAGGAAGAGGAGGAGAAGGAAGGGAGAATACACTTTAACTATGCACCAGCAGCGGCGGCGACGGCGGCGTGAGTAAAATTATGCGCGCGATAAAAACCGAACGCGCGCGCGTGTGCACTTATATCGCGCCAATAGGTATTTTTTGATTAAGTGCTGGGAGGTAAGTTGCTTTTCCGCGGGAAAATGATGTAAGCGTCGCGCCGGGATGATGCAACTCAGCTATATACTACAGCGGTCGTTGCCGCGTTAACGAATAGCGGGCGTAGAGCAATGAAAACTGGCGGGAGAGGGGTTTTAGAATGCGAGGGAATAGAATGTTTTTCAAAGGTTGGGCGAACCTAGGAGGGAAAAATCAGTGAATGAGGTCTTTCGCGGTCTTTAAATATGTCTGACTAGAGTCGACCTTTTCTACTTGCGCGCAGGCACACAGAGAGGAGGTAAAGAAATTCCGTAAATTTTGCAAATTAACAGCTCGCTTTTTGCTTTCCCACGGTCCGCGAGCAATTAAGGCAGCGGAATTTTTTCCATTACCCTGCACGTCTTCTCTCTGTCTGCAAAATCCAACAATCCGAGTATCTGGTACTCTCTAAAGTTTTAATTAGTAGAAAAAACTACTAATTTATTAGTGAATATTCACTATTTCATTAGTGGTTTTTTAAAAACTACTAATCAAAATAGTAGTTTTAATAAACTACTAAATGAAATAGTGAATATTCACTAATAAATTAGAAGTTTTTTCTACTAATTGAAATGGTGGAACAATTTTCACTAATTCAACTTTAGAGAGTAGGGCGAGCGCGTAATCCCCCCAGTTACCGCGTATACTGCTCTTTAGCGTAGCGCGCGTGCGACGAGATAAAACCAATATCTGATCAAAATCGTTTTTCACCCGTTATCTTTGTAATTACCGTTTAGAGGCGGCTGTTTTTAGGGCGTATTTTCCTCCTTCTTTTTTTTTGAAAAATAATCGATACCCGCGCGTTAAACGCTCGCCGAGAAGGAGGTCGGAATACTTATCACTAAACGTATACTATTTAACCTCCTTTTTAACACGTTCCATATTTTAGCATTAAAGACTTTTTTCGGCAAAGTGATAAGTGCGCTGCCGCAAAAAAAAAACAAGGAAATCAGCTGCTTTTTTAAAATTTTAAAAGTATAAAATCTCGGGTAAGCAAACATTCTTTAGAATAGTTGATAACCACACGGAGAGAATTTTAGGAAAGAAGAACTCCTAGGTAGTCCGTCCGTGCTACGAAACGCACCATTTGATTTGTACTATAGGTTAGGATCGCAGCTGCACTAGTGCAGTATTCGCGCGAAGCTAAAGTGGCGCTACCGCAGTCCGAAAGAAATAGTGCAACGACTTTCCTGCTTTTCGTCCAACGCTAGACCGAGTTTAGTATAACATAACCCCATTTTAGTATAACATTCGCACTACACGCGTAGAGCAGCCGCTCTCCCAAAACTTAGTGCGGCAGCGGTCCTAATTTAGCATAGCTGCAACTCGAACATTGTAGGGTAGCTATTTACTACACTACTACTAAAATGCCTCCTCTCCTAAAATTCTCTCCGTGCAGAAAAAACTTAAAATCACAGCAACATTTGACGAAATTCTGATAAAAATGTTACGAAACGGTGTGTTAAACACTTGCAGTGATAGTAACAGATCCAATCCAGCAGCATACCACCCACCCCGTCTCCTTAATTAAACGTTCTTGCGAAACATCGCTTATAGAAAAAAAAATCCCCCACGCCAAAATTCGATCCACCACCATAACCAGCACGATCACCTCCTTTTCTTCACCCTCGCCCTCGTCGTCGCCTCCGGGTCGTCACAACGGCGGCGGCTCTTTCCTCGCCTTCGAAAAATCAATATAACCCGCTAACAATGGAGGAACAGAGAGCAAAAAAAGCAATTCCCGGGCCGATATAATGGAGCGTCGCGCGGCCGTCTATATCTATATATGTACACGACGGCGCGCAGCCTCTCCTATATACGAGGCCGCCACCGCGCTACTGTCAATGGACCGCCTTTCATTATTCATCTCTCCTCCGCCTCTCCTACCGTATACCTCGTAAATACACGACAAGCGCGAATTTCCTCTCTCTCACGCTCTTGAGTTCACCCATTTCCATGGCTCGCACGTACGCGCGCCCCCGAAAGACACGAGAGGAGGAGAGTATGTGCGCGGCGCACTAGGTACGTACGTACATGCCGGAGAATGGTAACGTAATGTAGAGTACAGATTGCGCGATGTATCGTGCGAGTGCCCAGATTTTACCATACACCTTCCTCGAGAGCGGCTCTAGTGGCTTTTCTCGCGAAGAAGGGTAGAGTGCGGCTTTCGAGGAAAGTGGATGAAATATTTATCGCGTAAGCAGAATGGTCGCGAAGGCGAGTCGTTTGATTTTCCGCCGGATGTATAGTTAAGCGCGTGGCGGTACGGCGATGATTGTGGTACGCGCGAGGTCTGTGTACATAAGAACGGCGAAGAGATTATCGTATAGTCGACGATAGGGTATATATACTTTTTATGTGTACGGGCGACGGGGTGGCGACTATGTTTAGCTCGCGATTGCGGCGATAAAGCACAGCCCGGGATCGAATCTGCTGTATAACGCTTCTATAACTAATACTACATCCATCATTACCCACCGACCCAGGGCACTTTTATCTCTTATTTATACGTTACAGGAGCTGACAACTCGATTGAAAATCATTTACCGCTCGTACAGCATCCACGCGCTCGTGCTCGTGTCTACCGATCGATCCGATAGCCGCCGCCGCCGCCACCACCGCAGCAGTCTTTCACGCGGAAAATTCTCCGCGCAGCCTCCAAGCGCACAAAAGGGGGCAACTAACCTCGTAAAAATGCGTTGTTCCAGCGTACCTCCTCCTTCTTCTTCTTCTTCTTTCTCTTCTTCGCGAAGAACGCCTGCGCGAGCGCAAGAGTGTTGCAGCAAAAACTTTTCACGCCAATTTGCATCTTACGTACGTAGGCGATGTGAAAAGTGGCCCGAAAAGAGCAGCCTACATCGGCAGCCGGCGCGCGCAAAAGTCGACGCCCGGGATGTACACATATAGGCTGACGTATAGATCTGTGTGCGTGGGTTTGTGTGGGTGTAATATAGTTGGGAGGAAGCACATACACGTGTGTGCGCGCAGCGATGGTTACACGATGTTATATTCATGAGCTACAGAAATATGCCGAACGCGTTGTTGGGGAAGTTCAGCGTTTAACAATTTAGGGCTGCCGCTCTGCCGCTGCTGGTATTGTTTTTCGGACAGTGCGGAGAGATATCTTTACGATGGAGCGCGGAAAGTTGTGGCCAAGGGGAGGGGGATGCCGGGGGTGTATGAAGAAATTCGGGAAATGTCAGTTTAGTGTAGTATAACATGAGTTGAACTGATTTTATAGGCCTCCCACGACACGGAAGTAGATTGTTATGATAATTTATATAGAGATATAGCCAATGTTATGTACGTAGAAATAAATGATGAGAAATGTTGCGTAACGTTTTGTCCGTTGTTCTTTGAAAACCGAACAAAGTTTTTTCCCTTAATGTTTGTAAGTCATTTGAAGTTTCATTTCCTACAATTGTTAATATTTTATTACAAAAAAAGTAAATAACTATGCACCGCTATCTTACATATTTTATATCTTATAATATTCCCTTTGCGAACTACATGCGCGTACAAAGGCACGTGTCTAGAAGCCAAGATAAATAAGTTTTAAATCGAATAGATCATCATTTGTCATGCAAATAGGTCACGACTGTCTCTCCCTCTCTCACTTACTCGCTATCCGCAGAAATGTTACATAAGAACAAAACTAATACATGTAACTCTCACATACCCCCCTCTCCTCTTTCTCGCTTTCCACACTCACACAAGACAGATTGAACTAGAAAAATCCTCCCTCCTCCCACGCTCGCTCATCCCATCACGTATATATACATATACACACTCGTACGCCGTAGTCACTCGCTCGTGGTTACCACACACAGGCAGACATACACTACTCGCGTATATAGAGAATCGTCGACTCGTCTCGTCTATAGTTCGTATATGTAGTAGCGTGGCGGTCGAACGCTTGAAATTTTCAAGGGAGAACGGGAGAGAGAGAGACAGAGACTACGACGACGACAACGAGGAGGCTCTGCGGTGAACGAGCGAGTCGTAAGCTAGATGCAGCCGCAGAGCCTCGAAGCGAATTACATCGCAGTGATAATGCTGTTCCGCAAACTAAGCCGTGCGCGAGAGCAAGCGAGCGAGCTTTTCCCCCTCTCTTCATCTCTCTCTCTCACACTCTCGCGACCGCCGCCGAAAACTACGTAACGGAACAGACTTGTAATTTCCGGGAAATGCAAATTGCTCGTTCAGCACTGCGCGACACTCGGCGCAGCGCGGCGGCGGCGGCGGCGGCAGCGCCGGGCAGTAATTAAACGAGTGTTTAGTGCAATTTATTGCCGCAGATACGCAGCGTTGCTCGCTCTCCTCTCGCGCTGTACCGCGCTGCACCCCTGCATTGTTTTTACGCGGCGAGCGTGCCTTTTCACCCCCTATTTCCACTCCTCTCCTCTTTGCTCTTCCGTATATACATGTACGCGTGCGTGTGTATATGTGTGTAAAGTATGCGAGCGTGTAAACAGGCCGCGCGAGTAATAACCGCTGGCTACGCGGTCTCATCGCTCGCTCGCTCGCTTGCGTTTGCTTTGTGCCCTCTCTCTGTGTATAGCCTGTTTTTCCGGGCCGTACGCTCGCGTCGTCCTTGTTTTTTGCGCCCTTTTATTCCACCGAGAGAGAGAGAGAGAGAGAGAGAGAGAGAGAGAGAGAGAGAGAGAGAGAGAGAGAGAGAGAGAGAGAGAGAGAGAGAGAGAGAGAGAGAGAGAGAGAGAGAGAGAGAGAGAGAGAGAGAGAGAGAGAGAGAGAGAGAGAGAGAGAGAGAGAGAGAGAGAGAGAGAGAGAGAGAGAGAGAGAGAGAGAGAGAGAGAGAGAGAGAGAGAGAGAGACAGAGAGGAAAAGCATCTCTCCTCCCGCCGATCAATCGAGAAGCGTAAAATTACACGCTAGAGAGAGCGCGCCAAAAGAGAGCGAGTGGGTACACATAGCTGCGAGCGACTTTTGCTTCACTTTTACTTTCTCAAAGGAAGAGTAGGCGCGCGCACACGCGGTCGCTTTGTAGCGGGAGAACAGTTTTTTCCCCTCTTTTCTCTTTGCGTTCGCCGGATGCGCGCGCTCTCGCGTGTATTTCCGGAAATGTCGGCGGCTGTTCGATCAAAATTTTTGTGTGAAACGGATGACATGTGGGGATATGGGATATGAAAAACCGATCGTTTTTGTTGCGGCTTTGGAAAAACGTTCGAAAGTGTAGCGACGATGACGGTCGATGGGTTCCAATCACAATGATAATTTCGACTTTCCATTACATTGTGCACTGATGAGAGAAGTGATTACTTCTGCTAAATGAAATTCACTAACTGTTAAGAAATATGTATTTGGGATACGGTAAATTGAATATTCATTAACAGTTAAGAAATGGTTTTTTTTAATGGTTGTTAAGAAATGGTTGTTTGACTTTCGTATACTAGCGCCACACTGCTATAGTGCTCTGCATTACTTCTAAATAACATGTTATTCGGACCTCAGGTGAATAACACAACTTGTGAATGCACGATAAAACTGTTTTATATAGATTACGTTTCAATTCAAATACATATAGCTAAATGAAGTAGGAAGATTCCTATACTAATCATAATTGCAATGTCCCTAACCTAACTTTCTAGATTACCAGATCTATACATCTCGGAAACTAATATTTCTTAAGGTGATGATACCCACGCTATTACTCAAAATTGGGTTCCCGTTTTTCTCATTCAATTTTTAATTTTAAGAAAAAAAACTCTTTGATACGTTGTAGTTCTTTATTAAACTTAAAACGTGTCAAAGAGTTTTTTCAAAAAGTTTAAAATTGAAGGAGAAAAACGGGAACCCAGAATTGAGTAATAGTGTGAGTACCACATCACCTTAACTGTTAGTGAATGGGAATCTGTCACACATATCACAAGATTTTTGTGGCACAAGTGAATCATTTCTTTGTATTAAGTAATCACTTTTCTCAATGTGTAGCATTGATTGTAGCCACCGCGAGCTGACTTTTTTTTTGTTTGTATCGTTCTTTTTTTCGGACCGTTCGCTTGAGGCTCGACAGGCCGAGTTTCTTCGACGCGAGCGGGGCGCATGATAAATCGCTTTGAAAAGCAAATGATGGGTCAGCGTTAAGGGAAGTCTTTGAGAGGTGACGTCACTTGAAAGTAGCGATTGTGATTTACTGTTTTTCCATTAGTATAGGGTGGTCGGTAAATAGAATGCGGCCGGCCGCTCCGCCGACCTACCGCAGACCTTTCCTAATGGACTTTATTCAATTTTTCAAAAAGGACGGGACGAGAGAGACTCATCTGAAATTCGGAAAATGATTTTATTGCTTTTTTTTTTATTCCGACAAAGATCATCCTGAAAAATAATCGTAACTCTAATCCATCAAAACTAAAACCTCCCTACCCCACAGCACAACGGTTCGTTGTTTGTTTATGCACCGCCCGGAACAATTTCAAATCCCCCTCCTTGTCCGAATCCCCCAAACTCATCGTACATATTTTCAGCAGCAATAAACCAACTCTCGGCAATGTTATACAACCCAAGCTCGAGCGTTGCATTTCGTACCGCTGCCGCCGTCGGTCGTTCCTCAGTCCACACGTACATCCTCTCTGCTTCTATCTCCACACTTCACTCGCTCAGCAGAGGCAGCGCGCACAGGGGTTAAGTGCACATAGAGAGAACGAGAGTCTGCAGAGAGAGAGAGAGAGAGAGAGAGAGAGAAAGAGAGAGAGAGAGAGAGAGAGAGAGAGAGAGAGAGAGAGAGAGAGAGAGCGGTTTGCCCCGCGCGATTTTTAATGCTCGCGCGTACTTTGCGCAAGACAAACGCGAGTACGCGTTACGTGTGCATCGGCACAGAGCGGTGAGGTGAGGTGAGGGAAGGGATCTTGTTTAGCTAAAGTTTCTCTCTCTCTCTCTCTCTCGCTCTTTCGGTTTGCTTACGCAGAGAGCAAGTCAAATACTCGTAGTAAATTACCTATGTTTGAGCGCCTGCGTGCAAGTGCAATGCCGTCTCTGTCTCTCTCTCTCTCTTCCTCTGTAGCTGGACAATTAAATAAAGATTAATATTTTTTCGAGGTATAACGGGGTCGGAAGTAATTAGGGTTTGATTGAACATGTATCGCGGTAGGACCACGCACGCATCCTGCGCGAAGGTATATGACAAATTAGTTTTTAATGGTGATATAAGGTGGACGGAGGATATGTATTAGGCGTATACGCGCGGTTCTGAACTTTGATGGATAATTAAACGCATATGTATACACGGTGGGTTATTGATATTAGGCTCGTGCGATGCGTGTCAAGAACGCCGTAAACAAAGCATCCCAAACGACAGGCGTGTTTTAGCTCGTATAATTTTACCGAAACTTTTTACAGTGTATTATATATACATATACACCTTATCTGGAACGAATCGACGAATTTCCCCGGAATGATTGACGAGACAACTTTTAAATACATTTCGGAAACCATCAGCGTTCACCCACATCATTCTCGTACCTACGGTGCAATCGACAAACGAAACAAAACAATTTGGAATCCATCCAAACGCCGTATCCCCGTATATTTACCCAGCACATTAGACGCGCACGCGCGCGTGCACCAACCCACGTAACACGCGTAGATGGCGCTTGACGGACGAGCAAATTCCCCCGGAATTGACGTCGGTCAAAAATTCCCGACCCAAAGCCGCCCCCAAGAGAACCGTTTCTCCTTCTCCTCCTCCATCTGCCCGCCGCAGAATCAACATCACTCCTCCTGCTACAGGCATCGACTCAGCACGATTCGGTTTCTCGCAGCTTCCGGAATATATATATATATATATATTTCTCGCGTCGGGGAATCGCGGCGGGCGGGCAGCCGCTCGTAAAGTAAAACGAAAGAACGGGAAGAAAGAAAAAGTGACCGAAAGAGCTAGCCCCGGTCACGCACGGAATCGTCATATGTTCGCTCGGGCTCCCTTCTTTTTGGAAGGGGCTGCGCGTGAGAGAAGGGGGAGAGAGAGATGGTATAATGTGGCTTCTGATGCTGCTGTTGGGCATTTTCTCGATACATGATATACATACCGAAGGGGAGAAGTCGTGGGTGACCTTGTCACGCGTTGGACTTTATATATGCGCCGATGTGTATGAGCGGGATATGCCGGGCATTAGGTTCTGCGTGCGATAGATTTGTATTGATTTCCGAAGGGACGGCGACGAGGCTTGTGGGTGCATGGAATCAGGGTTATTTGATTAGGGCCGCACGTACGCGATATATTCAATAAAGTTGTCGGTTTCCCGATGCAGATCGGAAAGAAATTCCGGCTGGAAATGAATTTTTATCGGTTACGGTGAGCGGCCAGTTGTTATATAATGTAACGGATATTAAGAAATCAGTGGCTGCGAGTTTGACCTTCGTTGACTTCGCGTATAAATAGATTTTTATATTATATTTTCAAGCTGAATTTTATTCGTTGCGACATTGAAAACTAATACAATTACCACACTGTTAAAGATATCAAACAACGAAAATGAAAACAAAAGCTACTACCGAATCAAATATTCCTCAGAGTTGAGTATTCTTTGCTTACCCTCGACGTGTACACAAGGTAGAAGGACCAGAACAGAAATTAACACAAACGGAACTCCAGCATCGATTCACGCAACAATTGTTTCGCGGTCACCCAATTCCCGCCTCCATAAGAAATTTCCACCGCCCTGCTGCAGCACATGGCGCTGATTCCGCGTGCCCGCTCGCGCGCGACCCTTATTCACGCGACCCCATTCCCGCGCGGATGTTTGCACGCAGCAGCACAAACGCGCGCGAGAGCACGAGTGTTTGTTCTATCGCACAGGCACACGTACACACAGACACAGCCATACATCGTTGAAAATATAAATATATATGTGACGGAGGCCTACAAAGAGGCTTTCTTCCCCGCGGCAATGGCTCCGCTGTCGAGCTCCCTTTTACTCACTCACTCGCCGAATGATTAACGACCTTATTAGCGTGCCATTCTGACGCTCGCGCGACTGCATACAGCCATTCTCCTCATTTCTCTCACACCCGCGCGAGGGGAGCGTGAAGAGAAATGGAAGAGAAGAGGGTAGAAGAAAAATTAAAGGATTCCAGAGCCGGGCTGTGGAAATCCCGGCCGAAAGAAGTAATCCGTTTAGCTCGCGTGAGAAAGAAACAGCGGCTGCAACGGCGGCTGCGCTTCTTTACGGCGGCGACAACGACCACGGCGGCGATCGTCGCACGCGTCGTGCGCCGGATATATATTATACAAAAAGCTTCGCTCCGGCGCGCGCGAGTAAACACGCGCGATTTCTCTCCAGTTCTGGTGAGAGGGGTAATGCATGTATTGCTCTGGTATGGTATATGGGGAAAAAATTCAGTCAGATTTACGGACGCTTCGGATTATATGTGCCCCGGGAATCTGGGTTGGGTGCCGTAACGGCGGATAACAGATAAATTCTAATTCTTGACGAAGTGCGCACGAGCGCTTGGAGTTAGCGGCAAATGGATGTTTAGAGGGGATGGCCGTAGCAGTATTTTTCGATTTGTAAGAAAGTGGAGGGAGGTAGGGAGGTTTTATTCAATAAAAAGGGTTAGGATTGGTCGTTACAGGGTTGTAAATGTTACAGGAGGTTGGTGTTATCATTTTCGTTTAGAAGATCGAATGTTTAGTGTGGATGGATTAATTTATTAGTCTTGCTGGGGTGGACTGTAAAATTCAATAAGAAGGGTATGGGAGTAGATGGGATTATTCAGTAGATAAGGAACGCGGCTGCTGAGGCGTGGGTTCTGGTGTAATTTAATTTGAGTTTAGGAGGAATTATTTTATTTTGGTTTATGTTTCATTCAAACTGTTTATATCAGCAATGCCGTTGAATCGGCGTTGTGTTAATTGAGATCGTTAATTTATTGAAATATAAAATCTAAATTTTTTTAGGTATGGTGTGGGATGACCGTAAAGCTAAATTAGTGTCCTACTATGTATAAATTACTAAAATGGATCCAAAACTAATAACTAGATTGGAAAGTTTCGAATAACTCCGCTTATTGGTTTCAAAATTTCCGCCCGTGATTCACGAACATAGGGGAGAGTGGAGCACAAAGGTCTTAGCAATAAAATGGCCACCCCCATAAAAACTTTAATAAATCTATGCTTTGACTCGATTTTTGCTTCCTCATAGAGGAAGCTTCGTGACGCTGAAAAAAAGTTTTCAAGATAACATGTTTGAAAGATGTTTTGAGTCATTTGGAGTCAAAATATACTATTTTTAAAAATGTCCGTATGTGTGTGTGTGTGTGTGTGACACTGTATCTTTTTTAATTTTTATCCAATCGTTTTCGGAGAGCGCTTAAAATTTTTGTTTTTTTTTCAAGATTTTTGGAAAATAATAATATTATGTAATTTTTTGGATAATTTTTTTATATCGAATTTTCACTTTTTGAAAAAATAATTTTCATGTTTTTTTTTTATGATAACATTGAGATATTTGAATCGAATGGGAAGCATTCGAAAGAGCATTAAAATACCTATATTTTCTAAAAAAAAATTCTCTAGCTATTACGGTTCTTTTGTTCTTAACAAAACCGCGTTTTTTTTTAAAGCTTATAACTCCCAAACTAAACAGTCAATTTTTTGAAAAAAATCATAATAATGCAGAATCTAAATAGTTACAATCTGCAAAAATTTGAATCCATTCTGTCGATTAGTTTTTGAGAAAAAAATTGAAAACCGAAAAATTGAGTTTTGTATGTCGCACGATAACTGGAGTAAAATTGGCTTAATCGCTTTAAAATTTCTTGTAGGGATAGATTTTGGATAGCTCTCGGTCAAGTTCTTTGGGCAAAATGATTGGTCCATAAATTTCAGAGATATTTGAGGTTAAAATTTTTTTAAGTTTTTTTTTCAAATCGTAATTTCTCGAAAACGGCTCGATATATCGGCTCCAAATTTATAGACAATTTTGTATGTGATATAGATAATATGTGCGCGAATTTTCATCAAGATCGTACGATTACTTTTTGAAATATTTAATATTGAAAATTTTCGTATTTTACAAAGTTTTTTCTTTGCCGCTCGATAACTAGAGAAAAAAAATCGGTTTAATCATGTTGAAACTTTGTGGAAATGTAGAGTTTATATATTTATTGTATCAGTCCTTTAGGTAAAAGAATTGTCTCATGATTTTTAGAGATACTTAGGGTTAAAACTTTTTTACATTTTTTTGATAATCGTAATTTCTAAATGACGACTCCATGTATAAGCTTGAAATTTATAAATTATTTTATTTGTAATATAGGCAATAGCTGTGTAAAATTTGATCAAGATTATATCGTTACTTTTTGAGATATTTGATATTTAAAATTATGGTATTTCTGAAAATGACTTTCTTTGTTGCATAATAACTAGAGTAAAATTGATTTAATTTCTTTGAAATTTTGTAGAGATGTAGAGTTTGTATATTATTTATTATATGAGTTCTTATGGTAATAAAAGAATTCGTTTATGAATTTCAAAGATATTTTAAATTAAAACTGTTTTAGCCCTCTTTTCAAATTGTAATTTTTCGGGAACGGCTTTATGTATATGTTACTAGAAAATGAAATGTCGCTCGATACGCACACGTGTTGTTTACTTGCTTTTTCTAATTTAATAAGTTATTAGATCCATTATTTAAAAATATTGCAACGAGGTATAATGAAGGTAGGTTAATGAAATTGTCGATCATTAAAAAAACATGTATTTTTTTATGACTAACTAAAGACGGTATTAATTTAAGTAAAATTAAAAATATTCCCGTATGTCATACAATTTGGTGTGTGGTATAGGCAATATATGTGTGAAATTTTATAAAGAAAATATAATTTGAAGTAAGGTTATTTAGTAATTTTAAAAGATTTTGAATATAATATTACAATTAAAATAATACAGATGTTTGTTATTTCTTAAAAAGCTAATTATTTCGAAATATTTTCGAATACTTGTTTTTCAGAGAATATTTGATAAATCGACTCAAAATTTTAACCATTTATTACACTTATTAAAAACTACATTTGGTTATAATTTCAATAAACTTCATTTGTTTTTGAAAAAAAAAAATTATTTTATAAAAAAGTATAAAAAAAAGGAATTGATAAATTAGTTTGAGGAAGCTACGTGCCAATGAATTGGCAGCGGTTTTTTTTTAAGTAATTGTACTGTTATATAATTTTCCGATTTTTTTATTGAAAAAATTAAAATTGAATTTATAAGAATTAATAGAAATTTGAAGCATCGTTTTGTGTGTCAGAAAATATCTGATAGGAGTAAATATTTAAAATAGAATTCTAAATTTCTGTAATACGTCTCAGGACGTAACATAAAACCGTGGCCGTTCACAATTTTATCACCTCGGACTCAACAAAAATTAAGAACTCAAAATCTTTATGGCTGGGTGCATTTTAAAGTTCGATTCGTAAGCTTTAATTTTCTTTTTTTATTTATTACTCTCGGGGCACGAGCGTCAAGCAAAACGGTGCGGGTGACCAGCACCAAATAGAACAGCTGATGGCTTAACCTCAAATTACTCCATAGCCTCTTAGTTTGTTTAAGTTAAATATTAAGTAGTGCATAATAAACAAATGGTGCATAATTACAAAAACAAGTCTAACAGATCGAATTGTATTAATTTTAGAACATAATATCTGTAATTTAACCTGTATTTAATCACGACATTCGTGCCCCACCTATGGAGCAAATAGGGCATTTTAATACCTATAAACTTTTTTTTTTAAATAAATATACTCACAAAGGTTTTTAAACTAAGTGCTATCTGTTTCTCTAGATGTTTCTTTACATATTTCTTTTTTTCTTAATATCAAAAACATAAAAATTAATATTTAAATATCAACGTAAAGTTAAGGTGTCGCTCATACCCCACTCTCCGCTACTTAAAAACTGTTCCCGCATCGGTTATTTATAATGTCATCCATTTAGTTTGAAAATATGATTTTATCTTAATAATGTTGATACAAACTTCTATCATTATCCAACCGTAATACGAGAATCCTCCACATTATTTTACAAAATATTATTTCTCCTTACCCATTCCAAATCATCTTTGAACTTCTCCCTCCAATTTTCAACGAAACATCATTCTCCCATTACAATTCTTAAGTGAATTCGTTTCTTTGAGATTCCCCCTTCCCCTCCTACACCACGTCAGATTCTCTCTTCATCTCGATAAAGGTTGCGCGCTCGCGCGTAATTCCGTCGCAGCGGCAGTTTTTTCACAAAGAAGCCGCCGACCATTTTTGCGCGCGTCGGCCTCTCCTACCCGCCGCGCCAGCTCTCTGCACATTTTTACCCAGACCTTTCTATATCGAATCGGTTTTGTGTCTTAATTTCGTTTAATTAAAGACCGAAGCTTTAATCGACGACCCACTTCTCGTGGATCGCAACGTGCGGAATTCATTTTAATATCGAAACGACGAAATGGCTCCTCTCTTTTCCACGAATTCCGTGTTATATAGAGCGCGATAAAATGCGAAGAGAGGGAGTGGAAGAGGGTGTGTGTGTGTGTGTGTGTGTGTGTGTGTGTGTATGTGTATGTGTGTGTATGAAAAAACTACTGCTCGATCGCTAAATTGTTTGCGCATAAAGCTTGTTTATGGATCGGTAAAAGTCAATATCCGAGAGCCCCCAGCCCGGGCACATTTTTCTTCGGCCCCCGCGATCTTGACTTATCGGTCCTTTTTCTCGGCAGCTCCCGCCGCGCCGCGCACGCACGAAGCAAAAAAAATAAAATAAAGAACCTCATTCGTATACGCCGAACATGATACGCAGCAGCAGTAGTAGCGCAATCGAGTTTTTAAGGAGAAAGTAAAAGGGAGAATTCTGGGTAACCGCCTCGCTCTTTCCCCTTCTCTCTCTCTCTCTCTCTCTCTCTCTCTCTCTCTCTCTCTCTCTCTCTCTCTCTCTCTCTCTCTTACTGAAAATAAAATATTGTATTTTTTGCAGAGTAAAAAGCATAATAGGGGCAGCAGGAAAAGCAGCCACTGTTCTAAGAAAAAGGTTATTGTATTTTCGCTGTCCTTCGCGTTCTGGCAAAAATGGAAATACCGCGTATTTTATTTTCAGCCCCGTCATCGTGAGCTAGATAAAAATACCCTGCACGCGCTTCTGAAAATATTAATATAGTAGTTTGAAAAAGTTATCATGCGCCCAGTCAAAACCATAAATCAAGAATATTTATACAAACTACAAAAGAGAGGAGCTATACCGCCACCACAACGGCCATACATAAATATTACTGTTTAGCCAGGCGCGCCGTCTTACCTGCTCGGCGGTCAATATCCCCTGTCATCCCCAAAGATATCGCCTTGCCTTTGGCCCCGCGCGCTATTTGCGGCTTTCTCTCTTGAACTACTGTTTGATGGATTTCGGTTTCTCGTGGGCCAAAGTTATATCCTTCCCGCCCGAGATCGATGTCGATTGCAAGTCTGTTATAACCACTGTGTTTGCATTTCCCGCTACATCAACGTAAACACTCGAGTGTCATTCTGCAAATACATGTATATGCCGAGCGACGTCGACGGTACTGTACGCATGCATTTTTTTATCGGATTCACAGTTGTGTGTAATTGGAGTCCGGCTGCGATAACATTTGGGGAAAATTCATTCGGAACGTAAACAGCGTATCAGTTTTTCATAAGATATCATATTTTCGACGCGTCGAATTGACGTCTATTACGGGCTTGGAGAATGTCCCCTTTTCCTCCCATCTTGGTCTCAAATTTATGGTTCATCGGCCGGGACATATGCAAGCGGCGCATAGTCACGGCGCAATGAAAAGTTTAAGGCCCCGCGTGCGCGCGAGCGTATTAGGACAAATAATAAATTGGGAATCATGAGTGCAGATAATATACCGGAGGCCTTCGGCCAGAAATCGTAACCAGAATTTAGTACGGGGGTAAATGTGCACTTCGCAGTCCTATGAAGGGGGTAGAGGTTATATTCTTATTTCATGTAACTCTTTGAAGGCCGTATAAAGGAAGTCTCTGGGCGCTGCAGGTAGGATCGAAAGCCAATGGCGAAGCGCACTTTCATCGTCTTTCGATACTGCTACGCGCGCGCCCCGTGTACGAGGTAGTAGTCGGCGCGCAGTACTTGTATTATATTCAATTACGCGGACGTGTAGCGCAGGAGATAAGCTTATCGAAACGGCTTTTCTATAGATGTGCGAATATATATGAGGAGGAGGGGGATATACGACTCGCGACGGACGTGTACTACCGGTATGTATGTTTAATCGCGAGTCATCGTTGTATATGGTAGAAATATTGCGCGATTATGGCTGTGGTGCGGAATAAAGCTGACGACGGGGGATAGTTGACTTCATATTGAGTGCAGTTAATGGAAATGAGTGGAAATCAAGCTTTTTTACTTTGATAGGTTCAGTTGACGTTGATCTTTATTGATATTTAATTGGTTTAGAAATGTCCAAAGAGAATTTTCAGTTATTATTACAAGCAATATATTTAATCAATAAATTATCTAGAGTGGCATTTTTAAAATTAGGTTGCATGCATAATATCAAAATAATTCTCCAACGCAAGTATTACTAAAAGCATTTACTTTTGTTGAAATAAATATAAGAAATTAATTCGTTAAATAGTAAAATTATGTTAATTCTGTAGTTCTAACATCCTCTCAAATCAATGGTTTAACTGAGCGTGAATCTGCTCGGAATAAACAGACGAGTACCCAGAAAACCGATAATAAACATTTAATGAATTAAATCACCTCCTAATAAATTCATTTACGTAATAAAATATTCTCAGAATTTTGCTATCTATTCAAGCATGAACCAATATCTACACTTAAAAAAACGGTGGCCGGATGTTGTGAAGTATTTAAAGATTGATTTTGATGGGTCTGTAAGGAATACATTTGAATTTTTAAAATTGAATTTTTATTCTTAACTATATTTAAAACTAAATAATTAAATCAAAATAGAATGAAAACATTAATTTTTTTCTTTAAAAAATTATCTGAATATTCTATTATTTAAACTAATTAAAATGAAATCATAATGAAAAATTATATTTATAACCGCAAAAACAAAATAGTACGCGCGGGGAGCGCGATTGGATTTTGCTGGTTATCCAATTTTCTATGAATTAGAAACACACATCCTAATTTAATTCCCAAACTTTTTCCACCCAAGACTCCACCCTCCATCCGCGACTCCCTCGTTTGCCTTTCAAACCTCTGCAGCAGCAGCCTCTCCGAGCGCATCGAAAAAACCCGACGCCCTCATTGCGCAATCTCTCCCCCTCATACGCATACTGAAAGGGTACGGTGGAAAAAATCACGTCTATCCGAGATATAGAGAACCCATCCGTCCCGCTCATCATCGATTGCTAATTAAAAAAGAGCTCTACACACACTACCCATCCCCGTCCGCTCGCTGAAAAAGATCTCGCGCGAGTGCACACGCGTGTACAAGCGCGCCCTTCCGAAAGCCCGAGCAGCAGCAGCAATCGCAGGTAAAAACGTGTACACACTCACTCACTCACTCTCATTTGCCGGAGTGCTGCTAGGGTAGGAAAAAGCAGGCCGCCGCCGCTGCCGGTGCCACGGTCCCAAAGAATTATGGAAATGAAGCGCTGCGCGGTCACAACGCGGCGGCGGCAGACAGGGTTTCGCCTCTTTGGGGGCAGCCGTGGTGATATTGGATTGCCGCAGTGGCAAAAGAGAGAGAGAGAGAGAGAGAGAGAGAGGAAGCGACAGACGTGCGTTGCCTCCACAGCTCGGCGATTTATAAACGTAGCGAGGGTTGGTTTTCAAAGGATTCAGGCTAGGAACGTGGGGGAGAGGGACGGAATAAGTTACGGGACGCTCGGCCGTGTTTTATGCGGGGTAGCAAGTGCCGGTTATTTTCGTGTGCGCGCACATATATGTGATAGTATCGATTCGGCAGCTCGTAATGCGCGAAATTATTGCGGTGGCGGAGAGTCGTCGTCGTCTACCTGACACAGAACGCCGCTGTCGCCGTTGTCTCCTCGTTACTGCGCCATTCGAGCGGAGGGATTCAGCGGAAACGAGACGAGACGAGCGATTACATCTTCAGTCCCGATATATCGATCCTTTGAGCAGCAGCAGTGCGACGCGGAATGCCAATCTGCCTTATTATCTTTTATTCTCCAGCCCGTATAAATGCGGTTCGTTACCCTCCCGTGAGCTAGTTCCAGATGTGCGCGAATCGAAGTTTAAAATCGGCCGTTTGATAGTGCTGAATTGCGCTTAGAGGGGAGACCGAGAACACGGGAGTCCAATTTCGCGGGAAGTTTTTCCATCTTTCCGTGCGGTCGGACGGGGGCTAACTTTCGTCCCTTCCCCTCCCGTAATTGTGTGATTTATCGATCAAATTAAATTGGTCCCGAGCGCGCGCGGGCTTTTATTTATAGCGCCGGGATATTAATTAAAATAATTAACGGCCGCCGGCAAGGCAGACGAACGCGCTCCCGCGCGTGATATGTTTATTTTCAATTATGCGCGTATAATTAGCCGACGGTGAAGAAGAGACGACGGGTAGACACGAGACCGCAGACGAATTTCGAAAAATTCCTCTCTCTCTCTCTCTCTCTCTCTCTCTCTCGTGGGACAGATGATACATACACAGCGAGCTGTCCATCAACGTTGCACCGCGCGGCGCGTCGCGCAGAGATTGATAAGTTCGTTTTTCAATCGACAGGGTGTGTAATGCTATCGGCTCTCTCTCTCACTCACACAGTGTGACACATTCTCAATTGGCGAAATGAATCATCCTTTATATAAATGACTCGACGGCGGCGGCGATGAATATTCCGCGCGCTGGTTTATCGATTGCCGAGAGGTAAGTGCGTGCGCATTGTCGTCGAGGTTGCTCGGCTCTGATTTCGCGTGCCGAAGGAAGAAGTGCTTTTTCTCGCGCGAATAAATTAGTCGGCGCTATTATTGTGACAAGAGGTATTAAATTCGATGGCTGTTGGCAGCGGAATGGGTTATATATGTATACTCGTGACGATCGATCGAACGTTTAATGGAATTAAAGTTGATTGAATTATATACGTTATATATTGTATCTGGAATGAATGCAATTGCAGAAATGGCTTTCACGTGAATCGGACAAAGCGATACATCCGGCGCAATTGTGATTTTCTATACAAACAAACAGAGGAAAAAAAATACACTTTACTTCTTCTATTCCGATCTAACCATAACGAATCAAACAAACACGGCGAACCAGAACAAAAACATCCGTTCCTCTCATCGATTACAAAAAGAAATGACTCTGCAACGAACTCCTCTTGACGGAATACCACATCAAAGCCCAGCCCCCCCCTCCCCCTGCCTCCGTCAAACCAATCGACCAGATCGCTCGCGTCCTTCCTCTATCTTCTCTCTCTCTCTCTCTCTCTCTCTCTGTCTCTCTCTCTCTCTCTCTCTCTCTCTTCGAAAAAACCTCTTTCACGCTAAAAACACAAAAAAAAAGAGAAAAAGAAAAAATCTCTCCCTTCGACCATCCCTGGAGCCGAGTACGAATTACACAAAGCGCGTGCACATCGTCTCTCGCTTTTAATGAAGTCAAAGCTACTACCGTCGCCGCCGCCGCCCCAACAATATCCCGGTAGCGTCCAGTAGTCAATGGCTTTATCAAGCGACAAAACGGAATGCGATTTATTCTCCCGCGCTCGCTCGCTCGCTTCATCAATTACGCCGCTCGATTGAAAAATAATGAATTAATTCCCAGCAGGAGTCCCTCTGCCTCTCTCACCCTCTCTACTACGCGACTAGGTAACCTCGCTCGCTCGCGCCTCGTGAAATCAACAACCTGTAGATATCCGGCGCGCCGGTGACTGTGCGGCCCTTCTACTCTCCCACTCTCTCTCTTTCTCTCTCTCTCTCTATATATATATACATAGACGCTAGGGGTGCTGCCACTGCAGTAGTAGCGTCGCGTTCTCCCCCTCTCTCGCCATCGCTCGTTAGCCGCACCGCGTTTGTTTTCCCGGCTGCGTGTGGGTGACGCGTGCGTGCGAGAGTTTCGAGTGCTCCTGCTCATTTCGCTCGCTGCGGCTGCGGGGGTGTTTGAAAAGAATGGGTAACGAGGCGCGCGCGGTGACGAAGTCGATGAGTTGGAAATAGTCGCGAATCGCGGGTGGTTGAAAATCCATATATCGAATTCCATACTTTAGTCGGTATGTGAGAGTGCGCGATTGGATAAAGTTGATATAGAAGAGGGAAGTTTGAACTTTCGACCTCGCACGTGAATTTATAGTGGGCGAACTACTGCTACTGCTCGAGATACGGTGTAATTTCGGGAACAAAAGAAGGACATTTTATGGAAGGATATATGGTGGTCGCGCGCGCGTCATATCACAAAGGTTATAGAAGCGAGTGTCTTGAGAAAACACCGGATTGATTAATTCTGTGAAAGCTGACCCGGGTTCTTGTTTCCAAGTATTCGGAAAATAATTTGAGCGTGGTTTTATCATGAGTTGGCAACATTTTTCGAGACTTTCGCGAAAAATCATTTTTCAAATTACTTTTGACACGGCGCGCTCGGACAGACACTTGGTTGTTCAAATTTAAAACTTTAAATTTAAATTCAGTTAACTTTTTTAAACTTGTCTAAAACAAAAGGGAACTTTTGAAATATAAGATTTTGCGCGGTAAGAGCAAATCTATGTAGCCTGTAACGTAATATGAAGCCCGGAATATAAATTCAATTTTCAAAATGTTAGAAGAATATATAGTTAATATAGAATTTCAAAAATACACTCCGATAGATTGAACTTTTGAAACAGAAATTTTCCAACTCGCTCCGAACAGCAATCGATTTATAACCCGTAATCCACTTATATCATCCATCCCGCATTCATCTGGGGTTATGCCTGTGGGACGGGGAAAATCTATAGGCAAACCACGTGGGATAAATCCTAATTAGGAAAACCCTCCCCGGGATGGTCGGTGTATGGAATAATTCAGTTTGGATGTCTAGGTCACATTCCGTAGGCTTAGACACTGAAACTGTATTTATCCACACCTCCCGCTCAGTTTGTAAGAAGGCAATTCAACATCTAACCGATCACACGAGTAGTCGCAGAAAAAATCCAAGTAGTAACCACTGTCGGTTAGAGAGTATATAATGAAAGATTGTACAATGGAGGAAACATAATGCCTTCTATTTTTTACATACATCTCTGCATCAGTGCCTTCCTAAAAAGGGTCTCCCCCATTAAGACCCCCATTAAGGCGAAATGCTCTTGTTCTGTCCGAGTCCGACCCCCGTTCCCCCCTTCATCACTCTATACAGAGTTAAAAACCCTATTTTTCTAAATCCCCCTCCCGACCCTGTTATATATCTTCGTTTTTCATATAAGGCACGGTAGTAATACCCAGAAGAACCTTGTATTTTCACTATGGCAAAAATTGTAATCGTGTCAAGTTACAGGCGAAAATCTATTTCTAATGTTTTAGCTGTTTTGAGCCTTATTGTATTGAAAATAATAATAATAATAAGAATAAATTTATTTCGGTAAGTCCAAAAACATAGACTACAAGATCATTACATAGTATATATATATATATATATATATATATATATATATATATATATATATATATATATATATATATATATATATATATATATATATATATATATATATATATATATATATATATATATATATATGTATGTATGTATGTATATATATATATATATATATATATATATATATATATATATATATATATATATATATATATATATATATATATATATATATATATATATATATATATATATATATATATATATATATATATATATATATATATATATATATATATATATATATATATATATATATATATATATATATATATATATATATATATATATATATATATATATATATACAAGATACATGTGCGTAGTACAAAAATTGAATACGATCAAAGATATATAAAAAGAAATAAATAAATAAATAAAATATCTCTCAGTTTTAAAGATTCTAATTATCACAGCATTTAGTTAGTAATTACTACATATTAAAATAATAAATATCACAGATTTTCTCAAATAAGTATATAGTACTTCGTCAGAATAAGTAGCCAATGTCAAGTCCGCAGAATGACTAGAGATGTCAGTCTAATTAATTAAAAATAAGTAAATGGTTTTTGAGAGCGCTTTTAAAACGAGACAACGATGGAAGGTACTTAATTTCTGCTGGAAGGGAATTCCACAGATGGACTCCTTGGGTCAGGAAGGACCTGCTACCAAATTTGGTGTACACCCATGGAATCTCAAGGTCTCCAGTAATTTTCCTTGCCGGGCGCTTGGACTGACGCTTAGTGAACATTTTAACGAGGTAAGATGGACTATGAAATTTGAAAACTTTGTAAAGAAGAGTGCCAGTGAAGTACACTCTTGTTTTATCAGTGTGCATCCAGTTCAAACGCGTACGGTAAGGAGTTACATGAACATCCCGCCTTAGTCCAAATATATATCTGATACAAGAATTCTGCAATCTTTGAAGTCTAGTTTTATGTTCGTTTGTGGCGTCAAGTAATATGGTACAACAGCAATCAAGATGTTGGAAGATCAGTGCCTCAACAAGACGCTGGCGAAGTAGCTGGGAAGTGCACGATCGTATAACGCGCAACGTGTATAAGACTCGTATACACAACGTGTATATACACTTTATTGATAACTTGATTAATGTGTGGTATCCAAGAAAGAGTACGATCGAGCACCACCCCGAGACTTACAACAGTCTCCGAGAAGGGCACAGTGATACCCGGGCCCAGCTCAACCCCCTAAGCATCACTCCCAGTTTATCAACCTTTCCAACTGTAGATTTGGGAGCGAACAAAATAGCTTGTGTTTTACTGGGGTTGAGACAGAGACCAGATCTCACCGCCCATAGAGACACGTCTTTAGCAGCTGCAGATAGCTTGGCGACTCCTTCTTGTATATATATTTGTAAATCGTCGGCATAGAGTATATGCCCTATGCCATTGCTGTCAAAGAGTTTTTGGACGTCGTTGATGTATAAGCAATAAAAAGCAATGAAAATATTGCTTGTAGCGAAAAATGTTCAACACGAAAGTGACGTCTTTTAGTTAGTTTTCACAGGTGCATGCATTAGATTTTTACTACAAGTTAACTTTGTATTGTAGAGTATAGGAGTATCGACTGGAGTATTCATCATGGCGAGAGAACAATTGACGCTGTACGCCTGTCATTTGAGTTTTTAAGCGAATTAAACGGTCCGAATGTCGGTTAACCATTCCCTTAATCGCTGCTTCGATGTGGTTTGTACTACTGCTTAACTAAGCCTTTTTTCGTATATTTCAAATTTGCAATTAACTCCGAATCGAATTTAAGTTCAAGTACATACTCTCGCGTCACTAGAGTTTTTGAGCGAATAAGCCATCGGAATGTCGGTTAACCATTCCCTCAATTGCTACTTTGCTGCGGTTTGCACTGCTACTTAACCAAACTTTTCTCCGTATATTTCAAATTCGCAACTGACTGCGAATCACAGTTAAGTTTAACTACTCTCAACTTAGCAATTTCGGACAAAATGTATTAGAGATGCTTTACAAAGTATAATATCAAGTTGGTATTTTACATTTTTCAATTCAAAATTATTTAAATGATAATTTTTAATTAATAAATAATTTATTAAATTTTTCCTGAAGGCTTGAACTATAGTTTGGTGTACTTTGATATAGCTGTCAAGTTAAAAACTACACTGAGAAAAATTTTTTGGAATAATTATGAGACGATTTGTTAAAATTACTATACTGTACGCGCAATCTCACCACAGACTGGTAAAAGTGACCTGTTTATTAGATTTCTAATAATTTTTACAGTTTGACTAAGAAAAACTACAAGAAAAGTATTGTAAAATTTAACATAAAAAAGTTGGAAAAATTATTAGACAGTATAGTAAAAATCACAAGTCATAAATTTTACCAGGCAACTGGCAAGTATTCTTAGACTTTATAAGAATTTTTCCTATAGAGCTGACAGAATTTACAAGACAGTATAGTAATTTTTACGATATATACAGTATATGTGCAGTGCTGCGCATGCGCGCTATAAACAAAACACGAGGGCATGCGCGCTTAACTCGTCATAACCTGCAATGATGTAGCCCTAACAACTAATTTAAAACGATATAATTTCAGTATAAATAACTTTAATTAACACTCGTATAATTAATTAATTAATTAATTAATTCAAATAATTCTCTATGTATTCATTATAAAATTATTTTAAAAATACGTGAAGAACGAATTCACTTTAAGAGTGTCAGTATAATGTAACATATGTAGACGATTCGGATTATAAACACGCAAGTGTATGCAGTGGCGCAGTCGGTTAAGAAGTTCGCCTTCCAACTAGGAGACCCAGGTTCGATTCCCCGCCCCGGAGGTTTTTTTTCATGATAATATTTATTTATAATTTATTTCTTGTGATACGTATTCATATGCGTTCTCTTGTGGGAAAGTATATAACAATTGGCTAAAAATAATTTTTTTCTGTATTTTTCGGACATTTACAAAAATTACTATACTGGCTAATAAAAACTACTAGATGGACAGTCTGTGATCGGATTCTAAAACTAATATAGTAAAATTTCTCTAAGTTCTTTGTAAATATTCCAAAATTCTTCTCTCAGTGTACGAAATAAAACGTCCATAATAAACTATTAATATTTTGAGTGATGTACTAACTTTTGACGCGGATTATATAGCCAATAAAACGTTAGTGAGGGAGTCGCTTTATAATAATAAATTAGTTAATACAGCTTCATTTTGTCATTTTTTCAATAAGCTTAGGTTGATAGCATTAGGGCATACGGAGACCACATACCTCAGCGCGCTTTTCCATAAATTGCATAGAACCTAATGTCTGCAAACAAGCAAGAGCGGTCATTTACTAAGTATATTTTTGTTATAATCACTTTTGAAAAAAGTAAAACCTTCACTGATTTATACATGAGAATTTGGTTAATTGAAAGAAAAAGCGAAAATTCTACTTATTTACAAGTGAAGAGTTGTTAACGTATGAAATAGTGAAAATTTCACTTATTTGAAAGTAAAAAAATCGTCTACTTGTAGAACAAGTGGAAATTCAACTTATTAATAAGTGAGAGAAGTGTTAAGTGAAATTTTCACTTATTAGAATTTAGAGAGTACACCTTCCAATAATATCTGATTCTATTACGAAAAACTAAAAAAAAGCTACGATCCCACTTTCCCTACAAATCACGAACGACTCAATTTTCCCGGAGTCACTTAACCTCGGCGTGTTCCTACACCTCGGCCAGATTAGAATATAATTTGATTAGCCTCGACGAGCGGGTAATTAAAATCCGACCAAGGCGAGGAGCAGGAGGAGCGCCTCACGCGAAGTCGCACGCAAAAAAAAGGAACCACAGCCACGTGACCGCGCAAGCGTTGAAAGGTAGATAGAGAGACCCGCATAATCCGGCCAAAGTGGATGAGAGCGAGGGGGGAACGAATTCTTTTGACCCGCCGATCCAGGACCGTGTTCTTTGGTGTTTAAATCGCGCTTAATCAGCCGGATCCATTTTAATCACCAGACCCCCACAGACTCCCGACGGCTGAATTATTAACACCGTGAATAAGGCGTATAAAGCAGACCGCGAGGGGCTCGATTTTAAGGGGTTATATCTGGTTGGAATTTTTTTTTTTCCATTTTTTTTTTATTGGCTTAAAGTATGGTAAAACATCCCTAGATTTATGATCAATAATGTTCAAATATGAAAGAAACTCAGACAAATTTTAAAAATCAATTTTTCCAAAGCAATTCTGAGGTGAAAAATGAAGAAATTTTGTCTATTTCGTTGACGGTGCATTTTTGAATCTCGCGGTCATATATATGCTTATAATTTATCGACCGCCGAGAATAAGCTGGAGGACGAAAATACGACCTTAGAAGGACAATTATATGGTGCTGGGATAGCAGAGTAAAGGTAAAAAAATTATTACGGCCCTCATTACGATTTCACAAAATTATAAAGTTTTCAAATTTCAAGTGCGTTTATCTCAAAACCAAGTTTTCAAAATCGGCACGCAGTAAAACTCGATGAGTTTTCATCCGATTGATTTGAAATTTTAACTGTAGCTTCTTCATTAGATTATCTATTTAAGTACACACGATTTCAACGATCGATAAACAATTAAAAAAGTTATAAACAATTTAAGTCGATTTTTTTCGTCGAAAACGCAACTTTTTGTTTGAACAACCGCCATTTTGCGAAA
Organism: Torymus aiolomorphi; assembly: GCA_036365515.1. Classification (NCBI taxonomy): domain Eukaryota; kingdom Metazoa; phylum Arthropoda; class Insecta; order Hymenoptera; family Torymidae; genus Torymus; species Torymus aiolomorphi. Next base: position 134,169,579 of record CM070877.1, read on the forward strand.
AAAATTCCTAAAAATATAATCGTGTGTACTTCAACCGCAAAACTCATGTATATATGAAAAAAATTTTTTTATTGTTCCAGGTGATGATCCAGAGGACTTCTACTGCGTGCCGCAGAGATACTTTTTCAAATACTGCTTTACATTTATTGACAAATAGCCGCCATTTTGTAAATTTTCACCAATAAAAAAATTTTTTTATATTCCCAAAAAAGAGTTGCTTAACCGATTCATATATTATTTATTTATGCTAATTTAAAAACGAGCTCAAAAAAAATATGAAAAAAGGCCTTTTTTTTGAGCTCCAACCAGATATAACCCCTTAATAAGCCAAGGCCCCGCTAATGACGAGGATATAGTGGTTAACATCATATTATCAAGTACAGCACTCGCCAGCAGAGTGTGTATTAGCCTCCGGCGCGTGTGATTTGCCGCTGTTAAATTAACAAAAGCGAGAGAATAAGAGTCGTCGGTCTGACTACCTCCACCTCCTGGCGGGGCAATAAAACTGTATAACGCGAGAGAGAGGATCGCTCCCGCGAGACGCTTAATTACGCGCCGCGTACTATAAAACTCGAGAGATAGGGAACAACGCGGAGAATCTTCGTCGCCCTCTCTCGCTCTGTCGTCGATATGAGCACGAGCTAGTCGCACGTTTGCGCGTCATCGTCGCGCTCGTCCCCAAATTCTCCTCTATTTTTCGCTCTACTATACAGAAAAACGCGTCAGCGGCACGGGCGCAATGGTCGTTTGAAGCCCGTGTTCGGCTTTTAATTATGGCCCGCGTCAGTGGACGACGACGGCGGCGGCGGCCGGGCGAACTCAATTAAAAGCGCCGCGCGTCGCTCATTGTTCCGGGGAGCGTCGACGGCGCGTAACGGAAGATCCGGCGATGTGTACAGGGTGGGGAAAAAAAGAGAGAGAGAGAGAGCGAGAGGAACAGGGTATGGCTATATATAGCGCGTGGCGGGCGTCGTTTTAATGACGTTATTACGGCTCCGATGGCTCGTCGTAGCGCACCGCGAATTTTCGACCCACGGCGCGCCAATTTCCAGAGGCGAGTAGTATATGCGCGCGCGCTCTGATGAATTGCTTGCGAGAGAAGAGCGGTTTCTCGTTTCCCGCCGCGCCGCGCGTGTGTGTGGTTAGCTTTTTCTCTCGCAATGCCCGACCCCTGCGCTCCTCTACACGCGAGCTTTTAGCAATCAAAAAGCGCGGTTAGCGCGCGACCGCTTACAACGGTTCGGAATTTAAAACGAGTGTAATGGGAGTGTGTGTGTGTGTGTGTGGGTGTGGGAGAGTGTCGCGCAGTAATTTTCGGTTCTCCTCACTCCTCGTTTTTATATAGCAGCGAGAGGGGAAGTGAAGGGGAGAGTGGATTGCAAATGAATGCCATTGCACCGGCACGCGCGTGAGCGCTTGTTTCGCGCTATTTTTTTTATTTACGACTGTAATATCAAACGTAAATCATTGTTTGTCCACCGGCCGCCGTCGTAGTCGTTGTTGGTACACACAAGAGAGAGAGAGAGAGAGAGAGAGAGAGAGAGAGAGAGAGAGAGAGAGAGAGAGAGAGAGAGAGAGAGAGAGAGAGAGAGAGAGAGAGAGAGAGAGAGAGAGAGAGAGAGAGAGAGAGAGAGAGAGAGAGAGAGAGAGAGAGAGCTCGATTGACGCGTGGAAACGAATATACGAGCGTTTAAAATGGCTGATGATAAATAGAATAGTCCCGGGTATGTTTAAACATTGAAACAGTTTTAACGATAAAAGGCTTTTGCCGTATTTTAAGGAATTTTTTTTTAAACTCTATACGAATTTTGTTTCGACGCTCACGTACATACAAGCGCGTGCGCGCGCTTGCGCATGCATAAGAATAACTCGACTCGCTTTGCATTCGTTAATTAAAATTCAAATCCACTCGCTTTTCCAAAAATACCGGGCGAGCAAGCGAGGTAAATGCACGAAACTAACGGCGCAGGGGCAATGTACTGAATCTCTCTTCCTCTCTTACTTGCTAAAAATAAAGAGCGACGAGACGGCTGCTCTCGCCTTGAGAAAAGAAGTGGCCGGGCGCGCGCCGGCGGCTGCTTAATTGCCGAAAGTTTCGCGCCTTGTTATTTCTCATTAGCATAATTTATTTAAAATCACTCTCGTTTACCAACGCGCAGCGAACCCTCTGCTCTCTCCGTTACCCTTCTCCCCTTAATACCCTTCCACTCGGTCCCCACCGGGAACACCCCGTCCGAGACGAGAAAAATGGCGTCGGGGAAAATACCTTAATACACTTCTCTCTCTTTACCGACGTCGCGTCGCATTTCATTTCGCCGTGTTACAGCGCGCACACGTACAACACTGCAACAATAACACAGAGAAGAGAAATGCAGCCGACGCCGCTACTCCCCCCCCCCCCCCACAGAAAGGGTAAAGAAAAAGTGCTGCTGCTGCGAGAGCGAGCGAGCGCAAAAATGCCGAAAGCGTCGGGCAATCTCGCGCCGCGCGTCCGCGCAAAGTTGGGGACGGCCGCTACGGCGAAAAGTTGGCGAGTCGAGGAATATCAAGTGGCGGCGCAAAAAGCGAAACCTGGGCGCGGCCCGGAAGAAAGAAGAGCCGAAACTTTGCGCCCGTCGCGTGTGTGTAGGGGAAGGTGGGGCGATATGGGCATTTTTGCTATTAAAAATATTAATCGAACATTGAAAAAAACTGTAACACGCTTAAAGGTTTCAGCGATTTTCCATCTACAAATAAGTACACTTCATTATTTACATTAATGCAAAGATATTTAAATGTATTAATCTGAAGAAAGCGATCACTTGAAAACCCACATTACTCCATACAGTTTGGAGGTGGGGCGTTATGGGTTTCCCTTGTAAATCAAATGGAGTCAGTCGGCCATATTGCAAAAAAGGTTTAAGAGGGGCTATATGGGTACTTTATTTTTTAAATTATTTATACTCGACTGTTTCAGTTTCTACCACTTCCAATACATCTGTTACAACTTCAGCCATAACCTAAAAAATTTGCAGCTAAAAATAGTTTTTCATTTTTTAAATATTGACAAAACCCATATCGCCCCACTGCCCATATCGCCTCACTTTCCCCTGTATACAGCGGGCGCTTAAAACCCACACTATATATATACACACACACACACACACACACACACTTATCGGGGTTTATGGAGCCCAACCCTGTATATTAGTACCTACAGCGGAGAATTCTCTATGGCAAGTGACTAAAGAAATAATGGACCCTGGGGTTATAGACTCTATTAGGTCGGGCCGCATAAACCCCTATATTTAGAAATATTATGAAGTCCGGGCTGCATAATCAAAATCGGGCTCGATAAACCCCTATATATAAAAAACGGGCTTTATAAACCCCTTTCGAGAAATATATATATATATATATATATATTTTTTTTTTTTCTCTACCAATGGACGCAGGTGGATATGCGGGCGCGTGCCGTTTTAACCTGCACTATAGTGCCTGGAGTGATGGAATATGGTCTATCTCTCGCGCGCTAGGGCTGGGTCAGGAAGAATTCGTGTATATGCTCGTATGTGTGTATAGAGAAAAACGTGAAAAAGCGAGCACGGGTTTTACCGGTGTAGAGCACAGCTGGATTGTCGATGAACAAAAGCTCTGGCGACGACGACGACGACGAGGCTTATAGAGGTGGGAAATGAGCGGTCCGAACGCACATGTGCAAAACGGCGTGGTGCACACGTTATTTTTTTTTGCTTCCTTTTTTTTTTGGGAAAATAATCCGTGCGTGTGCTGCGGTGCTGTCGCCGGAAAATCCATCGAACTGTTATTACTTTTCGTCGTTTTTTTGTTGACTGATAGGTTGGGAGCATTTTCTCGCTCTTTTTTCTGGCGGAGAGGATTTTTTTACAATGTTTTCTGCGTCGACCAAAGTTTGCTCTTGCGGGGTGTATAAATTTCGGCCCTGCACGAAGCGCTGGTTCGTTCTTTTTTTTCTGCTAGCGCAGGAATTGGACGACAAAGTTCAACGAAGGGGTTTGGCTTTTCTTGAGAGATCAGTATTTATGGTATTTACGCTCGCGGAATATATATCGAGGATTTTTTGGGACGTGGGGATTTCCAGTTACACAATATTTATCTGTAAGCGTAAGGAGTAACTATATTTATATACGAAAACTAGTTTATTTTTTTTAATTAGCCCGATGTTCATAAAATAAGTAGCACAAAGTCTTGTCGCAAATTAATTTATCAAATCGAAATAGGTAAAAAAAAAAACTTACACCGCTTGTGAACTTTTTGAAAGTTTATGTATGGTTTTGCTCTCTACCCGGTAATTACAACTTTCATTCGACCCACATTTAAACCCACATTTAAACCGGCGAAAGTTGGAACTTTTCAAAAGTAACCATCCAATGGCTAAATATAAAATGTAATATTAAAAATGAGAGAGAGAGAGAGAGAGAGAGAGAGAAGCACCCTAACTTTCTTCCCATTGAAAGGGGTCGAGCTCACGCCCCCTCCCCATAAAAACTTTCTAAAACAAGTAATTTGCCAAGTTCCTACTCGGAAAATTAAAGTCCCCTCCAGAGATTTATATAAAGCGCAGTGAGAGAGGCGAGAGTGCAAAATACAATCTCTCTCTCTGCTCAAGCTCCATTACACGGCCACTATCTGAATTTCGCCTCGATTTTTATCGAGCGAATTCCAGCTCTCGCTCCCAGCAGCGTGAACGAGAGTAATTCCGAAAATAATTGTCACCATGGCCGCGCGTAAAGCAAGCTCGCACGCGGGCTTTTTCCTGTATAAATCACCCGCTGGCTCATACGTACAAAGTGAAAAAGTAATTTCTAATGACGCGCGCTCGCGTTCGCTTGTTTATCGAAAGCGAGTGAAAAACATTTTGACGTGAAAAGCACGTACGATAAATATATATATGTATAGAGAGGCACGCGCGGCCAAGCGAGTGAGAGAGTATAGAGGTACGTGTACACGTACATATATAACGCTCAAAGCGAAGGATCGATTATTCATTACCCGAGCGCGAATTTCGCGTTAGCAGCGCTCGCCGCGCGGATTGCCGAGTCGGTCCACGTCGACAACGCCATTTTTATCCCTCTCACTTTTTTCACACACGTGTACCTTATACTACACGGGTGTATGTGTGTATTCTACGTTTCGCGCTCCGACGACAAATCCGAGCGCGCGCTCGCGTACAACACATATTTTCGAGCGCGAGTGAGAGATTGCCCGTGCCGAATTATCGTTAATTGCCCGCGGCTCACGCTCCCTCATTCAAAAAATCCGATTAAAAGAGCTATAGTGGTACACACAAATGTCAGGCGCAGGCCACGATCGTTCTTTGTACTAGCGCCCTCGTGCGCATTGCTCTTGTATCTGGCAGATAATTTAACGAAAAGCGCGTGCTCGCGAAGTGCGGCCACAGAGGCGGCAAATTAATTTTCGTATTCGCGGCCGGTCGCGTGTGTATACCTACGTACGCACACACACGCTACTGCTGCTGCAGTCGTTCTCCGTTTTCCGAATTTTCCCATTATTTCGCGCGTCATTATTACGCCCCCGCGCAAAAGTATACGGCTAATTATGGGTACCGCATGTGTGTGGGTGCGTACCATTATAGTGCAGTGCGGGAACCTTGTCGCAGACGTGCCGTTTAATAGAAATTTTGATAACGTGGCCGGGCGAGCGCAATTTTGTGGGATACAGTAGGGAAAGGGGGGAGGGCGGAGGAGAATATAATAATTCTGTAAATTGGAACGATACGGACAGAGGATATGCGGTTTTCCGGCTGGAATAGCAATTACAAAGCCATTTGGAAAATTAGGAAAAAAAGGGGAGGGGAGTTACACAACGGCCCGCGCTTTTAGTCGCGCACGCACAGCCGTTGAATTTGCTGTGTATAGAATTTTGAATGAGGATATTAACGTGTATGGTATAAACTATTTCAACTATTCTATAATTGTAGGATTATTATGTCTATATTTATTCTTCATTTCATGTTCCTCATTCAAATGCAAAGTTAAATATCATCTGTTTCTCTGTTGCAGGTGAGTTTCGAAAATTCCTAGTAGCAAAATCTGGGTCACGTAAGTTTACAGAAACTGTTTTACAAAGTACCTATAATAACACTGATTTATACACAGATAGAATTTTTCTGAAAAAATTACCGTGAAATTCACGGGAAAAATTACCGTAAGCATTGTAAATGGGGAGCACCTGAGCGATCCGAAACTTTTTATGGTAGGCACAGAAAAATTTCCCGTGATGTCACGGTAAAAATTTCGGGTTTCAAAAAATTAGTATACTAAACTATTTAATTGCATCCCTGGTAGAAAATAGACCAACTTCGTTGGTTAACATGTTAATCAAATCATTTCTAGTTAAAATTAACATCGAACTTTAATTAAAACTATTTATAACTATCGCTATATTTTAAAGCACCTACAATATAATATTTCCACACGTATAAATAGTTATTCTTCGTCGATAGTAGCAACATAATCATGGTGTGATGTTTTTAATTTAAAAATTGACGAACGTTTCGCCAACCGTTGATTAGCATTTTTATCAGGGATTTGTTCATGCTTTATTCAATTTCCTCTCCGTATTATTCAAAATTTTAGTTTTTTAACAATATTTTATTCTTTATTTTGGCAAAAAACATACAGCAATCAATCTATTGTAAAGTCAATGATCTACATGCATTTATAGGTTATGTATGTCGCACGTGCTAGTCGCCGGTTGCGCGAGCAGCGCCACCGACGTGCGAGTTCCGATCTTCCCTTTATGTCAGGGTTAAATTTGTGCAGAAAGGCAATAAAAATGACCGTAACAGTTCGGTAAAAAATGCCATAAATCCCTATAATTTTTATAATACTTTCGCTGGAAAATTTACTAACCGAAAAATATCTAAGTGTTTCGGTAAAAATTAACGTACAGATATTAAATTTTTCTGAAACTATTGTAATAATTATAGAAAATATGCATAATAATGTCCAGAAAAATCGGCCGCACCTCGATTGACGCGAATTTCACGGTAATTTTTCCAGTAAAATTCTATCCGTGCACACGAGGAATTCTACAGATTATCCACAGTTAGAGGGTTCAAAAAATTAAAAAAGAGACAAAGTGGTTTCAGTAAAAGAATAGAGCTTTAAATTAAGCTGAAGATCGTCAAAATCGGTCGATTCTGTACAAAAGTTATATGGATTTGAGAATCGCGAAAAATTACCAAAAATTAATTTTTCCCGAATCTACTTAATCCTTAAAATTTTGATCATTTTTGATAATTTACACGGGAACAGACCGATTTTAACGATCTTTAGCTTAAATTAAAGTTCTTTGCTTCTACTTTAATCGTTTTTTTGTAGAATATGTTGGCATCTTTAAGAGCTTACTATTGGCTAATCATCAGTGACTACTTTTTGTCCATTTTTCTTTTTTTTTTTTAAATCGTGTCACAAGACCATTTTCGAGTGTTTGAAAATTTTCTCGTCTATTTCATAACTAAAAGAAAAAGAAAAAAATGTTTACAGAGACGTGCTTCAAAATTTTTCTTTTTTTAATTTTTTGAACCCTCTGTGGATAATCTGTAGAATTTCTCATATACCACTATATATAACACTCATATAACACTATATACCACTAATAACCTGACTTAATAGCCAGTGTTGTAAAAAGTTAACTAAAAAGTAATGGAATTTTCAGTTTAATTGATAATTAAATTTCAATTTTCTATTAGATTAAATCTAATTGATAATTAAATTTCCATTTTTAATTAGATTGAATCTAATCTCTGTGGAAAAAGAATAAAGAATCTACAACGTTAAAAAAAGAATACATGGACTACGTTAAGATGCTAAATAGAGTAATTAAAGATGTGAAGGTTAAGTATGAAAAAAATAGGATTAATGATATTTCAAATGATTCAAAAAAACTATGGAAAATAATAAACGAAAAAATTGGAAAAACAAAAAAAAGTAGATAACAAAATCAAAAATATACAATATAATGAAAGCAAAGTAAAAGACAAAACCGCAATTTCAAATATCATGAATAACTTCTACTGTAATATTGGAAAAAAATTAAGTAATACACGATCGCACGAAGTTCGCCCCCGCGATAAGTCGGTTCACTTTATATTTAAGCATATCAAGTGCTCCTGGGTTTCGGCACCAAAATGTTCCTCACAAAACGGAATTCGCGGCGGGTGATTGGGTAATATAAAAATAAGCACAAAATGCTTCCAAAATTTCGTTTATTCTCATGCTTGATTAGTACCTTATTCAAAGGTTACGGGATGACTGATCACAAACTTAGCTTCTTCTTAGCAACGGTCTTTACTTGTTTTTCGAACTAATCGCAACCTTGGTAAATATACGTATATAATCAATAATGATGAATTTACATAAACGCTTTTTTTTCTACTCTTTGAGTATTTATAATAATTGATTTAGTTAACTAAAAAGTAATGGAAATTATGTTCAGTTCAATTGATAATAAAATTTCATTAGCAAATCGCTGCAGGCGGCACTAATCGGCAAAAAAATAGACACACGAGCATAGGCGTCGCAGTTTCTAGGAGAGTGAGGTTATGTGACATTTTCGACCCTAAAATCAGGGATTAAGCACAAATAACTTTCCGCCGGGCATGCGAGAATAGTAGATTATGCACCTAGGGAGTAAAGTAGGGTATGTACGCCCGCGAGGGATGTGATGCCCGAGCGAAGCGAGGGCAGTCACTCGCGGACGTTCGTAGCCCTCATTGCTCCCGAGGGCAATATACAATTTTTTTGCATGCCCGGCGGAAAGTTATATGTGCTTAATCCCTGATTTCAGGATCGAAAACGTCACATAACCTCACTCCTAGAAACTGCGACGTTTATGTTCGTGTGTCTACTTTTTTCCCGATTAGTGCCGCCTGCAGTGACTTGTGGCCCGAGCGAAGCGAGGACAGCAACACGCAGGCGGCGCTGGCTGGGAAAAAAGTAGGGAAACGTGCATGCGCGTCGCAGTTTCTAGAAGGTAAAGTATTGTATTTACTCCCTGACGTCAGGGAGTAAACACACTACTTTACGCGTGGTATGCGAAAAAATTGTATATTGCCCTCGGAAGTAATGAGGGCTATGAGGGCTCGTTTCGCTCGGACAGCAAATCCCTCGCGGACGTACATAGCCTACTTTACTCTCTAGGTGCATAATCTACTATTTTAGTTATTAATTAGATTGATCATAATTATAATTTAGTTATGAATTATCAATGGATAATTAACCATTTTTGTAACACTGGTAACAGCCAACTTATATTCTGAAAATATAGGACAGAGTCGCGCTCGCCACGTCTGCTCGTTTCCAAGTGAAACTGACAAACACGACACACCATGAGCGTTAATTTGAAATTTAATTGAACTCCGAGGATAAAATAAGTAAATGTGCGTCAATGACGAGACACGGGCCGCGACAACAGAATCAGCCCTACAGAGAGCAGAGCACTACTACTCTACCCTCCGCGCCAAAAAGAAAAAGAACGAAATTACAGCACGCGCGCGATCAAAAGCGGCACTCAGCCCCAAATCACACCACCACCTGCACACGTCGCGAGAAGGAAAAAGGAGAAAGACAGAGAAAAAAAAACACGAGCGAGATACCTTATTCCCCACCCTCGTTACGTGCGCACTCGCAACATCGCCTCACCCAGCTCGCGAGAAAATTTCCATTTTAATTAAAACATAAGTTTATCGAAGCTCCGGAAAAACACGTGTACGCGTACTCTTCTCACTCTACGAGACGACGAAAGTCGCCGTCGCTATCTCGTCCGGTAAGTCGAAAAATTTAAGTCGCCTCTCCCCTGCAAACTCTCTCTCTCTCTCTCCACACCTGCAGTGAGCAGTAGCAGCAGTAGCTTTGCTCCGCGATAATTGCGAGTCTCGCTTAACGAGCTCTCTCCCTCTCTCCTCTAGCCCAGTTTAATCCGCGCCGCCATATATATCGCTTAATATTTCAGTTTCTTTCCAGCGCCATATATTCAGCAGTAGCGGCAGCACAGCCCGCGCGCGCGAGGAAGATTAATCAATCCCGCGGCGTAATTGCACAGCGCCAACGCCGCCCTCGTTATGCCGATTCGCTTGCCTCGGAATGCGAGCGAGCGAGCGAACGCGCAGGTATTAGGCCACGCGCGATCAAATCGCTCCCGTCGGAATTAACTCATTGCCGTTAAATTTGTATCCCGCTGATCCGACCGCAGCGGCAATGCTTGTAACGGCCACATATAGGAACGCGCGCGCGTGACAGTCTTATTTCGTGCGAACTGGATGCTCGCCGATAGTCGTGTGTGTATATGTACGTGTTATATAGAGGAGGAGTTATATGCGACAGTATACGGGAGTTACACGTCGTCATTTGTCGCGAATTAATTATACCGATAGTTAGGGCGGGAGGCGAAAGTTTCGACGCGCGCACTATCGTTTGTCTAACTTCGACGAGAGCTCGTCGGGCGCGCGCGAGACACACACGACGGCGACAAGCACGCCGGGCGATAAAGTAGAGAGGGCGATGATTGCCCTCACCCGCGCTATCCCATATCAAAGGCGCCGAATCGCGTAGTAGCGCGCTCGCACGCGCACGCCTACTTTTACGGCGATCGTAAAATAAATTTTCCATGAGGCACTATACATCGAATCCCCTACATCCTCGAGGCATAAAAAGTCAAGAAGGAAGAGAAGAAGTAGAGAGAGAGAGAGAGAGAGAGAGAGAGAGAGAGAGAGAGAGAGAGAGAGAGCGAGAGAGAGAGAGAGAGAGAGAGAGAGAAGCTAATACCTACCACGTGTTATACGCGCTTTTATCGCGACAATTTCGAAGCAATTAAGCGCGTTAACTCGCGATAAGACGGAGAAAGGGGATGGCTCTTGCTTCCTTCATCCGCGGCTGAAAGTATGGCCCTAATAAAAACTCGACCCGGCTGAATTCTTAATCCGAGTTCTCGCGCTACGGCTGTCGTTTAAGTCTAGACTGGAGGGAGAGAGAATTCGAGGCGCTGATGAGAAACCCAAATAAGACGCGTACAGAGAGAGAGAGAGAGAGAGAGAGAGAGAGAGAGAGAGAGAGAGAGAGAGAGAGAGAGAGAGAGAGAGAGAGAGAGAGAGAGAGAGAGAGAGAGAGAGAGAGAGAGAGAGAGAGAGAGAGAGAGAGAGAGAGAGAGAGAGAGAGAGAGAGAGAGAGAGAGAGAGAGAGAGAGAGAGAGAGAGAGAGAGAGAGAGAGAGAGAGAGAGAGAGAGAGAGAGAGAGAGAGAGAGAGAGAGAGAGAGAGAGACGCGTGTATAGACGGAGGCAAGACCGAAAGTTTCCCGGGGCTATTCATAAGGCGGCAAGCAGCGAAAATACGTGTATAGATGTATATGTATGAAGGTGTACGTACGTACATGTGTACACGGGGATACACTTTAGCGGGTAGAGCAAGAGAAAGCTATCCGTCTGCTTACGAACACCTCATCAACATTCTCCCCCGAACACATCCGCGGAATTGTTCGCGTCGAGTGCTGCTCACGCGCAAATTACGTCTCATCAGATCCTCCTCCTCCTCCTCTACCTCTCTCTCTCTCTCTCTCTCTCTCTCTCTCTCTCTCTCTCTCTCTCTCTCTCTCTCTCCTCCTCTTTCGTTCTATCTTTCATCGGCGCTCTCGCGCGCCAGCGTTCACTCGTTTCCCACCTCCTCCCTCTAATCCGCCTCAACCTCTCCTTTCGTTCCCTTTGCTCCTCTCTCATGCTCTCGCGAGTAACTTGCAATATTCAAATTATATCTTGCCTCGTCGCACCTAATGAGAATGTATGCAAATAATACCCCAGCACACCGCCGGCGTGTAGTATACACGCCGCCCTCCCTCCCTCCCTCCAGCATTCGTTCAACGAACAAGAATAGATGAATGGGTGAGTGTGCGTGAGAGTAGCGAATTTTCGCGCGGCGCAAGAGTGCAATTCGAAAGTTTCCAATTACGCAAAAATATGATTTGTAGGGAGTTGGTGGAGCTGGAGTGCGCGACGCGCTTGCTTATTAATATGGATGAATATAATTGATTGGAATGGCACGGGAGGGTTGTAGTATCTTTTGTTACGTAGAGGGTGTAAAAGTGCGGAGGTTTGAAACGCCGACGAGGGGAGGTTTCGAATTCTCGTGTGACGTTTATTAGAGTGTTAAAATGTTGGGCGAACGTTCCTATAAATGTAAATGTGGATTTATTGGAAATTTGTCGGAACTTCTTTGGATGCGAATAATTTATAACAAATTGAATGACTGTGCAGAGAGAGAATGTATAAAGTTAATTAAGGTTTATGAAATGTTGCAGAGGCAATTTACTTTTCATTTTCCAAATTAACCAAATTTAAAACAAGGACCGGAAACCAATTAATTAAAATTTACACCTGTATAGGAAAATATAGTAAACACAATCACTAACAATCTATCATAAAATTCATCAAGTTAATACAATTTTAGCGCAGTCACTAGCTCGCATTAGCAGTGTAATAATAGTAAACACTTTACTAAATTTGATTTTAACCTAACATTACGTTGCGTCGAAACTTCGAAATTCACTAAAATTGTATTTTGGAATAACGAGTTTTGCTCTCACAAAAACAGGCATAAAAGGCTCAAGATAATTCATGAGGATGGGATAAAGCATCGAGAAAACAGCTGCAATACGCGATGGTGTTTTTGATTAAGTCTTGGGCACGCCCTCGTTATTTCCGTAAATTCGTAGCAAGCGATGTGCATCTACCTTACAATGATGACGGCCGTAGGGCGGGGCGTTTCATATTTATGAATGCGAGGGGTACGACAACACCGGATAATTAGCAATTTTCAGGCAACTCGCTCTCTTGCTCGCGCCGCGTAATTAGCATTAATTTTAATAGTCATATCTTATTGTTTTCCGAAATTAGCAAACTTCTGCCGAGTTGTCAGTCATAATATATAACTTTATTAAATTTAATAATTCGCAGGAGGGAAGGGTGAACAAAAAAAAGTTTTTAATTCGAAAGTCAATGCTAATTGATAATGTATGAAGGTTTTTACTTAGAGCTTCGAGATTATTGCGACCAATGCTATCTTTTTTTCCAATACTCCGTTAAAAATGCAATAAAACGTCGTGGCACGCTAAAGTGCCAATTACCAGTTACGATGTATTTTTATTTTTAGCAATTTAATGCTCCCTCACCCTTACCGGATTGTATATTTATAAAATTGTGACTTCCAACGTTTTAAATTTTTCAATATCCGTACCTCGAAATAAAAAGTGAAACCTTTATTTTATAATCAAATTGGATAATTGCGGTTATATGAAATTGACAGCTCTATCTTTTTCTTCAAACTCAAATACAAATTAAGATAATATTTTTAAAAGAGTTAAAAAAAGTCTTATTTTATTTACAACACATCCCTGGTAAAAATATTAACCATAAGTGAGCTATTTTGGAGTTAACTTTATGGCTAAAAGTGCACATTGCTTGTTATTTCATAATTGTGTACCAATCAGAAATAAATTAGGATATTTAGGTACACTTCATAAAATGGGCATTTTAAGTAACAGTAACATTTTTAGATGACTTCTAATATTACTTTTGTATGGTGATTTTGGCTAAAAATGCTTCCATTTTACACGTTAGCTATAAAATATAGTTAATTTTCTACCAGGGATTTGATTTTTTTTAATTTTAAAAAGAAAAACCTGCTTTGAGACTTTATCATTTTTACAGCAATTTTAATCGATACTCAACAACTTTTTTACGAAATTCCAGGATCTCTTCTACACAGAATTTTTAAAATTTACCATACTGGTTCGTAAAACTAGTCAGACTGCAAAATTAAAAAAAAAAATTTACCAGATGTTTTTAGAAATTTCACAATTCAGTAAATTTTTCTACGTTTCCAGCGAAATTTCCAATAAAGTACGGGAACTTTTTGAACTGAGAAAAATGTCATAATAAAATTTACTATATATCTAACAAAAATTGCTATATAATGTAGGAACTGTAGCATATACCCGTTTTCTAATAAAAATTACTATTCTACATAGCAACATTTTTTAATTTAAATTTTACTATATAAAGTAGCAAATTTTATTATATAAAATAGAAAATTTTGTTACCTAAAATAATAAATTTTATTATATTAATAAATAAATTCAATTTATTGAAATAAAAAAAATAAGACTATGCGTATTGGTTTCTGGGTATGGAGAGTTGATTCTCCGAATTTACAACTGTATTTATTTTGATTTATAGTTTTAAAATTGTGTTTTTAGCCATGGATTTTGCAACCTGTTATTAGCTTACGAGTCAGTATCGTAATTCTTGCAAAACTTTAATGTTCACCAAACTTTTTTCTCCGTGTAACAATCCTCTCGAAAAAATGCCTCCTCAGCCCTTTACCAAATCAACATTCGTTTTCCCCCTTTTCAACCCAATAAAAAAAAGAACTTCCACCGATCCACAATTGTTAACGCACTTTGGAAACTTTCGAATCCAGTTCGGCCCCCGTTATTTTCGATTAAATCTCCGAGCATGTATTGGCCTCTACTCTCTCCCTCACGTCATTTAATTTAACAAACGATCGACCCACGAGCGATCACCTTCCCCTCCCTCTCTCTCTCTCTCTCTCTCTCTCTCTCTCTCTCTCACACTCACGCGCAATAAAAACAGCAATAAAAGTACACAAGTCAAACAAAGGTGACGCGCGCTCGAAAGTGCGCCAGAAAAGAGAACAAGAGAGCGAGACGGAAAGTAGCGGGCGCGGGTGATACTACAGAGATAAGCGCTCGCTCGCGCGCCGGAGAAGATAAAACAAAAGCCGGAGTCCGGGAGTGAAGGGAAAAAGGGCGAAGCAGGCCAGAGAGCTACTGCTACTACTGCTAGCTCTTTTCTCCCTCTCTCTCTCTCTCTCTCCTTAAACGCGCTTTATGCGAGCCAACGCCTCGGATATTTATTCGCGAGCATTCGGAATGCCTGCTTACACGCGCCCAGTTTTGATTAATGGTCGGAACTCGCGAGAGAGCGAGAAGTTTACACTCGAATATACGCAATTAGCCGTTCGACTAGGCATTCGCGTAATTTCTCCGCCTCTCGACCTCTCACCAGAAAGTGTTTATTATTACATAATTACGCGCAAAACCACATGTAATCGTGCTCTCTCTCTCCCCCCTCTCTCAGCGTCATTAGACAAGCAACTCCCGCATTTAACGCGTAATACATATACATGCGCGAACGAGCAAGCGAGCGAGCGAAACACATCCCCCCGGAGATCATTAAGTATTCATTATCAGCCAGCGAGATATCTCTCTCTCCACCGCTAAAGACGCGCGAGCGGGTGCGCATGCACCGCGGGCAATATTTTGCCTTATGATTCGCAGCTACTCTCTCTCTCTCTCTCTCTCTCTCTCTCTCTCTCTCTCTCTCTCTCTCTCTCTCTCTCTCTCTCTCTCTCTCTCTCTCTCTCTCTCTCTCAGTTCGGGTACAAAAGACGCCCGCGTGCGCGAATCTGCATAACCACCAGCGAAACGGCGTGTGTGCGGACGCAACGCGCGTTCATGAGAATTGAAATTTAATTAACTGCCTGGCACCGTGGCACGAGGCTAGACCCTTCTTCACCCTCCTCCCGCACTACTCTTTCTCAGTGTACCCACGCCTGTATATCTATATATAAACGTATATATGCAGGGCAAACACAAACAAGCGCTCGAGTGCCTGCCTCTCTCTCCCTCTACCTTTCCCTACGCTTAATTATACGGACAGTAATTTGGCCTGAAACGCGCGTGTTTCGGCCGTTTGCGCTGCCGTTCCGTGGTACCGTATAGAGAAACCGAGGAAAATTTCGAGAGGGAGCGAAGCAACCAGAGAAAAAAACCAAACGAACACTGCTTTGTGCCTATATTCATGTATGCGTGCGTATATATCTCCGTGAAATCTCGTCGCTTTGTTCGACTGTATATATATGTACGAGCGCGATACGACGATAACGCTGCGGTCTGACGCGCGCGCGTACAGCGCGCCGGTGCCAAATCCATCAAAAATGCACCCCTTTCGCAGCGCGTGCCGCTCACTCGACTTCGAGCTTTGCTCTCTTTCCGAGCGAGAGAGGGCAAACAGCGGGTAAACGCGGAGCGTACCTTCCTCTTCATCATCATCCCCTCTCGTCCCACTCTCTCACTCCCTCTCTGTGTCTTCATTTTCGCGCGCCCGCGCGGGTGCTAACAGACGCATCCGCCGGCTTTATCTCTCCCCGGAACGCGAAAATTGAAACGCACACGAGGCAGCGGCAACCTCTCGAGTATCTCGATCCGCCGAGATCGGGATGATTTGCCTCGCACGTAGGATGGATCCTTTGACGGCGTAGTGTAACGCGAGACCCAATCGCGCGCGCTACTATCTCCAACTTGGATTATTGAAGTGTCTTACGAGCCGCAGCTGTGCGCGTCTGGGTGTATTGGATATTGAAGCCGCGCGCGAAGGAGATTGAGCTTTTATCGGCGCTTTGTTCGCGCTCGAATTCGGCTAGGATTATTATTATCGGCACGTAGTATTACTACAGCTAGTAGGCGGAGGAACCAGTGTATCGTAATTTTATAACACGGCCGACCTGTTGTACAACGACGGTGGGTAATTTCATTAATATTTGATCAGCGTTCAACGCGTTAATTACTTAAGAGGGCATTGATCACGCTGCAGCTCTATCTCTCCTGGGGCCACCGCCTACACCATTCCGCGTAAGCCTCATAAATTTAGATGCAACTTTTATTAGAATCAATGCGTGCTGCCGCGAGCGCGCTATGATTTCTCGTTTTGAAGTGGCATTAAAACCCCGGTTGGACCGTACATATATATATACACTCGAATGCATAAACAATTACTACTGCGCGCTGGCTGGCAGATATATAGTGAGGGACGCGCGGGGGGGGGGGGGGGGGGGGGAGAAAGTGAAAATTTTCCGAGGCTAATTTACATAGCCCCGGGGTTAATGAGCAATACAGCTTGCGTCGCGGCTGTTTTGTAGGCTCCTCGTGAATCATAACGGTTATCTGGTAATTGCTATGGTAAAATAATTGCTCGAAATCGTTGCGCGGAATATTAATTTATGGGCCCGCGAAACGAGAGTAGCGCCGGAGTGGTGTTAGCCTTTCGGAATGGCCATTTTAGCGGAAAATGGTAAGAGACAGCGGGAACACATACGTGTATACATATACCGAAACGCAATTGAATTAACAAACTTTACGCCAAGTACGAACAAAGCGCCAGAGTAAAAATAAAGTTTCGTTTGACAACTTGGCGGAATATGCCATTGTCCTCGAGGCACAAAGACATTTTTACTCGCCTTCTCCCCCCTACCTCCCTACTTTCTTTTATTTACACAACAGCCTCGCACAAAAGTTCGCCAGGCTCCTAAAACATAAATAAAGTTCGAAACGCGAGCGCGCGCGCACGCGTCCTCTCCACGCCGACGATGTGAAAAAGAAATTTTGAGTTCGTTAAATTCAGAGAGTGATACTCTCCCGGAAACTAATCAATGTTTTCAAGAGTACATCCGAGCACGACGCGCGCGCGTGCGCTCGCTACCACTTCGGTAACGGATAAACTTTGATTGGATTTCCATTGATTAGTTTGGAGTGACCAGAAACTATTTCGGCTTCTGCGCGCGCGCGCTCTCTCGTTCCATCTCCCTCTCTGCCTCTCAATCTGCTCTCTTTGTACATTCCGAAAATTTTGAGAGCCGATGATGCTGAAATTTCATCGGTTATATATGTTTTCCACACCCGATGTTCGCTGTTATTTATCAAACCATTAGCAACGCGCAGCCAAATTTAACCGACAACATTCGACGCGTGAGGTAAATAGGATCGCGGCAAAAAGTAACTACCGGCGGGTGAAATCGGATTACCCGCGCTCTCGAAAACGTACCGAAAACTTCGAAAATCGATTACAGGCGAGTAAAAAGCTACGGCGAAGTACTTTTTCAACTTTTCCCAGCTCGATCGGGAATTTTGACATTGACATCTTTATCGCCAGTCGTTCCTCCCGCTCCTGATGCATTTATCCGGTTAAAAAATAAACGGTTTATTCCCTGAATCCAGAGACGAACACAAGTCGGTGCGTAAAATTTTCTTCTTAATTTCGACTCTGTAGCAACGACGCAAACAAGTTCGCTTGAGAACTTTAATCGGCGAGAGGCTTCTCGCGGCAACTTCGCCTCTCCGCAGATACTATACACAACGAGACACATTTTTCAGTTCGGCTTCGCAGGCGAGAAAGAGAGAGAGAGAAAGAGAGAGAGAGAGTGAGAGAGAATCGAGCGCCCGAATATGTAATTATAACTTGAGAGCGAGCGCAAAAGCGCGATAGAGAAGCAGGCCCGTAGCGGGGAGGAGGAGGAGAGAGAATCAACTGCAGAGAAAGACTTTTCCCAAGACCGAGAGAAGTATCCGGAAAGTTTTTAAACGGAACGACGCCGAGAGTGAGGAAAAAAGAGGAGGAGAGAAAAAAGCTCTGGGAGAGGCAGCGACGGCGGCGGCAGGAAATCGAGACTTTTGCCCTCCCTCTCGCCCCTCGATCCCCCAAATCAAAAGACCCAGAAAACGAGGGCGTTTAAATCGATACTACACGCGCACCATTCTCTCATTCTTCTGAGGAAGAGAGAGAGCAACAAGGGAGACGCTTGCTCTCTTTCTCCACAGTCTTGGTCTCTCTCTCTTTCCCGTGTATTACAAGCGGCGCGTGCTGGAGCACGGGAGAGGGAAAAAGAGAGTGAGAAAAGCGACAGCAGGGAGGCACAAAGCGGCAGCGGCGACTTCGTTCGCTCACCAGAGAACACGAGGGATGAAGAGGGAGAGAGAAAGAAAAGGGGGTTAGCTTTGAAAGGCTCCAGAGGCACTCGACTCCTTATTTTCTAGCGCCCCCCTTCTCCATATACCACCCCTCACCTCCAACGGATACGTTTCGCGCGATGGCCCATGCCAGATTATTCTTTCGATTTGGCCGGCCGCCAATGTATGTGTACAATTTACAGTTCGACCCCGCGCGCACTCTCCACTCGCTCATATATACACTCCGCGTGAGTGTTCCATTAAGCCTTTTTCATCCTAGTTTCCCAGGATACGCACAGCCGCGAGGTAGGCAGAGCGCAGGCTCGACTTAATGCTTCCATTTGCCACGTGCCCGTTGTGTTATACGACCCGTCCGCGTACGCGCTGACTATTTATGCGCCAGGAGAGAGAGAGAGAGAGAGAGAGAGAGAGAGAGAGAGAGAGAGAGAGAGAGAGAGAGAGAGAGAGAGAGAGAGATAGAGAGAGTGTATCGAGAGGTGATTACTACTACTACGGGCCCACCCGCCCGCGAGATGGTTATTACCGCCACCTGTAAATATACCCGCTATTGTGTATAATACACGGAGAAAGCAGCAGCCGCGTTTTCGATCGTGGAAAATCAACCCCCCCCCCCCCGCTCTTTCGGTTATCAGCTGGTCTGATCGAATTGCGGATTCGCTGCTCTGGCGAGGAGAAGGAAAGGGTAGGTAGGTATAGCGAGCGCTAATTCGCCAGTGAATAATGTTATGCAAATTTTACGAAGGGAGTAGTAGTCGAGATCAGCGGGGATTTCTTTTTCGTCGCTTTTTCGAGAAGGAGTAAGCGGGTGAAACAAGATTACGGGGGAGAATTTATACGGCGGCCGAGAAGAGTGTGGGTGTATGTGTGTGCAGCGTTTAATAAAACGATACGGCCGGCGCAGGCCCTGAATGTCGGATCGAACGGTATAATTTCGAATAAAGAAGGGGGGCTCAAGTTAAAAGTGGCGCGTATAAGTGCTTCGTTCGTGTGTTCTTTTAAATTCATAATTTACTACCGCATAATATTTCATAATGTTGGAAGCAATCGTGAAAATTAGTAAAACCTAATTAGCTCGCTTATATTTTACAAAGGCTAATAGCACGCAATTACTATAAAACGCTCTGAAATGAAATACCGGATTATCAGATAAAAAGCACGCCTCACAAATATCACAAAGCGTATAAGCCCATTAAAATTATTAATTATAAGCACTGATAACAGGGGGAAAATAAACTTCGCAGCGTAGTATACATCATCGTCGTCAGCATCCCGCCCCCCTCCCCGCCCCGCGCCACTCTCATTATCTGTGAAAATATTTTTAATACGCATTAAAATAAGTTCGCCAATCAGCACAAAGCGCGAGCGAACTCAATCACAGCTCGGTCCCTATATATACCAAATACATCGGCCTCTCTAACAGGCTCCTGCTGCCGCTGCTGCTGCTGCACTTTATTAATTATTTCACAATACCCGCACTGGTATATATAATATATACGCACACAGATATACACATAATCCGCAGACACAATTACGTGCCGGCAACGTATACACATTAACTTTTTAACTTTGCTAGCTTAATCCTAAAGAATAATGTTTACGATTACCCCAGGGATAGAGAAATAGAGAGACAGAGAGAGAGGGAGAGAGAAAGGTAAAGAGGGAATCGCGATCCCTCTGCAATTGACATTAATCCCTTTCAAGAGCCCGTACGCGTCAATACAGGCGGGCGCGCGCATCTCACTTCCTTTTTCGCGCGAGTTGAATGAACGGAGCGAACGGAGAGAGAGAATTCCAAAGCTCTACATTCAAAATGAACTCCCGTGTGCTCAGGTAGTTATAGCGCGCGCGCGTACTTCGTGGAAGCTGGCAGAGAGAGAGAGAGGGAGAGGGAAAATACATTAGCCGCGCGCTTATTGCGCGAACGATTCGCTCGCGCGTTCGCTTCATAACTGGCGCGAAGTGTGTGTATATACACTCTCTTTCCCTCTCTCTCTCTCTCTCTTTCTCTCACGACTTTTCAGAGAGGAAGAGAGGGAAAGAGATACTTGGACAAAAACAGCCGTCTGAATTACGAGGGAACTTCTTTGGGATACAAAAGCGGGCGCGCCAGGCAGTAGCAGCAGCAGCAGCAGCACAGCTCGATCGTTGCTGTAGCTGCTGGCGCAGAGTGAGCCGAAAATACGATTTGCTCTTTCTCTATCTTTCTCACTCTCTCTTTCTCTCTCTCGTTCGCTTTCTCTCCCTCTCTCTGGACACTTCGTCGGCATTAAAAGCGAGGGAAATAACGGCGGGGAGAGGGTAGCGATGAATGCCGTGGCGGATTTCATTGTCGACGCTGTTTATATTGCGAAAAGTGTTATTGTTTTTCGGGGCCGAACGCGAAGACTGTCTTTAATACTCGTCGTCGCGGCGGCGGCGCGGGGTCAACGAACCAGAATATCTTGGTATAATAACGGATTTACTGCTTTTTAAGAGAGATCTAGGTTTTGTTCGTCTCGGAACGCGGAGAGACGTGCGGAAGTTATTTCATCGCGGAATCGAATCCAGGGTAAACGTGACCGATACAACAAATAAATATAACAAAACTGGAAAAAAAGATTCGAAAGTTATAAATGAATAAATAAAATCAGGGGCTGCCGCGACCACTGCTCGATGGGAGCTAAAAATCGCGACTTTGCATGGCGAACACGCGGGTCTGACCTAATTTGACTGATTCTACTGGCGCGGTCTGCCGTGTGCACTTGTGCGCGCGCCTACATTTACTCTTCCGCTTGCTGCGGTCCTTGAATTTTAACAGTATTTCCGCGAGACCGTTGCCTAAACGCCTCTCACAGCGAAAATAAACTACCTCTCTCTATCTCTGCCTCCCTATAAATAAACTTATCTTTATATACCGGTC
This sequence comes from Torymus aiolomorphi, assembly GCA_036365515.1. NCBI lineage: Eukaryota > Metazoa > Arthropoda > Insecta > Hymenoptera > Torymidae > Torymus > Torymus aiolomorphi. Next base: position 134,191,334 of record CM070877.1, read on the forward strand.
AATCGAATTCCCAAATGCTAATTAGACAGGTCGAAATAGTTCTCGGTCACTAATAGGAGCGAGCGAGAGATAGAGAGTTATACGCCCCAACTCCTTCCTTCCTTGGAACACCGAGCGAGCCAATTTCACCATCCCCCGGAAATCTCTCGCTAACAAGTTACCTGCGAGCACCGAACTCTCTCTCTCTCTCTCTCTCTCTCCATTGCTAATAACCGTACCTCCCCCTTCCTATGCACCCGCATATAATCGGCGCGAGCACTCGACTCATGACACTGCGGCGCTATACTTGAGGCACGCGCGCGCTGCGAGAGCGGCAAACCCTGGAGGAGAGAGAGAGAGAGAGGGCGTCTTTCAAGTGGAGTTTAAAAGAGAGAGGCCAGCTGGAAGGGGAGTTGGCGCGCGATAATTCGCCGGCAGCGAGGAGAGAGGAACTGATCAGAAGCTGGTGTACATATATATATAACCCGACGCTTTTGGGGGAAGGGTATGACGAGGAGATAGATAGAAGTAGAGAGAGAGGTCGAATCGATCTACTCCGCGAGAGCATATTGGTGAGAGAGCGTCGACTTGTGTAACGCGGTATAGGGCGCGCTTATAGTTGAGTGGACGCGGTGTATATATAGTGTAGCGCGGGGAGTCTTGATTACCCGGCGTGAATTTCCGGCATGTAAGAGGGAGGGGAAATAAAAACTTTTTTCGAGGCTGGAGGGTGTGGGTATGCGAAATTTTGAAGCGATGCGGTTTTATGTGACTCGTGATAAAAATCTAATTCTGAAAAGTGTGTAAAAAGTTGCCATCAATGTGGTACCCGAAAGTGCACGGGAGTTACATGTGGCTGAAAGGTTTTGCTTCATCAAAGAGGAAGCTGTGTAACGGTGACAAAAATTTTTGAGACAAAAAATGTTTAAAAACGTGTTTTAAGAATTTTGACACTAAAGTTCGTCGTTTTTGAGCAAAAAAAATTCGTGTCTGTGTGTGAACCATTCGACAGATTATCATTGGAGAAAGCTTATTCTCTTCATTTCGGAGGATATTTTGAATGCTATAAACATTTTCTTTAATTTTATTTATTTTCTTTCTTTTATAACCAAAAACGATTTTAAATTTTTCGTTTTATCGATTTTTAAAAATGTTACAGCTAGTATTAACATCATAAATTTTTATTGAAAAGTCTTTAAATTACCTACATTTTTTTTTTAATATTTAAATTATCTTTAGTCTGTCATTTCTTATTAATGAAAATGTGGTTTATACTTTTTTAATTTATTTCTAAAACAATATTTTATTTATCGACTTCAAATTTTGACCACTTATTACACTTATCTATTTCAAGAGATTATCTTCACTTGTTTTCGAAAAAAAAATTATTTTAGAAAAAAGTGCGTGTTCGTTCTCCTACGATAACAGGAGTAAAAATCGACCAATCGTCTTGAAATTTGGCACAGAGATAGCTTTTCTTTATCTTCGAAACGAGTTCGTTGCCCAGAAAAATCTGACTATCATGACCAAAGATATTTGAGATTAATTTTTTTTTAAATATTTTATGTACATAAGGTGGTACAATATCAATTACTTTTTAATTAAACTTTATAGTATATAAATTATATCAAGGAGCGCGGGAGCGCTCCGAAGGCAAGTATAGAAGAAGCCTGAAGGAGCGACGACCCGTGCTACTTATACATTGAAATAAGTTTGCCGAACAGCTAAAATTGCAGAACGTGATTTAGCAGAAATATGAAAATACCGATAGCTAAGGTTGCCGAAAAGAATTTTGACAGAACGAGTTTAAACCGAGAATTAAAAATGCCGAAAATTATATTCTATTAATATTTTCGGCATTCTTATCTTTAGCTTTTTAATTTTCGACATAAATATCTTTGGCATTTTAGAGTTCGATCTTTTGTTTCTTCGGCGTTCTTACCGTCGGCATTTGTTTTTTTCGGTGTTCGACATTTCCTCATTTTTAACCTTTCGGCATTTTTAGCTTTCGGCAAAAATATTTTCAAAAACCCTATCCCCACCCTAATTTAGAAAATATAAAATATGTTAAACACACGCACGTTGATAAATAGCAATTATTTAAATGTATACCGATGTAAACAATCGATGTAATAGAAAAATTACTTTAGTTTGAGGAAGCTATTTACCAATGAATTGGCAGCGGTTTTTTGTTATCAGCGAAAATATAAGACTACCTTTTATGTTTATGGCATATTGTAATTTAATTTTCATGGATTTTTAAAATTTAAACCTTTTTTATAATTTTAAAATAACAATGATTCGTTGAAAAAACGTTGATGTTAATCCACTGTGAAAATTCCCTCATTGTTACTTTACTTCCTACATTTTTTTACCTCACTTGGAAGCTTGTAGGATTACATTATGCTATACTAAATCTACACAAAATTGTATCAAATTTGCCATGATGAGCAGAAAAATGTAAATTTCATGTTACAGGGCCGTCAATAATATTAAATTTCAAAAAGTACACGGCATCGAAAAATGTTATTATAGTGCTTAAGGTTTCAACGTATTGCGTCTGTCGATACAATACTTTTTGCAAAAATGTATTTTTAACGATCAATTCGGCCCCGTTATGCAGTCCCTTTATCGTTAATAGTATTGACGAGGCGCATACCAATGCTCTATCCCGAAAAAAAATATAAAAAAAAACACACGTATGTACAGATCCTCAGAGAACACAGAACACCGCAAAGTGCTTTACCTTGTTAACGAAAATTTTTTATTTTCGAATGATTTCTTTCTTTCTTTCTCTCTGTCTCTTCACTTGCATATTCGGTTGTGCGCGCCAGCACGACTCATCCAAAAATAACAACTGCCAAAGCCCTCGATCGCGCCGCCTTCCCAATAAACAAACATCTCTCGCGTAACCTCGTTTACTCTACCTCTTGTTATTATCTAATAAACATCTTCGAAAAAGCGGAGCATGGAGAGAGCGAATATTTGCGGGGCGAAAATCATTAAAGAAAACGAACTGCGAATATCGCATCCGGCGCGCTAAATCGAATAACTCTGCCATCGTCACTCTCTCGTTCTCTCCCTTCCTCTCTCGAACAAATATTGCCGGACGCGTTGACCGTAAACTTCGATTCCCCCGGAGAAGACAAAATCGCGCCCCGAAAATTCCGCAAAATTGCTCTCCAGACTCCTCCTCTCCTTCCCTCGACTTGACCTCGCGAAAAATTCCAAAAAAGGAGGAAGAATAACCTCTCGATTGAAAAGACGACTACGAGCGGGAGGGGAAAGAAAACGTCAAGTATAGAGACAGCGTTCGCTTCGCTAAACTATCGTTAGCACGTAACGAGTGCAGCATTTCTCCCCGATAACGATTCGTCCCCGCGACTTCTACTTCCTCCCCCCTCGTCGACCTCGAGGCGAGGTTATTTTAATCGTGGGCGTAGATTCTGATCTGGTTTTATAATAAACTTTGTTCCCAACCTCTCTCTCTCTCTTTCGCCCTCTCACGTCGAGGGAAGAGAAAAGATACAACAGATCTAAAGTTCGCGCGGCACAATACGACTATTATGCGCCGCACCCTCGATAACTTCTCTCACTCCCTCTCTCTCAGGAGAGTTTGATGAACTTTATCTCACGCGTACAGAAAAAGGTTGAAATTCGTCATTACACAGCTCGTGCGAGCTCCGACTCATTGTTCGCAAGTTCGTTGCTATACCTGTGGGACGAAAAATGGCGCAGCGGTCAGCCGGAGGAGGAGAAAGAGAGAAAGAGCGTTTATGTTAACGAAGTGGAGCACGCCCGCACATGTAACCGGCACTTACTTCTGTGCGCCAAGTCAACCGTGCTAACTTCACTCGAGCCAATAGAAGTTTTCGGGCCGCACAAGAGAGGTAGAGCTTCCTGCCGAAAGCTCTGCTAACTCTATTCGAGTGGGGAGGAAAGGAGAAGGGGAGAGGTGTCCGATGGAGTTTTACGTCGCGGATACGAGCGCTCTCGGTGTGATTGTTTCAAAAAGGTGTTCAGTTCAGGTTGAGAGTGGTGTGGGAACTCGGTAAACGGCCGACACTGGGAGTGATGGTGTCTCTGCATGCTATGAGAACGGTTTAGCTTCAATTACTTTCGGACCTTACGTAAGATTCCGTATTGGAAATTCGTATCAAACATTAATTCAAGTACAACAGCATCAACCAAATCAAACTATAAATAACGCAATACTCATTCCATTCGCTTTTATATCAACTATATCTCGATCAACCTCCCCCGAGTGCGCACACTTTATTATTCAGCGAATTCGCTCACCTTCCCCGTCCACTCCTAATTTCCATATACTACCATCCCCACCATAAAAATAGACGACGTATCCGACATTAACCAGGCCAACCGTACATCCACTCTCCTCCTCCTCCTCCAGCTTAATATTTAACGCGTCCGTCCCGTATCTCGAATCAGAGCCCACTTCAGTGTACGCGAGAGAGGGACGGCTAACGAGGCGCGCTTCCCCCATCACCGAGCAAAGACACACGCGAGTGAGATAGCCGTCGCCCGGGGGGAGAGAGAGAGAGAGAGAGAGAGAGAGAGAGAGAGAGAGAGAGAGAGAGAGAGAGATAGCTGGTACCACTGTCAAAGCTATACGTGTGCACGCGCCTCGACAATTATCTCGCAATGCGTACAATTACTTATCGGTCCGAGTACTCGGGAGAGAGGGAGGAAGAGAATCTCCTGCATCTCTCCCCTATTATCGCGGCGCGAGTCCGACGAGATTGGCAGTTCCGGCTCCGGTTCCCATTTGGCTTCCGCCCTCTCTCTCTATCTCGCTTGCTTCTCGAGGAATCCGAAATTGTTCTCACTCGGTTAACTCAGCAGAGGCAGTAGCTCGCTCACTCCCTCTCACTCTCTCAGGAGAAAGACGGCTGGTGTGCTCGGTCGATCGGCAAAGTCGACTACGACTCTCCGCTGCAGTCAATCTCTCCCCGGAGGTACATGCGCGCGCGCCAGTGGCACACTCCATCTCCCGCGAGCTCTGCGTTTGTCTTTCTCATCGTCCGTGTCCGTCTCGGGCCCGAAAGCGGCGAAACTTGCTCACTCCCTCCAAGTAGTCTCTCTCCCTCTCTTCTCCACACACACACACACACACACATACACACATCTATATGTATGTGTATGTCAATTCGAGAGCCGGGGCCTCCATCTTCCCCGCAGCGAGAGTCGGAGCTCCAGGTGGTCGATTGCCACTTCACCGTTTCCGTGTGTACATATAGATACGCGCGCTCGCGCCGCGCATATCCCATCCGGGGGCTATTTCGTAATTAAAGTTTTCCAGAAAATTTCCGTCGAGTCAACTCTGTGTGTATATATAGATGTATACATGTAATGTCAACGCGTGTTCTACATATATATACGTGTGTACAGGTGTACGATAGAGCGGCTGCTGCTGCTGCTGCGTCTCATGTATTTTTCAGAGTTCGAGGATTGATGCGCGCGCGCGCACGTCCCGACGCCTGCTCGCATTCTGTATAATGCATAAGTGGGCGTTTCACCGGCGCCGCTGCCGGCATCGCGAGTGCAAACTCGTCCATCAAATATTTGGCCGTTTCGCACACGCCATATACACACACGCTTTCACCTGGACACACAGACACACACGCCGATACTTCATTAGCAGTGCGCCGGACGCGCAGAGACAGAAAGAGAGTGAGAGGGAGGAATGAGATGCGACGAATTTATAAGGGGGCCGAGGCGGCCGACACACGGCAGCTGTCTATGCGCGAAGCACAAAGGATTTATGGCCGCTTTTCCCGTTTTTATGCGTAGGTCATTCGAATTGACACGGGCTTTGCGGAACTTCGCGAAGTGCCGCCTGGATGTGCGTAGTGATAAAATTCGGGAAATCGGATTTCAAATTAAAATCGAAGAGTATATATGCAGGAAAAGGTTGTAGAGAGAGAGAGAGAGGGAGGGAGAGAGAGAGAGAGGGACATGAAAAAAAACTTAGTTTTTAATAAGTCGATTTTGACTGTTCGTTTTATGTCGGCGCGTCGCTGGAAATCTATGTCCGAGTGTATAGTGCCGAGTGCGTGCAAGAGAAATATCCCGAGGGACGGATTATTTTGCCCGTCGAGTTTTACGATAGTAGTGTTATTCTCTGTGTATATACACACACATATATATATATATATACACATACGTACGCGCGAGAAAAAGGGGAATGAATTTTCGAGGAAATAAAAATCCCATCCAATTACTACTTAATTAATAGCCTGAAAAAGACGAGGAAAGTAAAAAAATAATTCCTAGCATAAGAGCTTATAAATTGAAACATTTTCAATTCCGCGGATAAACATCCCAGCGGCTTTTAATTTCAAAAGGTCTCTGTCTATGTCGCAAGAGGGGAGTATAAGCAGCAGCAGCAGCAGCGATGGCATGCAGCAACTACAATCCAAAAAGGCCACAAATTGAAGAAAAATAAGCAGCTTAAGTCCAGTCATCTGCACAAAAAGATCTGCATTTTAATAGCGACGTTTCGAGGGAAGAGAAAGCCGCTGAGAACTTGTTAGGAGAGCCCTCTCTCTCTCTCTCTCTCCCTTTTCTCCTCGACCTTTGACTTACACACAGCGGCTGTGGCGGCTGCGATCAAAGAGAAAACTTATCCCCGAGATCATTTTCAAAATCCAATAACGGCAAAAAAAAGCAAAGAGCGTGGGAAAAAAGTCAGCAGCGACGTCAAAGCCACAGTTCCGCGGGAAGACGCGAGTCGTTAAAAAGAAAAACGATACGCTTACCCTCTCTCCTCGCGCTATATACACATTATTATACGCATGGATATTTTAACCTCTCGCGGCATCAACTCCCCCCCCCCCTCGTTCTTCACTGGATTTCAGAATATCGCGTTTCGTACAAAGAAAAGGCGAAAAGCCGCGAATAAAAATACCCCTCTACTCTCTCTCGCTCTATACCGTGAAATACAACCTCTCTCTCGTTCGCTCGTTCCCCGCTGAAAAATGCATTATACCACACCACCGCGCACCCATCCACACCCACCATCGATTGATATGCTTCTTCGAACAAAAAACCGCCCGCCGAAATGAGAAAAGAGCTCGCGCAAACTGTCCCGAAATTGCGCGGAGCGCGCGCGTACACACTATATTTTTCACTTTTTTTTAGCCGCGTGTATCCGCTGCCGGAAAGCCGATATGCAGCAGCTGCCCTCTGACGTTCTCTATCCGCGGCTGTGCGCGCGCACGGGATTTCCTCCGAAACGCTGCCCCGGGTTCGCTACCGCTGCTACCACCGCCCGTGGCTTTTCGAGAGGGAAATGTACCTCTCGGGCGCGTGCTCTCTCTCTCTCTCTCTGTGTGCGTCTCGCGCACGTACCCGGATCGATAAGCGAGGCAGCAGCGCATGGCCGCCGCCGCCGCTGCTGCTCGGGACGTTGTACTGCTCGCTCGCTCTCTTCCGAGCGAGTGCGCGGCAGAGAAAGAGAGAGGAAGAGAAGACGTGACGTAATCGCTGCTCGCCGTGATTCCGTACAGTTCTCTCTCCCTCCTCCGTCTTCCGACGTTCTTTCTGTTTCGCGCGGGGAGAGAGAGAGAGAGAGAGAGAGAGAGAGAGAGAGAGAGAGAGAGAGAGAGAGAGAGAGAGAGAGAGAATGAGGGTTGCACAGGGCAGAACTTTCCGCGAGAGCGCAAGCACTGTGTACGTGTATGTGTGGGTTGTACGTAAATGTCGAGGCCATAGTGCTGCGTACGAAGGTAGAGCAGTTATACTACTAGCGAAGTTTTTTTATTATGAAAGTTTAATCAATCGTTCGTTGTTTGGGGGGGGGGGGGAGGTAGCGTCTACATTTCGTAGGATACGACGGATTTTTTGGAAGTGAAAACCCAAGAAGTATACGTACGTACGTACGCGATCGTAACACGAGACGACCCTTGTTACTCTTTTCGCTCGCGTATATTTATCAAATCTCGCGGCACGGGCGCGGCTGCATAATTATTTCTCGAAATAAAAGACGCGTTATTCTTATACTACACCGAATACACAGTCTTTAGTTTTACGCGAAATTCAATACAACGGGATTTCAAAATTGAGTTGTCGCTTTTCGAACTTCCATTTTCTCTGCTTACGTCATAATAGATTTAAAGTAACGCGTATTATCGGATACTCCCCTTCCTCAAACGTGCTATTGTTTTTTAGTATCAAACAAAAAAAAAAAAGACTTTGCATACCGCCGCGTTTTTTGATACGTTTTATCGGATTACGCATACACTGGGCCGGCTCATGCTCTCGCGTGTAATGGCGCGCGCGATGGAGGTTTATCGCGAGATATTCGTTAATTAAAATGTTTCGAATATTTTTTTAACGAACGATCTTTATTTCGCCAACAGCTTTCGCTGGGGGAAGGGAGGGGGGCGTTCATTTCGCCGGTATTATGTACGCGGAAATCGCAACGAAAATATTTAATAATGGCGGTTTTAGCATAATAACTCCCGATAACCGTATATAGAATTATAAAATGTATTAGGGGGCAGAAATTAATTTTGTCTCATACCCTATCGGAAAGTGTTGTCTTCCCACCCTGCTCTCACGGCCGAAAGTGCCACCTTCCCTCACGCCTAGAAACTGCGACGCGCATGCGCGTTTCTCTAATTTTCGGCCCGGCTGGCGCCGCCTGCGTGTTGCAGTCCTCGCTGCCGCTCGGGCCGCAAATCACCTGCAGGCGGCGCTAGTCGGCAGAAAATTAGAAACGTGCATAAGCCTCGCAGTTTTAGGAGTGAGGTTATGTGGCACTTGAGACCCTGAGATCAGGGTGAAAAGACAATAATATACTTTCCTCCAGGGAATACATGAGACAAAATAGTATACGCAACACGAGACGGAAGTAGAACATCTCAACCCGCGTGTTTACCGCCCTCGCCTTCGGCTCGGGCGTTAATATCACACGCGGGTTGGGATGTCTTACTTCCGTCCCTTGGTGCGTAATGTACTATTCACGCAATCAAACAATAAAGGGGCGAAATTACAAAGCGAAAGCGGTTATACAGTATTCTCCCCCCGGGGAGGGGGGGGGGGGGCGAAAATTATTAACGGTATTATAACAACCATAAACGATATTTAGGCTTAAATCAGAATTTGGGTTACTCGTACGCGCGCGCGCTCTCGGACTCTATGTATCGGCGCGCATTACTCGCCCATTGGTTAGCCGTTAATCGACCCATTTCTGCACGCGCACGCGGCCGCCAATTACATTCGCACTCGTGCCGCCGTCTATACTCTCCCTTCCGCAAAGAGCGAAAATGCGCGCGAAATATATCCTCCTAAAAAGAAGGGGCTTCCCCTCGTTCTCCTCCTATATCGACTAATTTAATCATCACTCGCGATACACACGCGTGATTAAGGGTGCTGTGTCATTAGGGTACGGTCTACAATGACGCAGAGTGCCCACTATAATAGTTAATGCGCTATAGTCTACAAAATCAGAGGAGCACATGTGTGTGGGAGAATGTGAGTGTACACCGAGAAAAAAATATTGTAATTTTTATAACACTTCTAGGAAAAATCACTATACTGTGTGGGTAATCCTACCACAAGAAGCAATCTGGTAGTTTTTACATGGAGAGAAATTTTGTAATCAAAATTGCAAATATTTGATGACAGAAAATATAAAATTTTTTTATATTGTTTATAACAAAGTGTTAATCAACAATTAACCTGATCACTTCTTGGCTTGGTAACATTGAAAAATGGATTCACCATACCAAAAGATGTAAAATAACATCAGGTTACCGAGGGGATCTGAAAAAGGACATGGGACCCCCCCCCCCCTGGCGACCGGACTAAAAAGTGAATTATTTTTTTCAAATTTTAAAAACAAATTCGATAAAGTAAAAGTATCAGTTGTGGAACGTTTTTCAGAGGTGATATGAGTTTTTCTTTATATTAAAATAAATTAAAAACAAAATATACAAAATTTTTGCATCTGTCGATGAAGTAAAGCTTAATTAATAAAAAAGTGACTTATAACATTCGATTTGATGGTAATTGTTAATTAAAATAATAAAATAAGACATTAGTCGAAATGTCCGTATTGTGGAAGTGTTTTCAAGCATTTGATTATTTTAACGATACATCGTAACAAGTTACTTTTATGATATGTATTATAGTTCAAAAGAAAGCTTTTGAATAGTAGATTTGATTTTTCTGATGTATTTGAGGAATTATTTTAGTTTTTACATCGCAGAAAGATGTTTCATATTTGGTACAGCTATTCAAGTATTGTCACTATGAATGGAACGCGTTAATGTATGTTCCGAGGAATTTTAGATATGTCCCATTAGTGAAACACGTTTAATTATTAATATTAGCTCACAGTTTGTTACTTATGGTATATTCTGATTAGTACCAAATATATTTCTTTATAACCTACACTATTGTAAGTAATGTAATTAGTACAACTCATGAAGTTTTTGTCATCTGAAATATGCAAGAAACATAACCTATGGAATGTCGCATACGCATGGACATTGGCAAATTGAACGTTTTATAAAGTTTCTAAGACACTCATTTTTTGACATAAGACCATTAATGAAAAAATGCAATACCGATAGAGTCTAATAAATTAAATTTCAATATTGCACCCTTTTTCTAGTGCAAATGTGAGGCTGCCAGTGCTGTGTTCTAGGTAGAAGCCTTGCGGTACTTGGTTTAAGACCTGGTCGTCAGGCCGGATTCTGTGATACTTATATATTTTTACTATTTTTCTATAACTAGTAAAATCCAAACGCGCTGCACGCGTACTATATTTTGTTTTTAGGTTATGAATATATAATTTTTCATTGTGATTTCATTTTAATTGGTTTAAATGATAGGATAATCAGATCATTTTTCAAAGCATGACAAAATTAATCTTTTTATTCTAATTTAATTGAATTATTTAGTTTTAATTAGTTTTAAACATAGTTAAGAATAAAAATAGAATTTCAAAAATTCAAATGTAGCGGAAGTAGCGAATTTTCGCACCTATTCCTTACAGACCAATCAAAATCAGTCTTTAAGTACTTCACAACATAGTTGTATTCTTGCTAAGATGCCACAATTTTTATTTATATTTTTAAGACTCTGTGATAAAGAAAGACTAAAATGTATTTTAAATATTTTAGAAGGCGATAATAATATTATATGAATTTATATTACACTAACTTTAAAGCGTTTGCCTCTTGGGTATTTTCTACCTTATGTATTATTTTATGTGGTTAATTATTGACATGTACTATTTATTAACACTTTATATTGTTCTGTTTTAACATCGATGTATTTCGAACACTATACGTTATGTACTTTAACGCTTTCAAATGTATTTGCAAATGTATTTCTAATATGTTGGCGTTGAGGCAAATAAATCATTATCTATCTATCTCTTTCTTTCGTGGCTTTGCTCCGCCGACAATTAGCTAATGCGTGCGCGCGCACGTGGCCGCAAAAGCGCGCGACACCATTTCAAAAAGCACCCGATACTGATGCTGCTGCAGTTGCAGCGTCAACGGTGCCAACAGCGCGCCATCTTGGCAACCGCGGAAGATCGTTTGGCCGGGTGGTATATATGGTTATATTTCGGGGAGGTGGAGGTAGGGGGATGCGATCAGCTGGTATTTTTTGGAGGAGGAGGGTAATTGAGACGTTTGCGTAGGATTGCCCAGAGACATTTTTTAACGCGAGCAGCATGCGCGACTGGGACTATAATATGCTAATCAAATAATGATGGCCATAAAGGTAAATTATGCTGTAATAATGCCGCTGTTACCGAGTTAACCCTCGATTCTCTGCTGCCCCGAAGACACATTTATGACGAAGGGCTGGGAGCTCTAACAGACGCGTCTGTCCCTCCCGACATATAGACGGAAAAACCATTCGCGCGTAAATCAAAACCCGATGCCGTGAATTACCGCTAATATGTCGTATGCAAATGCGAGAGAGATATGAGCGTCCCTTGCTTCCTACATATATATACTCAAACGATCTCCCTGAAATAAAACCTTTACGAGAAAGTAGTATGGCATACTTTTTCCCACGACACTCGCGCTTACTTACGTCGCTCGGAAACTTTAAAAATTCGATCCACGCCAACGGAGATCGATTTTTTCCCCTTCCCTTCCGCACATATTTTCTTACACCGCTAAACGCAAAAAGTGCCCCGTGAACGCGAGCCGCTTCATAAAACTTTCACGAATTTCGCCCGCGCGGAATGTTCCCAGAAGGAACGTAGGTTATAGGTACGCGCGCACGCGCGCGCGATAACCCCTGAGGAATGCGAAAAAAAGTAGAAGGCGAGATTCTATCCGGTGAGCGCAGCAATTGATTTTTTGTCCGCTGTGTATGTGTGTGTCTCCAGCGCAGCCGCTTATCTGCTTAGCCCCTGAGTTATCTTTCCCCCCCCCCCCCTGGAGCGTGTATTTTCGTCTCGTTAAACGGAAAAACTATACACTACGCTATCGCGGGCGAGCGAGCCCGCAAATTACCAACTTCGGTCTCTTCTTCGGAAAACTTTCGTGGAATTTCCGGCTAGGAGAGTGGATGACAAATGCGCGCGCACCCGCACATTCCTTTTTTAAAAATTGATTTTTTTACTTTTACGTACGCGGCGGTGGCGTTGCGTCGTATACTTAGCAACCGCTGCAGCAACACATAGCGCCAATCTTCATAAAACTTTTATCAGCCCGCGCGGCGCTGCTATGGCCACGCGGTGAATTCATCAGTCGGACGTGCAAAAATAAAAGGCAAATTTCCATCTCGATGTGTTTCGTTTAATACAAGCGGCCTCTCGTAAGAAACTTCTACCCCGTGTATGCAAACTGTCTTGAACTCTCGCATCTACTCCACGACAAACAAACAAAAAGAATATGCTAAACAGACCGAACAGCTCTAATTACGAGGCCTAAAATCACCTCGCTTGCTCTCCCACACGCAACGCGCGAACTTTGTAATTTACTTTGCCCTACGCTCGTGCGCGCAGCTTTTTCGCGTCGTAAAAACACGACGGTGACGACGACGGTGGGTAAAGGTCGCTGAAAGGAGGCCCCCTTCGTTAATTTAAGGGAGTGACGGTAGGGCACGCTCACTCGCGTAAGATTGAGATTGTAAAGTTTTAATGGCTCTCTCTCACTATCCCGTCGGCAAGACGTCCGCGAGCGCGTGCAGCAGCGGCAGCGGCTCTTTAAACACACACACGCACACACACGAGTAGGTGAGTGTGTAGGGGGGAAGAGGAGAAACCTCGGAGGTGCAAGCGTATAGGGACGCAACGCGCGCGAGCGTCCATTAAGTTATTAAGAAATCTTGTTAGTGGCGGTGGCAGCGTATTTGTTTCTACTGCCGAACCTGCGGGGCTTTGGAGGGGAATTTTGTGCGACTGTTTTTCGGTGGTGGTTTTTTGTCGGATATGAAGTTCAGCGCATGCGTATAAGGGGACAAATTTTTAATTTCGAGTAATTCGACTTTTATCTTAGCACCGCTCACGGGGAAAGATGGGATTTGCAGTCCTAATAAAAAGCTAACTTCTTTCCACCTTTAATCCCAATATTGGGTTTTCGAGCGGCGCGCGGCTCTCTTCTTTATATTTTATATTTATTTATTTATTTATTTATTTGATGGGCTAAAACCCTTTATACAAAAGATAAATACAGGTGGTTGGATTACAAAGTTGTTATTTTTATTATATATTATTATTATATTATTATATATTATTTTATTTTATTAAGAATAAAGGGGAGTTACCCCTTGGTTTATTTGTATATATACAAATATGTATAATATGCACGGAGAAAAATGTTCTATTAAAAATTACTATGTTTTATTGTAACCGGGGGACAGACTTGAATTTTTAAAAAAATTACTATGTTTTATAGCAAAAATTGCTATAAATGTAGTAAAAATTACTAGAAACATAGCAATTTTTGCTAGAAAACATAGTAATTTTTTTAAGAATTCAAGTCTGTCCCCCGGTTACAATAAAACATAGTAATTTTTAATAGAACATTTTTCTCCGTGTGCATAATAGGTGACGCAGTGAACATAGGATGTAAGATATGTATATATATATTTTATTCATTTGATTTTTGTTAATAGTATGTTCCCCCTTTACTAGGATTATGAGCAAAAAAAATGAAATGGACAACGTTTTTTGATAAGTGATTTATTTCACATTAATAACCTTAGTAATCGGTGTGCATAGAATTCACGACTGACCCCCGAAAGTTTCGCAGCCAAATCTTTCCCTCTGCTGTCGCTCTTTTATTTTTAACATTTGTTGGTCGCGCTGCACGTTTGTTATAACACACGATTTTCAGCCCACTCTTACTCTCATATTCTTTCTCTCTTTCTCTCTCTCACTCTCTTACTTTTTTAGCTTTTTTGTGTATAGTTTCTGTATCTACTAATTGCAAAATATAAAATGTAACTTTATTGTACTTGCTTTTGTATATATTTAGTCCCAGATTGGGTCACACCCATTGGCCAAAAACATTTCTAATCTAATCTCACTCTCAAACTCTATTTCGTTTGTAAACGTTTACCTTTTGCGATCCATCCATGAGAAAGCCTCTTTGCTTTCTCGCCCTGTGTCCATCCAACTACAAATCTACAATGTCCGGGGAGGGAAAATGCGGCCACGGACGATCCTCTTCAATTGCCGCGCACGCGATATACACGTCCATTTTTTGACGTATTAGGCTTTCTCACATAACGAATGTACAAGTATATTTGTACGGAAACACAGTATATGTTTACCTTTCTTTAATTATTTGTTACATTTTTCTTTTTTTTTTCTTTTTTCTCTCGATTTCTACGCTGTAAAGGGTTTATACGCCCTCGGCAGTTATATTATATGTATGTATAATTAATTGTTTGTAAAACATTTTGGCATTGGGTATATCGGACCATGAGTCCTTAGTCAATAATAAAGCATAAATTCTATTCCATATCGTGTAGAAAAATATAGGTAATTCAAACCTGATACTGGTGCGATTTCCGTAGCTGTAGTACGATGCAGACGGGAAAATCGTACTTGATTCGGAGACTTTTTTGAATACCGTTTTCTCCACGATTCGGATAAGGATTCCAAGGTAGAATCTGACTAGGAATGCATATGAATTTCAAGCATTTTGGGAATGGTTATGTTTGTTTGAAAATAGTTAAAACAACTAATTCTCGTGTTATACATTAATAAAGAAATTAATTATATTGTCAATATGGTAATTTTTAAGATTATAGAATTTTTTTATTTTAATTTTGTTGCATCAAAAAATAAAGAATGTAAAAATCAAAGAAACGTAAAGCTTTACATTTTGTTAAAAAAAGATTATTGATGCAAATAAGATTTACTATTAATATTTGTACTGACAGTTATTTTCACGAATAATTATTTTCAAGTAGTTATATTACATATATTATGTATTTAATTTAAATGTTTAATTTTATCTTTCAAAAATCTTTTATATTTATACATATCAATGAATACATTTGAAATGATTAAGTTTAAAACATTAATTAAAGAATTAAAGAAATTAAAAAAAAAATTTCCCCTGATGGAAATTCGAACCTGGGTCTCCCGTGCAGTAGTCCAACGTCTAATCCATTTACCTACAAACAGTACTTCCAAGTGAAATGATAATTTGAGTACTTATATGTATTAATTTATTTAAACTTGATTTTAATGTATAATATTCAGAGAAGTACAAATATTTAATGTATTGTGCTATTTGCAATTATTATTTATTATATACATTATTTTAATACAAACGCGATAGTCCCACGATTTTCTTGTCAGAATCAGATCTGATGTTCGTGGCTCTCAACGAATAAAACAGAAATTTGCAGTTTTAATGAATTAAAATTAAGAGCCCTAGGAGTATAACGAAATAATGGAATAGTTTCATTGCTTATTACTGTCATTTTATACTTTAGAAAGACTTTCTTAACATGCACAAACATTAGTTTTTAGAATTATAGTAGCAAGGATACTTCTGCGATTTTCCTAGCAGAATCGGGTCTGATTATCGGAGTTTTCAGTCGGTAAAGCGGATTTCTGCTTTATTCATACAAAGCTAGGAATATCACATCCGATTTTGGCAGGGAAATCGTACAATTGGCTCTGCCTTTAATAAAGACGGGATAAAGTAGGGAAATCATATCCGAGTCTCGATTGTTATCCACTGATAAGTACAACTGCAAAAAATCGCATCCGAATCGGAGTTAATCACGGGGAGGACCTCCAAAATTTCTACACGGGATTCTTGAGACTTCCCCTTCACTCCGCGGGTAAGATTACAACGCCCCAAAGCCCGAAAATTGCTTTCTGCAATTCCACTCCAATAAAAAAATGAGAACGAAAGAAATCATGCTCTTCATCGCAAACTGATACACCTACGAAATAGAAAGCAATCATTCACATCGCCCTCCTGCTGAACCATCACCCCACATAACGAAGAGACGCCGCGCACGTCTTACCTCGTCGAGTATGTCGTCGAGGGGGTATATGGAGCATGCGCATGTACACGCACGTGCGCCGTGCCTTTGTTTCTCGCGCGCGCGTGCGCCTTTGACTCCATCGTCACCGACTTTGCTGCTCGTGCATAGCCCCGGCGAATTTCCGCTGGCTAAGAAGAGCGCGCAGGTTCGTTGGAGAGGCTGCTGCTGCTGCTGCTGCAAGATCGCGTAAAATTTTTTTTCGAGTAAGGGGGTCAGAGGTGAATGAGAGTGTACGTGAGTGTTGAGGTATTTTGAAGCATGTGAGGGGATGTTTTTGAGTGGGACAGAGATGGTTAAGAAATGTAAAGTTTAATTTGATCAAGTAGAAATTGATATGTTCTCGTTCTGACGCGCGAGTTTAACGGGGCCTTTGTTCAGTGATGAATGAGAGCACGGTGAAACAGCAGAAAATAGCAGAGGCTGATTGATAGGTTTGACCTTCGAATTGAGTTTCTATACGGTTTTTACGAAAATCATAATAATAATAATAAAGACTGTATTTCACTTTTAATGCCGCGGTAGTGGCGATAAATAACAAATGGGAAAAAATATAAAAAAACGCAGAAAGATTGTAAAGGTATTATCTGTATATAAAGCCAGTATTACAATTCCAAACTTGCCGCAATTACCGAGATTTCCAAGTTCATACGAGAAAATCCTCGTACCGCATTCGCGAGCTCTCGTGCGCTTGCAGACACGGGAGCGCGAAAGCGACGACGACGAAGTTCATCATTTCGTCGACTGATTATACATCGGATATGCTCTGTGTACAATAGCGAATAATCCCTGGCGCGCGTCGACTCCTCCCCACCCCCTCCCCCCCTCTCTCTCTCTCACCCGACTTTATCCGTTCTCGCTTAATCACGGCAGTAAGTTATCACCATTCGCTATCATTCCGCTAATCCCATTGTCGTATCAGCCACCACTACTACTGATTCACGCGCTCACACTCACGAGCGCTATTCTCATCGGGGTATTTGATTAGCAATCGCACTTACTCGCTCGTCACTCCCCATTCTCATTAAAATCCCCCTATAATAATAATGATAATGCTTTTTGCCCGCTGGCTCGCCGCAAGGTTTCGCACACCGCCGCATCCGTGATCTACGATGTTCCCTCTCTATTTTTTTTCCCTTTCCTTCTTTCTTCCCACTCCCTCAGACCGAAACTACTATCCATCTTTCTCGCGTCACGGCGTCTTCTAAAAACGCCGATGGCGATAATGATCGGCGGACACGTTACACAGGCCACGGTCCGTATACATATACGTAGATCGCAGTTGCGCGAGCATAGCTATAGCATTATGGATCGCCACCAGAAGTATTGCCATAAAGACGAGTTACGGCGGCGGCGCTGCTGCTGCAGCTCGTATTCGCGAAACTAGCTGGCGTTTGCATTCGGCCGTTGGCGGCGGCGGCGGTCGCCAGGGGCTGAAGAAACCAGGCCATTTTCTTTCGCGAATCGATGAAACGCAATTTCCGGCTGGCGAAATGTGTACCGCCACAGAGAGAGAGAGAGAGAGAGAGTTTGTGTGGGAGGAGAGGAGAAAAAAGAGACGCGGGGGTATAAGGCGGAGACGGCGGTACTGTGTTTCCTCGTGAGATGTTTGTTTCGCTTTCGGGTGAGGGAGGGGCGGAGGTGGGGGAGGAGAAGGAAAATTGACAGAATATCAAATGCGCGCGCACGTCGTTTGCGAAAGTCTTATGCTATGCGGGGCGAGTAAGAGGTTCGCTTCTCTTCCTCGATCCGGTTCGACGAAAGCGATGCGTTTTTTGCTCTGATGCCCCGCGCTTGTTTTCGTCGTTTCTGCAGGCTTGTATTAGCTTTTATACCGCGCGAGCGAATATTTTACGGGCGACACGTTATTGTTTATCAACGCAATGATCGCATACTGCAAATGTTTTAATAATAATT
Source organism: Torymus aiolomorphi (assembly GCA_036365515.1). Lineage (NCBI taxonomy): Eukaryota > Metazoa > Arthropoda > Insecta > Hymenoptera > Torymidae > Torymus > Torymus aiolomorphi. The sequence goes on from CM070877.1 coordinate 134,209,742, forward strand.
TCGAAAATTTACGTCGGCTCGTGCGTTGTATTATTCAAACTATTCGCAAAATAATAAAATGACGATAAATCTCATTAACGCGCCAAAATAGTCGCAATATACTTCGCGCGCGCGCCCGCCGATTAATAAACTCGCAATTATTCCGTGCAACACAAATTCGTACGGCAACAGTAAATCCATTATACGGCGCCCGTGCGTGGGTGTTAGAGCTCATAAACGACAGGTACTATTCGAATATTAATTTAACCCTCTAGAAGAATAAACGCATTACCGTCCCAGCGGAACAACGCTCATTAAGTCTTTATACTAGCGTAACGATCTAACAAAATGCAACCAGCAGACAATATAATCCACAACATTTCACTCAAGTCACAAATCCCACTCTCGACTGGCCGCGATCCTCAAACGCGCCTATTATATTATTAATTCGAACCGTTTCGCCCACTCCAACAATAAAGAAAAGAAAAAAACAACAAAAAGTCAGTCCAGACTCGGCCAATAAAATTAACAGGCCCAAGATAAAAGCTCGCGGGGGCGGGCGAGCAAAATGAGAACTACTCGCCACGAAAAAGTGCATCACTTAATCTTGTAAACTCGCGGCGGGCCACACACAATGGACCCCCCGAGCGCGCAAAAAGCGAGAGGAAAAAGGGGGTTGCCGCTGCCTCTGGCCGCGCGTAACCGCACTTAATATCATTTTTTAATGAGCCCGACGCATCGTGCCTCCCTCTCGTCGTCATTAGCGCGGACAAAGGCAACACAGCGAGCCTCTTTATTCACCAACGACACAGTACATATGAAACGCCTCTGTGCACGCGCATACGTAGCATAGTCCGATTGACAAAGTGGCGCTTGATCCGCGCACACGAGAGAGAGAGAGAGAGACTAGAGAGTGTACCTCACTCTCTACACTCTAGTCTCCTTAACCCCGAAAGGCAGAGCGAAGGAGACTTGCTAGTAAGCAGCATTAGGCTACACACGCACACTTCCAGCTCTTTATCTTGGCCGCGTGTATTCCGCCTCCGCATCGCGCCATATATTATACGCGCGTTACGCGCGCACGCCCTACCTCTATATATCCCATCCGTCTGGCGTATACTCTGCTCTCCTATCTCTCTCTCTCTCTCTCACCCTCGTTCTCCCGTGTCTTCTTCCGCCGCGGCCCGGCCTCGCGGTGGGGCCGCTACGTGCGACGTGTTCTAAACCGCGCTGCCGACCCCCTTTCTCTCTCTCTCTCTCTCTCTCTCTCACCCGCCGCTAGCTCGCCCTTGCCAGAGCAGCAGTAGTTTACACCACAATGACTAACTTTTCGCTAATCCCTTTTTGAGTTCCCTTCTCAGCCGCCGTTGCTCAACTGCTTTAGGAAAGATGGACTACGGACGTCGAACTTTTCTTTTTTTCTCTCTGTCTGTCGTGCCGTCGACCCTATTCGCTTTGTTCTCGCCACCACGGGCTTTTTTTTAAAGGTCGGCCGGGGAGCGCGCAGTCGAGTGGACGAATGTGTGTGTGCGTCGGTGAAAGAATAAAAAAAAAATAAAAAAAGAGAGAAGTTGTTATTATGATTGGTCGACGCGTAGGCGTGTTGTTGTTGTGCGCTTCCGCTGATGAAGAATTAAGGTATTAAATGGATCTCGGGGGTTTTACGGTTTCGGAAGGATGCGTGAGTGGGCGGATATGGACGCGGGAGAGAAAAAACGGAAAGCGCAAAGTGAGTCTGCGTGTACGTGCAATGAAAAACAAGCAGGAGCCGTTGTTCTGGCGTGTTATTGCGGTGATTATCGGCTTTGAATTATTTGCTTCGATGTGGATATTGCGATGTTTATTAGCGTGAAATAGCAAGAAGTAAAAAAAAAATAACAAACGAGCGAGTGGGCGAAGACACCAAGTAATGAAAAAGTAATGATGTTCGTTTGTACTGCGAGCCGGGTTGAAATAAATCCTTAAATATTTTCCAGCGTCGAGAATAAATTTTTTAATTAATTTTTATCCGACGTGATAATTAGATAAAATTTTCTTCGGGATAAAAATATTTTTCCGTGTTCCCTAATTTTAACGCACCTCATTGTTTATACAATGCGAGATGAATTAAAATTTATAATCAACCTTCGCAGCTCGTCTTTTTCGAGGAGAAACGCGATAATAGCCGCATGAATGAAATTCATAAAAGCTGTCTTTTTCAAGTGAAATAAGTACCTTTGTTACTTAGCGATGAATTCAGTAATTTTAAATTAACCGCGCTTAAACTATTTTTACAGCGAGAAAAGGGCGGAGGTTTTCCCTCTTTAAAAAACGTATTCTCGCAGCTTTACATTTAAGAATCTTCAACTTTAAGAATAATTACAACTCAAAATGTAAAGCACGACTGACGTAATGCACCTTTAAACCACGCGGCGGCGCACACACACCTTACGCGCCTTCCACGTCCACCAGAAGAATCCGAGCCCACTCAAGCTTATTACCAAACACTTACGTATATATGTATAAAGGTCGAATCAGTATATCAATAGCGACTCTTATAACCTCAGGCGCGCGCGGGCGCCTCTACTTCCGCGCAAATGTTATTTTCATGAAAAATAAGTTCCACTCGCGCCCCAACGGCCCAAGGTAAATATATTCGGAAAGTGCATTACCAGCTGACGTACCCGACCTTCGCTCAGCCCCATTTTGCACCCGTCTGCCCCCGCCGCCGCGTTCCCCCGGCGCACTAAAATTTCAATAACCTTTAAAAGTACCGATTCGGGAAAACTGTCACGTCCCGCGAAATTTCCAAAAATTTCCAATCTGCATGAAACTTTCAATATAAAACTCGCTCTCTCTTTCTCTCCACCTGCCGAAAAAGCCATATGGCTTTCATATATACAAGGCGCAGGCACACACGGGAAAACTGCCGTTAAAGTGCAATCAGTAAGTGCGCGTGTGAAACACTTAGAAGAAGGGCCGCCATTGATGTCGGAATCGGATGAAGGGCTAAACAGGCGAGAGAACAAGGGTTCGAGCGCGCGAGCGCGTGCCTCTGAATATTGCAGGAGCGAGGGAGAGTGTAGAACGATGAGAAAGCAAAGGCCGCGCGGAGAATCCAATCCACCGAAAGAATGCCGTAATTGCCTCCACGCAGAGAAAAGTTCATTGGTAGCAAATGGAATCCTTTTGATCCAAGAGGAAAATAATCTTGAGCTGGTTGCCAACATTATTTCCTTTTGTCACAAGAGGAAAATCATTTTCTGGCAAATTATTCTTGTAACGAAGAGGATTCCTCTTCAAGGAAATAGAAGGTATCTAGTTGACCGATAGGAAAATCTTCTCTAACCAAAATCATTTTGTGTGAAGAAGAAACCTCTTGTCTCTCCAGGGGAAAGGTTAAACGTAATACTAATTTTAAATTTTATTTTATTATTCATATTTTTTATGTATTTTATTTTGTTTATTTTATTTTAATAATTAATTAATATTGGTTAACTTTGTTAAAAAACCGAAGAAAAAATGTTTTCGAGAATAGTTCTGGAAAAGCAGTGACTGGGAATCGAACCCTCGCTCTTTGGATTGGGAAGCCAGGTACCTTAACCACACGACTATAACTAAGCTTCTGACGGGGAGTATAAAAAAGGCAATATATATTTCAGAAGAATCAACTGATTTTTAAAAATTTATATATCGACATTTACTTAACTTGAAGAGATAATTCTTCTTTTATTCATTAAATGCTGTATTGATATTTTCCATAAATATAACTAATAGTTAATTGTCTTGTAATTAATTATACGATTAATTATTTGTAGTAATTACTCTTATTTTCTGTTGTGACAAAAGGAAAATTATTTTGTGGTAAAAAATTTATGAACGTGGTCCATTCTCAAGAGAAAAATCTTCGTTTAGCAAAATGACATCATTTTGCTTAATTAGGATCCTATTTTTTAGAGTAAAAAATAAGATCTTGGCATAAGAAAAATATAATCTTGCAACAAAAAATTAATGTTTGTCCTCAAAAATAATACGCTAGATTTAAAAAGACGATAATCGTTTTACTGCAAGAAGATTTTGAGAAAAGGATTTTCCTCTTGCCAGTAACAGATCATTTCTCTGCATGTCCCGAACGACGACGACAGTAAATGCGTTTTCGGGAATGTGTTTCGGTGTGTGTGTAGGGGGTGGGGAAGAGTTGTATGATATGCGGTATTAGCGCGGGATTAGGGTGATCGCTGGTTGATGAGATTCCACTACACTCAGAAAACGATCCTCCGGTACTAAAATAAAATTCCTCCGGAAAAAATCTTCCTGCAATAAAAAGGACTTCCTCCCGCGCGGTAGAATCGTAATTCGTAATTCGATTACGGGAACCGTGGTCTCCTGTTATAGGAGGCCAATTCTGCTGCAAGAGGAGAATTTTACATTTTATTACAAGAATATTATATGTCAGTAATGGAGGAATGATATTTTTGGTCTTAGGTCTCCAGAACTCTATTTTATACAAGGGTCATTTGATAAGTACCTAGCCTACAAATGAAAACACCAAAATTTTACAAAAAATAAAATTTATTTTTCAATGTAGTCTCCTTTTAGTTGAATACACTTGGTCCAGCGGTGCTCCAATTTTTTTAACCCCGTTGAAAAAAATGTTTTCTCTTGGTTTGCAAAATAGGCCTCCGTGGCGGCGATTATTTCGTTATTGGAGTGGAATCTCTTCCCGGCGAGCGAATTTTTTAGGTTCGGAAACAAAAAAAAGTCGCACGGAGCCAAATCTGGAGAATACGGTGGATGGGGCAGCAGTTCGTAGCGTAATTCGACCAATTTAGCCGTGGCGAGTGCAGAAGTGTGAGCCGGTGCATTATCGTGGTGGAAAAGCACTTTCTTTTTAGACAAATGGGGCCGTTTTTCTTCTAACACGGCGTCAAATCGGCTCAATAGTTCGGCGTAGTACTGTCCTGTGACCGTTTTGCCCTTCTCCAGATAGTCAATAAAAATCACACCTTGAGAATCCCAGAAAACAGTGGCCATCACCTTTCCGGCCGACGGGACCGTCTTCGCCTTCTTCGGAGCAGGTTCACCGGGTAAGGTCCACTGTTTTGACTGCTCCTTGGTCTCTGGAGTGTAGTAGTGAATCCATGTTTCGTCGACGGTCACGTAACGACGCAAAAACTCTTTTGGATTGCGATTAAACAGCTCCAAACACTGCTCTGAACTGGTCACACGAATGCGCTTGTTGTCTGCAGTCAGCAAACGCGGCACCCACCTTGCTGACAGCTTCCTCATGCCTAAAATCTCATGTAGCATATGCCACACGCATTCTTCTGAGATGCCTACTATCGCAGCTATCTCGTGCACCTTTAATCGGCGGTCTGACAAAACGATATCGTGTATTTTTGTCACGTTCTCCTCCGTAGTGGCTGTTTTCGGAGCACCTGGGCGTGGATCATCAAAAACCGACGTACGACCACGTTGAAACTCGTTATACCAAAATTTAACGGTCGCCATCGAAGGAGAAGCATCCCCATACACTGCATCCAAGCGTTCTTTAATTTCACTGCGCGATTTCTCTTCCAAAAACAAGAATCGAATCACCGACCGATATTGTTCTTTCTCCATTTTTTCAAAAATCAACGGACACATTTGCTTTCACGCGCTCTCAAAAATAAACTACAACTCCGATCCGGCTGAAATTTCGTCTGTAACCGTTTACAGGAAGATACTGCACTGTAGTGTATTTCTGGTGCGATAGTGGCACCATCTGGCGGTGAGGCTAGGTACTTGTCAAATGACCCTCGTAAATATCATCAAATTGCAATGTAATCGAATTACGAATCATATTCGTAATTTGATTACAGGAACCGTGGTCTCCTGTTATAAGAGGCCAATTCTCCTGCAGGAGAAGAATTTTACGTTTTATTACAAGAATATTATGCGTCAGTAATGGAGGAATGATATTTTGGGTCTTAGGTCTCCAAAACTCTACTTTATAAATATCATTAAATTGCAATGTAAGACAAGTTTTATTGATAACAGACGACGCTAGGACTACTATATAAATACTTAAAATAACTAAAGTCTTTTTATTCCATTCATGTACAACAATTTTATTTTTACATTAATTATTTATTTATTTTTTTGTTAATAATTATTATATGTACGGGAGTAATTCCTCTTATCACGATGCGATATTGTACCAAGAGGATATTCCTCCTTCCATAGGAAGATATTTTCTTGGGCCTATTTTTAACTGAAAATCCTCCTCCGACAGGCAGATTCTCGTTGGTACAGGAAGTTCGTTTTCTGAGTGTAGACATAAGTGATCTCGCCGACAGCGATGTTCTATAGAAAATTCCCGGCTTGTAATTTACTCCCGCAGAATTGGGTTAATAATGCTCGCGTACACGAGAGAGAGAGCTGTTGTTATCAAGCTAGCTTCGACCTTTTCCTTCATTATATACAATAATAATAATAATAATAATGATAATAATGCAAAATTAGAGAAATGTTTTTCGGTATAAAAAGTCAAAGCATTACCGATGGCTTTGCGAGGAACGAGGGTGGGGGAGGGGGGAGGGGTTTTTACGCTTTTAGAACGCAACAAGCGCTACTGCTGCTACTGCTACTACTGCTGCATCGTTACGCAAAAATATCTGAAAAGTGAAAAAGGAAGTAGAAGGAGGTGGAAAAAAAAGAATCGTCTTTGACGTTTAAGGAGCCCCCTGCTGTAATGAAGAGCTTAAGTCTACTTACGCTTTTTGCGAGAGTCCTGGCTGAATCCGGGCCCCAACGTACTTATAATGACGAAAGTTTGGCGAGCAGATTTTTCGAATTTAGTTAATTGCGGAGAACACCAACGGTGTATATAGCATAATAAGCGCGACTTTCCGAACTTTTGCCTCCGTCCGTCCAATAAAACAGCAAGCGGTGCGAAACTGATACATAATATACGTGACCGTGCAGGAGGGATATACCGTCTATCAGAAGTCCCGATTTGGCCTCGCCACAGCGGACAGTAATGGGCCGTACACGTACGTACGTACGTACTTCCCCCAGCGACTGTACGTGCGAAATATCGACCCTCTCGCAGTGCGAGGCGGTCCGCGCAGCTCCCTCTCTCTCACTCTCTGGAGAGCGAGCAGCAGGCTCTTACGATCGCGTTTCGAGTGCCCTCGCTTTCCTCTTTCCCTCCCCGCACCCTCCCTCATTTCATCCCCCTACTACTTCGTCGTCCTCCTTTTTACCCTGCCGACGACGTCCTCGAAGACACACGCCCCACCTGGATATTGCGGACGTTTTACGAAATAATTCCAAGAATTCTCGGGAAAATCTTACCCCCCCCCCTGCCCGCCCCACCGGATCGTAAATTGCAACAAGGCCGACGTTCCCTGCTGCTCTCGCTGCTGCCGCCGCTGCTCGTGGACGAGATATCTATATAGGTAATCCGGTGACACATGGGAAATCTTCGGCGACTGTTATACAGAGTACTTTTCAATAAAACTTTTGACTCTGGCCGGTGTAGAGAAGAGAGGAAGAGAGAAAGGCAGAGGGAGAGAGATAGAGGGAGAGAGAGAGCAAGGGCACGTATACGCGCACGTGCTCGACGCATTCTTTCGATTGTCCAATTTTACGGAGGAGAGTGAAAATACTTGAGCATTATTTCCAGCGAAGTGCGGCAGAGGATCTCGCGAATTTCTGTCTTCCTCTCTCTTTCGGGCTAGTCTTGACAAATTATTTTCGTATACTCAGCTTCGGAAAGCGGGTCAGAATCGCCATCTCAACCGCGCCGTCGCGCAAAGGCGAAAACGTCGATAGACGCTGGAAAGCTCGGTTTACTCCGTGTCGCTTAAAGACCGTATAGTCTTAGAATCTCCTCTCGCTCGAAGATCCATAACGCCCGCTAATCAGCAGTCCGCTCTCGAACATCCTTAGCCTCCTTTTTCCCGTCAATCAGCAGTTCGCGAAATTACCCCGGCAGCCGAGTTTTCAGCTCCACTTACTTCTCTTCCTTGCCGCCCGTGTCGAATTAATCCGTCTGCCGAATTAATTCGAAAAACCGAGAGGAAAAGAGAGAGAGAGAGAGAGAGAGAGAGAGAGAGACGACCGGCACGTAAACCGACCACCGTTCGTGTGGGCGAAAAAGACACGTCGCCGCGTCCCGGGGCGATAAGTCCACAGCGGCCCCTTCGTAATCCGGGGGCTAGCCGTGTGTGTGTGTGTGTGTGTGTGTGTATATATATACACACACACATGCGTGACCGCACCGGCAGACCGCTCCAGAATAAAAGCCAAATCAGTAAACGCGGCTCGGGTACTCCCACCCACCACCTATATTTATAATTCACGCGCACGCGATGCAGTATAAGGGAGGAAAAAACAGCGACCACTCGTCACCGAAGCAAGTGCGCGCTATTGAGAAAGAAAGAGAGAGAGAGAGAGAGAGAGAGAGAGAGAGAGAGAGAGAGAGAGAGAGAAAGAGAGAGGAGTATCTACAACAGGTTGTCGATTCTGAGGGGGACGTAGTAGAGTATATACCATGTACTCGATTCTCTCTCTCTCTCTCTCTCTCTCTCTCTCTCTCTCTCTCCCTCACTCTGCGGCGGCGTATCCAAATCCATTAGGCCGATCAACGTAGCTGGCCCTGCACCGTGTGTCTGTACGTGTGTATGTATACATACAACAGTATATATACGGTTAGAAGGGGAGAGAGAGAGGCTCTTTCGGCTCCAACCGCTCGCTCTGAATTAAAGATTCCACCGGCGAGTCGGTAATCGAATGCGCACCACTCCGCGGTGCAATTGCCAGAGAGTGAGAGAGAGAGAGAGAGAAAGAGAGCTGGTATTAGCAGATTTTCGAAAAGTTCGATAATTCGGTCACACGAGAATTTTGGAGCTTCAGGTCTCATTTTTTTCTCCCTCTATATATATACATACACGCACCAACCCACCCACCCACCCACACACGCACACACACACACTCACACGCACTCACACATACACACCAGAGCAGCAGCAGCGTCGTGATGCGCTTCGGGGTTAATATTTATGTTGGTCCTGGCGCTGCTCCAACTTTCTCTTTGGCCGACTAAAAATAATAATAATAATAATAACAATAATAATAGCGGTAACACAGCGCGCTTGCGACCGCTTTTCGTCAATGCTCTTTGCGTGAATTAACCCATGCGCGAGCAAGCGGTTGTTGACCTCTTCCGCTCATTAACGGCTTACCGGCTTTCGCCGGCGCTGACGAATCGATAAATTTCACTCGAAGGGGCGTGTGTGTACTGTATACATGCGCTTGCGTTTATAATAAAACGCGCAAAGGGCCGTAGTGTGTGTATGTGTATATATATACGCTACAACACATAGCCCGTAGGCTGAATTAACTTCATCCCAGCGAAGACACACGCGAGAGAGCAGAGGACGGTTGCGGCTACTACTACTAGCCGGCGGAGTGTAGCGGCGGCAGCAACAACACAGCGCGTAGAGAGTAGGGACTTTACGAGTTCGCGACGGTGTTTGTTTAATCCTTCTTGCCGCTGCCACGAGACGACGACGACGACGACGGTGGCCCGCGGGGAAATTGCTGGCCCATTTCTCGGGCGACGACGGTGACAGTACAAAGAGCTAGCCCCGTCTATCTCTCTGCTTGCGAGAGCGAGGGAGTTGGTCCGAGCCTACAGGTGACGATGCCTTTTGTAAACTCCTCGTAAACATCAGAGCGCCGGATAGTTTTCGTAATCCTCGGACGCGCGAGCGAGCGAGTGCTGAGGGATGAAGGAAAGTGGTCGAGGCTCCCTCTCTCTCACTCTCTCTCTTTCTCTCTCTCCTGGTGTCCGATAAACCTCAACAAAGCGGATAAATAAACCTCGGCGAAATGCGCTGAGCAGTTTCCTACTCCCACAGAAGCGAAGTATAGGAGAGAGAAAGAGAGAGAGGGAGAGAGAGTGCAGAAGCGTGTGGGGACGTGCTCTCTTGTCTTTGTCCCGAGCATATACGTGCGCATGTGAAGAGCGAGCGGGAAGCGTATCTATATATACATATGCAGGTGGCCCGTAACTGGTCGCGCGAGCGAGCTAGCGTCTATCGATCCATTGAACACGGCGTGCGCGCTTCCGAGCGACCCCTTTCTCCCTCTCTCTCGCTCTCTCGAGCTTTCTCTCTCCCCACACAGCTTCTCTTTCTTTCTGCCTCTTTCAATTTTTCTCTCGCGTCTTTTCTCTCTCTTTCTCTCCAGTGCTTTGGGCCCGTTTAATTTATTTTCGGCGTTCTCCTCCTGTCTCTCACGTGACTTCTCTCTCTCTCTCTCTCTCTCTCTCTCTCTCTCTCTCTCTCTCTCTCTCTCTCTCTTTCTCTCTCTCTCTTTATTATACGTATACATAGCCCGAGAAGGAGAGCACGCGCTCGCGGGGCGAACTTTATCTCTTTTCCCATACGGATCAATGTCTGCTTATTACGCGCGCGAGCGAGATGGAGAACGTAGTCGCCGGGCGGAAGGAAGAAGGGGGACTGACTTTAACTAGATATTCCCGCGCGACATCTGAACAACCTCTCGCGTGAAATGAGACTCTCTCGCGCTCGCTCGCCCACCCATCTTCTTTCGTCCGTGCTCACTTTCGCGCCCGGCAGAGGCTTTATTCATCAGTAGTACACTCAGAAAACGATCTTCCTGTACCAACGAGAATCTGCCTGTCGGAGGAGGATTTTCAGTTAAAAATAGGGCCAAGAGAATATCTTCCTATGGAAGGAGGAATATCCGGTTGGTACAATGTCGCATCGCGATAAGAGGAATTCCTCCCGTGTATATAATAATTATTAACAAAAAATTAACAAAAAAATAAATAAATAATTAATGTAAAAATAAAATTGTTATACATGAATGGAATAAAAAGACTTTAGTTATTTTAAATATTTATATAGTATAGTCCTAGTGTCATCTGTTATTAATAAAACTTGACTTACACTGCAATTTAATGATATTTATAAAATAGAGTAAAATTCTTCTCTTGCGGGAGGATTGGCTTCCTATAACAGGAGACCATGGTTCCTGTAATCGAATTACGATTCTACCGCGCGGGAGGAAGTGCTTTTTATTGCAGGAAGATTTTTTTGGGAGGAATTTTATTTTGGTACCGGAGGATCGTTTTTCTGAGTGTAGTAGTATAGTATAGCAGCAGTGAACGACGATATAATGACGTGTATATGCGTCCTCCCGTAGAACTCTTAGAGCATAATATATACGCGCGAATATCAATCTGCGTCCTTTTCGCGACCTATCGCCTACATTCAACGTCTCTCTTATCTTCTCTTGCTTTTTTCTCCGCTGGGAATACACACACACCGACAGAAAGTAGCTCATGCTGCTGCTGCAGCTCTTCTTCCGACTCGGCCACGTGGAAGGACACGTATTTTTCTCCTCTCCGGCTACACGCGCGCGTTGTATTAGCGCGTCACCCTCCTCTTCTCTCCCGGGAGGTTATGAGAAGAAAAAGACGAACGAGGCGGGAGGGAAGACAGGGGCGTCATTTAACGGGCGTCGCGATAGAGAGCGGCGTACTAATCGCTCGCTCTAAGAAACTAATGACTTTTCCAATCGAAGTCAGCGGGATGTCCGAGCCGGCTCTCGCGTAGGCGGTATATATAGAGTACACCGTGCAGAGAGCATCGAAGGACGACGGGAAATCGAAGAGAGAGCCCGCTAAGGGGGAAGAAGGAGAGATAAATAGGCGGGTATAAATACGTTCGGAGTGAGAGCTATAGCGACGCCGTTGTCGCCGTCGGCCCATTGTTTACCGCACTGCGCACGAGAGTTGGCTGCTAAGCGGCGGTGCGCAGTCGTCGTCGTCGTCGTCGACTATGTAGCCTGTTTTCACGGTGTGCAGCGTTTGTGGAGCACACAGCGATGACGTTCGAGGCTGCGGACGCGTAGCGTGTGCTGGTAATCTTGGTCACCGTGTCGAAAGGGAGGAGGCAGGATGATGTAGGTGCGACCGAGTGATTCGTTGTGCATGTTCGTACGCATTGAAAGCGTAATTATCAATTGAAAAATAATTGATTATATAATTGCATAATAACCCTGGTGGAAATCGATTCCATTATTTGCCTAATAAATAGTTAGTTTCACCAAAAACGAGATACTTTTCTTGGCCATTTCTAAACTGAGAACAAAGTTTAATTGAATCAATGAATATTTAATTACAATGTGACAATCAAATATTTCATTAGATCAATTAAATATATTATTTAAACAATAAAATATTGTGTTCCATTATAAATATTATTATTCATTTTAAAAACAAATATTTTGTTGTTTTGATAAAATATTTAATTGATCTAATGAAATATTTGATTGTCACATTGTAATTAAATATTCATTGATTCAATTAGATTTTTTTCTCAGTGTATCAATCGATGAAACGATTTTTCCGATCATATTTGTCATTTAATAGACAGAATAATAGAATAAGTTTTTTGACAAATTTACATTAGCTTATTGATGAGTATTTAAAAGATATCAAAATTGGTCAGTTTTTTTAGTTAGATAATGGCTAGTAAGAGGCTTGCTATTATGGCAAGGAGTGAGAGAGAAAGAATCAAACGGAAAAATCATAGATTTCGTTCGTATCCCCTGGGACAGTACTATAAACGAATTAAATACTAATAATTTGTGTTTACATTTTGGTTAGCTATCTATTTTTAATATTTGGTGTTAAATACATGATCAGATTACAGAAAAAATTTAGTAAGAATATTTTAAGGTTACCTTATCTCCATTAAATAGAAAATATGACCGGAAAAATCGTTTCATCACTACCCAGAAATTAGCTATTTTTACTAGCTATTTATTAACTTCCTGGCTATTTTCGATAGAAACAATTGCTACCAGGGAAATAACCGTTATATAAATAATACTGACCGTGGAATTAACTATTTAATTTGTGGGAATCAAAGAGCAAAGAACCTTTGGCGACCTGCGATTCGATCGTTAATTCCTACCTCTCTATTTCGAAAATAAGTTATATACTTGCCGAGCAACGGTATTCCCCGGATTTATTCGCGAACAATGGCTATAAATAGTACATTACGGTACAAGTGACGAAAGTTGAAGTTCCGCCACTGCGTGAAGTTGGCGCCCGAGGCGAAGCCGAGGGCGCCATATCACGCAGTGGCGGGTCTTGAAATTTCGTCTCGTGTACCGTATACTATTTTTCTTGATGTCCGGTGGAAAGTACGTTTGCCACTGACAATGATAACGCACCCGACGGGCTCGAGAGCATCGAAAACATCACGTGCATAATTTTAATAAGTGAATTTTACTGAAGATCATGTAAAATATTTTTATTTTACGTGCAATTGTTACAATTGTTACACGTACAATGATTAAACATGCGGTACTTTTGCTCCATTTGCAGCAACAAAGTCAACTACTTTATTTGTATCTGAAAAAATACATGATCACTCAAGAAGAAATTCTCACAAAAAGTGCGACATTATTAACGAACAATCTTTTATCCATTTCACAAATTAAAGCAATATAAATCACTTGTATACCCGATGGGCCGCATTGATTCTGACAATGCATACCCCGTTAGTGACTGTCACACATAATATTTAAATCGTTAACATACCTCGAAAATGATATGAACATTCAAAAGGTTATGTGTGAGTGTCACTAACGGGACATGCATTGGTAGAATCAATGTTCATCGGGTGTACCTTGATGATCAGAAGTGATAGTTTTTGTTGTAAATATAGGTTAATGACTTTGAATATGTTGACAAAACCTCTAAAACAATCTATTGATAAAGTCTACAGTTGCCTAGTTACCAACTCAGAGTCAATGGTTAAATGTCCTTCTTTCGCCATCGAAAACAATGGCGAAACCACGTACTTTCCACCAGGGCATCAAGAAAAATAAAATTCCCGACATTTTTAACTCGATTTAAATTAAAAAGTCGTTAGTTTCTTATGCTTCAGTTTCGTTTTCTTTCTCACATCAACTCCTTCTCCCTCAAACATTCAGTCTTTCAACCCGAGTTATGAAGCTTTGACACACTCTTCTCTTGTTTTAATTAAACGCTTTAATTAAAGCAACCACTCCGCGCTGCGCGCTTTTTATTCAATATTTAGCGACAAAACCGTTTTTACACGATCCAAACTAAATTCCCGTTCTATGACGTCGACATTGTTCTCTCCGTCAACTCCCACCTCTATTTTCAACTAGAAATTTCGACCAGCCCCCCCCCTCACCCCCCAAAAAAAAACAACCTTCCTTCTTTTCCCTCGAAGAATATACCGCCCTTAGAGCCCTTCTCTCGTATCGGAAAAACAAATTGCAAAAATAATTCAAGATTGTTGCCGACCACAGCACATCCACGATCCAGGTCAAACGCAGCAGCAGCGGCAGTAGCTCCGTAAAATTAGAGTAAAAAAAGTGCCCGCGCACGCGACCGACCGACGGAACGAACAGAAAGAGCGTCGCGAACGAAAGTATTGAAATGCGCCGGCGCCACGCAGCACCTGTGACCAGAGCAGCCGGTGCTCTCTCTCTCTCTCTCTCTCTCTCTCTCTCTCTCTCTCTCTCTCTCTCTCTCTCGATGCAGCACTGCAGTCGCTGGTACTCCTGCTGCTGCACATACATTCACTCTCCTCGCTCTCCCCTTTATTCCAGCCGTATGTACGTACGTGCGCAGAGCTATCTTGGTACAAGTGAGCGAGACAAAGGGAAACGATAGAGAGAGACAAAGAGAGAAAAAGAGAGAGAGAGAGAGAGAGAGAGAGAGAGAGAAACAGAGAGCCTGACGCAGTCCAGCCTATACACGCGTGCCCGCGCCTGGGGGAGTGCGGTCCGTCTTTTCCACTCGGTCGAGTGGCGATGAGCATATGCGCGAGCGCGCGTTAAGCCTTTCGAGCCGCGGCTTATACGCACATACTCGCATAGACACACTGTAGTCTATGTGTGTCTCGGACTGTCTGTATTCCCTCACGCAGATAATGCAGAGAGAGAGAGGAGGAAGTGAATAGGGAAGTTTCGAGGAGGAGGTGAAGATACTGCGGCTAAGAAGAAAGAGGGACGCAGAGGGTTCGATTTTCGATAATGCCATGCATTACCAACATTACTCGACCCGAGATCGGTCTCTCTCTCTCTCTCTCTCTCTCTCTCTCTCTCTCTCTCTCTCTCTCTCTCTCTCTCTCTCTCTCTCTCTCTCTCTCTCTCTACTTCTCTGTCGCTATCGATGATTCCGCAGTCCGGTGGTAATGTTTTCCCCAGGCTTTTTTACGCTCAGAGTAAGAGAGGCAGTAGCGAGCGCGCTTGCGCTCATTGCCGTTAAGGGGGTGCCATAGCCGTACCATTACCGACTGAGCAATTGGCACAGTTTCAAGCTTATTAAAAATAAAATATGTAGAATCACAAAAAATCAAGAGAACACCCTTCTGTGGTTTTGAACGTTCTATCACCCAGTAAAAGTTTGAAGTCGAAATATCAAGTGGTTTTTGCAAAAACTTTGAACGAAACCGAATTTTGTTTTGTTCAAAGTTTTTGCAAAAACCACTTGATATTTCGACTCCAAACTTTTACTGGATAATAGAACGTTCAAAACCGCAGAAAGGTGTTCTCTTGATTTTTTGTGATTCTACGTATTTTATTTTTAATAAGCTTGAAACTGTGTCAATTGCTCGGTCGGTAATGGTAGGACTATGCCACCCCTTTAAGTACAGGAAGGTTATCATAATTCATGCGAACAATATCGATTTTTTTCCTCACTCTCTCCAACACACGTACACGTGTGCGGTGAAGGGAAAAATGTACGACTTGCTCGTGTGAGCGAGTTTGCTCTCACGTCGGGGATTTATTTTATTCAATAGGAAACGTCTGCGTGTGTGTGCTCATGTGTATGACAAATTGTATGTTTGTTCCGTGATGACTTAATGCACGCGCGCGCTCGGTTAGTTCTCGTAAACGCAGAGAACGCGCGATTAATGCGCAAAGGGATATGATGTGAACGCTGCTGTGCAAAGTGGCTAGAGAGAGCCTGTCGGTTGAAATTATTAACCTTTGTAATGGGAGGATGGTGTGTGTGTGTGTGTGTGCGTGAGGCGGCTGATTTGATTTTCGCTGCGGTTTACGGAAAAAGTGGTACTCTAATTGGTGGGTTTAGTGGCCTGGAATGAGTTACGGAAGTAGCTTATAATACAAAATCGTGCGTATTTTTGGCACGAAATCCGTACTTCGTGTGTAATATGTATATGTACAGAAAAAAATGCAGGATATTTATTTCGGAAGTGAATCGCTTTTTAAACGGTACTACTTAAACAACGATAACCATATATAGCCCCGATTCACAGCGTGGCGGGAAAAAAGATGTCGCCGTCCTGTAGTCCACACATATCCACGCTCATGTACACTTCGCAACTACTCCTTACCCAACGAACCGTGTCATATATACGTTAGCATCGCATTTTTCATCTTCAACAATAACGCCGGCTTACCGAACTTCCCCGATTTGTCTACGCGGCACTACACATACATAGTTCGTGCTCTGCTGCTCGTGACCTATACATACACACACACATGCACACGCGCATATATATATGCTGCTGCTCCTGCTGCTAAAGCTGAGCCGCTTGTTTGTAAGGGATACACACAACCTCGGCGGAGGTGGAGCTGCGCGAAAGAATTGATGTACAGATTAAAAGTTTCCCTTTCGGATCGTTAAGTCCTCCATTCCTCTACCGTGTAGCCTGGTTGGGCGCCTAGTTTATGTTTTCATTAGCGTGGCACAAGCTCTCCCTCGGCTCATCGAGCTCACGTGCGCGCGCGACGCTATTTCTTGCATGGATGAAAGTTTTATTAATATGTATAAAGCACGCTCGCGCGCGCGCACTTGTACAGCCCTAATCTTTACGCGAGAGTTTTACGATTCATTGGTATCGAGAGATTAGCTGCTGCTGCTGCTGCTGCTGCTGCTAGTTTGATAATTTTGGCACGCTATGAGCGAGCAATAGCTTGTCTTTATGGTTATGAACGTAATAAATTGTCGTATGGTTCTTATTTGGTTGTACGAATTAATTGAATGGCCGAGTGAAAACTTAAAATTTATTTGTTTCGTCTGATCGTTTTTATATCTTTCTATTTTAACTCAATTTTCAATGAAGCCAATTACTTATATAGCTTTTCTGTAATTATATTTTAATTTTTAATATTCATCGATTCCTCTTACGATTACAAAATGAATGTGCAAAGCCATCACCAATGAACTCAAAATTAAAATACAGCAAACCATTCCACGTGTGCGTAACAATCTGTAATCAGGTCCGATATCCTCCCGAGCCAGCGGCATCGCGCACCACTCTCGCCTTTTCTCATAAAACGATAAGTACAAACCGCAAATATCGAGTAACCGGCTATACACAACAACTCACTTCGTCTCGCAAAGTTTACCCTGTCGCGCACGAACCCAATAAACTCCTTATCCCGGCTCACTCAGCCGACTACACATTCTCTCCCTTCTGCTCCCTCCTCGTAAACCACCGTCGATTCTCACATAAAATAATCATCATGCCCCGGCACATTTTTGACGAGCTCGCACACACACACCACACACAACGAAGAAAAGCGAAGCGGGTAGTAGTATCAAGAACGAAAGAGAGAGAGAGAGAGAGAACGCAATTCCTCGTTGAAATTCTCAAGGCGCGGGCGATAAATTCAATCGCGAGCAAACACGACAGGAGCCCCGATCGTTTCCAATCTCGGCCGAGAGAAAGAGAGTACACACAACTATACCCGTGCATTCGCTGCCGCCTCGAAAAGAGAAACACATCGGGGAGAGAGAGGGAGGGAGAAAAATACATCGGACGGAGGTGGTCGTGGTGGCAACGGACACCCTGGGGGCGCAATCGCGTCCGCGCGCGCGCGCACCACCGAGAACGGCTATCTCTTTAGTGGGTAATCGAATAATCACGATTTACTTAGTGCTCGCTCAGTGGGAAGAAAGGGATATTACCGCTCGTTCGAGTGTACTGCGTGAAAGAGAAAGAGAGAGAGAGAGAGTGTATGTGTGGGTACATGTGTGTGTGTGTGTGTGTGTGTGTGTGTGTGTGTGTGTGTGTGTGTGTGTGTGTGTGTGGGTGTGGGTGTGTGTGTGTGTGTGTGTGTGTGTGTGTGTGCGTGCGTGCGTGTGTGTGGGTGTGAGTGTGTGTGTGTGTGGGGGTGTGAGTGTGTGTGTTTACATAGAATGTTTTTTTTCGTTTGCCGGGATCGGGAAACCGAGTGAAAATTATATATTGTTTCGCGTCAGCGTAATGATTATTACGCTAATAAAAGTGAACTTTATCGGTGCAAACCTAATTTCGTTATTCAAGTGATATTTACTAGAAAGAAGTGAATCCATTTATTTAAATAACTTACACAGTATTGAGGAAATTTTCTAATGCATCAATATAAATTTTCATCTGTACGTTAGTCCAAGAACCCTGCGATATTTCATTTAAAGCCACACTACCTCGAATCATTAACCACGGCCGAGAAATTGATAAAAATTAGCTTCAACTGTAATTCAGACGGCCGTGAAATGACCCTCGTCGTCTCCCTTACGACCGCCGCCGCCGTCGGCGTCTTATAAATTAATGAGTTGCAGTATAACCCTGCATCAAATCCCAGGTCATTAATCCTCCCATAGCCACGGCGCGCGGACATTTTTCACGGTTATCTGCCCCGCGCCATTATTAAAGGTCTACTTGCCTCGCATCCACCGGATAAGATCTGCTTATACATTTTGCAATTTTAACCTCGAGAATTACTCCATCAAAAATTTCACGTTCCATCGACCCACCGCACACACACTGAGAAAAATGTCCTAGTAAAATTTATTATCTTTGTAATAAAAATTACTATATTGTATAGCAACCGCGGGATATACTCGACTTATAACAAATTTTGTTATATTTATTTTAAAAATTGTTACCTACCTAATAGTTTTTACGATAAACATGCATGTAAAAGTATTATTACATGTGAATAAAAACTGCTACATGATGTAGCAAAAATGAATAATTTGAAAATTTACTACAAATCATATTATATTTTATTACTCTCGGAAGGAGTTTTTACTGCATCAAGTAGCAATTTTTCGAATTTAGTATAGATAAATTTGCTATCGATGTAGTAAAAATTGATCTTTTATGATGCTGTCACGGAATTATTGCGATTTTTCCTACAAAATATAGTAAAAAAAGCAACTCATGTAGTATTTTCTGTTAAACCGTACATCGGAAGTGGCGCCACCACCTCATCAGGTTAGGTTAAGTTGCGAAAGTTTGCGCGCGCGAAATGCCGGATAATGCTTCCGCACTCCGCAGCGCACCTAACATCGGTTAAGGAAAGAGCATCAATCAAGGAAAAGAGAGCATCTATTTTCCAGCTATCGACGATTTTCTGATAAATAAAGTAAGTATATAATTATTGTTTACATTATTGAAAAAGTGTTGGATATATGTCTAATTTTTAAGTGTTTGGTATTATCTCATTCAATTTCCTAACCTTCAATTCCTTTTCATATTTAATAAGTAAGATGTGATTTCATTTCATTGTCTCCCAAGGTTTTTTGCATATGTGAAGTATGGAAGAGCAAGTTGACGGCGAGGTAAGCCGTCTAGTCTACATTGGTGAATGTTTGTATATTAGTATGGGGATACGTTTTTACTGTATTTGTTCATTACAGCAACGTTTAGAATTGCAAGACGGAGAGGGGCTAAACGGGGCAGATGCAGTTCAAAGAGCTAATGATGGTGTGTTACAGCCACTTGAGAACAGGCAGTTTGCACTAAATCCTGTCGATGAAGTTGTCGACCAAGGTCTACTGAATGAAAGACCCATTACTACAGTAAGCTTTATGTTATATACATTAAATATCAAAAATTGACTTTGTATCATTTATTTTGATTATAACT
Organism: Torymus aiolomorphi; assembly: GCA_036365515.1. Taxonomy (NCBI): domain Eukaryota; kingdom Metazoa; phylum Arthropoda; class Insecta; order Hymenoptera; family Torymidae; genus Torymus; species Torymus aiolomorphi. The sequence goes on from CM070877.1 coordinate 134,229,652, forward strand.
TTAATTAAATTTATGGTTAAAGGGCCTGAAAGAGTATCTGCAAAAAATAGCCAATGGCAAAATCATTCTAAAATCATACCAATTGAATGCAGCTATTAATCTACCTCTACCAGGGAAATTTAAGTCGTTACTTGTGAGAGAAGTGATTCGTCGAGAAAAGAATGCCATATTAAGGAATATTACTGAAGATGAAGTTTTAGATAAATTTGTGTAAGTAGAAACATTTTTTTACATTGATGCATTATAAGTTTTATTTACATTTTTATATTAATTTTCTCATTTTTTCTTACATTTTTAGAATTAAAAAGGAGCGTTTCGAGATTTTAGCTAAGGAAATCTGTATGATTTTTCCATTGGAACATCCAAATGTTTATTTTATACCATCTAGCAGGCAAGGTGATCAAGTTTTACCAGCCAATGGGAAGTTGTGGAATCATTATAACTATACAAAAAAAGATTTAAGAGAGAAACAGTTGTTGCGTCAAAAAAAGGTAACAAGAAAAGCAGAGAATTTGATTCCTGAGGAGCTTGAGGCAATAAATCAAGGTAAAAAATTTATAAAATTTTTAATAATGGTTGCTTGTATATATAAAAATATAACAAGTTTCAATTAATAGATATTTTTTTTTTTGTAAGAAAAAATGAAGATATTGCATGGCTTACCAGTCATATCGAACCATGGAATGAGGTTATTTTGAGATGGGAAAGATCTCATGCTTCTCGAAGGCTTCAGTTTGTCGGAGTTAATTTATCTGTACATGAATACATACAGAAATTCCCATGTTTACAAGTTCAGACAGCAAAGGAATTGGTATGATGCGCATTTTGCATATTATAATTTAAAAAGACAACCACTTCCCTGTATAATTGATTAATTCAATTTCTATTATAAATATTTTTTAGTTTTCCATTGATTTCAAGATTTTAAAACCTGATAAGCAGTTTATTATAGCTGACCAATGGGCAAAAGTTAAAAAGCATTTGATAAAGTGCTTAGGATCTGTTAATATACAGACTGTGGAAGATAATGTTCTAGTTGGACTTCTGAAGACTGGAGAGTTAAACTCTGGTGGGTAAAATAAAATCTCTATCAATTCATAAGCTCTTAGGTTTTAGGTTCCTCTACCTTCAACGCACAAACACGTACAAATACACATACATACACAGACATGCACATACACACGACGCTTAAACACATTCACCGATGCACGCAGTGCGCATGCGCCCATATATGTCCGCCTACATAAACACACACACACACACACATCTGCATACCCCAATGCATGCACGTACGCACACTTGCACATAAATACAGAAATACAACACAGGTTCAAATTAAAAACTTTAACATTTTTTAAACTACAATAATTAAAAAAAATACTTAAATGTTTATTTATTAATTTTAATTTAAAATTTAACGAATTTTGCAGAAAAAGAAGATTTTATAATTTTGTACCTCCTTTGTCACATTATAAAACAGAAGAAAAGTGGAGAAAGAAAGCATGGGCAAAATGCAGAGCAACGTTGGAAATTGTCAGTGCAAGAACGTCGAGAAACTTTTATTTTGAGAGTCGAGGTAAGCAACCTAATGCGCAATTAGATCGCAAAAGTGATGCGAGTAATGATTTTATGAACTATGCGGACTTCATAAACGTCTGTAAGTATGCGTTATAAAGAGTATGTAGTGCGAGTCGTCCTTACAGCATGTGTGTATGTGTATACGGAGAGAAGCTTGAGGCAGGAGCAACACTAATCCGAAGAGCGCTGTTTCCCTCGCAAATGAAGCCGCCGCTCTCTTAATTTAAGAGCTCAGTATTCTCAAACAGAGAGCGGCGGTCCAATTTACAAGGGCAATAACGCTCTCAGTGTAGCATTGTTGCTGCCTCAAACTTCTTTTCATGATATCTATATGACTACAGTGATGCTGACGGAGTGTCGCGCAACAAAATGTGAGGGAGGTGGATGACGCAATGCGTGTACTTCGTGATGTATTCTACGGGGGTGTTGAATCGCTGCAACCGAAACTACTTGAGCGTGTGTATACGTGTGGATGTGTATCAGTTTTCTCTTTTTTTTCTCTCACACATTCTCACTTCCTTATGTGTGCTCCACATATATGTGTCTGTGATTTTTCGGTTGTGTCAGGGGCGTAATTGTACATTGCTGAATTCTCGATGCGATGCAACTTGATGCGAGTATGTCGTGTACTATGACCAAACCCTGCATGAGAAGAGAATGAGAGGGAGAGAATGGAAAATGGTTAAAAATACATCATTATTAGTAATGTTACTATTTTATCGAGCATATCATTACTTCTATTTATAACTTTTTTCTATCGCTCTCGCGATTCAGTATAAATTAATATTTTAGTAAATTGTGCTTATTTCATTTAAAAAAATTAAATTTACTAATTATACAAATAAATATTTTTTGAATTCTAAAGTTAATGGTGCATTTTATTACAGGCAGCCAACGAAGTTCAATTGAAATTAATGGATTTGAAGGAGCGTTATATGCAAACTCAAGATACTTTTCAACCAGTAATTGTTGCTGTAGGCCCAGCTTCTCGGATTGAAAAATATTACATTGTAATTAATGAAAAATTATACGCTGTAGATAAAGCCTTAGAAGCAATTGAGTTAGCTTTGAAAGTATTTTTTTGTTTAGACTGTAAGTATCCGAAAAATTCGGAAGCTGTTTGGTGTTTTTTACAGAGAGTTTTATTTAATATTGACCTGATTGGCGATGCAATTAGCTTAGAAACTATAGGACTTGTCGAACATATTCGTAAACTCTAAAATTACACTGTGTTTTTCCAGTTTTATTCACTACTTTGTGATGAGCTTAACTTATAAGTTATAGGACTTAGCTAATATCTTTGTAAGTTATTATAAGTTTAAATTTAAATCTTCGTGAAGATGGATGTAATAATTTGTAATTATTGTAAAAGTTCGTTTCAAGATTATAAATTATTATTTGAACATATTTCGAGTCTTCACAATTTATTGAATAATTTCCGATGCTTTATAAAAGATTGTAGTAGAGCGTACAGCACCTTTGATTCATTCAAAAAACATATTTTGCAAAAACACGCTTCAATTTTTGCTAGTGCTAATAAAAACGTTACATCAGAATCTGTTGATGAGTATTATGAAAAGTATGAAGATCAGTCGCTTTATCGAGAAATAACAGTTTCTGATGAAAGTGATTCTGATGAATCTATGATGTATGATTCATCAGATGAAACTGATTTCGATAATTCACATATCGGGTTTTTATTGAATGAACCGCTCAAAGATGCTGTAATCAAATATAGTGCCAATATTGCAAATATGAAAAGAATTCCAAGAAAGTACGTCAATGATATTTTAAATGAAACAAATGTTTTTTTACGAAATATTTTTAAACTTTTAGAGCAGGAAATCTTACCTCAACTTGATAATAAGAAAGAACACGAAATACAAAATATAAATAAAATATTAAAAAATTTTTCTACTTGCTTGAATATTGTGGATACTGAAAGCAAAAGATTATCAAATTTTAGAAATTTGGGAACTTACATTGATCCGGTAACTTGTCACATTGGTGAGCGAGAAGAGTACAAGCACATAAACTCAATTCAAACATTAGTTCATGTTCCAGTCAATTCGCAGTTTATTCCCTTAAGATTAGTTTTAACCAAATTTTTTTAAATTCCGGGATTGTATAACGAAACGATGAACTATATACAAACATTAACAACAAACAATCAAATAATTACTAATTTAATACAGGCTAGTTATTGGAAAGAACAATTGTCAACATTTGAAGGGAAAACCGTGTTACCGTTGATCATGTATTTTGATGATTATGAGAACAATAACCCATTAGGTTCTCATAAGGGTCTATCTAAAACGGGTGCGGTATACATAAGTATACCTGCATTACCACCACAATATCAAGCCAAAATTGAAAATATTTTTGTTTATTCTATTCAATACCCTTGATAGAAAGGTTTTTAAAAATCCTATGATATTCACAAGAGCTGTAGAAGAATTAAATTATTTGATGGAACATGGAATTCAAATTAACCTAGATTCTAGTCTAAAAAGAATTTATTTTAAATTAGCTTTATTCATTGGCGATAATCTTGGACTTCATTCCATTCTCGGCCTAACCGAAAGCTTTAAAGCTAATATTTTTTGCCATCATTGCTTGGTCACTCAAACAGGAAAAAACAAAATGTTTATCGAAAATCAATGTATTCTTCGAACAACAAAGAATTATGATAAATTGTTAGCTTTAAATAACCAAAAAGTTACTGGGATAAAAGAGAAATGTATTCTGCACGATATTCATGATTTTCATATGGCAACAAATGTTTGTATTGACGTCATGCATGAGCTCTTAGAAGGGATTTGTCGATATGATATAGCATTTATACTTATAACAATTTTATTTACGTTAAGAAGTATTTTACATTAGAGACATTTAATTTAAAGTTACTTGGGTTTGATTTTGGGCCAGGACATAACATTAATAAGCCTACAGAGTTGAGTGAGAAGTCAATAAAAAAAGGCTGTGTCATTATAACATCTTCTGAAATGTTGTATTTAATTCAAAACTTTAATTTGGTTATTGGCGATTTAATACCTGGAGATGACGAATATTGGAATATGTACTTGCTTCTGAAGGAATTAGTGACTATTGTAATGAGCGACGTTCTACATCCTTCAACTTATAAATTACTATAATCGATTATTTTTGAATATCTGTCACTATGTGTAAATCTTTCTAATGACTTGAAGCCAAAACATCACTTTCTCGTGCATTACCCACGATGCATGAAATTGTTTGGTCCCTTATGGAAAGTAAGTTGCATTCGTTACGAAAATAAAAATCAAGAAGGAAAAAACGTCTCTCAAAGCACCACCAATCGTGTAAATATTAACAGAACGATTGCGATTAAGCATCAATTAAGCTTAAGTTATAGATTTCTGACAATGAAATTAAGTCAGCCAATATTTGTATCGAAAAGTCATAAAAACAAATCTATTAACGAGTTAGAACATTACCATCAATTTTTCAATTTAATAAATAAACATAATATTGTTAGTGTAAAATCAGTCAACTATTATGATAAAATAATTAAAAAAAACTGTGTTCTAGTGAAGTTTTTGGATTCTGGGCCTATTTTTCAAGTAGTTCATGAGGTCATTTTTGATAATCGTAAATACATTTTTATTACAAAAAATTTGAAAGATTGTTTTTATGATGAAAAGTATCAGGCTTTTAAAATTTTTAATATAAAGGATTTCGATTGGGATAAAGTCGAAGATAATGATCTTCAATATCGCAAGATTGTAAATATGGTATTATTACCAGACAGTTATTATTATATATCCAAAAATTGGATGTAAATAAAGTTTTTCTATACAAATTTTTAGTTTTTAATTGAATTTCTTTAAACCTATTCCAATTATGATATTTTATATGGTTCTGTGCAGGTATTCGCTGCGTTTTAAAATATTAATTTGAATTTGCCGCCATTTTTAACTTGTTGTCCCAAGATGAATGTAACTTCCACATCTAGGTGGCGTATTGTTACTCGCAAGCGGCGGGAACATTGCTCAGTTACTATATAAGAGCGTTTCTCTTAGAGTCTTTCAAGCGAAACGTGCGTACGATTAAGCGAGCGAATTGTTGTGTAATAGTTTTGTTAGGTAGTTAAGTAGTTAGGTTAAGTTCCATACAATAAAAGCGAAGCGTAAAAATAAATTTGTACCGATTTTCTAAATATGTGTAAATTTATAGGATACCCAAAAATTGATGAACAACACTGAACCAGAAATGGATTGTAATGAAAAAAAATACAATTAATTCTTTTTTCTATTTTAAAATTTTAATTTATTTAGATAGTAAATTTTCTGTGTACACAATAATAAATTTTGTTATGTTTTTCACGATAAAAATTGTTATGTGTGAAACAAAAGTTGCTAATTGCAATAATAAAAATTACTATATTCTTGTAAAATTTAGACGTAGCAAAATTTGCTAGATAAAATAGTAATTTTTGTTAGATATCAAGAATATCCCACAGTTACTACATTATATAGCAATTTTTCCTATATTTTTAGTAAATTTTACTACGACATTTTTCTCAGTGCACACACACACACACACACACACACACACACACACACACACACACACACACGCGCGCGCGCGCGCGCGCGCGCGCGTAAGCGCACGGAGGTTACGTATACGTGTACAGTGCGCATATCGTTATGCGATCCCCGCGTTAAAAAAAAAAAATTGTGGGCCATATACTGCTCCCAGTATTGGACAGGCATGGGCAATATATGCAAGTCATCGCAAGCCACATTAGAGCAATATATGAGAGATACTCTGCTCCAACGCCTGAACCGAATTCGGGCCGAAATATATATATTAGTCCCACATTTATTTTCACAAAAAAAAATCCTATTGGGCATGTACTCTGACTAAGCGGATTCTAACCTCGAAACTTGCTTGTTACCGACTGAGCTATTTAGTTATGTTTATATTAAAGGATCAAATAGAGGTTACATGCTATGATCTGAAACGAATGATCGTGTCTTTCAAGTATTAACTTCCATTTAATCCTTTGATATAAACATAACTAAATAGCACAGTCGGTAACGAGTAAGTCTAGTGATTCAAAAGTTCGAGGTTCGAATCCACGAATAAAAATATTTTTTTTTATATTTATTATTTATTTATTATTTTGTTATTATTATAAAGTACATGCCCAATAGGATTGTTTTCTTACGCTAATTTTTTTTTTTGTTAATGGTTCTCATGAAAATTCATATGGGACTGATATGGGAACTATATGGGATACTGGTGGGAATATCTATGGCCTGATTCCGGCCCGAATTCGGCTTAGGCGCCGGGCCGAGGACCTTCCATATATTGCTCTAATGTGGCGTGCAATGGCCCATATATTGCTCATACTTGTGCAATACTGTGGGCAATATATAGCCCACAAAATTTTTTTTACGCGGGTCGTAACGTAATAATGCTTAACGTAGTAATTTCCGCGCGGTATCTCCAACTAGACTTACGGGCACGTGCGCACGCAGGTGTGTAGGCATAAAGATCGGCATTCGCATTTACACGCAAGGAGTAACGTTGCTTTATCGCCGACCGTATAACAACCTTTACACGCTTTCCTGCAAAAATTTAATCGGAATTTTGATTGTTCAACGCTGCTGCTCTATTGCATATCTCTCTCGAAATAGGCGGCACTATGTACTTTCGCGCTCTCCCCCTAAAAGCTCGCGATTGTGAATCGCATTATATTCCTGCCGTCGTCGTCGCACTAGTAGTCAAGTCCAGCGACAAGCCGAAATTTCCTGTAAACGCGCGGGGCTGCGGCGGTGCCGGAAGTTAGAGACGTAATACGCGAGAGGCCACTATGTGCGCTCGATACACACATATATAGACGATGACGACCACAGAGACCGCGCGCCCGCGCGCTAGCAATAAGGGAAAATAACTGAAAATTCGGCCTCCGCCTCAGAGCAATAACTGAACAGGCCCTCGACCTCGCTCGCTCGCTCGCTTACTCTCCCGCATCCCGGACACACCGCACCGAGAGAGGGATTATTGGTCGATTTCGCGTGAAAGGTCCACTCGCGCGCATACACTTATCCCTCACGCCGCGCACACACGCATACAGACGCCAGAAAGAGAATGAGCGGTAGCGGCCAAAATAGCCAGGGCGAGAGAGCTTGCGGTCTGCCCTCCTACATGTACGCATATATATGCGCTTATCGCTGCCTTTTGACGCGCGCGCTCGCGCTCGCACATAGTATAAGGCTTACGCGTGTCTGTGTGTATGCATGCATGCAGCAGCAGAAGCGCTCTGGGTATGGGTCGACGACGTCAGCATGCACAGAGGCATGCGAGAGGTCATTAAACGCGGTGACACGTCACACGCGGCCCGTTACCGCGTTACACGCAGTGGCGGCGGTGGCACAACGGCTCCACCCTCTCGTCGTATTTCCTTCGTCGCGTCGCGTCGCGTCGTCGTCTTTTCGCGAAGGCAGCTAGCCAGCCAGCCGCTCTCGTGTGGAGAGATAATATCGCGCGGCACGTAGTGGGTAGAGAGAGGTAGGTGGGTGCGCTTCTGAGAGACACGTTTTGCGCGCTAGGAAAAGGGGGAGAGAGTGAAGGCGAATTCCTGGGGAATTGCGAAGTGGTGGTGGTGGTAGAAGTGGGGTTTCTTTAGGGGGACAGCGGGAGGGGCAAAAGTGGAATTCAAATTTGATAATTAGTTCAGAGGAATGAGGTAAAGTAACGGTTATGGAACGAATTTGGGGAGGTTTTTAGTTTTTTCATCAAATCTACGTCGTGAACTATGTTTCGACCAAAAATATTTTTGCAATAGCTTAAACATGTCTTTCAGTATATAATAGTACATATAGTACTTTATTCCCATCGCCATTGTGGCCACTTCATAGATTTGAAAAGTTATTTTGTATTTATGTGTTAAAAAATTAAACTATGCTACTTTATTCCTGCTAATTTACTTTATTCCCGCATAATGTGGGAATAAAATTACTTTATTCTTGCTAATTTACTTTATTCCCGCATTATGTGGGAATAAAGTAAAAGAGGGAATCAGACGTCACTTTTGCCCCGCTTTTCAGACTATAAAATGGCCATTATAGTAGTAGAGATGGAATCAATTTACTGAATGTGTTTTAATATTTTAATTTAATTTTATTAATAAAAATCTGGAGACATCTAAATAACGCTATTATGAAACATGATTTATGTTGTATATCCCAATTGTTCCATTTTAATGTCCCTATTGTGAAACACTAATTAAAAGATGAAATTTTATACGTAAATTGATATAAATATTATTTTATCTTCTTAAAGCAATTTATGCTGTATACAAACATTTTGAAATAAAAAGAACGTTTCAATTATTTAAAATATAGAATTATCAACACATATCGAGGTATATGTAAAGAGTAACAAATATTATAAAAAAAAATTAATCAAGACTTTCATTTGAACGTTAAAATAAGTTTTCTAAGTTTTCTTAGAAAAATATCCATTCTTTATTACAGCTAAATTAGATAATTATGGTTTTTTCTTCTAATTAAAGGACTTCTTCAACATCGATCACTATACTGATCTAGAGTTTTTGATGATTATAACTGCTTTTTGATATTTGTAAATGATAAGAATATCAATATTTATCATGATAAAATTACTATTAAACGTTCTGATACGAAAATATTTTAATTTATCATAAATATTTGCCAAAAATTGACATTTTAAAATCTTATTTTACAATAAATTATTCTAATTAGTCGTACATTGATTGAGTAATATTATTTACATATTTAACATTATTTTCAATAATTATTAAATACGTTTAGAAGATGCATAAATTTGTAATAGAAATTAAAATAATAAACCTATAACGGCTACCATAATCACGGTTTATTGGTTATTTTGACATTTTATAGGTTATGTTTTCTCTTTTTAATCTTTGAGAAACTTTTAATTACGAAGTATGTGTGTTTTGTAAATTATGAATTAGATGCAACTATCACCTTTTACATAAATTGGGGAAGAGAAATGAAAAAATCTTTGTTAAAATGTATTAAATATCAGTGTTAAATCCATAGAGTACCTTCTCTAACTCGATCTCTGATTTTTCGCTTCAACAAAAACGTAATAATTCAAACCTATTCCCGGGCTATTTCGGAAAAAGTCCAATAAAAAAAAAGGAGAAAACGAAGTATAGACATCCACGCGTGCGCACGTTATACCTGAACGCACACACACACGCGTGCGCGCGCACACACACCCACATCGCAGAATAATAAAACGGCCGCGTGATCCGATATATCTCTCCTCTGGCTGTTGCTGCCGTGCGAAAGAAAGGAAAAAAAAGGGGAGAACGAAGAATAATCTCCCGCGTACGCGCGAGCTCGCAACGCGCCTTCTTTCTTCCTCCACCTCTCTCGCCTTCTCCCTCGACACACACCTACACACGCTCGCTTGAGCGCACGATCGCTCATCGCCGCTGTTCCTTTTATATTATAACGGAAAGAGAGCGAGAGCGAGCGAGACGCGAAATCCCGCTACTGCGAAACTTTCAACGCGACGACGACGACATCTTACGTTATTGATACAAGAGCTTATCGACGTTGCGAGGAAGAATCCAATTTTTGCGCAGCCAGGGGAAGCGAAATCCGACCGCTCTGTGTGTACGTGTGTATATATATACATGTGTGCGCGTTCGCGTCATTCTCGCCTCGCGTCATTCCCCGGCTTCATTCGAATCGACACACGCGCGGCGCCCGGGCTTATTCGCTTACGCGAGCAGCAGCAGACGCGAGAAATGAGCTTTTCAGCGCGTCCCCGCTCGCGGAGACGCAAAGGATTGTCTGCTACCGCTGCTGCAGCCGCTGCTGCAGCTCGTCTCTTTCTTCTCGTTCTCTCTGTGTGGTATCGAAAGGAAACAAACGTATCAGACGCGCGCGGCGTGGTTTGATCGCTTCAAAGACCAGAGTGGAGAAAAGCAGTGTCTGCTTCTGTCCCCATTAAAGAGCCGTGTTTCCTTTCAGATGCGCGAGCGAGGTAGCGAGAGTTTTTCCTCCTTTACCACCGCCGCTGCTGCTGCCCCTGGCGGGACGTGTATTTGCGTATTGGTGTACAGGGAGAGAAAGGGTTCAACCGCTATGGGAATTGTGTGTGTGAGAAAGAAGAGAAAGAGAGGGCGAGTTGAGGATGCCTGCGGAGCTAGAGTTTGCTGGGAGGTGAAGGAGAAGAAGGGACGATGAAAGACGATGCTTGAGATATTTGTTGCGGTGGATTCGGGTGAAATTATGCGTGGATTATATACTATGAGGCTGTGTGCGAATTTTTGGATTTGCTTGACCAATGTCAGTTTGTTGAGAGAAAAAACACGATTTTTATTTCTTTTTTTTTTTTGTACATAATTTTGCGTATTTATTTTTGCAGTTGAACGCAGTCGCGCGCGAACTACGCAATTTAACATCGAGTTTTGGCATTTGCAATAGCTCGCGCGGAAATTCTATTTTTACAGTTTCAATTTTGCGCGATGGCCGGACGCGCTCGTGTGTACACGCACGGCTTTGTCGTAAGGGAGCACACGTGCTCAAAAGCTGAATAATCAAATTTCGCTAGCGAAAATCCGAAATGAAATTAGGTTCTGGCAGAATTCGTGGAACTGTCAAAATGAATCAGAAATACATGGTATTTTGAACGGATTCAAAACTGTTATGGCGAATTTCTATTGACTTGTTAAAAAAAGTTATATACAGCCCAGTTCGCTGTATTTCCGATAAAAAAACCCATTATACGATGTATGACAAGCGCTCAGTATAAATTCATTATATTCTAACATGAAACCCATTTGAAAAAAATACAGAATAAAAACAAATGGAAACCCCATCCTCTGGTAGTAATCGTCCATTTTTATTATTATTTTTATTATTTGTTTTTTTATTTTTTTTCTCTCATTTCACAAATGAGAGAAATTTCTCTCATTTGTGAAACGATTTTTCTCCCATTTTCTAGCCATTTTCTAACGATTTCAGGCAGCTCGCCATTAAATGGCTAGAAAATGAGAGAAAACTCGTTTCACAAATAGGTGAAAAATAAACGATTTCCAGCAGGGCTATATCCATTTACTTTTCAAAACATTCTACACACTCGCACAGATTTCCAACCTATTAAGCATCTCCACCCACGTAACTTATAACACTCTGCACCGCACACTCACACGTACACACAGCGCGCGCCGCTAATCTCCGCGGTCGAGCCACCGCGGAACTTTATTAAAAGCCGGCCGAAAGTCCGTTGGTTGATCGCGTTGACGAGGAACCTCTACTCAGCAGTCTCTCTCCCAGCCCACTAAAAACGGCCGAGGGAGGCGAATTCGCAAATGAGAGCGAGCGAACGCAGCAGCAGCCACTGTACAGTACAAACTAAGTTTATTTGGCCAATACCAATTTGCGCCGTACCGATCAACTCCCTCTCCCTCTGTGTATGTGTGTTGACTAGCCAGCGATTCCCGGTTCTGCGGTCGCATCTTCGAAAGCCTCTGGGTACGTACATATGTAAATGCATACATACACCGTGGGTGTGTTAAAGTCACAAAGTTCCTCTACCCCTTTCGAAGCCGGAGAAGGTTAATGGACTCGAGGGGCATTTTTCTCCCTCGGCCGCTTCATAAACATGCCAGGACGAGCGAGCGCGATTTTGAAAGATTGCCACGAGGGCGAGAACACTGCTGCAGCAGCAGCAGCGGCGGCGAGCGTTGATTGCGGTAAAAATTTATAGGGCAGTTATATCGGGCCGGCGCGGCGCGTCGGAACCCCTTTGTGCGTTGTTGCAGCGCTGCTGATAGAATGCGTGCCACGCGGCCCGGCATCACGGCTAAATTAGTTTTCTTCATTACCGGGTACTTCAGAGGGGGAGGAGGAGGTGGAGTTGACTCTTGAAAATATCGCGTTAAAAGGGCTGCTGCGGCGCTTCTGTACTTTAGCCAGTTGTAGAAATGAGAATTTTTTCGGGCGGGATGGGAGAAGTATAATGAAGGTGCGTGGCTTTTATTTTGCCTTTTTCCATTTTGCTCCCTTTTTTTCGAGAAAAATGTAAATTCTCGTAGAAGGCGGCGGCGGAGCTGCTTCTTTGAACAAGGGGGTAGTTTTCTCGAGTTTCCTTTTTTTATAATAAAAGGGCTTTTTGCCGGGGACGGGAAGCAACGCAGCTCGCCGTGTAATGAGCGTTACACAGTCTGATTATAATATTTTTCAAACAAAACTTTACCACCACCACCACCTTTTACGCCGCTAATATTTTAAAACCCCTACTCTCACACTCTTAAACCACATTCAACCTCCGCAACATTCTCATCTGAGTTTGCACACACACACACATACACACACTCACACGCGCGAATCCAGCAAGCGCGCAAAACAGTATCTCCTTTCAGCACATCGCGCTCATTAAATTTCCGATTGTTCGCCCACCGCTCCCCCTCATAAATATCTCAGCCATCTCCGCTCGCACTCAGCCTCCTCTCGCTATTTCAAAGACAACTCATATATATATCCATATACACACAAACTCACACATATACGTGCGAATCGTCATAACGACCTAACCGTGCGAGGTGTATCCCAGGCGCCATATAATGCACGGCCCCCTCGCAGGATACACACATGAATACTTTACGCTATACAGGTGGGGACCACACACACACGTATGTACGTTCGTATGCGAGTCGTTTGCTTAGCTCTCGCTCGAAATAATACGCGTCGGCGAAAACGTCGGCGGTGGCGGCAGCGACCCGAAGCCCATTTTTACACCCCATAAGAGAGTCAGTGGGCCATTGTTCCTGCGCTTTGTTCGTATATACTCTGGCGCTGCTGCTGCTGCTGCTGCTACCGCTGCTGCAATAGGGCTGATTTAACGAGGAATTGTGGAGCGATAATACATCACCGAGCGCTGAAATACCGCAATGGCGTGCGCGCGCGTGTGCGATAGCTCGGATAATATTGTTGAAAGGCCGTCGCCGCAAACGCGCGAGGCCGAGCGCGACAATCGACGCGTGGCAGGTAGTTTGCACGCACACCTGTGTACGCGTATGTGTGTTTGTGCGTGGGTAGGATAGAGTAGAAGCATGAGAAATAATGAAGGCGCGCCGGTGACTTTTGGGAAAAATCCGAATGCGTTGACGCGTAAGAGACTGCATAGTCTTTGCCCTCGGGGAGAAAGACCCCGAGAGTGCAGTGTGTAGCGAGCTGCGATGCGCGAAATCGTCGCATCGAGCGTGGTGCGGGTGTGTGGTATCGATTAACGCCGGATTAACGGGAGAGATAGTGTTTTCACGCGTGAGCAAGCATTTACCGTCGCGCTTCTTGCGACGATGGTATTGGAAAGTTTTCTCCCGTGGTGGTGGTTGTTATGCAGGCAACGACGAGGGATGAGGAGGAGCCTTGTGGTATTATTTTCGGGCGCATTGTGCGAGCTCTCGCAACTGTGTTTGATAAGCTCGTTTGTATTGGGGGGACTGATGGAGGAGGAGGGAGGAAGATGTTAATGGCTGTCTGCGACTCGTGTTGTTACGCGTGTATCGATATTCAAGGGCTTTATTATCGCTCATGTTTAGTTATTTTTCCGTGATATTTGGATTGGGGAATGTAAAAACGTAATATAATTGTTATTTATATTTTTAGCCGATTAGATTATTGCTTCCTCATAAAGACCGTGATTGACTTAAGTTATTAGCAATTTTCTTTTTTTTTATTATTAAAAACGATTTTGAATTTTTAGCTTTTTTGATTTTTTTTATATCTTACAGCCATTACTACTTAATATAATAAATTTTTCTTGAAAGATCTTGAAATTATCTACATTTTTTTTTATTTTGAAAATATCTTCACTCTGTTATCTGTTATTAAAGAAAGTGTGCTCATAATTCTTTAATTAATTTTTCAAAAAATATTTAGTTTATTGACTTCAAATTTGAACCTCTTATTACACTCACTGAAGACAATATTTAGTTAAACTTTCAAGAGATTATCTTTATTTGTTTTTTAGAAAAAAATTGTTTTATAGAAAAGTGGCGTTTTCGTTGCCGCACGATAACAAGATTAAAAATCAACCATTCGTCCTGAAATTTGGCAAAGCTATAGCTTTTTTATATTTTCAAATTGAATTTTCTATATCCTCAACATCTTTTAATTGGTGAATACATCCCCTTATCCCCCAACCCAAACACATACGTATATAGTCGTGAGATAATTAGTGTATTTACATTTTAACTGTATTTTCGTCCAGGGTTGCAAATGCTTCAGTCCATAGTACGATTATTCCCTGTCGAGTTCGAAATTCCTTTGCACTTTCGGGCTCGATCGTAATCGAATCCAGAATTCCTATGCACTTCTGGACTCGATTGGAATCGGGACTTCCGGCTTGAGGAAGTCAAAAATCTGCAACCCTGATATGCACAATAATTTATTTAAAAATTACTTTGTGAAATTCTCAGGAGAATTTCAATTAAGGGGGTTATCGTGATTTTAAAATGGGTTCACTATTTAATTTTTATGTCATTATTAAAATTATTAAAATATAATAATGTAAGTACACACGGATATGAAAGCCAAATACTTTCTGAACCGAAAAAAACTACTGTGATAAAAAATAGTTAATCGAACACGGAGATATTATTCAATAAGTAAAAACGTTACTTTCACTATTTGCTAACTTTTTATTTTTCATTCGACTTTAATGTTTAACGTCTCATTTTGCTCCTTAAACATTTGTCTACGACCCATCCAGGCTTATATTATGAAATAATTAACACATGCGAAGCAATATGTAATTGTTTACAATAGAATACAATATAAACTTAAAGTTTATTGTGCTTAAGGGGGTTCTCCTCGGGCACTACAGTTTGTTGCTCAGCGAGAGCACAAACTATACCATGGGCGTCGTTCTGTCTCTCTCGCTCTCGTGTACGTCGTCTACTATTTGTGTTTATAATCATTAATATCTTTTTAAAAAGATCGGCTTGACACATATTTAATAAACTTAATAGAAAGAGCCGAATTTCATATTTCTTAAGCTATGTTTTTCTTTTTGAAGTCCAGTTTTTTTTATGAGTAATTCTATTACTTTCTGTCACAGTTGATATAGCACTCATTTACTCTCATGTAAAAATAACCATTTTCAAGAATTTTTTTCTCAAAAATTTGTTCCGCAATGTATGTAAACAAACATATGGTATCATTTCTGTGACTTTGAAGAATATTTGTATATTTTTTTCAGAAGCTTTTTCAGTTTTTGCGATGTGAAGAGAACTACCTTAAACTGTAAACAATTACATGTTGCTTCGTATATATTAATTATTTCATAATATAAGTCTGAATGGGTCGTAAACAAATGCTTATGGAGCAAAATGAGACGATAACCATTAAAATCGAATGAAAAATAAAAAGTTGGCAAATAGCGAAAGTAACATTTTTAATTATTGAATAATATCTACGTGGTCCATTAAAAATTTTTTATCACAATAGTTTTTTTCGGTTTAGAAAGTATTTGCCTTTCATATATATGTATACTTACATTATTATATTTTAATAATTTATGGCATAAAAATTAAATAGTGAAACCATTTTAAAATCACAATAACCCCCTTAAAAACAAATAAATTGGAAATGAAATAAAAATACATCATCTCAAATTTTAAAGTTGCATCGGGTGAATTAATTATGAACTAATCTATTACCTAACAATATTTTTTAAGACTAACAATAAGACACTACTTTCGTTAAAGCTCGTATTGTCTTGATATCGTGAAGCCCAAAATGGACGTTAAATTCGTGTTTAGCAAAACAAAACAAAAATGATAAGCACTTTCGGACTCGCTCTTCATCAAGTCTGAAAATGCTTTGCCCTTCCGGACTTCCGGCTTGAGAAAGTCCAAAATATGTAACCCTGTTTTTGCCCAACCTATATTAGTTTGATTGCAAATATTCATAGAGAAAATTTGGTATGACGCAATTAATTATTGGCATAAAGAATTAAAAAAAAAGGAATAAATACATTAGTTTGAGGAAACTACGTACTAATGTATTGGTAGCTGTTTTTTTATATTATAGACAGTATCATGGGAAGATTTAAATGTCATTATATTAATAAAAAAAAAAAAAATTTCCTGTGAATCATTTTACCTGATATCTATTATGAACTCTCATAAAAAATAAATAACTACATAATGCATAACCTGCGGTACAGAAAAAGAACCGTGTCCGCCTCCGACATAAAGGATAAGATAAAACACATGAGTTTCACCCTTCTTCCCAGCCTACACACACATTTGCCCCGGCCGCGACATGAATAATTGATTTAACCACCGGGGAGCAAAGGAAAAAAGAAATGATAGACCATGAATGATTCACCTGTCGACAACTATAATAACGATTCTCGGCACACACACACACACACACACACACAGGTCTACGGTCGCTTTTATTATGAGACGAGTGTTTCGAAAACGGCAAATCCGTGCGCGCCTAATACCTGAAAATTACGCGCACATTCATGGCGCTTATTAAATAAATGGTGAAACTCGAGAGACGAGCGATGTAGGACACACACACACACATGCACACACACTCACACGCACACACAGCCGCCTGACATATTACGTAACGCAATAACGATAAAATATTCAGCCCACGAAGTTAATACTATGTAAATGTGTGTGTTTGCCTCTGTTACAGTGCCGGTGGTGCACGTGGTGGCGCTGGTGAACGAGCCGACGTACCTACCATGCAACATAACGCCGAGCGAGGAGGGCGATTCGGTGCGGCTGATCCTCTGGTTCCGCGACGACCGGGATGGCTCCGACTCGGCGATATACAGGTATGTACATATACATCGCATCCATATATATATATATTCACACGTTGCCAACTCCAGACCATAGTATAATTACAAACGACACGAGGGAGAGGAGAAAATATAATAGTCGGGCTAGCTTTCGGGCCAGACGACGCGTGAACTAGTGCCGCTGTTCGCCTGCTGGCGGGGGGAAAACAACTCGGCGAATCGAATCACGCGCGGCAGCTATTTTTAATCGGCGCTACGCGCGTTCAATTTTCCCCCGGTAAACACAGGGAGAGAGACAGAGACCATCGGCGGTGAGCGTCGTTCGAGCGAATCATTCGTTCGTTCGGAGCAGCGACGAGTCTGTATGTGAGTGTGCGTGCCTCCGTGACGCCGCTGAACGCCCCGTTTGTTCTTCTCTCGCTCCCGGGGACAAAAAAGCATCGGAAGAGATAGAGAGAGGGAGAGGGAAACGAATAGACGAAAAAGGCTTTTGTAGAAATCGAGCAAATATCTGAAAGGCAGAACGAGAGAGAGTATAAGCGCGGCCCAAAAAGTGGCGTTTTTCAGCGCAAGGTTTTTCAAAAACTTTTGAGCGGAAAATTCCTTTGGGTTATGTTTATGCGCGCTCGTGCGCGGTGGAGAACTAACCGCACCGACGACGACGACGAAGCGTTTATATCATCTCTCAAGTGCGCCACTTTGAAGTGCCCGCGCGCACAGGTAATTCGTAAAAACAAATCCCCCGACCTTTTGACTTTTTCATCGCGGATGTACGTTTTCTTTTTCACTGCGCCCCGCGCGGCTCTTTGAGCGTTCTGTGGAAATCACGGCCCGTTGAGAAATCGAGCATTCAAACGTAATTCCGACACAATCTCGAATGTCTCTCTCTGTATCGCGATTCAGCTCGTTTAATTTGGCACGGCACACGCGAGTGTCTGCGGGTATATACCGTAAATTTAGACACAAAGCTTCCTCCGTGTAATTATAGTTTAATTTTGATTTCCGGGTGAGAAGGCGAGACTCGCTGCTCAATTTTTAAAGAATTCAAATTTAATTCCGGCACGAAAATAGTCTCTCCCCCTCTCTCTCTCTCTCTTTCTCTCTCTCGCTCTCGTGTGCGCACACACTAATTGTGTCGGAATATTTAAGTGGAAAACGGTCCGTGAAAGAGAAGGAGCCATTGACTACTTCCTGCTCAAAAACGTCCCGCTGTATGCCAACTTCCAGCGCATGCGCGGCAAGAGAGACAAAGAGGGACGCCGGCGTGTAATCTCGCGCAAATAAACATCAAGTTTCTTTACAATCGCTGTGGGGACGGGTGAAAAACTGAGAAAACGAAAGAGTAAAGAGACTATATCGCAAGTGGAAAAATCGAGCCAGGGGAATAGATATAGGCGAGAGTGAGAGCGAGAGAAAGACCAAAGAGTAAGAGGAGGCACACGACGACGACGACGGTACTCTGGGAAATCTCGTCCTAGTAGTCGTCGTAGTCGTCGTCGTCGCGGCCTCTTTTCTTTCCTCGCTCTTTCTCCTCTTTCTTCCTCCCAGAGCTCTACTCGCGCGAGCGCGCGACCGCCTTTTGTTCTGCTAGTTTTATCTCGAACGCGAGGATTTCTTGCCTGCACGAGAGAAGGAGAGAGAGCGAGCTCGACTTTCGAGGAACGATTTTCGCTGTTTGCGCTACACCGTGCGCAAATTCGTCTCCTCGCACCCTCGCTTTCCTACCGTCCGAGAGACAGTCTCGTGTGCTGCTACTCGCGCTCCTTATTAAATTGTCAGGGTCGTCCCTCTCTGGTCTACCCGCACTTTGCATCTTGGTTCCATACGTCGGTGAAGAGCAAAAAAAACGAAGAAGACGGGATAAAGAAGCCGGCAGTGTAGAGGAAGAGAGTGAGAACGATTGACAAAGGCCGTTTTCGAGTTTCTTAGGCGACGGAAGGGCGCGCGTGGGGTGGTAATTTCCGAAAGGCCGCGGGAAAACGATAAGATCGTGCTGCTGCTGCTGCTGCTGCTGCTGCTGCTGCCGACCGGCTGAAAGTGGCACATTAAAGATGCACGCGAAAAGGCGAGGCACGCGAGCGCGCCGGTGAGCAAGGGATGATTACACGAAGGATGTGTACTTTCTTTTCCATCTCCCTTCTTTTCCTCTCCTTTGAGATTCGCGCTATTTTTCATGGTAAACTAAGCTTGATAGGTTCTTCGGTTATTTATCGCAGCACACGCGCGCAGACTAACCGTAAAATATTGTGACGGACGAATCAAGACTAGTCGCACGCACTTTTTCCTCGCTCTTCCTCATCCTCCTCCTCTCGCCCGTATACACGCGAAGTTCGTAAAGTCACGCGCTGAATAAACTTTTGCGAAAAAGTTTTTAACGTAGCGAAAGGGCTTTATTTGTTCCTTTTCTGCAAGGCGTCGCGCGCGCTCTCTCGGACTAAAGTTTCTCGTAAAATAAATACACGGAAAAAAATACCTTATGAAAAATTAGTGGAATATCCATTAAAAATTACTAGAGTGTTAATGAAGAGGGACAAACTTGCATTCTATCAAGTTTTACAATATATTATAGTAATTTTGATGCGAGGTTGAAATTCATGAGAAAAAAAAAACTCCCGAGAAGGAGATTCGAAACCTCAACCCTCGGATTACGAAGCTGCGCTTTTATATCCATTCGGCCACTGCCGAACTTATAAATAACGTTTCGACTTGTCTACATATGGTACACCCTGTTTTACCGACAGCCCCCGCGCCAACAAAATTACCATACTATGTCTATTAAATTTTTAGTATAACTTAGACTAAAAATTAAACCAATTTTATTAATTTTTAATAGAAACTATGGTAAAAATTATTTTCTATTCTGTTAAAATTTAGATTTAAAATTTTTATCATATTATCTACTAAAAATTAATCCTAACTATAATAAATTTAAAAACTTTTTCTATTAATATTTAATAGAACTATGCTAATAATTAGTAAAAGTATACTAAATTGCTCAAGAGTGTGAGTTTGTCCCATCATTACCTGAGATTCTAGTAATTTTTCATAAGGTATTTTTTCCGTGTAGGGAATTCGCAGGCTGCGATGGACTTTTCATTAGTTAAGGAACGTGCGCGCTGCTGGAAGTGACAAAAAAACGGTTGGTACATGCGCGCGTAAGCGTTTTGCAAAATATGCGGTAGATTTTGAAAAATATGCCGGGGATTTTGAAAAATATGCGGTGGGTAATTTTGTTTTAAAAAGAATCGGCAGGCGCGTCGAAATTTTTCGGAAAATATAACTCGACCGAGAACACTGGATTCTGAATTTTCGTAAAACGAAAATACAGATATACATTCGTGCTTCAAAACAACGCGCATACCCGGCTATCGTTTTTCAGTTTCATGATGTCTTTCGCCAGTCGACACTTTTTACATTCTTGATACTTTTTGAATCGTTTTTCAACGTTGTAAACTACGAACCCACCGACATATGTAGCATCGTCTCCGATTTTATTGCAGCTCGAAAAGAGGCGGCAATTTTATCTCTCGGGCCAACCTAAAAACGGCGAGAGACGAAATAGAACAAACAACTTAGCCTCGACAGAGAAAACAACGACGCTCACGTCAGACCTCGAAAAAAGGAGAAGACCTAAAAGAATATCGACTTCGCTCCCTCCTACAAAAAAGGAAAAAGCCCTCACAAACGAACACACATACATACAGACACACCCAGAGAGAGAGAGAGGGAGAGAGAGAGAGAACCAGCACAGAATTACAATTCAACTTCCAATGCAGGCCGAGCGAGCTAGCATGATGCATAAACCACATTCCAGGGACTGCCGGTTTCAATATCTCAAATATACGAGACTTTTCCATTTCCTCCTCTCCCCCCGGCCGCGAAAAAAAAGTCTACTCGCGAGTACGCGCCACGGGGGGCAAAGAAAGCTAGAAAGAGGCAAAGAAACCAAGCAAGAGCCGCCGCTACGATAAAGTACGCTCGCGTCGCGCGTTTATACACACACCGTATAAAAGCATTTACTCCGCAGAACACGCGGTCGGGGAAGGGGGGGGGGGGGCAGGAGAGCATAAATAAATATCCGATATATACACCAACGCCCTCGGATTTTTCATGCGCGTGCGATGACCGCGAGCTACGATCGCCGGGCGGCGGCTGCTGTTACTGCTGCGGCCGCTACCTCCGCCCCGGTATAACTCAAAGGGATCGCGGACAGCGTGCGAACTTGGAGAAAGCCCCAGAGCCGCATTGTTTCGCCCTCCTGCGTGTGTGCGAGAGGGAAACACATTCCCCTCCTTCTCCTCCATCACTTATCAAACTTGTCTTGCGCGGGGTATGCTCTACGACGAGCTCCGGGTAAAAGCGAGAGAGAGAAAGAGAGCGCGATGTGGCCTGAAAAAAAACAGCAGCAGCTACGGCGGAGAGGCTAGTATTTCTCGTTTAGCCCGCGAGCGACGTGCGCGCTACTACTACTACTACTACTATTACTACTCTCTTTCCTCGGTCGCTACTGCTGCTGCTGGCTGCGCGTGCTTATCCGGGTCAGCGCTTCAGAATGCAAAGAGTCGTTGATTTTTTTCGCATTTAATCCTGCCCACGCGAGAGACAGAGAGAGGGAGAGCTCGTTTCTTTCTATCAACCCTTTCGCTTTTCATTTTCATTATTTTTCACATCGCCTCTGTCTATCGCACATACGCTCTCGTTCTGTGTGTGCGTGTGTATGTGTGGGTGGAATAGTATACACGTATTTTCGCGTCGAGTTGCACGCGGTATTTACGGTGCAGATGTTTTTTTTTTCACTTTCGATCACGTGCGCTCGGACTCATTTTCATTAGACTTGGGAACGAGGTATAAGAGTCGGCTAGCTGCTGCTGCCGAGTTGGGGATCTCGAAATCGAATGCCCATCGAGCCGTGTTTATTATGGCTTTGTGTGTGTGTGTGTGTATGGCGATGGTCTCGCGGTTACTTTGTGCACGCACGATGGCAGCGATATTGAAAAAGCCGCGGTAGTAGCCAGTCCGAGTGGACGGAGAGAGAATAATTAAAAGGCCGATTGCGACACGAGTGCGCGCGTGTACCTGTGGACGTTTAAATGCGAAAGCTATTCAGAAGTCGTTTCAACGATGATTAGGTGTTGTGCTTAAGTTTCAATAGCGGTTAGGCGGTATGCGTAAGTGGGCCGAATGGAAAAGTTGCTATTATAGTTATGAAAATGATCATGGAAAGGTAAATGGATGGAAAGTTAGGTCAAAGAAAATTAGATACGATTATTATTTCAAAAGTTTAAATGCGACTTCGTATTTCAATTTGTAACGATTATATGATTTCGTATGAATATTAAACATTTGGTCTGCATACTCGGTTAATATTAAATGAAGGATATACTAAAATAAATGGTGACGAATATCGTAAAATATCACAGTCGAACGCGTGCATCAGTCTGCGCATCCTGTAATAAATACACGGAGAAAAATGTTTGTTGAAAAATTACTATGTTCGCTAGTAATGGGGTGACAGACTTGTATTCTGAGCCTATTTAGTATACTTTTAGTAATTATTAATATAACATTGATGAAAAATTAATAGAAATGGCTATAAAATTTACTAAGGTAACATAGTAAAAAGTTTGAGAGTGAAAGATTAAGGGGATGTGCAACCCTAATTTCAATATTTTTTTAAATCAACATTCAAAGATTTATTTGGAAAAAGACGGCTGTCAAGCGCTCCGTACTCGCAAACAGTATATACAGATTTTTTTCTGGATAATTCTATTGATATTTGCGTGAGTTATGCTCGTTCGAAAAGTAGGTCAATTGTAGATTCCTACTTACCGACAGTACGGTTTTTATTTAATTTAATAAATTCTCATCATTTTTTTGGAAAAAGACGTCTGTCAAGCGCTCCGTACACGCAAACAGTATATACAGATTTTTTTCTGGATAATTCTATTGATATTTGCGTGAGTTATGCTCGTTCGAAAAGTAGGTCAATTGTAGATTCCTACTTACCGACAGTACGGTTTTTATTTAATTTAATAAATTCTCATCATTTTTTTGGAAAAAGACGTCTGTCAAGCGCTCCGTACACGCAAACACTGTATGCAGATTTTTTTCTGGATAATTCTATTGATATTTGCGTGAGTTATGCTCGTTTGAAAAATAACGTCGGTACTCACATCCCCTTAATACGATATAAAGTAATTTTTAGTACATATTTTGTATAATTTTTGCCAAAATTTATCACAAATTTTACTATACTACATCGTAAATTTCAGACATTTTAATAATTGACAGAAGATATAAAAATTTTTACAAGAAGGTATAAGAATTTTTACAAGCCAACATAGTAAAAATTGAGTTGTCGTCTGCTAATGGCTGTAGTCGGCGAGTCAACATAACCTCAAGCTGTACCAGATATAGACGAGTCGGAACACCATACCCGTAAGAACACGTTGGCGCAGCGAGTAAGAGCGCGGCTTCTGGCACAGGGGGCTAGGGTTCGATTCCCGATCACTGCAGATTTTTTTTTTCTTGATGAATTTCCACTTTACTTTCCAGTATTGTAAAATTGGCATGTTCTTGTTTGTGCACATAAGGATTGTGCACATATTTATTGTGCACAGATAGCATTGGTACAGATCTATATATATAAATATATACCAATGTTAAAGTGTGCACAATTAATATGTGCACAATCAGTATGTGCATAAACAAGAACACGTCGTAAAATTTGATAGAAAATATTGTAAAATTTAAAACAATTCAAGTCTGTCACCTTGTTCCCATACAACATAGTAAATTTTCCTAGATAATTTAATAATTTTTCATAGACTATTTTTTTCAGTGTAAATAAAATAAATGAAAGTCACGCTGGTATTCCGACTATAAATTTAGTCACTCTGATAATACTAGAAAACTCAACGAGACACACAATAAATAAAAAAAAAAGTACAACAAAGCCAACGACAGCATTAAACACCTAAGTACCTCGCGTCAATCGAATTGTCCAATCAAACATCGTCGTAATTAACACGAGCATAATAGGAGCAAAAAGACAGAGCGGATAAAAGCCGGCGATAGACGTCGCTCGCGCGCTTCTGCAGCATGCACGAGAGAAAAAAATGTAGTGCCAAATCCAACACTATCCCGAGACGTTCGAATTTTTTCCACCCCCTTCCCTTTCTTACAATCTGAAGCGGTGCCAGATTCGCCGAGCGCGCGCGCGCGCGCCCAGTGACTTTGATATGGCACTTAAATGAGCGTGGCCCGCTCGCATTTTTCCGCGTCGCACAAAAGATTTGGCACGCTGGCGCTCGCCGATTTTAAATTTTAATTAATCTCCGAGATCCTTAATTCTTAATTATCACGCGACGAAAGTGGCGCGCGCGGTGTTTCCTGCGCGTCAAACGAACCGGGATATAACCGTATATATACCTGTGTATATATAATACCAGCTACTATGCTAAATTAGTACATAAAGTTAACGATAGATAAGCCGAGAATAGTATGGGCAACAATCGAGGCGGTAGAGTTGGAGGACGATCTCGTGCCGGCTTCTATTCTACTTAACTCGAAAACCCGAAGTGTATTTGTGCACGTGTGTGTGTATACACACACACACACACACACACACCGTACACATACGCGTGCACATGCCGTGTTAACTTTCCGACGCGCGCTATTTGTCCGATATAGATTACCGCTATAGCGCGCTCAAGCGCAAATCCTCGTGCGTCTAGGATTTCTTCGCTGGGAAAGAGAACGCAAGCGGCTACTAAATAAATTATAAGGAAAAGACAAAGATAGGGGGAGGAAAGCGAGCTGAATGGGAGGAATTGAATTTCGCGCGATCTCTTTTTCTCTCGCACTCTGTCTCTCTCTTTATCCGCTGAACATTCAACGAACGAACGAGCACGCTCGGAATTTTTTTCGATTTTCAACTCATCTCTCTCTCTCTCTCTCTCTTGCTCTCTTCTCTCTCTCTTACTCTCTCTCTCTCTCTCTCTCTATCTCTCTCTCTCTCTCTCTCTCTCTCTCTCTCTCTCTCTCTCTCTCTCTCTCTCTGACTCTAGCTTTCCCGAAGTATTGTTATCATTACTCGGCGGCGTATCGAGAGAGAAAGAGCGAGCACGCAACAATTCTTTTATTCTAATCCCTATCCCCGATCTAATCGTCCTTTTTCACTTTCAATTCGCCGCTCGAACTCATTTCCATTTCGCTTGAAATATTTTCTATCGCAACGCAGCAGCACTCGCTGTTGCTCCCCTATCGCTTTTTTTCGTTTGCGCCCGCGCGCATTTCCTCCTGCGTATATCGGCCTCTTTTTTGCCGCCATCACACGCGCGCACACACGTGTGCTATCGTCAATTGCATTTACAGAGAGACAGAGAGAGAGAGAGAGAGAGAGAGAGAGAGGGAGAGAGAGGCACGATACGACGTATAATCAAAGCTCCGAAAAACGCTCGAATTCCGCGATTTTTTCGTGATCCCTCGATTTTTCGTTACTCGATTTTTGAAAACAAGGAGGGCACCTCTACCTTTTTGTATATAGCAGTGAGTGAGCTTTATTCACTCCCCGTATAGCAATTGCGCATTTTTTCGAGGGAAAGAAAATAGGTAGCGCTGGATTCCAAGTGAGTGTTTGTGCGCGGACTAATTCGACGAAAATCGAGGACAAAGTATATTTGGTGAACATGCGCAGCCGCGCGTATCGGTTACTAATGTTAATTACCACTGTAATGCATAATCAAGAGTTTCAATTATAAACGCGCGGCACCCGAGAGAGAGCACATGCCCCACCCTCACTGCCCGACATATTTGGATTTAATCAATAATTCTACGAACGCGGCACAATAGGTAAATTTACGCGCTTTACGGAGAACTGCGTGTTTTGGACATATTTTCGCGTGTAAATTGTTCTTGGAAACTCAGAATACAAACGTTCTATGCACATATACATGATCATGATGCATGAAATTAATTTAAATTTAATCGTCGCATTCTGAAGAAACAATAATAAATTGTTCGGGCAGATACTGCCTCGTTCCATAATTAAAAAATATGCCTGTAAACTCATCTCATTTGCTTGATGAAACAACATCACATGTCGCTCGCGCTTGAAACACTTTTTGTACATCATCCAACGTTCCGTGAATTTTAATCACTACCCTGTAGTGATATGTCTACTCACTTATATAATTTTATTCTTTTTTTTTCTCTAAAATAAATTTACTTCGTTTTTTGGTGCATTACAAAATGCATGTAGGTGAAATTAAATTTTTAAAGCATATAAATTGCAATGTTGTGGCCATATATGAAGCTAATCTAATACCTTTTTACTTTATTCTGAAATTGTTAACAAGAAGTTTTGACTTGTGTGTTTTTTCCGAGCTTTTCTCTAGTAAAAATTCGAAAAAAAAGTTCGATCTTGGTTGCATGAACCTCGTATAAATGTTTTTTGAACTTTTAAACCTTTTTAGTTTACTAAAATAATGTTTTTTCTTTTTAATTTATACTAAATTAATGTATTGGTTAGAAAATGTGAGTGATGTCAATACATTATATTATCATTTACACTATTATATTTAAGTTTATTGAAAAAAAAAAAAATAGAAAGAAATTTTCAACCTACACGTCTCACCCCTACTACCCTGTATTTATGACTAACCCCCTAGCTCCAAGCTCTTCCATAATATAAAAATCCTTCGCGTACATCCCCTGTCCCCATCGGAATTTAATAAATTAATCCACCCTCTTTTCCCCTACTTGTCGCGGAACGAGGAAGAAAAAAAAAGCAAACGAGAGACCTACAGCAAATAACACGATCGTTTCGGCGATTTCCTGCAACACGGGCTGGCGGGGGTAATTGGATTGTCGCGCTGTACTAAGGTAGGGAGGAGGAGCGACGGAAGGTTAATATAGAGCGTCTCCGGATGTTTTCACGATCGGCCCCAGCTGCGCACTCGTCGGAAAAAAAGCTGCTGCAGCGGATGCCTGCGCGCCTCCGCTGAATATTTGCGTGCCGGTTTTATATGAATGTCGATCGGCCGGTGGATGAACGGGCGATCGGCATTGACGCGACAAGTGTTTTCTGTATTAACCCTGTGCGCTATTGTTTACAATATTGGCGAATGTAACAAGGGGAGAGGAGATTGTTTGCGCGAGGCATTATGAGTGCAAGCGGCAATCGATGCAATTTCAATTATTTATATGGTTAACGTTATTAGTCGCTTCTATATATAATTCATTAGTTGCTCGAATTACAATCTATTGTGTGCTTCTGCTGCTCTCTTTCTTTTCAATTTAATTAGTAATTATAAATATTAATGCAGAGTAATAACATTAATGTAGAATGAATCCAATATATATTGCTTGTATTGACATACACGTCTGACTAAATACAAACTGCGCTACTGTATTTATATATAATATTAGCTTACCGACAGCGCGTCCTTTTTAAAATACACTCGCCTCAATATATCCGCAGAATTATCGAATCTAGGATACATTTAATATATTGAACTGCACAAGTGCACGCGGTACAAATTTAACAGTGGTCACCTTTCAAATACTTTTTCTACAGAAATCTTATATTTATTAGCAGTAGGGGAGAGTGGGGCATTAGTGGTACACTAATTTTAACATAGAACTGTATGAAAATTATAAACATTGAGTACATTTAAAAAAATGTAAAAGTTAAAAAATCGCGCCAAGAATAGGGATGCACATTTAAATATACTGTTTTTGTAATGCGTTTAATTATATAAATCGAAAAGTAAAGTTTGTCAAAAGTGCTCTACGTGCTCCACTACGGGACTAGAGTTGCACCAGGTGGGGCACGAGTGGCATCGATTATAATTTTTCGTAAATAACCGAATGTTAAATAATAAGAATAAGAAGTACTATACATATATTTGATTGCAAGTTATGTGTTACGATGATAAATAACGAAATTCGATCTTACCACCTTATAGGTTAGGCAACAAACAGCTGATGCGCCATACAACATATTTCGTGTACCACTAGCCAAGGCGCCATGCGTGCCCCGTTTTCACTGTTTTTTTTTCAATTGTTAATACATAATTATTAAGCACTGTTAGATAAAAAATCAAACGAGGCCTGAAAGTTTCAAGTTTATTTTGAACAGATCCATTCTTTTCTCGTATTCTGTCAAGACGAATACGAAAGACAACCCTCTTTTTTCCGCTTTAAATGTCCATCTCATTATAGTAATTAACACAACTTTCTTTTTATATATTTTGAGCATAGACTAAAACTAGAAGTATTTTTCTTTCATTTTTATAAACATTTGCTTCGAAATATTCATCAACCTTTTAAATATCGAGGTGCCAAATTGGCCCGCCTGCCACGCTGTGCCCCACCTTCCCCTACAGCTATTTCTACATTTATCCTTAGTAGCAACGTAATAATGAAAACAGTATTTTAAACTTAGATACTATTGCGCTCGGCACAATATGACACGCCATTGTCGGCGCGCGTGTGCGCCGTGAACAATTGCTACATGTTTTTGAATAGCACGCTCCATTTCCACTTAATTGAATTTTCCACATTTTCGTTCCTCTTTCTCCCTTTTTCTCTCTCCCGTTCACTGCTCGCGTCCAGCGTTACATTTATAAAACACGGACTAAACAGACATTACGAAATCACATTTTATTCTTTTTAAAATTCGCGGAAATAGTAGCTGTGAACGGCAGGCCTATCTGACTCTGCTTCTCTCTCTCTCTCTCTCTCGTCTCTCACTCTGCTCCTACGCAAATTTCCCCCGCATTTCCCGTGACGTGCGCGAGCGCGAGTAATGAAATTTCCCGGGAAAATTTACGCAAATTTTCTTAAAATTGTTATATAAAGGTGTTCGCACGCGCATCCGCGTTTACAAACTTCCGGCTCCGCGAAACGCGATGACACATTTTGTGCGTCCCCAGAGAGTTTTGATGTCACGAGCTCGCATATGTATACATACACATTCAGATTGGCGCGTGCGTGTGTATCCGTATATGTGCGCGATCCTGTTACAACTAGCCAACGGAGCATTAAATAGCGTTTTTCGTGTACCAACTTGTGTGTGCGATGACAGTTGCGATTTTCCGATACTTTTGCGGCGTGTGTGCACGCGCGCATGCAAGAGTGGGACAATCGATTTTTAAATTCATTCATATGAAAACGCGTATCCGATTTCAAACGTATCGCGCGGATAGCGAGTGAGAGCCATGCTCGCGCTTTGACATCAAGATAATATAATATGATAATGTTATCGGTATTCGACGTGTGCGCGCTTTATTTGTATCACGGAATTTTGCGTAAAAAATTTCGAATAATGCGAAAATTTATGGTATTGTATTTCTCTGAAGGTATAAATAATCTTTGAAAAACCACAGAAATGTCTTTGAATATCGCTGAGTTATGCATTAACGTAAGGTCAAAGGCAGATTTGGTGGTGTCTGTCGACAAAAAGAATCTTATTATATCAAACAGAGAAGTCGTAGAAACAATTCTTATTAAGTTACTAGCAACCGCAGTTGTAGAAATTTTGCTCTATTTACCTAGAAACACTTTCGAGCACAGGGTAAAAATTAAGACTAATGTACTAATATGCATATAGTCAAGGATAAAACTCGACGTATTAAATCACAAATTACTATTTACTAACACAACTGCGTATAAAAATGCAGATACTGGTATGCCATTTTGTTACAAGACATATTTCATTACTATCGTGAAAAATATAAAACCCCTTAAAAGTTATTATCAAGCCTTAACATTCCTGCTAAAGGTTAGTTAGATTCAGAAGTGAGCCAAAGCGCGGGAATCACCGAGACAGGATTCACTTCTGTTTCATTTAAAATGTAATAAAGGAATTGGATTCAAATGAATTCAATTCATTCTTCAATTCATCTGAAACGGCATCATTAAAATTTATATTTATGAATCTGGGATGATTGAGACGTGACTCATTTTCATAATTCAATTATAAAATTCAGTATAATTGAATCATGATTGAAATTTTAGATTCAAATAAATTGTAAAATCGAATTTTTATTGAAATGTTTGATTTATGTGAATCGAGAGTGCGAATTCTGATTAAAATTCGGTTTACGAAGCAAATATTTAGATTAAAATCATGTTAGTTTTGCGACTACTTCAGGTACACCACTTGTTAGATTATGATAAGGATTCTTTTACAAAGAATTTTTTTCCATACTGTAAAATAAATAATGCCGTATCTTCAATAAAGGAAACTTCATGTAACGGAAACATTTTTTGTAACAAAATTTAACTTCTCTTGAAGTAAATACAGCCACCTAAACCAAAATTCAATAAAACACTGCAATCTTTTTCAATTATTTTAATTTGGAAGGACTTATTTTGTTATGTTCAATTTAAGGGGGAGGTACTGTTAGGAGACCCTGGGATTGAAAAAGACAAGCCACGGCCGCCACCGCTCGGCTTTCTGCTGATCGACGTCATATTGTAATCGGAAGCCTTGCATATTTCGTTCTTTCATATTCGTGCATGTACCCACACGTAACAGTACCAATACAAAAAATGCAAAATAATGAAGATCTACAAAATTACGCGTATTTGTAAAAAACACGCATATATTATATAATTCAATGTCACTGAATGAATTAGAGACGGCTAATTTATTTGTAATTTTTTACTCTTATTATGTTAGTAATAATGTGCACTACACACTTTCCTTCTCTGACCATTCAGATGACTCCGTCCTTACTGACATACACTTTTCTCCTGAAGATATTAGCTCTACTGTACACAGCTTAAAACATAATGTAAATCCTGGACTAGATGAAATTCCAGCATTCTTTATTAATCGCTGTTGGTCTGCAACAGTGTCTCCAGTTATGACCATTTTTAATCAAATGTTTCAACGGGCTTTCCATCTCAGTGGAAGTTTTCCCATGTTATACCTATCCATAAAGGTGATCATAAGGATAATATTTGTAATTATCGGCCGATCTCAATCACGTGTTGTTTACCTAAGATACTCGATGCAGCTATTACGCATGCTTTATCGCTAATACTCTTACCCAAAATTGTCAAACAGCAACATGGCTTTATAAAGCGTCGCTCGACACTAACCAATCTAGTGGTTTTTAATGATTTTGTAACTCATCCCGTGTTGACACAATTTACACAGATTTTTCAAAGACTTTTGATAAGGTGAATCATTATTATCTGTTATCCAAACTTTCGAATGTGGCGTGCGAGGAAACATGTTTAATGTTATTGAGTCTTATTTATCGGGTAGGTCAAAAGCTGTAAAAATTGAAAATTTTGTATCGAGTTCTATTTCCGTTACATCAGGTGTCCTGCAAGAATCACACTTAGGTCCTTCATGATTTATTATTATTATTATTATTATTATTATTATTATTATTGCTGTTTGAGTGGGGGTTAAGCCCCAAGTACTTAGGCTTAGTCAAGTCTGAGGCCCATTGTATCTCCCTCTGGATCTGCAGCCCTAACTTCGATAGTCTTGCCCTTCTCTAGAAGGAGAGGATTGGCCCGGAGCAGGTTTCCCTGATTTCGCAGACTGTTGGGAAATGACTCCCCAATAGGTGGTGTCGTAAGTTGGCGAACATCGGGCAGGACGTCATAAGGTGAATAGGCGTCTCATCCGCCCGATCACACCATCTGCACCGTCCACGTGCCGTAATTCAGTGGAGTGGTATATGAGACGCCCATACCCCGTAATGATGTGCCGAGCGCGTCCCTTCTGCTGCCTCCGCATATGCACCAGGTCCAGTCTGGGTTGATGTCCTGGCCCAGCATAGCTTTGGCCTACCTCATACCACTGCCGCCTTGTCAATTTTTGGTGTGCAGTATTCTCATCCGTTCGATGACTGCCTGCCTCATCGCGGATTTAGAAACCCCTATTGAGTGCATTGGTTCCTTTGTAGAGGAGTTGGACCCCAGTGCTGTGAGCCAGTCTGCGATCTCGTTTCCTCTAATTCCGGTATGTTCCAGTACCCAGCGGAGTCGAATCGTGTTTCTTACCGTCAGCCTGTTTAGCACTTCCTTGCAGTCCCAGACCAGCTGAGAAGCTACCCTATGGGTGGTTAACGTCTTCAGAGCTGCCTGGCTGTCAGAACAGAGCTGATGCGTCTGTCCTGAGTGTCAAGTTCTTCAATCCTTTGGACACACCGGAGGATGGCGTAAACCTCAGATTGAAAAACGGTGACGTGCCACCCTAGGGGGAGAAATGTGCCCCTTCCGTCCTTGAGGCCATAGTATCCGAAGCTAGTACCACTATCGGTCTTCGAGCCATCTGTGAACCAGATGTCTCCGCTGTCCGGTGGAGTATTCGTCTCCGTCTCTCAGTCGTGCCTCGATGATATGAGAATCCCGTACCTCCTTTCAAAGGTGTAGTGCGGGATCGTCACATCCGATCGCATGGACAAGACTGGTACCTCGTACCTTTTCTCCACTTGCCCTGAGTCCTAGACCTATGACCTGTTATGGCTGCAGCTGCGGTGATAGTGAGGTGAAGGGGCTCGACGTTCGCCACTGCCCCAGTGCCCTAGTGGACGTGGTACGCATCGCGCCTGTGGCCTCCCTCACTATAAACCCTTGTAATCCTTCCAGTATTTTTCTGAACCCAGATAGTTCCGTTCTGCGCCACCAAAGGCATATGCAAGCCTTTGGATATGTCCAAAAAGACGACAGGAATCTGTCGCCTTGGGTAAGCATGTGCTTGTCCCAGGTCACCTTCCTGTCCAGGACGACTTCGAGGTATTTAGCTGAATTCTTCACTTCCAGAGCTTTGCTGGCCAGTACGGGTGCTCTGTGCGGTTGAAGTTTGTACTTGCGGGTGAAGACAAGGTCAATCTTCTCTGAATTCACAGAGAGTTCCGTTGATTCACACCAGCGTCCACCGTCTTAAGTGCAAGTTGCATGGCGTCCATGGCCGCCTCTATGCCACTTTCTTTTATGAGGATCAGGAAGTCGTCCGCGTAGGCCTGAGCATAGCAGCCCCCAACATTCAGCGCCTCGAGAAGACCATTGGCTACC
Organism: Torymus aiolomorphi; assembly: GCA_036365515.1. Lineage (NCBI taxonomy): Eukaryota > Metazoa > Arthropoda > Insecta > Hymenoptera > Torymidae > Torymus > Torymus aiolomorphi. The sequence continues at coordinate 134,263,117 of CM070877.1, forward strand.
AGGCACCAGATAGTAGAGGAAAATACTCCACCCTGCGCACACCCCCTACTAACTGTACCTGTGACCGTGGTGGAGCCCAACTTGGCTTCCACCGTTCGATAGCTCAGCATGCTCCCAAGCCAGTTTAATAGTTGCTCGGGCACCCCTTGCTTCCTTGCATCCTCTCGAACGATCTCCGTGGAGGTGCGGTTGAAGACCCCTACCACGTCGAAGTATGCTTCTACCATAATTTCCCCTTTTTCCAGCTGCTTCTCTATGCGATAAACCGCCGAGTGGAGGGCAGTCTCCATTGAGTGTGCTGCCCTATAAGCGTGCTGGTTCGGTGCAAAGGGCTAATTATCAGCACTCCGTACTGCAGGTACCTATCCACCAACCTCTCCAAAGTCTTAAAGACGAAGGAGGTCAGACTGATCGGCCTCAAATCCACCTGTATTCAATTTTTAAAACCCTGTTCTTTATTTATTCAACTTCACTTTTTCATATCTTTTAGATAATTTATTTAATTATTTATTTAATCTAAATAATTTCTTTAATCGTTTGTTAAAGGATCCTTATATTATCCTTTATTTATCCCTCAAATTCCTTATTTCTTTTATTCACCCCATCCGATTTTTCCCTTTTCCATCATTCCTTTCCCTTTAACCCATTGGGATCGGGCACGAGAAATGAAGTTTCGTTTTCGCAGTTAGATAAAGCCACATTTACAAGAACAAGAACAACAAGCCAAATCGGATAATAATTGAAAACGATTTCGGTGTTTTATTGACTATTTGATTATTATATAAAATCGAATAAGTGAAAATTAGTCATAGCTACGTAAAATAAGTAGGTAGTATGCTCTTTTCAAATATGTGGACGACTATATACTTACAAAAAGTGAATATTCACTTATTTGAACTCAAATTTCACTTATTCGAATTTACAGTAGGTGGTTGTATTTACTTCAGGAAAAGTTAAACTTTGTTACAAAAAATGTTTTTCGTTACTTGAAGTTCCCTTTATTGAAGATAATTTTTATTGAAGATGTCGAAACATATTCCGCCTAGCTTTTCCACCGAATGATTAAAAATAATAAAGTTATATTAATTTTACTTTAATCAGAGATTAAACCTTTTATAACATTTAAATTACGTTTCTGCACAGAACCTAAGTTTATCTAACTACTGCGCATTCATATTTATCGCAGTTTTAACATTAAAACATCTCTTTGTTGGCGGTGAATCTACAACCAAAACGTCCTAACATTCTTTATGTACAACAATTTATAAATTGACAAAAATAAAGCCATATAGCCATATTTGCAATCACCTTCAGCGTCACCCTCCACCATCCACCCCCAAAGTCTTACGACCTGACTTCCCTTGACTGTCGCACATGCACACGTATAAGCGCACAGACACTAATCCACTTGTCCTCACTTTTATTCTTCTTCTTCTTCCAGCGTGGACGCACGGGAGCGGGAGATCAACTTCGCGGACCGCTGGTCGGATGATAGGGTGTTCGCCAGCAGGGCGTTCTTCATGCAGGACAAGCGCCCGGCCGAGCTCGGCGTCGACCACATCAGCGTCGCTGACGCTGGCGTCTACAGGTGTCGCGTCGAGTTCCGCATCGGCCAGACACGCAACTCCAAAGTCAATTTGACCGTAATAGGTAAGTTTCCATCCTCCAGTCCCTGAAGAAAATGTCTCTATACATGTACATATATACATTGTATTATAGAGTTCCATGGCGACGCATAATTCCGAGCGCGCGATAGGCAATCGCGCAGCAGTGTGCCGTCTTTGAATATCGAGCGAGAAGTGAGACAGAGAGATGAAGAGGGAGAAAGATACCTAGTCTGTGTGTGTGCGTGCGTCTCAGTGTGCTCTCGCGGGAGTCGCCGATACATCCTCCAGATATTCTCCCCGCGCCGCTCTCTTCCTTTATCTTCCTTTCTCATTCCGCTTTCGTTTTCTCGCTCTGCGCCGAAGTCGAATCGTTTATGCACACACATACACACACGCGCGCACGCACACAGTGATCGAGCGCAGCGCAGCAGAGGCAACTTATCCAATCTCTTTCTGTATTCTCCGCGCGCTCGCGCTCACGCTAGAATGTAAACGTAAATGAGGTCGATATGAGAAAATCCACTCCCACTCAGCCTGCGCGTGCGAGCGCGCTCTCTCTTTCTCTTCCCTATTTATACTCACTTTTTCTCCTTTTTTTCATCTCCCTCTCACTGTGGCTGTGTGTCCCGCTCCAACGCCCCCTCGACTTTTCATTTTTCCCCCGCCGGCGTTCGCACTCTTCCGATAACAATCACGCGAGAGGGAGCGAGAGAAAAAAACCGTTTTGAATTTCGCACGCGCCCCATTGACACTTCGATGGAGCGCGGGGCTTGTTTAGGGACTTTTTTACTCAATTACCGGCCCCTGCGCTCATACTGCACCCTCCCGACGAGGGCTCTGTGTTTTACTCCGCTCGAGCGTTAACAAAATAATAATTCGACGCACGTGTGCGATGTTTACTTTGCGTTAATACCTCTGCGTGCGTGGAAAAAATCTCTGTGTATAATTTGTTGAATATCTGCACGGCATCTGTGGCGGCTTATACACACTCTCTCGCTCTCACTTCATTAGGCACGGCAACGGTCGAGGGGAGATAATATTTTTCACACAAGCATATACACGTGAGACATGCCTCGTTCATTAGTGAATGCATTAGTTTTAAATATTTGAATGGCGAGCTTATATAGGTGTATGCGCGAGCGCGCCCCCTCTGCTGCTAAAAGCTTTTCGTGAACATTTTAATAAACACGTTAATACGTTCACGAGCGGCGTATGGAGGTGGCTGCTGGCTGGCGAAACATTTTACACAATTCAGTACTACTCTCTATCAAAATCGATATGCGCGCGTGCTCGCTTTTATGGGGGATAAAACAATGCGGACCGAATTTCGATTTTCACTCCCATTATGTTGTCTATTTGATTAATGTCACGTAAAAACGTCACTTTTTCGCGCCCTCTGCAGGCATTTTTCACGCGCTAAAGTGCGTACGAGCGCTTATTCACGAAACGGTCGAAAATAAAACATAACGAACAGAGAGGTTCAATTAGCGCGCGCCGTTCGCTCGCTTGCATATTCAGCTCTATCTATCTATCCTATCGACGGACAAAACACAACGCGAATTAAAAAAACGTTTTTTCCCCGAATTCAGGAGGGAAAAAACTAGCCTTTCTACGCACAAATACACAGAGCTCGGTCTTTAACCGAGAGTCGCGCTCGTGCTTTCATTTCGTTCGAGGGCGCGCACGATCTACTTTAAATCGTTCGCTCTATACCCGACAGTATCATAAAACCTAATTAAGTCGCGCGCGTATACGTATCCCGTGTGTGTGTTTGTGCACGTTCTCTCTTGACTGTGTTCGAATAATTGGGCGAGCGATGTTTAAACGTTAACTAGCCACCCGCGTGTCTGTATATCTCTGTAGGGGCGAAAATAAAAACACACGAAACACAGCCACGGCAAACACGCGCGCTTGCAAAGGGAGAAAAACAGAGAGAGATGGCGAGAGCGACGACGGTTGCAGCAAACGCGCTTATTTGACATGGACTCATTAGTGTATTAACCCCGTAAAAAGTGTGCTTCGCCGCAAAGATCGGCCACTTAAAATAAATTAAGTACTTAGCCCTATACCACTGCCGCCACCGCAAAGAGATACACACGCGTACGCGTATACGTTACACTACTACTGCCGCCGCCGCAGCCGCTCGTATCGCTGCGCTTTTAGTCGTGATTAACTCCCTCACGGTCTTTCTCTCTCGCACTCTCGAGACGGGTGGGAGAAAAAAACCGACACGAGCCAGCAGGAGAGAGTGAGAGAGAAAACGAAGGAGGCGCCCATTTACTTGCGCGCGGAGAAAGGAGACCAAATAAAGCGAGCGAGCGCGCGGGCGTTGAAAGGCGGCAGAAGAAATAGCCTAAGCAAGCAATTAAAAAATGTCGTTGGAAAGTTATACGCAGTGGCGACGAGCTCTCGCACGCGAGAGAGAGAGAGACGGAGAGAGCGAGAGATAAAAAGACGACCGCCGCGTCGTCGTCGTCTAAACTTCTGACGTCCGGAGGAGAGCAAGCGCGAGCGCGAGAGAAAAAAGTCGACGGGACGCGAAAGAACTCACGCCGTGAAAAATGACAAGAGCGGATGACAAACACGGACTAGAACTCGCGAGAGAATTTTCCTTTGCCCGTCGCCACCGCCTCTCGTACATAATTAGCGCGCGCGCGCGCGGGCGTGATGTATATATGTCCGCGGCTCTGTATAGAGATAGAGAGAAAAAGAGAGAGAAACGCCGAGGCGACGCCAATTAACGATCTCACCAGCGACAAATCTCTCTCTTTCTCTATCTTCTTTATGTCCGCAAGTTCTATTGTGGACCCTCGCCTCTTCCTATCCTTGGAAAGTTGCATTATACGGCCGAAGAACTTAGCGATTAAGAGGCGCAGTGCCTGCTATTGCTTCTTTATGAATTTTTTGTAGCGCTCGCACGGTTCTTGTGTCTTTAAACTCGACTTACGCCCGACGAGCATCGAACCGTTATAACTTTCTACTTCTACTCCTCCTCCTCCTCGTCCAATAAATAATATCTACACCCGCCTCCACCTTCTATATATAAATGAACGTCATTATTCCGTTTTGCCGATGTGTATATATAAACGATGCCTGATGCGTTAATGCGATTACATCTCCTTCCCCGTGTTGTTGTTGATTTTTTCCTACGCCCACGCATATAAGATACTTTAATGCGATTACACGCCGCTGAGTTATTCATGACAACGTCGGCGACGACGGCTAGACGAGGGGAGAAGATTGCTTGATAAGATGTCGATTTAATGCCATTGTAATGCCGCTGTAATTACTTGAACGTGCGGGGGTAGATGAAAGAGTACAGATTGATGGAAAAGTTTGTAAATTAATAACGATAGCGCGCAGCGCAAGCCACCCCCGCGCCACCCTCGATACACGTGAAAAAACTTTATCGATACTCGACCGGTTGTATGTATATAGTGTGTACGGAGAGTTGCGACATACACACACTCACACACCTGTGCGTATACAAGGTTTGATCGAGCTCTATACGCGAAAGTTATATTCTATCGGGGAAACTAATGAAAGCCGCGGATGCAAGACCATTCTAATAAAGCTTCGGCGCGAGGAAGAGGAGGCGGCAAAGTGATTAACTTTCGACATATTTGTAGAACGGGTATCAGTTTACTCTTCAAATCGAATTATAGACCACGGCGAATATTTTGACAAGTAAATCGCGGCCTGCCCGAACAATGTCCAACTAAAAATAGCTACATTTTTGCCTCCCTTACATGCCTAAAATATACACCTGCATTCTCCAGATTTAGACAGACAAAATCCACACCAACCACCATCACGGCGAGTTGAGCGTTCGTTCACCCAAAGTCCCGCGCAGCGATTTAATAAAGTTCTAAATCTCTCCCTCGCTCACTACCACCCCTTCCTCTTCTTCGCTTTCTCGCACTCGAGAACATTTTGCACTCGACTCGCTTTCTTCTGCCCCATTCACCCTCTTCCTCTTGGCTTCTTCTTGGATCGCTGGCGGAGCACGAGTGTAGTAGTACCTCGCGCGCGGGAGAAAGACGAGGAAGAAACGCCCAAGCGCGCACTCGAGGCGCGTTCATTGATGAATTCGCTTTCGAATGAAAAATCAACGAAGGAAGAGTGCCTCTTCGAACGGTCCGACTCTCTCACTCCCACACACATACACGTACACACACAGAGAGAGAGAGAGAGGGCCTTAACAAAACGCGAGAAAGCGAGCGCTTATGCCATGCCTCTCGCGCACTCAATCGGTGTGTACACAAGCCGGAGATCGCGTCGTATCCATCGACCCGAGAGCGAACACGCGGCCCCTTTTTTCCGGTCAAATAATCGTCCTTCCGCTCTCTCCCTCTCCATCCTCCACTTCTCGATTTCACTCGGATGATAAAAAAAAAAGTTTTCCTCCCTCCACCTGCTCCTCTACCTTTTGTGTATCATCTGACGCGCGCACGCGTTTCAATATACCCCTTCCTCTCTCGCTCGCTCTCGCCATCTGTCAGTGCCGTGGAGCTGCTGCAAACCTCGCCTTATTCCTCTCGCCCGGCACGTCGGCTGCTTAAGTACACTGTGTTCGCACGCGCCGCCGCGCGCGTATTATATAGCGATCGATCGTGCGCCTCCGTCGCTGCGCTTTTCCAGCTCATTCTCTCTCTCTCTCTCTCTCTCTCTCTCTCTCTCTCTCTCTCTCTCTCTCTCTCTCTCTCTCTCTCTCTCTCTCTCTCTCTCTCTCTCTCTCTCTCTCTCTCTTGCCACCCTCCCCTAGATTCCGGAGCACACGTAGCACGTCGATGCCGAGGTGCGCGCTGTATATAGCCCCGAGAAAGGAGAAGCGTCTTTTCGAGTTTTCGATTCGGCGGCTATTTTTCTAATTATCGCCCGGCGACTGCGTTTCAATTTATCGTACGCTGCGACAAGATAAGAGAGCACTAATTAAAGAGACGTATAAACTCCTTTTCACTCTCGGTTGTGTACACGAGAGATTTATTAGCTTACTCCTGTGTATAGTGGACTGCAAAGTCGTTTCTTTGATGACGAGAGATTGCGCTCGAGTGCACTTCTTGCGCTTGTGCATTAAAAACGCGGAGGAAGAGAGAGAGAGGGCGGGGGGTGGTAAAGTTTGTCGAGTCGAATCACGCGCGCGTTTTCGCGCATCGGCCGCGGGAATATCCCGCCAGCAGCTCCTCTCATTCAATATCAATTGCGTAGTGACGGGTATGGAATCGAAGATGACGCTGCCGAGAAAAGTGTAGAGCAGACAGCTTTTCCTTAATCTACTGGGAGAACAGTTATAGCGGAAAAAGAATACTGTTTCATGCGACTGGATCTTCTGTTGGAATTTAAGAGTTAAATAATGAGTAGATTAGTTTTGGATTTATCTGATGGGTTATTATTTTATTTTATTTTTATTTTATTAAGAATAAACGGGAGTTACCCCTTGGTTAATACGATAATATTCAGTACAAATTTGTGTATATATAAATATGTATAATATGTATAAATGGTAACGCAGTGAACATAATATGTAAATTAAACTATGGTGTAGATTTGATTAGTAATGTTTCAGTAGGGGAGGGTGGGGCACGATGGGTCTCCTTGACTTTTGGCCATCATATTTAATTATGTGATAGGTATGAGCACTTATGAATGAGGCAACTGTCTAAAAGAACTTTCGAAAAACATAATATTCACCTGTAAATGTTGATATTTTTCATATTATTCAAACCAGAAAGTATAATGAGACCGAGTTCAAAAAACCCATAACACCCCACTAGTGGGGCACGTTGGGTTTTAACGCGGGGCATGAGAGGTTGAGGATGGGGCGTGAGAAGTTGAGGATGGGGCGTGAGGAGTTGAGGATAAGGCGTAATAGATACAAGGATATAATTTCGGCTTTCATTTGATTATATGAAATGTAAATTAAAATAATAATTTTAACTTTTTTAACATTTTTACTTTTTCATCACTCCCTTTGTATTTCTTTTGTTGTTTAAATTTTTTTAATGTATAATTAGCAATACCTATTATTACCCTATCACATTTCATTTGTAGGTACATAATATTATCAACACCCCCGTTTATTTTTAGGTTACATAATAATATTAGTAAATAACAAAAATATCAAATTACCTTTTTTTAAAACCACAGGAAGTAAATTTTCTGTACATTCCTTGCATTTAACTCTTTAACTTTAGTACTCTCGGTGCTCCAGAATCGGCATAGCTTATCTACTAGTACTTATCTCACAGTCGTACGATGTTGGCGAATGTAGTGTAAGGTTAAGGCGCCTTCAGTCTGGAATTGCAGCCCGTGGTGCCCCACCCAGCGAAACCTTTCATGCCCCTCCTTGCAATTTTTTTTAATCGATAATTTTAAATTAATAAAAATTTGTATTAAAAATGATCAAAGTATGATTTTAAAGTAGAAGAACTATACTTTCTATTAATGCTAACGAAAATGACTAGAGAAAAATTATTTTGTATGTATTCCGTATTTTAAGCACCTTTAGAAATCGTACTCTCATACCTCGAAATTTCTTCAAGATATTTACAATTACATAATTTTTCCAAATTAATCTTCTTTTCTGCGAAAAATTATTTGTTATTTTTTTGTTTAAAATGGTATAAAAATGTACAATTAAAAGCATTTTGTTTATTTATGAAACTAGAACCCGTTCAACCCGCCTATTCCGTTGTGCCCCACTCTCCCCTACGTGTGGTTTTATAAATTGTTTGAAGGCATACAGTGTTAGGTGATCGGCTAAATTAATGCGCGCTGACAATATAGCTGATTCTATTCTCTTCTAAGCCTAAAAGTACAATTATATGTAGAGGTTGAAGTACAACCATGTTCTTCAATGAGGTTACGAACATCCCTGATAGTTTTTTTAATAAAAATGTGCACAAAGTAAAATTCAATCTTTATTGAAAATTATTACGTAAATTAACTGCCGTTGAAAAGAGATCCTGTTGTGAGTTTAATTCCCTGTTGTGTTGTGAGGTTATCTATCCTGTATGGTTCCTTATCCTGTTGTCAGGTTAACCGTGAAAATTAACTTTGTGAAAATGTATACACGATTAAGCATTTCAAAGGAATCTATCGATCTCTTTGAGCGACAGAGGAAACGCGATATCCGCATTCAGATATTGCACAAATAAACTTTGTTTTTTCTCTTTCACTCAAAGAGATTGATAGATTCCCGTTCAATATTCGAATATCACAATGCAGAGTGACAAAATTAGAATTGTTATATCGGATGGTGACATGATATTGTTGAAAAATTGTAGAAAATAAATGTTTGGTATATTATATTTTAGTTTAAAAATATTATAAAGATTGTGGTCATAGTCCATATTTTTATAAATGCTATGGAGTATCTAATTTCAATAGAGTATCAATTTCAACAAAAGTTATCGTAAAATTTTTGCTATTTTAACCCGACTAAACTTATTACACAAAATTTTCAGATTACATGCATCTTACATTTTTTATATAAAAGTAATAATTAAGAAAATTACGTTCAAAGCGATCATAAATCGTCTCATTTTACTGGAAAATTCTTCTCGTGCGTCGCATTTTACGGCATCATTATACACATATCAATCAAAGATTATCAGCAATCATAAAACAAAGCTTCATGTTAAAATTCTTTCCCTGCATTATCAAACGACCTCCATCATTTAGTCATTCCAAAGTTCGAGTTTTACAAAGAAAAACTTCGAGAACATGCGATATCAATTTCAGATACCTATCAGCCGCCCTCTACAGGCGCAAACATAAATTCCAAGGCCAGGCGCACGGCATAACACCTGCCGAGGAGTATATTTGTTCAAGGCTTCTCCTGAAAAAAAAAAAAAAACGCGTAATCTCGAAAAAACACGGCGAAAAAGGGAGGGCTACATTTGATTTAGCCGGCGTTTCATACAATGCCGAGAAGATTGGATGAAGAGAAGAGAGAGAGAGAGAGAGAGAGAGAGAGAGAGAGAGAGAGAGTAGGAAGAAGTAGGGCGGGAGGGAGAGAGCAAGCAAGCACCGACCGGAGATGAAGCAGCTTAAAAAAATGTCAAGAATGCGAGAGTTTACAAATGTCGTTATGGCGCTAGGGAAAAAGCAAAGAGAGGAAGAAAGACCGAAAGAAAGAGAGAGAGCGAGAGGAAAGAGTATTAGGAGCGCGCTTTCCCACCTGCCGATCCGCGGCTTTGTCCGAATGGAATATCTCCAGTGGAGAGCAAGAGAGTGCGCACATAGAAATGCACTTTGAATATGCTTGACTCGAATTTAAGAATGCATTGCATTATCCCTTCTTATCGCTCATTTCTCTCTTGTTTTTGCGCTTCTTTGCCTCCTGCTCCCCCCCCCCCCCCCCACCTCACAATACTGCAGCGTCGTGTTAATTTCTTTTTAGCTGGCTTTCGAAGACAAACCGTTATTGCGACGCGTTCGCTCAGCTCGGCTTTCCCGCGAGTTACTCTGCCGTGATCCTTATTTCGCGCGATTCTTTTTTACTTCCGAGAATCGTCGCAACGTTGGAAAGTGGTATTTGGATTAGCTCGCTGTTTTTCACGAGATGAATTGCAGGAAGAGGGTATAAAATTCTGGGCAAATATTTCAATTTTTTATGAACTATGAGAGGAGAAATATTTATATAATTAACTATACTGCGAATTCAAAATTTCAACTCAATAAACCGGACCTACATCGAAGCAACATGAAAACTATACACTGACAGAAAAACTCTGGTAAAAATTCCTACATTGTCTTGGGAAAAATTCCTATACTGGAATCGCAATAGGACCATAAGTCGGATTTTAGTAGAAATTGCAATACGCATAGAAAAAGTCTAACATGAAAATTTTTACAACTGATTCAAAGAGCGAAAAAAATTATTTTATTTTTTTGTGGGGGGGGGGGGAGTGGCAGACATAATTTTTATATTTAAATATGTATAAATTATATATGAATTGAAAATGATTGCAGTACATTAAATAAAGAAATCGATGACATCGGGATTCGAACCTGGACCCTCGGCATGGTAGTCGGACACGCTAACCACTTACCTATCAAGACATATGTGTTACCCAATTTTGGAACTTGTATATCCCTAACTATAAGTTAGGCGCGCTAGTTTAATAACAACTTAGGCTTTGTCATTAAAAAAAAAATGTAAAAAAGTATGGTGAATTTGAACGCACATTCAATTGCGTTTAGCGCATTGCGTTGTGTTGTGTCTCTCTGAATTTTTCCTATGTTGACATTGAAGGGGTCGATTTTTCGTTCACTCACGGACTTTTTACGGTTGAGTATGTGAATTCTTATTCTAAAGATGTCTCAATTTTTACCATGCTAGCTATGGAAAATGTACAGAAAGCAAAGTTTATTAATTTTTACTATGCTGGCATAGGAATTTTCACTTGTGATATTGGACTTTTTCAGACAAAAGATAGTAAATATTTGGGTTTTGAGAAGTTACGGTCAACTTGCAAGAGCTACATAGGAATTTGTGCCGGAGTGTTTCTGCCAGTGTATTTTTGTGAATTCAAATCTGCTATTTATTGATTCTCGCGAAATCAATACAATCACGATAATAAATAAAAATGCGTTTTAGTACCACAAATAGTTTCATCTCGCTGAGAACAATTTTTGATTGGTTTACTGAAATTTCAGTCATAATATTACAATAAAATATTTAATTGATACAACTGTTAGACTGGCCGATTTAATAAAATAATTAGACATTAACAACCATTCTTTAAAGCAATTAGTTTTCAACATATTAATAAGATCATTTGTTAATTCAAATAACATTTTCCCTCGACGTACGAAACCGCCTTACGTAATCTCGCCGAGCGCGATCAATTCGTTCAACTTTACCAAACCCACGGCTCTCTCTCTCTCTCTCTCACACTCTCATTCGCAACTATCTTCCATCTCAAAGTCCCTCCCACTGAGAGAGCGCAATTCGCGGAAGACTCCGCACCGAGCAGCACACACACAGACACACACACACACACAACTTCGTAAAATGCATCACGCAGCCTCGACAGCTGTATCCGCGCGCGTCTTAATAAAACGCTCGACAGCGTCTCTCCCTCTCTCCATTGTTTCTCTCTCACCCTCTCTTCGAAGTCATTCCTCCAACGCGCAGCAGCGACACAAACACGCGCCGCGTGTACACAAAACCTTTCCGGAGTCATCCACCCGGGCCATTGTCGCTATATACGTATAACCGTATTAAACCCTCCTATCACGCGTGCACACAGTGATATTTCGCGCGCGCGCGCGTTCATTGTCTCTCTGTTCAACCCTGCGCTAACGAGATTTTCCCTGTCTTTGAAGCCGGGGGAGTCCAGAAAAATCAGAGCGCTGGCGCGTCTAATAAACGCCCCGCGGGGTGCGAATTAAAATCGACGCCGTGCGACGCTGCTGCTGTGCGTCCAATAACCTGGGCAGTGGACAATGGAACGGTATATATACTGGCAAGGCAAGTGAGCAGCGCGTGTTGCGCATTCTTCTTTGCTCGCGCGCATCGTAATATAGCCCCGGTAATTTTATTAGGACAAAAGCGCGCCTCTTCGTCTTCTTCTTCTTCTTCTTCTTCTCCCGCTCTCTTCATGCAGTGTGCAACTACTATGTACCTCCCACTGCACGCTGGCGCCCCGCGCGCGTCTCGAGAGCGGGAATGAGCGGCGGTGGCGGCGGCGGCGAGGCCAAGAGAGCGAAAGAGAAAGAGGGAGAGTGAGGGCGGCCGCTGTATGAAAGCGCACACCGGGGAGTTTGTAAGACTCTGTAAATTCAACTGGAGCATTCCCCGGAGCGAACTTTGTCAAAAGATCTCGCTCTCTCGCTCTCTCGCTCTCTCTCTCTCTCGCTCTCTCCCTCTAGCTCCGTGCTGGATTATAATTTCTGTTAGTAGCTCAGCCGCAAAGCGCGCGAGCGCGGAGAAGGAGGCGGCAAAGTACGAGAAGCCCAAGTAGTTTTGAGGTGGTATATGCGAGTGCGCACAAGTGTAACGCGCTCTGGCACTGGGTCGAGAGAGCGAGCGAGCGAGCGAGCGAGACAGAGAGGGAGAGAAATGGCACATACAAGCCGCCGCCTTTCTGCCGCTCGCTTACGCGCCGAGGCCGTGTTTACGTATAGGCGTGTCAGCGCGCGCTCGGTATATATATGCACGCGAGCATGCCGAACTTATCGCGCCCGCACGTTTATGGGAGCAGAGAGGAAGTCGATGGGAGCGCTGACAACGCGCGCCGCTGAAATTTCGTCGCGCGATCGCGAGCAATTTGCGTCATCGCGTGGAATGCCGCCGCACACTTCCGCCACCCCCCGGGGAGATCCGATATGGCTGCGCAATGTTTGAAGAGCGTTGTATAGCGCTGTGTTTTGATGTTGAACAGGGGGGGGGGGAGGAGAAGAACGCGGGTTTTAGAAGGTGGCGAGGAAAATTCATGAGATAAGGGGCGGAATTATTGCGCGGATTGTTTGTGCGAGTGGGGAAGCGCAGGATTTCATTAGGCGAATGGTACAGAGGCGCAGACACGATTATCTGGTTCTGGACCAATGAGTTTGATTGAGATATCGGAGCTGGCTGGCTGGTTGGCGGTTGGGTAAACAATTTTGGGGATGAAGATATAACAGCGGGGTTTGAAAGGGAGTAAAACTGGATTTTTTAAATAGTGGATCAATGTATATACGAGTAATTTAAGGGGGATGCAAACGAGTTTACGCATTTTCAGATTTTACAAATGGAATTTGAATTTAAACTAATAAAACCATTCAAAAAGTTTGACCGACTTCAATGAAAAGAAAATCATGATTTATATATTTGAAAGAGAAACTCCAACGGGCGATATAATTATTTTTCAAAATAAAATCTATGAAATTTGTGCTATCGATTAGAAAATGAAGAGATATGAAATTTGAAAATAAAATGGATCAGTTACTGAGTGGAGAAGTTATGAAAAAATTTAAGTGAAAATAAAGGTCTACCCAAATTCGGGTTACACTACTTCTACGTATTATATTAGGGACAATGAAAGAATAACTAGAAATTCGTAAGTACGATCAGACAATATACTTTAAAAACACTCACTGACAATATACTTTAAAAACACTCACTGACAATATACTTTAAAAACACTCACTGACAATATACTTTAAAAACACTCACTGACAATATCTTTCCTTTTGATAATTGTATAATATACAAAGATAAATTAAAAAAAAAACAATCAATAAAGTAAAACAATTTACAAGTATTTGAGTAATTTTCACAAAATAAAAATGCATGGAAATTTTAATAAATCCAACGCAGATATTAGCAAACGAACGTCCGGTATTTTCCCATCAAAATATTTATTCAACAACAAAATAAAAGAATTAAATGAAAGAAACTAGAGCATCATCTCCTTCAACCCCCCCTCTCTCTCCCTCTTTCTCTCTCTCTCTCTCTCTCTCTTTCTCTCTCTCTCTCTCTCTCTCTCTCTCTCTCTCTCTCTTCTCCCCAGTACAGAAACTCGAGCGCTGAATTTCAATTGCGGACCGATCGGAATGAATCTATATATCATGATTCACCGACGATCGCGACCATCGGTTCCGACTCTCCAGCTCAAACGCATAAAAAGTCCGCATCCGCATCCGCATGAACGAGACGTATACACACATACACACGGGCGCTATACGCGCAGAAGGAAGAGAGCAAAGCGGACGAAGAAAAAATGGAAAAAAAGTACGTAACGCGCGAACGCGAACTGGAACAAAGCGACAACACACACACACAGACGCTTCACACGCACGCACATGCAGACTTTATACTTGCGCTCTAAGCTAATGCCTTTCCGCCTACAAAGTGGTTTATTATATCGCCACATTACCAACTGTCTCGTTCGGTTCTTCATGAATAATTTACTCTCGCGCGGAGCGCAGCAGCAGAGAGAAGAGTCCATCCACCTCTTCGCGCGCTCTCTTCATCTCGTTCGTTCCCAACGTTCCTTTTTCTCCACCCCCCTCCCCACTCGACGCGATCCCCTATTTCTCCGGGCCCTCTTTATCTTTCTCCTTCTGCTTCTGAAATTTAAATTTTTTCATCCTCACCCGACTGCCTCCTACTTCCACCGCGAGCGTGCATAACGGAGTTTACACTCGGCGAAGGACTCGAGACGCCGGCTCTCTGTGAGATAGAGAGAGATAGAAATGATTGTATTTCAACTAAAAAACTTTGTTTCGCGCACCGCAGAGTATAGTCTTTTATGCATGGATGTGTGTGTGTGGGTGTGTGTGTATAAGGGTCTGATGTGCGATGAAACACACACACAGTGCCATAATAGCGCTTGTATTTAATAAGAAACGTCGTTATGCCGACTAATCAGTTTCATCAAACGGCCAATAAGTGCGTAAATACTTTATATGCAGATTCTATTTTAAATTAACTAGTCCGTTAACCGGTATAACATCTGATGCTCAATATTAGCGTTCGTTGGGTCACAGTAAAGCTTCCATAATTATCAAACGACTAACATAATCAGGTAATTTCGTAATAATAGTTCTGTTAATAATATATTTGTAGTGTTCATAAATGTGTAGCATATAGGAGATTATAGTAGGTATAATTTATATAAAATGATAATTGGAGAATTATTAAGGATCTTTTAATTGCATAATAAAAATAATTAAGTATATTCATACGGATCAACGATCTGTATCGATAATAATGGTGATGCAGCATAATTTACATTTGATTAATTATGATTAGGTTGTTACAATGATTCTGCGTGACTACAATAACCCAAATACCGAGCCTACTGTCAAAGAATGTATTGTAATCTGTGCTATAGTACTGAAAGTAACAATGCAGATGTGAGCATTAACATGAATTCATTATCTAAAATATCTATCAAAACTCACTACAATACATATCAAGATAACACAAAAGAACAGAACTATAATCTCCAAATCGTTTACATCAGACCTAAAACGCTCTAACCAAAGCTCGCCTCCCAACTTTTAACACGCGAACTTTTCATTTTTCACCTAACGACAACTTAAACATTAACTATCAAAGCACGATTCGCGCATCGTCATCCCGCTCCAGAAAAGTCCACGTCCACGGTCCGACGAAACGATGACGTTAAAATTTTTAGGACCAAAAACGCGTCGCCGTATATATATATATATACACACACACACGATGCGCGCAGCTGTGGGCGTATAACCGTTCCGAAAACTTTTCAAGTGCAGCAATCGGCGACAGGGCGCCCCGAAACTGGATTTTGATCGACGTATCGTTCAACGGCCGCGGAGGGTTTTCGGGGCCACTGCTCGACATTCTAATACCGCCAATTATCGGAAAACCTATTAGCAGTAGATAATGTTTACGCTCGCGCGGGAAATCAAATATTTAACCGCGCGCACGGACGAGCCAACGTCGAGGGAAGGGGGTAAAATATAACCCGGATTAAAGAGTGCTCCAATAGACGTCTTCTTGACGATTCCACAAAGGCTTTTCTTTTGTTCCGTTATTAGTTTTTCGCGAGCATTCAGTCGGTGGAGCTCTTTTTTTTTATTTTCAGCGATCGTTTTATAAAGGGCAGAGGAGAAATAGTGGGCCGATGTTTTTTCGTTGATTGTCGACGCGCAAATACCGAGGGCGGAAAGCAAACAAGGGGAATATTTCGAAAATATGATTTTTCGACGCGGAAACGATCAACCGAGAGCGTATAACGCGGCAAGTTCGCTTGTGGCAGATAAATTCCAGGGGATACAAGCCGAAAATAGTCAGACACTCGCGTGCGCGTTGTTTACGATCTCTCGTATATACATATATATACAACTGCAGCGTGCGCATGCATCACGATTTCATTCCTTTTGTACGCGCTATGTCACGGCTTTACTGCAGTTGCGAGGCAACTTAGCCCGCCTTTAATCTCTTAAATAACGTCTCTTATATAAAAATGGCCAAAAAGCCGAAATACTTTATTGCGGCCACCAGTCATTTCGCCCTCTCCCACGCTTAAACCATTTAAACAGCGAAAGGGAGGGAGGACGCGGACGAAAGTGCGCTTTAACAAACGAAAGATATTCCAGTCTGGAAGATTCGCAGGTAGTATTTTCCACGGGAACCCGCATGAAAAAAATGGCAGTAGACTGAGACGGTAATTTAATTCACGGCTCTGCGGATATACGGCCCGGCCAACTCTCTCTCTCTCTCTTGTTCTAGGTGTATATAGCCGACGGGTGGGCCGCTTTTCTCACGTCTTTCAGCGGATTGCGCGACGGAATTTCCGTATTACTTCTTTCTTTTTTTTTAAAGTGCCTGAGCCGGCCCCATTCGTTTCAGCCTCAATGTGGATGTTCCTCCTGTCGCCGGCATTGCTCGCGAGCGCCGAATGGCCGCTTTCTGAGCTCCTTTCATTGAGATTCTCGGCTCGCAGCCCCTCTTATCTTGATAAAACTCGTTCGTTAAAAGACAATCAAGTGTAAACACGGTTTAAGACCCGCCGTGTACTCCTCCAAATTAATCGAAAAGCCCACACCTCGTGATGCACTCCGCAAGACTCCACCCACGCACACCACACTGACGTGTCATAAAGCAGCGCGAGAGGCACTAATGTACTGCGACGACGCGCCGTAAAACCGCGCCGTAAAATCCCGCGGTGGATTAAAAACCAACGACTATCGTCTCTCTCGCTCCCTCTCTTACTGCCACGACGAAACTTCCGATACACACCCCCTCGCTACCGCTCCTCCTCTGTCATCCCCCACGACGTCGTCGTCAATTGCCGTTATTAAACAGTTAACGAGCGGACCTTCGAACTCGCGATAACCGCAACGAGACAGCGTCATCCCGAACAACAATTCCCCTATACATACACACATCCACAGAGACGCACCTTATCAAGGCGCCGCGATCTCGCGTCTGTTTGCGCGCGAGTTTATGAGGTCGCGGAAGCGCGCTATGGTAATTTCGGGTGGCGGTGCGCGCGCCCGGTAGATTTAGTTGCGCGAGAGCGCGTAGCGCGACAATTGCGCGCGCCTCGCTCGTTAGCGCGCTCACAGTGTATGTATGTGTTGTGTATCGATTGTCGTTAAGGAAGGCACGAATCGTCGTGTTTGCAGAGCGTGTCTTGAAAAACAGTAGCGCGTCGCGACGACCTTGTTAGAGGCGCGCGCGCTGCTGGCTGTATGTATATACACACACAAACACATACACGCATCTGCATGGAAGGGAGGGAACGACGGATAATTGGAATTGTCGAAAAGCCGTTGTCGAGTCGTGAGAGAGCGCGCAAGGGAGTGTACGCGCGTGAGAAATAATAAAAGGTGCGCGCGCTCTCGCCTCGTTAGCACCGACGTGGGTGGTTGTTTTTTTCTATTTTTTTTTTAGGGAAGGGATGATCTTGCGGGATTTCGTATATAACGAACGAGGGGTGCTCGACTCTCGAGGACTGACATTCATTGTCGCGGAAAAGATGGTCGCGGGCCGCGCCATTATTTTGTTGCCGTTCGGGGCGAGATGAGAGGAAGAGGCGATTTGGAGATATCGAGGGAACGGGGCTATAATGTTGTTTGGTGGACCGAATAAAAATGGAATTGATGGAAAAGAAATGAATATTGAATTTCGGTGTATGTACTTTGACAATGATATTATAATTATGTCTGGTAGAGTCAGCCAACGTACGTATTAGAAGGATATTATCATTCTTCGAAATTGCCAGGACGACGTTTTTACGGGGCCGAGTAGCAGCGCGTTGGAGGACTGGTGCAGAAATGAGAAATCTTTATTAAGAAACTGAATGAAAA
This sequence comes from Torymus aiolomorphi, assembly GCA_036365515.1. NCBI lineage: Eukaryota > Metazoa > Arthropoda > Insecta > Hymenoptera > Torymidae > Torymus > Torymus aiolomorphi. Next base: position 134,281,518 of record CM070877.1, read on the forward strand.
TAAGCATCTTAACGTCGCGAAGTTATTAATTTCTGCGAATAGAAGCGCTTCTCCTCCTCCTCTCTCTCTATCTCTCTTTCAGAATTTTCTTCCCCTTTTCCACTACTTAACATGAATAAGCACGGGCGGGGCTTTCTAATTAAAGATAAAAATGTTCGTTATCTGAGGATCACGCGTAAAAAGACAGGGGGGCGAGTGCGCGCTCGTAAACTTAATAAGCAGTAACTTCGGACGTAATAAGCGTAATACGCAAGATAAGCTCGAAAGATAGCGAGAGAGAGAAGGAGAGAGAGCGAGCGAGAAAGAGAGAGAGAGCGCGAAGGCAAAAGTATATCCGAAATCGCGCGTATACGGAAGAAAAATAAAACGAGCTGCCACCCAGAGGTCGAGTATAAAGAACGATTCGAAGTGCACGAGCATTGGAGCTGTATCGAAAGATAACAGACAGCTCTCTCGATAGCTCGGACGCTGTTCCGAGGGAGAGAATGAATTTCAATGAAACGAAATATTCGGTTTTTTTTTCGATATTGGAAGTCCGTTATAGAAATGATATCGCGAAGAGCTCTTTTTTTTGTGGACGTTCGCGCGTTTGACGTTGTGACGAAAATGGGTTGGATTTTTGGGGAGAGATGGGAAGTTAGGGCGGTATTGAATTAAATATTCAACTATTGTATTGAGGGTGGAGAAAATATTTTACGAAGTTTACTTTGTGTATTAATAAAGTCGATTGTGTAAAAAGCATTTATTAAATTTATCGATTCATGTTTGTGGACATAAAATAGTACATTGTGCAACTAGGGGAGAAAATGAGCTATTTCAAGCGAGGGTGAGGTGTTCAGCACGAGTTGTAGTCGAGGGCGCCGAAGGCGCCCGAGACGGAGACGAGTGCCACATTTTGAGGCTAATTGTACCTTTCTTGTATTCATTGATTTATTTACTATTTCGACAGTGAATGAATACATACAAAGTTTCTTCAAAATCTTGAGATAAATTCTTTTTATGACAAGTATGGCACAAATAAATGAGAAGTCGTAGAAATAACTATTAGCTTGATTTATTAATGTATTACGCTTTACGCAGGAGTATACTAGGTATGTCTTTACGGTTGAGAGGCTCGGCTCGATCTGAGGCCCGAAAAGCAAGACGGAGCGCGCGCGGGAAACTCGCAACTCGGCGTCGTCGATCGTGGCGCACTCTCTCACGATTCTGATACGCACACACACTCACACACATGCTTGCACACATCGGTTCGTAAGCTTAAGAAAAACTTGCCTCAATAATTCTCAAATGCAGTAAACTCCCTTCAGTAAATGACGATACTTTTTACGTGAAAAAATTTGTTGTAGCCAATTATACGTCGTTGGAGGTTAGAATAGATTTTCTTTTGTAAATTATCTTTTCCTATTGTTACGATTGAAAACTTTCGGATAAATAAATAAATGGAGGAGGACTCGATAAAAAAAAGCACGGCGTAACTCGGCGGGGCATCGAATCCTGGACCTTTCATTTTCGCGACGAGTACTCTGACCACTGAGCTACCAATGCCGGTGCGTGTCTTTTCTCGAGTCGTCCTCATGTTGCTGCTATATGTAACCCGATCCGCCCCGTCACGTTCTGCATACTATGCACACGTAACACTATTATACTTAATAATTTGTATATTTTTATTCGCAATCCTTACAATAAAGTTTTCGAATATCACTTTTTTGTTCTTATAAAATTGAAAAATATCTATTCTGTCATTGACTAGAGCTTCAGAGGAACTCGTTCTCCGTATGCAATTCTTCGAACAGCTTCTCTATACTCTCTATTTTCCGTGTCAATATAGCACTATGCACTATAAGAACTGCCAGTTACACCAGTACGACATTTCCATCCAGCCGGTCGCGCGAGAGACATAAAAAGTCCGTGTCGGCGCGTAATTACGAAATTAAGCAAACAACGGTACACCGCCGCCCGACGTCGTCGTCCCCGCCGCGATCTCAGAGATTTTTCGGTTGCGCCCTCGTTTTCCCGCCATTGACGTACGCCTGGGCTAACTGCCTCGGTTCTCATTGTTACGGGGAAATTCAATAAGGTCGAGGGTAGAGCATTTATACGGAGTGGGAGTCCGCGGTATTAAAATACGAGACCAGAGAGACGAATGAAAAATAAGAATACAAGAGGACAAAGCGCACGGGGGCGAGGGAGACAGAGACAGAGAGAGAAAGAGAGAGAGAACAAGAAAGATCCGGGAAGACCGTGCCGCGAGTTATATGTATATATAGTGCAACTGCGAAAGGCGACCCGGTTATACGTTCTCTCTCTCGCTCTCTCCTCTTCCTCCTCCTCGTCGTCGTTCACCGGGGCTCTCTGAACTGTCGAAGCAATTATTCTAATGGCCTTTTTGCCCCCGTCGACGACGACGACGACGACGACGACGTCGAGAGTGAGGTTTCCGAAGACGTCGCTCGCGCACACGACGCGCTCGTTATCGGCCCCCGAGACTTTGTATCTCGCCCGTCCGGACGAATGTGCAAATCGAGCGTCTGTCGCTCCCGCCGCCGCCGCCGCCGCCGCCGCCGCCGCCCGCCCGTCCGTCCGTCCGACCCTAATCTACTTAGCTCCCGCTCGCTCGACAGAGAGAAGGAGAGAGAGATCTTGCGCGAGAGAGAGAATTTCGCGCCCGATGGAAATTTCGCCTGTTTCGCGGAGAGAACGGAGAGGAGACAGGGCGTTTCATAATTAAAGAGGCTTTGGAAAGCGGAAAGAGAGAGCCAATTCCTACCGGCTTTATTGGATATTTTTTGGCTCAATGACTTTAGAACGAGGGGCTGCCGGAGGTCGTTTGGTTTGTTGACAAACTTTACGGCGGCGCGCGGGGGGTGGGATGGTTTTGTCTCCGAGTTATGAGAAGGTACGGCGCAGCTTCGAGTATTAGTAATTTGTCGATATTTTAATGGTATATTAAATGTAGCTATAGCAAAGTAAGAGAAGAAACAGGGAATCGAGGGGATTGACAAAAAGAGCAAGAGAAATGGTTTAAAGTGATTGAGTCTTATCGGTGATTGAAATACAAGTTATGAAACGGTTATCTGATAATTAATTGGATAAAAGTTTTAATCTTCTGTATTTACTCACATTTTTTGTACTTCAGCTGTTAGTTATTTCTATTTCAAATCGGTATTAATTACTGCAGTCACTCATTTGTGCTTAATCTGATGTTATTAAACTTATTAATCGAAATCGAAAATTGCGCTAGAATAACGAAAACTACTTTGTAGAAATGCTCTTAGCGAATTCATAATACACGTACAATCATTGCCCACCGGAAACCCTTGCTAACTTGATAACCACCAACAACTCCCACGGAAATCTTATTTATACAATACACTGCAGTAGCGCCCCCTCTCTCAATCTTACCAAACCGTTTCAAGTAATTCCTAATAACACCTCATTAACTACTCAGTTACACCAAACCCTATATCTCTCTCCCTCCCTCTCTATATATCTCTCTTCAAATACACACACACATGTAATGAATTTCAAGTATACCCAGCCACCACACGCCATTTCCGCTACATGCCAATTAAACCAAACACCACCCCCCAAACGCGCATTCTCTCTCTCACTCCTCCCTCTCATTCCACCGCTACTACGCCCCTAAACTCGGCAACCTCGCGCAAAAGTGTGTACAAATTTGCCACCAACATCCCTCCTCTCCCGCTCGTGTCATACGCGCGAGATCCAAAATTAATCGACGCATAATTACACGAGCGAGCGGTAGGACGGGAGTACATAGACGGCAATATGTATCACTTGGCGTTGTTCCTAATAAAACGTGTAGAGCACGCGCGCGAGAGCCCTGATTGGCCGCAACAACGGCTCTCGGACAGGCGGCGCGTGCTCGTCTCGTATATATGGCGCGTGACGCTGTCTAATTCCACGCGGCGTGGCACGTACCAGCAGCAGCAGCCGCAGCCAGCCAGCGGTATAAGCATTCGTTGCAATCTCGACTGCACATATAGATGTATCATTCGATCGCCGCTTGATTTATGAGGCGTGGAGAGAGTCGGCATCGACGAGACTTCTTTTTGCGCTGTCGGAAAAAATGGTAGCGGTGGTCTTTTAGAGGTTGATTTTTGCAGTGGCTTCGGTTCTGTTTTAAACAGCGAGGGGGAATTTCGTTTTCGAGATATAATTAATTGGTGAGAGGAGAGAACAGCAGTGGAAGGACGGCGCTTTATGGAACGCCAAACATTTGTTTTAGTCGATGAGACGATGTTGTTTACCGCGAAGCCAATATTGAAGATAATAAATTCATCCCCTATCTTCGAAAACTTTTTTCTCTCAAAAGCGCGCGTATTAATAAATACGTAATCACTTCCAAGAACTTACGGCAGTTAATTCCCGCGTATAATACATTCGCAGTACCCGCACTTAATAAATCATCGAACATTCTAGAGCGAGGGGCTAGAGAGAGAATGCTAAAATCGAAATCCCATCTTTGCATCACATCACCACCACCACCACTCGGATTTTTCAAGTCCACACGCTGGTGGTGGCACACACACACTCTGGTATATACGCTTGCCCGAGCGGGGAAAAATATACTCACTCTCTTTCCCTGAAAAAAAGGGCAAAAAAAGCTGTCTCGGGCAGAGCGAGAGGGAGAACGAGAAGAACACCCTTAATCTCCATGCGAGGCTTTTAGCCGGGGCGGAAGGAAGATCCGGGAGGTCGGGCGGTTTCCGGGCGAAACACGCGCGGGCGCGCGTCCCATTGTAGCGGACGCTACAACGCGCGCCGGGACGCTGCTGCTATATATACCGCCGCACCGACTTATCTATCGTCTAGTCCTATTCAGCCTCCCGAGAGATGAAAGCACTCGGCTGGTGCGCGCGAGCGCGAGACTCTACTACTTCTTATTCTCCTTCAAGGTTTCTTTAACCCGCCTTTCGATTAGGAATCACATTCGGGGGATTCCTTCAGCTGCTTTCAGTCGACTCCCTCCCTCTCTGCTTCTGCATCTCGCGCGCGCGCGCCCGCGCGCTCCTTATTTTCGACTGTGGTCCATATTACAGCGAGGGGAAAGAGAGTGGAATGTGGGTCACGCGCAAATCCACTCCGCAAGCGAGAGGGAGCTCGCGTATATATATCCAGCTCCGAGCGCCGGCTGCGGATTTGCCGCAATTTAAAAATGACGACGTTAACTCTCGGCGAGAGCGAGCACGAACCTTTACTCTCCCTCTCGGTCAAAGCTCTTTCTTTTCGCTTCTTATTCTACTTCGTGCTCTGCTCTTGTCTCGCTTCTTTTTTCCCCCCTCTCTACTTCTTATGCTAGCACTGCCGGCAGCGTGTCCCCGCGAGGCCGAAAGAGTTTTTCAGCTTCATAATTAATAAGGCTTCTTAGCGGCCCGCTTGCGAGGAGAGAAAATGAGAGGAACTTTTGCGATGATAAAATTAAAAAAGCAGATTTTTCGCGCGGGAACATCTGTGAGGCCGAAGTATCTCTCTGTGTATTGTTGTGCATTTTTTCGGCACTCGTTCGTTAATTCTTTATCGCTGGGCTTTACTTCGTCGTCGTTGCCGTCGTCGCGTCTGTAATGGAAGTGTATTACGTGAAATCGTTTCGGATGGGAGGATTCGCTTCTGGCTTCGCGGCGGGGATGAGAATTTTCGAAAAGTCGGAATTTAATCTCGCATTGGATTCTGGTAAAGACCGCGAAGAAATCCAGGCGCGCGGGGCGGATGAATTTTTCTTTGATCATGCTGAAAGCAGTTTGAGTACATTTACATAACTAAATGGATTTTCAGCTTCGCGGTTTAGAGCGCCAAGAACAATTTTTTCCTCTTTGCAATTCAGCACACCAGCGCAAACCGCGAAGGAAAAATTCTTTCAATTAAACACGCGAGCGATCTCATCATCGATATCCTTCCTTAATTAAACTAAAAGTTCGACGGCCCCCTCCACCCACCACCCACGCTCTCAAGCAATCAAAAACTTCCTGGCCACTTAGCCCTAAAAAATGCCCTTCCAAGGAAACGAACAAAAAAAAAGAGTTTGAGAGAAAACTTAGCCGATCGATTATTTACCCCGCAACTTTTCATTATCGCCGCGAAAGTCTCCTTCACCTCCCTTTCTCTCTCGATCTACGGTAGCATACTCGACCCGACAGCGGGGTCCAAAGCAGCGGAAATTCGGCGCGTTTCTGGCCTAATAGCGTTCACCTCGCAGAATGAATTTGCATCGGTGGCAGAAAAGCCGTATAGAGGAAGGCGGGAAACAAAGCGAGGCGGCAAAGTACTTTGTCACGAAGGAGCTTAAATCGATGTAGCTCCCTCGGCGACGGTGGCGGCCACCACCAGCGACGTCATTGCTTTTCCCCGCGTGCGCGGCACGGGAGTTGTAACTACGGGGTCCCCGCGTCTTTTATTTGCCCGGAAACTTCCGACTTTTACGCGCCCGGCTACAACCACGTATACGCGCGCGTCGACAGAATTTTTCCTCCCAGCCGCTGACCGAACGCGAGCACGACGCGTGGGCCCGGGAATTATTGCCGTTACAGTTCTGTGTTTTCTCGCTCTCTTGTGTCGTATACGTATAAGGAACGTTTCCTTGCTCGCAGAAGATCGATAATTCGTAGCGCTGTCTTACCGAGTTAATGCGCTTTTGATAATCGTTAAAAAGATTGCAGAAGGGAGACAAAGAATCGTGCATACGGGAGGCATTCAAATCAGGAGGGAGCCGCAAAAAGCAGCAGCCGTCGCGCCCTAAAACACGCGTGCACTCGACACACATAAGGAATATTTGATGACGCAAGATGCCACTCCTCGCAAACGCGCGCTGGTGTTAAGAAGAATGTGTTTCCCGCGGACGTGTACGCGTATATGCATACATACATACACATACACACACACACACACCCACGTGGCCCACTGCCGGCGACAGAATTTTTTCTCTCCTTCGACCTCATATTTTATTCAATTCCACGAAACGAGAAAAAAACTGCCAGCGAGGGAGAAACTTACTTCTCCTCTCCTAGGAAACAGAAACATACCTACACAAACAGAAGCGCGCTTTCTTCAGGGCGTTCCGATCGTAAATTCACGAATACAATATTACAATGCGTAATACTGCGGCGCGCGTGGGTGCAGAAACGCGCGCGTTCAAATACACGCACACACGGAGGAGGAGGAGGACGATAGTCAACACGGAGGGCTATACGCGCGCGCTCGCGCATCCGCAAACAAACCCACACGTATATAATCCAATAGCAGTGCGAGAGGAGAGAGAGAGCACACAAACTGCGCGCGCGCGTGCACACGACGACGGCGAACCTAAGAAAACTTACTCATATAAGCTTCTCGGCTTATTCACGCTTGGACACACGCATACATGCACGTGTGTGTACACTGGTGAAGTAAAGGGGGTTGAAGTTGGCCCGTTATCGCCGAGGAAGAGAGAGAGAGGGCGAGAGCGAGGCTATATCTCCCCACCGCGCGCCAATCAGCGATGTCAAGACGAGAGACGGCGGCGGCGCGTTCGGGTACTTGGACCGGATTAATCCTAATCGAAGGCCACCAGAAGCGCGTATCTCTCTCTCCCCCTCCCTCCCACCCTCCTTGGCCGCCTCCGCCTCCTCCTGCATGCACGTAAGATCGTATTATGGCAGCTCGTCCTACATGCACACACAGTACAGCGACAGAGACGGCTCTACACACACATCCCCAACCGCACACGCACACACTCCGACAAAGAGGCTTAAGTACACCGCGCATAGTTGGTAAACAAGTTACGGGAAAGTTCGAGAGGAGCGCGCGCGCGCACGAGCGCTATAACGAGATTTATCTGATCTATACGACACGCGAGCCCCGCTACATATATACATACCATGCCACACTGCTGCTCTCGAGGCGCCACTGCTGCTGCCGCCACCGCTGCTCTCGCGCAGTCCCGGGCGTTATAATTCTAGCAGAGAGGGAGAGAATAGCAGGCAGTAGGCGACGCCGGATGTAACCCGTAATTTATACAAAAGTCGAGATTGTTCGAGTGATGGCTGACTGCTGCCGCTGCCTAGGCCCCCGGCGGCGGTGGCTGCCTGCCTGCTCGATAACGGTCTTTTACCGAAGGGTGTCGCTCTCGCTGGCAGCCCTTCTTTTTTCTGCCTTTTCGCCTCTGTGTGTCGCCCGTATTCGCGAGTCCGTGTGTAAAGAGACGGGAGATTAACCGGAGGTTATGTGGGAGAACGCACAGGTGACAGACGGTGTATGTATAGGTGTATATATAGGCGCGCCTCCCTTTTTTTCGGGATATTGTGATGGATGTGGGGAATTGGGGCGTAATGCTTTGTCTTTCTTTCCGGAGCGCGCATGCGATGAAAAACGAGAGATATACGTGGGGCGTGTAGGTATAAAAGGTGGATGAAATATTGCTTATTTTAATTGGGTGAAGTAAATTTACGGGAGAGGTTGTGACATTTGCAGAATGTTTGGAGCTTTTTTCTTTTATATTTGAAAAGCGCATTGAGTGGTTTTCTTACGATCCGCGAGCGCTCGGGAAAAATACGATGAAGATGTAACATGTTGGAGCGGGTTTATATAAGAACCATTGATCCACGAACGGAACAGGGCGAAAGGGAATGGGGAAGTAGTTCTATGGAAAATCGAGAAAGGACGTTTCAAAGTTTTCCCCGTTAGTTTATTCATAAACATAAATATCGATTCCCCGCTGTTTCTACTACTCGTTCCCCAAAATATTTATCAACAGCCCAGTTAACGGGGCGACTTTCGGACATTTATTTCTCCCTTTGTTGAATCTTCGGATCTCGCGCAGCAGTCTCAATCCATATATCTATAGGGTCTGTTGACCCCGTATATACACAGGCGATTAACCCTACTAATCCCGATAAGACTACGTCACCCGAGCGCGCCACGTTCATTTGCCTCGCCACGCGTACGAAAAGAATTATACGAGGAGGAGGGTTACCTTCATTTAAATGCCACGCTAACCGCTATTATTTACACTGAAAATCAAGGTCGACGCTCGATCGAATCGCTTTGTCGTGGCTACGACGACGATGCCGCGGAAGTATATACTTCGGCGCCGTCGCCGCTGGAACGCGATAAGCCAGCGTCGCGCGTAGCACTACTGCTCGGCTAAAATTACAGGCTTTGATCCCGGGGTCACGGCGCTAAATCAAGAGGACGACGTCGTCGTCGTCAGTAGGATAAGGAATCCCAAGTATACTTTGGTTAATTGTATTCATATATACAGAGAGAGAGAGAGAGAGAGAGAGAGAAAGAGACGCATTGGGGGTCGCCACTTCGCTCGCTGTTTAGAACTCAATCATAAACTTTGAGAAGTGCGAGAGAGAGAGAGAGAGGGAGCTAGAGCGAGAGAGGGGAAGGATTGAAAAATACTGCGAGACGTTTCTCCACCTCCTCCTCCTCGACATTGCGCGTCATCGTTTCCAATTTACCAAAGTACTTAGAATTCGTGATACGACGACGCCGGAGACGGCGAATCGCATTTCGCATTACGCAGTTTTGTTTCCCGCCCGGCCGCTGTAATGTAATATAAGTGTGTGTCTGTATATGTGTGAGTAGGGGGGCGAAAGTTTCTCGCTCCCGCGCACAGCGAAATTTCGCGCAGGAACAACAGCGGTGGGCCAGCGACGGTAGCTGCTAAAAACTTTTCGTATTTGTTCTATACGCACTCCGCGGGGAGATAGCGTCGCTCCCTCTACCCCCCCCCCCCCCACACACACACTGGAAATTCGAGAATGGAAATTTACGTCGAATTATTAGTTATTCATTTATCCGCTCACTGGTGTAATAGAAATATAAACACACGCACATCCACCTTTATATTTATAATGTAGGTATATGTACACTCTGGAGAAAGAGAATTTGGAAAGAAGACAGGAAGTTGGGCTAGGTATTGATTCGTCTATAATTAGCGACACGATCGCTCGACTTCTCTGTACCTGGCTTCGGCGTACAAACAGCGCGCGCGCGCGCGAGAGAGGGAGCGCAATGCCGATGTTTTGACATTAATTATGATGGCATTTTAATTGCCGCGCGCTCGTGGGTTGTGTCTTGCTTTACTCTGTGCTCACCCCTCTCCCTTTTCTCCGAAACCCTCCTCGCGTATAATTATACGAGCACGAATGCTAACGAAATACGCGAGAGAGCGAATCAAATTTATACTTTTGTATGCATTTAAGCTCTCGCTCGCTCTCGCGCTTACGCTCTCAGCGGAATATTTTCAATCCTCACGGGCGCGCGCGCGCGAGTGTAGTCTGGCTGTATAAAGTATATGAATGAGAAAAACCGGCTTGGGCGACGGGTGAAAAAGGGGCGAGGGGGGAAGGGGACGGAAAGGGGGGTAATACCCGTTGAAGATAATACGGTCAAAGTTAAAGTCGAGACAAACTGAGCCTGACATGAATTATGCCGGGAATCTTAGTCGCGAAGTTTCTATCAACTTAACATTTAAAATTAATCAATCTCCACGGTCTACTTAAGAAACATTAAGTCCCGAAAGTTATAATAATAGAGGCGATTGTTTATGCATAAAATTGCTCTCTGTCATCCTCTTTTTCTCCCTCTCGTCGCGGGATTATTTTCTTAGACACTAGACGCTGCAGCGCGACTGCAAGGTGTCTGAATTATCCATAACGTCTTTGCTGAAGTTGCTGTTGAGCGAAAAATTTTATACTTTACCGTAACCCATCCGTTACGAAATATAATAACGGTACCGTAACATTTCCTAATTGGATTGTTATAAAATTATATTAAAAGAAAAAAAAAAAGGCAAAGCTGCGACGCATTGTATAATACTACCCTCACCAATACTCGGTTCATACTTTCCTCCCCCGAAGAATTACGGCAAAGCCGATTTTAACATTTGACAAAGCGCACCGCAAACCAAACAACAGCGGCTCACGTCAAAAGCAATAAAGTAAGAAAGCCAGCCAGCCAGACAGCCACGCCATTAGACTCCCGCTCGTTCGTTCGCTCGCCACACTGCAGCGGAAGTTGCAATCAAAACCCGGTACTTCAAACCCAACGCGCTGCTCTCCCCTCTCGCGACATTATCAATTATCGCGGAATCCCTCTCAATCAAACAAACCATGACGCGCAATTCCACCGCGCGCTGCAGGTCATTCACACTAGACAGACTCCCTCGATTATACGCCAATAACCGAACCGCGGCCGCACGCGCGCTACTGAACAAAAGAAACAGCCACCATTATGCGCACCGGTGGGGCTTGGGGGGGGGGGGGGGCTTTTTTCTTCACGAGCATAAACTCATTATCCGAGAAAACGCGAGTTCCATTGTGCGGGCGAGCGAAAGGGCGACTACTACTACTACTACTACTACTACTTCTTTTTTCCAATTGTATCCCTCGCGTCCTAACGATCGGTTGCTGCTGCGCTCGTCCGCTATCGCTCCAATACGAACGAGAGAGCACTCGTTGCCTCCCCTGGACCCTTTTTGATTTTCCCGCCCGACTACTTCCACCTTCTTCGCACCCACCCCCTCGTACACACACACAGAGTGAGAGAGAGAGGACAAAATCGATTTCAGATTTCAATTTAATGCCATCGCGATATCCGACCGGGCGCTCGCTCGCAGGAGAGGCAATAGCAATCTAGCCGTACGTGTATATGTGTGTGTATATATATAAATACACACATACACGTATATAGCGACGCTGGAGGTTCGGCGTGTTATCAGCTTTTCTCGATTGCCGCGCGAAGTGCGCGAGAGAGACGACATTACGCCATTATCGCGGGAGCGTACCGTTGATCATTCGCGCCGTGTGCGTTGGTCGAACACACGTGCATATATATGTAAGTGTATAGATTCGGACGCGTAGACATAAATGACGTCCTTTTGTTGTTGCAGTTCCGCCCCACAAAATCACGATACTGAACGTGAACGGCGACGTTCTCAACTCGAGCGCCGGCCCGTACCTCGAGGGGGAGGACCTTAGGCTCTTCTGCGACGTCGAGGGAGGTGAGTATCTATATATCTGTATACATACGCATATGGTATGGGGAATGGTACGTGCTAGCGGCGAGCGTATTACGCTGCCGCTGCGCGAGATACATACACATACACATGTACACACTTATTCTTCATTATGACCGGGCATTGTAGGCTTCCTCTTATCTCCGATTGTCCTCCGGAGGAACGGAGAGAGAGACCGATAAATTGGGTTCGCTAGCGTATACACCGATGATGATCTATCCTCTCCCCCCCCCCCTTTTTTGGTGTACCTATGTCACTGTTATATACATCTTTCCCTCGTCCTTTACTCCCCACGTTTTGTACTTGCGCGGAAGGAGTATTATTGATTTTCGGATTAGGTACTGACCCGGTTTTTTTACGAATGATTCTGCACTTAACTGTTTTATGGCTATCGAATAACATTTGTAAGGTTTATTGCTTTGTACGTGGCAGTTGTTTGAAATTCCAATTTTCCTCACCCCACGAACGTTCTATTTCGTTTTTTTTTTGTTTTTTAGTTTCCATTTTTACAACTGACCGATTTCGAAAATGCAACAGTTTGTCGAATGTAAAGTTACTTTTAAACATAAGCGTTTTATTTAATTGAAATGACTATATTCAGGGATAAAATTTTTTTTTTTCATGCAGTTTCGAAGAGGATGCGAAAATTGAAAGCTGTATTTTATGCAGCAGTGTGTCCGGAATGTACCACTGGAAAATAACAAATATAAAACTCTATAAAAATAATAAAAAATATCGAGTAAATAATGAACGAACCACTTAAAAATGAAATGCCGCGTTAATCGACTTTTTTAACAAAATAGTTAAAAATTCTGCAAAAACTTCAAAAAAAGACAACATACTCTTTTCTACTCAAGGTAAAATATTTTAACGTAATAAAATGCATTAAAAAAAGTATTAAAAGTCGTGTTTGAAGGAAAACATTTTTCTATATTAAACTCTTTGCTGATGAAATTTTTCGAATTTTAAAAGTGTATAAAAGTTTGTTTTAATCACTCAAAGTGAATTCGAACATTTTTAAAAATTTAGCTGTTGCGTTTTTGCTTTGTAGTTGACCTATTGAAATATTGAGAATCGACTTTTTTGTCAACTCTTTAAAAAACAAGGCTCTTACCAAATCCTTTTTAAACAAAAAATCTAGCGTTTTATTTACAGAACGTAGTACTTCATCCTAGTCAAACATTAAAAATAGTTATCGTAGAAATCAGAGTAAACTATCAGCTTTCGTTGCAACTCTCTCTCTGATCTGGAATCAGTAGTAAGAGCTCGTACTATGTCAGACAAAAATATCGGTTTAAAGTCCTCCCATTACATGTTAAAAAAATTCGTTAGTTTTCGTTAGTAAAGCTTATAATAATCCTTCGTTAATAATAATAAATGAAAAAACCTTCCATTCACTGACACAGAAAAGCATACATTCCAAATCCGACTACTATATCTACGTGTGTACTTAATCGTAATTACATACTCACACATATGTATCTAACGTGGACACCATAACTAATCAAATATGTATCCACACACAATCAGGGATACCCACCTTTGTATACACGAGACTCAGTAATTGCATCGAGCCAGACAACACATTTTTTGTTTTACACCCAGTCTACAGACGAAACATTTCGCGAACTACATGTAAAAACATGATTTACACATTACAACATTATAGCTTGACCATAAAAAATGCTACATTTAATTACACCATCGCCATTGTTCCCGTTCGCACGCGACCAAGAAAGAAAGAAAATAATAAATTTATCTAATAACGGCGCACGCTGAATACAAATTACTTTAATAATCCCCTTTTTCCTCGGAAAAAAAGAGAAACGAAATATAATAAAGGGTCGCCCTTGCCGATCGAAATTTTTAATTAACACAATACTAACGCGTATATTCACGCGCGGGCTTCCTTTTACGATTCTTCATTGATTTGCCGCACAGCCGACCGGACGCAATTAGCGGGCGATTTTACGATTTCGCTGCCTCGACACGGGCCACCGGCCACCTAATACCCCAACGCACACACACACATACCTCCACATACCTATACATACACACATCCACACATGCGTTAAAGCTCGCACAGTCCTTCCTATATAATTAGCGCCGTCCCTTCCGCACGCGCGCGCTCACAATAATCCCGGAATAAGCTCGCGTGGGCAAGCGAGCGAGCGATCGTCCGTTTTACGATTAGCAGTATTGGTCAGCTGCTGCTGCTGCGCGCAAGCGCGGGCTTCAGAAGTCGGAGGGGGGGGGGGCATGCCCCTTTTTGCATTACCAAGCCCCAGGAAAAAAACCTGTTAGTAGGAGGGGGCAAAGAGGGGGGTAATACAGGAGTGCACCGGCAAAAGGGAATTATTAAATGGATCTTTTTACGACGCGCATGCGCACGTGTATATACGTGTGGGTGGGGGGAGTGGGGGTCGAGAACAGCGCACACGGTAATCTAAGTTCATTTCACGAGTGTTCGTAAATTTTCCGGAATTAGTCACGTGCCGTGTGTGTGATTATTTGGCTAATTTGATTGGTACGGGTAATATCCGTGCAGCGTAAAAATGTTTCGATTCAATTAGAGGTGGGAAGGAGGGGACTACGCGGGCTTGTATTCGTAAAAAAACAATAAGCGTTCTACTTGTATGTGAAAAATTGAATGTGTAGCGAAATGTTGCGGAATATTTTGGATGAAGAAAAGTGTCGTTAAAAGCTAAATCTCGTTTATAAAAAATATTTGATAATTTATTAGCAATTTGTTGTATTTCCATATTAAGGTGATGTTATATACCGACATAATTTTAAAAAGAGTACATCTCATGAAAATACCAATAGAATCATCCACAAAAAATTCTGAGTATAGTATTTACATATACGGAGCGCCTGACAGACGTGTTTTTCCAAAAAAATGATCAGAGTTTAATTAAATAAAAACCGTACTGTCGGTAAGTAGGAATCTGCAATTGACCTATTTTTAAAACGAGCACAGCTAACGAAAATACTAATAGAATCGCTCAAAAAAAATGTCTAAATATAGTGTTTACGTGTCCGTAGCGCTTGACAGCCGTCTTTTTCCAAATAAACGTTTGAATGTTGATTTAAAAAATATTGAAATCAGGGTATCACATCACCTTAAGTTTAATTCACATAAAAATCGTTTTCGTGTTTTCAAAAAGAATATTAATGTGCGTAATGGTTATTTGATAGCAAGTAAAATATAAATTTTATTTTATAGAATATTATATAATGCGAGTAAGAATAAATACATATTAATTAAACTTTTATATTTTGAAATAAATTTGAAGCGTTCATAAAATTTAAATACAGAGTCAATATTTCCGATCATAAAATAATTTATTTTTAGTTATAATAAAATGAAACGCAGTACATAGATTTTTTGATCCTTTAGAGCAGCATTTTATTTATAAAATTGAATTACTAACTACCCTTATATTTTAAACGTTATCGTCGAAAACGTTTAACAAATTTCACATTTTTCTCTAAAACTCGTAACAGTTCAATCTAAAATATTTATTGCATTTATGAATAGAGTTTAAAGGTATGAATTTTCATGAATATTGTTTAAAAAAGTGAATTTTTTCCTAATACCGAAAATTAAATGCATAATACATACAATCTTCATATTTATGAGAACTCGAAATGAGAAAGTGGAAGAATAGCTTAAACCATCCTGAAGCGTTAATTTAAAAAGTAATTTGACCCCTTCATCTTCGAAGCTGAGAAATAGGTTGTTAAAGTTTTTAAGGTTATAATAAAAGATAATGTTTACGACTATCAAAATAATCGAGCTAATAAAATTACACCGCTAGCGTGTAAGGCACGAAAGGAGCTTGCAATTGACCCAATTTCCGGCCCTATTATCACGAGGGGAAACCGAGATTTTGGTCCTTAAATATTTGTCTTCTTTTCAGTCCTGAAAATCATCTACTCTCGAATGCTGTCCGAAATTACCGAGTACAGAATTCGAGCAGGCACGAATTCTGCCCGTTAATAACTACAAGTTAAACAACAGTTTCGCTATTTTATCTCGCTATTCAATTACATGCTATTTTCCGCTCTTAAATAAATCTAAAAAAAGGAAAAATACTTTAAATGTAAAACACGATGAAAATAGGGTATCGAAATATGAATGTAGAGCATTCGATAGTCACGCAGCTCAATCATGATATTCAATTTAATTTATTTTTTCCCCGCAACAAGCAGCTCCTTTTAGTTGAAAAAAAAAAAAAAATAATAATAATAATAATCAGAGCGCGCATGCAAATGTATTTCCCCCAGGCGGCTAGCACGCTACAACAGCGCCAATAAAACACGCGCCCCCCATCCTGCCCCCGCAACCTCCCGGAGAGTGAGATTATCATCGAACGTCGAGCCACTAGCATCCTTAATGAAAAATAGCCGCTCCAAAGCTCTCTCTCTCATTCTCTCTATCTTTCTCTCTTTCGAATCCACGGCAAAGCCATTTTGAATTATACCCGCGATACGCAAATCAAGAGGCGCTCCGAAAGAGAGGAGTAAAAGAGGGACGCAGAAAGAGAAAGAGGGAGAGAGAACGCAGCAGCAGTATAGTAGTAACAGCAACATACATATATATATACATACACGAGCGGCCGTTTGTCGCAAACAAGAGTTAGATTGACGTGACATACACACGAGCGTGCAGAGACACATGAGTCATATATGTACGGGGATTTGTAGGTAAGCCGGCGCCTACGGTCACCTGGTATCGCAATGGCCATTTCGTGAGCAACGCGACGCACGAGCCGACGCGCAACGGGATCGTGCGCAGCGAGCTCGTGCTGAAAAACCTCGGCCGCAAGGACGTGGGCACCGAGCTCACATGCAACGCCACCAACAACAACCGCTCGGCGCCCCTGTCCACCAGCGTGCTCCTCAACATGACCTGTAAGTATACATATATATATATATATGTATATACATACATTACCTATCTACCTGCAACACCTGCATGCGTCGTGCTGTATACGTATACACGCAATCCAGTACGCGTATCCACTGCGCCGTTTCTCGCTCTATCTGCGTCCAGCCGGCCGACATGATGCATATATGCGCACAGTGGGATATCGGCGTCTGTGTGTGTTTTTTTTTTCGGTGGTACGTATTTTTTTGTGCCGAGTAGTTTTTTTCCCCATTCTCCCTTACTCCCCCGAATGTGTGTACATGCGTCTGTATCTCTGTTCCCGGCTAGCGCGTTGTTTTATCGCGTGGTTTTAGCCCCCCCGTGACGCGAATTGTTTTTTTATAAACAAGATTTCGCAAATGGCACGGCGACGCGAGAGATGGTTCAGATTTTTTTATTGAAAAAAAAAAAAAAAAACGGGGACACGTGCGAATGTCTGTTTTTGGCTGTTTTCTCTTTGTTTTGCACGTGCGCGCGATCCGCAGAATGCTTTCATGTTGAATTTAAGCGATAAGCGCGCGTGAGCTCTTTTACTGCCACGAGTGGTTGGGGGGGGGGGGGTGTAAACAGAGCGGTAATTCCGTTTCGAGTTTGAGTGTTTTTTTCTACAGAATATCCGGGATTTGTTGATTTATATGGGCATTGTCAAAATATTCAATTCGCGTCGTTGTTGTCCCTCTCTGTGTGAGCTTAGAGATTTTGTTTGTAAAAATGCTTTTTGATAGAATGGAATTTTTACGAGTTATTCTGATATCGTTAACGACCGAAAATTCAAAATAGAATGTAGAGTGAAGTGAAGCAGCATTGGCATAAAAACTTTGAAGTATGTTAGCTGTAGGTACTAGTACTTTTTGATACTAGTGCGAGAGATGATTCTCTTACGAGTATAAGTTTGTAGCGAAGGGAGGGTGACAGTTACACGAATCGAGAATCATCTCTCGGATGCGTATCGAACAATATTTTTCAGCGATGGGCGGAAAGCCCGAGTTTACGCACGCTTGCGGGCGGAAAGTGGATACTTTGCGTACGGAGTATGGAAATGTACTATTAATTGAACAAGAAATAACAAATTTTAATCAATTGATTAATTTTTCAAGAAAAGAATCTCGTACTTTATACACAATCATAGAAGCACACGAAAAATTCGGACTGACGGGGATTCGAACCCACGCCCCTAAACGGCGTTTGTTTCCGAAGGCAAGCGCCTTACCAACTGAGCCAAACGCCGCTCTATAAAACCTGAAATTTTTTACCGTAACAGTCTGACATCTATACGCCACCGCAAAAAGCTGCGGAATAACCACATGGTCTATAGGCCATACCGTTACAGAATACGGTTACAGTCTGTAGGGTAATTTTTACTGCGAATTTCACGATAACTTAGGTAAGCTATATGTGATACAAGTATGTACATCCAAAGAACGTTATTAAATTGAATGTACGTTTATTATATTATTCATGTAAGAGGAGTCGTATTTATTCTTAGAATCAAGATTGCGCGGTACTCCATTGTTCGTGCCCCACAATTCTTATATAATATATCGCATATTGCTTATCGCAAAATTATTATGATTACGATCATGTTTAATGTATATATCTTTGAAATTCAAGAGTTGTAAAAAATGCATCTATTAAATAATTTTCGAAATATGTAAGAAAAATTTTCTCAGTATTATATCAGCTACACTTATTAATTCATCATAATTTTATAAAAATATATGCATGAATAAAATTCACTTCTTAAGAAAAATTAGTTACTCGGTGTAATTTAATGAATTATAAATTTTACACAGCACGACGCTGGTAGCACTATGTACATAGTATAATAACGCGAAGAAGTACAAGTTAAGATGGTTCTCCTCGGATTCCCTAGTCAAAGCAGTGCTAAATATAAAAGTTACCTAAAATTTAAGAAAACCATAGTTTAATGTGATATATTTATTAAAGATGATAGAGATAGTCAAAGTATTATGAATAAAGTGTATTTCTTTCTTCACAAAATGTCGATATTCTAGAAACTAGATATTGTCACTACAAACAATTATTGATAAATTACCGGAATCTTTTTTGTTTCTTAACCGATTTTAGTTTTCAAGGTCTCATTTTGCTCCTTAAGTAATTTCATGGGGACTTGCCAAAGAAAAAATTAAAAATTATTCAAAACTCAGAAAGGTATAGCCAATTAAAAAAAAAATATTTTAACGAAGTGCATGAATTTATGAACTATTATCCATAACGTTACAAGTTTTGAATAATTTTTAATTTTTCCTTCGGCAAGTCCCCATGAAATTACTTAAGGAGCGAAATGAGACCTTGAAAACTAAAATCGGTTCAGAAACAAAAAAGATTCCGGTGATTTATCAATAATTGTTTATAGTGACGATATCTAGTTACTAGAATATCGCCATTTTGTGAAAAAAGTTATCTTAGTCATGTTAAATACACTTTATTTGTAATACATTGACTATCTCTATCATTTTATAGTACATTTCGACACGGGTGCGGAAGGTGATTATTTAGCACATGTGACGTTTTTCGCACGAGCGAAGCGAGTGAGAAAAGTCACATGAGCTAAAAATCCTCTTACGCACCAGTTTCGAACCGTATTTGATACCACGAGAGCCGAATAATCATATTAAAGTTATGATTTTGAGGTTAGAGTGGTACAAAATAAATAAATCACATTACAACTATGGTTTTTTTAAAGTTTAGGTAACTTCTACAGTTAGCAGTGCTTTGACTAAGGAGTCCGAGGAGAACCACCTTCAAAGTAAACCAACATTTTACGAATAAATGAAGCAAAATTTGATTCATTAAAATGTAATATTCAACAAATTAGAGCTAAAAATAACTTAGAAATTAGTAAATTAGTTAGGGACCGGGCGAAAGTATCATCTGCAAAATTTTAACTAACTTAATACTTAATTATTCAGCAAGTATACTCAATTTATTCATTCTAAACAACAATGGATTCGAAGGTAATTCAAACAGACGACTTTGGCGCTTTAGCGAGAAAATTTGCTTATTACGAAATAGAGATAAAGAGAACGATTGAGAGAGAGAGAGAGAGAGAGAGAGAGAGAGAGAGAGAGAGAGAGAGAGAGAGAGAGAGAGAGAGAGAGAGAGAGAGAGAGAGAGAGAGAGCCTGAGTTTATTATAACTAGGCTAGGGGCTAGAATTCATGGTCCGAGATAGCCAGGGCACCACAAAATAATACTATATATATATATCACAGATGGTTCGGGCTGCGCATGCTCGACGCAAATCTCAACATAAAAATAATAAGAGAAAATATGCAAAAATAAAATAATTAAAACCAGACAACAAACATAATACATAGTAAAAAAAATCACACACACACACACACGCACGCACACACACACACACACAAAACCAAACGAAAGAAACCTCTACCTCTCTCTCGAGTGAAATAAAAACAGTACACCAGGCAAAAGCCATGCAGCCCCGCGACGTGCCATTGCTAATTCCGATCGAATTTCACGCTGCGGGCACCGCGCGCGCTCCTCGCTCGAAATTATTGCAAAAGCATCGCGCGCTCGCTCTCTCGCTCTCACTCTCCCTATCACTCTCTCTCTCTCACTCTCTCTTTCTCTCACTCGCTCTCCCTTTCTCTCTCTCTCTCATTATCTCGCTCTCTCTCTCTCTTGCATGTTAAAAACGCCGCGGCATCCATCAAACTCGTGTGCTCCCGCGCGCGCGCGCGCGTACGCCTCGAAATTGCGCCGAAGCGCCGATAAATCAAGCGCGTACTCGCTCTCCCTCTCCCACGCGCAAAAAATCTCCTCCCGTGTGCAAAAAAAAAGTGCTTGGCTCGCCCCGGCGCGTTCGACAAGAGTGCAAGAAAGTCGGAAGAGCGATAGAAGCGATTCTCGCGCATGGCGCGGAGCAAAAACACGCCTGCGAACGTTTTCTTGTCCACGGGCCGAGAGAGATACGAGCTGACGCGCGCGCGCTCACTCGCACAGCGCGAAATCAAGACGGACGACACAATTTGCCCGAAGTCGCGCCTCTGGGGAAAAGAGAGAGAGAGGAGGATTCCCCGCGGGTGCCGTCGCTTTGCATGTCGTCCCCGGGTTTCGAGTTTTTCGTATACCCCTCGTGCTAGCGGTGGCGGTGGCGGTGGCACTCGAGTATGAAATTGCCCGGTTTTTTCTATTTTCGGGTTTTCACGCTTGGGGAGATAGGGTGAGAGAGCGCGCACGTGTGTATATGGAGGGCGAGAGTGAGAGAGATTCAAAGGGCTATTTCTGACGGGGAGGGAGCTAATTTTGTGCTGAAATTTTGCGAGGGGACGGAAGCGAGGCCTAACAGGTGAAATAAGCGTTCGATATGTGGGTGTATGTACGTTTCAGGGGTTATACGAGCATCGGAAATGGTTCGGATTGCGTTCTTTCTTTTTTACTGAAAATTTGTTTTACGAGATATTTTACGGTAATATCGCGTTTTAGTTTTCGTTACATTCACGATAATAGTATTTAATAAAAACTGATCGGAATGGGTTTCTCAAGATCCGAAGTTATGTGGGTCAAGTCTTATATTATGGGACGTAACCAGCAAGTGGTTACTAAACTGGAAGGCGAATCGGTTTGGCTCGTAACCAACCTTGGCGTCCTACAGGGCTCAGTTTTGGGGCCTCTTCTGTTCAGCCTTTATATTAATGATCTTAAATAATGTCTCATTTGAAAGGCCAGAGGGGTACTTTATCTGATAGAGTCGCGCATTTACGAAGGTAATTGGCTTTGTCCCAGTACTGGGACAAAGCCAATTTTGGAACCAGTATTGGGACAAAGTAAGAAAACTACAATAAACTGTTAAGACGATAATAGCATTAATTCATTAGCATTTTTTATAATGTTAACTATGTAGTCATTTCGTCTTTGTGTTGATTTGCTTCTTAAGTTAGTATATAACAAGATACAAATTTGTCGAGGTTAGGTTTCAGAATTGCGCATGCAAAAACTTGGTCCCACTTTACTACACTTTAAAAGTATAGTCCCAATATTGGATTCGAACGAACGTGCGTCCCACTACTGGTTCCAAATAAGTTACCGTGTCCCACTACACTAGTCGATAGTTATTTTCTTTTAATACACCAGCAATGAAAAAAGGCATTTTTTTTCTTAAAATAAACGTTGAGTGCTATCTGTTAAGGTAATTAGTTTTCATGTATTATGCTTAGTTTTGGTAATAGAAACAATTATAAAAAAGTATGGTCAAAACTGTCCCAGTACTGAGTACTTTACCTTATACGCTGATGACTTGCAAACCTACATACAAGCTACCAGGGATGATCATCTTGGGGGCATTGATCGTTTGTCAGCTGTGGCACGTGCTGTGTCGACGTGGGCCTCCGATAATGCTCTGCACCTAAACACTGCTCAAACGAAGGCTATTATTTTTTGATCGGAATATAACATGAATTGATTGCAGAAACTTAATTTGCCAGGTGTCGAGGTGCAAGATAATGTTTTCGTCCCCTTTGTTGATACAGTAACTAGCAGAAAGGTTAATAGAGCCCTTTATGGGCTCAGATCTTTCAGATCATGCATCACCGAGGCGTTACGTAAGCAGCTGGCAAACGCTCGTGTTGTCCCTCACTTAAATTATTGCTCTGTGGTTTACCTTGATGTGTCAGGGGAACTTCACACGAGACTACAAAAGTTGCAGAATTCATGTGTGAGGTATATCTGTGGTGTTGCAAAGAGTGAGCGTATTACTCTTCAGGAAGGGTCTGGACTGGCTGGATATCGAAGGAAAAAGAACCTATTTGGCAACGGTGCAAATCTATAAATCTTATTGCATGAAACAGCCGTCCTATTTAGCGGAACTCTTCGTAAAAAACCAGTCCAGGACTTCAGGCAGAGCACCGAGGGAGGTCACAATCCCAGAGTCACGTACTGACGTAGGTTTGAAATCTTTTGGTGCTCAGGGCGCGCGGCTTTGGAATGCACTCCTCCCAAACATCTGTAACTTACCATCTCTCGCGAAATTCAAATCGGCGTTGCGAAATCACTTGTATGCATCTGTTGACACATAGAGTCACTGTCTAGCCTGTATTGCTGACGTGTACCTGAAACGTATACGGAAGTCTTACGTGATCTGACTTGTACTGTGAAGGCTTGCAAATAGGCTCAGCCACTATTTACCTGTTCTGTATCAAATACTTTTATGCGCTGTTATTTGTAATTAACTAGAATAATAACCTGACATTCCTAGAATAATTTATGCTTTTACTGTGACTACCTTATTGCTTCCCTGCAATTTTAACTTTGTACCTGAGAAAGTAGATAAATAATGTTGATAAATGTATCTGCGATTTTTTTTTGTTAACTATACAAATAAACACTTTCTATTTTATTCTATTCTATTTACATTAGGCAGAATCCTGTCAATGTACTGCGAGTTATTTAATAACATAAAACGCTATTTCTGCAAGCGGAGTGTATTGATGTACGGTATTTATAGACGCGTGGGCAAAAACTATAATTACGCGCGCTAAAAATAAATGCAAATTGTTAGCAATAATATGTGGAGCATAATATTGAAAAAATAATGGGAATATCAATACTGTTGTCTCCGTCGTTTTATTGTGTTTTCTTCATGGCACGCTTTTAAAAATGGCGCAAATACTTACCCTGGTAGAAAATTGAGAAGTTATTGCCCAGACTCTGGTGTATTTTCTGTTCGGTGGGCAGAATATCTCCTAGATTTTGCCCAGAAACTCCTCCCACGGGCGACGGTGTTTAAGCAGAATCTGGTGAAATTTCTGGTGAAGGAAATTTTAAATAATGGGTAGAGGTTATGATAGCTACACCAATAAGAAAAATAAGGGGATTTTAAAAAGCACGAAAATTGATTATACAAAATTAAATTATTTATTATGCCTGAATAATTTAAAACATTTTATATGAATATAAACGAATATAAATATACATACATTTAAACTTTTTTTTATATTACATATTGCATGGTAGTATTCTCTCTTATTCATTAGGATATGATGTATATATAAGCATACATTTAAATATTATTTATTTTTGACAATTATATTCATAGTCATATCTCGTTTAGTGTTTTCGTAACATCCATCGTTAAAATAAAAATGAATTATCATATATTAAGCAAGTATAACACATGGCCAGATGTATGTATGCTCCCGCGAAAAATGGCTGGCATGCACTTATCGCAAGACTCAATAAAAAATACATATAAACGACAACACAAACAAAAATGTCTAAAATACAAGATAAAATAGGTACATCGTAAAATTTTGATACAAGAACGAAAATATTACATAGTGTGGCACAGAGTACTCTCAATGATGGCAAACTTATATATTGTTTTGAATTACATGAATCCATCAACTAGAAACTCTATTATAATCAATTTTGATTGATTATGGCTGTATTGTAACAGTTTTTATAGCATCATTTATTGTTTTAAACATGAATACCATACTTTCATAGTCATGGTATACTGTATTACAATCCAAATAACGAGAAAATTGATTATAGAAAATTAAATTATTTATTATGTCTGAATAATTTAAAACATTTTATATGAATATAAACGAATATAAATATACATACATTTAAACCTTTTTTTTATATTACATATTGCATGGTAGTATAAATTAAATAGTATTTATTACGAAACAATAAATCTATGGTTTCCACTTTGATACGTTGGTTAAAACATCTGTCAATGCGGAATTCAGTACTTCTTGATCGAAGCTTAATGCTTTCTCTTTTCTTGCTTCGATTATAACAGCTGTAAATAAAATCAATAACAATTATTATTATATCATATTACATATAAGGATTTGGGGTAAAAAAATTAATAATTTTTTTAGCATTGCTCCAATTTAATTACCTTCGATCAATACACAAAGCTGAGTTGACTTGAATTTATATTTATTTTTATTCACTGCTTTGGTCTTAATTCCAGTAAATTTTTGCGCTAAGTCCTTTGCCATAAAGTTTTTTAACATTTTTACCATAGATTTGAAAATACTGCAGTCTTTATCATGGACTTAAGTTCAATAAACTAAAACAGAAAGAAAATATATTCTCACTTTTTATAATAAAATATTGTTAATGATAAATAATAAACAAAATTGTAACTTACAATATCTTTTTTCAAATAGCTATTGGACTTCAACTTTTCTTCGAAAGCTTCAAAATCCTTATATGTAGATATTGGTGTTTCAACATTGTACTTTACTTTTAAATCAATTTGAAGTCTTATCCATTAACTTCTTGTCTGATAAGAAGAAGGGCATAATTGCCCTTTACACGATATAGATAATTACAAAAATTACAAAATTAACAAAAATTACAAATTACAAAAATTCTTTGGGTAGCACAGTAATTAAAAGTCCTTACTATCAGAATTGCATTGATAATGCTCTTACAGCACGTTTAAAAGAAGCGATATTAACAAGGTTAATGATCGTTTGCGGAAGAGTATTCCAGGATCGTCTTAATCTGTTAATGGTTGAGTAAAATCCGATATTGTTAGCGTGAGTCGTTTCCTGTAATACTCTAAAATTGCGGAGTGAATATGTAATATGTCTATGGCAAAAAAAAGATTCAATTGTTGGGCTGTTCATGTAATGGTTTTTAATGTTTAATGCTAGTAAACAATCATGATAAAAGTGAAGTGACTTGATCGTTTGCAAATTACAAATCTCCGCAATTTCTGAGTACTTATGTTCAAATCTCCCTAATGGTCTGTGCATTTTAAATGCTATATAACGGAGTAGTATGTGTTGTACCGATTCCAGCTTATTAATCATAATATTAGTAAAAGGTGGCCATATTTGAGCACAGTATGTCATTTAGTTAAAATTAGAGTATTATAAAGATAAAGAATACAGTTAATATCTCTGAAATCGGCCGTAACACGTTTAACAAAACCTAGCATCTTCACCGACTTAGAAACTATATATTCGATGTGCGGTACAAATGTTAGCGTAGAATCAAAGATAATTCCAAGATCCTTAACCTTATCTACTCGTTCCAAATTCTCACCATCGATGCTATATGCAAAAGATAGTGGATTTTTAGAACACGTGAACGAGATAATATTGCACTTCTCCCCATTTAGGCTAAGGCCATTTAGTCTAGACCAGCTTGATAGAGAATCTAAGTCATTTTGTAATTTTAAAGAATCGTCGGGAGAGTCAATTGCCCTATACAAGTTAACATCAGCATATAAGAGAATATTAGAATATTTAATTAACGGGACTAAGTCATTTATATAAATACAAAAAAGTAGAGGGCCAAGGTGAGAACCCTGAGGAACTCCCGATGAAGCCATGAATGGCTGAGAAGTGCAATTATTAGTTCGTACAGCTTGGGTTCGGCCGGTTAAATATGACGACAATAAAGATAAGATCTTTCCACGAACTCCGAAATTCCTAAGCTTTGAAATCAAACGTTTATGATTGACTCGGTCAAATGCTTTCGAAAAATCGGTATAAATTGAGTCCACTTGACTAAGATTTTCTAGAGAATCAGATAAAAATTCATTAAAGATTAAAAGGTTTGTGAGTGTTGATCGCCCAATGAAACCGTGCTGAAAACTAGATAATTTTCCCAATAATCTGGATGCTAATTCATTTGTTAGTAAATGATCAAATACTTTTAGAAGGCAACTAATAATTGAGATAGGACGATAGTTTTTTATATCGTGCTTATCACCATTCTTAAAAATAGGCAAAATATATGAAAACTTCCACATATTGGGAAATATTCAGACGATAGTATATTATTAAATATAATAGAAACAGGTTTTTCAATGGCCGACCAGCACTTTTTCACAAAATAAGGCGGTATTTCATCAGGACCAGTGTTGACATTATTTTCTAAGGAAGCAATAATCGACCGCAGATTCCTGATTCAATTGCAATTCAGAGAGAGAGATCTCATCGATAGGATCGTATATAGCGATTTCGTCGATCTGATCACGTACATATACCGAGCCAAAAAATGCAGCGAAAAGATTCGTTGTCCCTGAGTCGTTATGTGCACGAGTACTATTCCAAAAGGTATTAGAAGGAATACCAGTTTCTTTTTTATTGTTATTCACAAACGACCAGAAAGAACGAATATTCCTTTTTACAGAATTCTGAACAGAATCGATATAGCCTTGATATTTCAACCGGGATTGACGAATACATAATGCGCGAAGTCGCTTAAAATCAATGTAACAGTCTAGATTACCTGCTCGCTTCCACTCGCAGTGAGCCCGCTTCTTCTCACGAATTAAATTTATAAGCTCTTCATCATACCATTTTGGATACGATCTGAGATGATGCTGAACCGTAGGCTCATGAGCGTCTATGACGTTATTAATAGCTTTGTAAAATTTATTAATATTACAGTCAACATCATCTTCAGACAGTATATCGTCCCAATTTACATCCCTAAAGTTCTGTACAATGAGATTATAATCGGCTGCAAAGAAATTACGCTTGGAGATTCTTGAACAGATATTATTAGAAGTTGGCATGTTGATTTCGAAGAGTCCAGGAATATGATGAGTATCCGTAGGGATGAGATATTGGTCAAAGCTGCTGACATCTGGTCAAGTCGAGCAATGACAGCTGCTTCAAATGCTGGAACCCATATAATCAATTCATATAGTATAAATATATTAGTACAATCATATCTAAAATTATTTAAGAAGTGGTTAAAAATTCTTTGAACTTACGTGTCTTACATTCAACACTGTCCATTTGTAGAATAGGAGCAGAAATGACATCATGAAGAGTGAACTCCATAGAGTATATTTCACTATCTGCAGTTGACGTTGATGGCATAGGTTCGTCAAACTTCAGATTGCTACCTTCATCATCATTTGTGTTCTTATCAGTCTCTTTATCATACTCGAGTGATACCTCCTTCTTAGCAGACTTATTTTTGTACTTAGTAGGTGTATCCTTCTTATTTCTTGTAGATGTATCCTTTTCATCCCTGCCAATCAAATTTTCTTTTTTGTTTTGTTGATCTGTTGGTTAGAAACAACAAATATTTATTAGAATTATAATTATAGACGTTAATAATCATTGAAGAAGATACATTAAAATTTTTTACCTGTAATAGTATTGGATGAACTCTTACTTTCTTCTGATTGGGAGTCATCCACTGTTGACGATGAGAGTCTATCTGTCAATTTTTTTGCCTCATTTAGTAGCCTTTGACGTTTTACAGCTAAAGTAAGCTATTCTTGCACCTCTGATGTGCTGTCCTCTGACTCAAGTGTTAATACATGGGCGTCTGTTTTCAGCCTTTCTATTTTCTTTAAAGCTTCTGCATATGTTTCTAAAAGAAATTACATATTTTATTTGTAAATAAGATAAGAGAAAACTATAAAAAACATCATATTAAAATATCTTATACACTTACTTGCTCGTCCAACTTGTACCACAGTAAAAGTTGGCCAGTCTTCTGGTGCGTCAATATTATTCTTTACTAAAGTATGTAGTATATCTTTTTCATTGTATGGACCATCCATGAATTTTGTAACGCATCTGGCTTTGCTCTTATCAAACTCTAACCATTTACTGGGAACTATGTCCACACTTTCTACATATCTTTTTCATCCTCTGTGTACAAAACATATTAAACTATACCTTTGTAACTCATATTTTGGTTCCAGATCATTATTACTATCACTTATTTTGAGAAATAAAGAAATAATCACTTTAAATTTCAGTAATAAAAAAAAATTTCACTTATAAAGTTAAGTACACTTATAGTTACAATTTTTTATTATTTAAATTAGATTATTTTTATTATTTAGGTAAAAAATTTAAAACAGAAAAAATAGAGAACCTGCTAAGTACTATTTAAAAAAAAAAACTTTGACTGTAATTTTGCACCAACTTTCACTGTAATTTTTATTGTAATAACATCAAAGCTCAATTGCACTTTTGTTTTAAAGTTTCATTTTGGTACTTGTTTCAAATGTGAACAAAATTCAAATCATGAATGTAATAACATTAGGTTAGATTTAGGTTAGGTAACAAGATGTAAACAGTTGAGCTGTCAAGAGTCCAAACCCTTCAGATCATAGATTTATCTGGGATTGAACAGAGCCTCTCAGCATTAGTCAAAATCCAATAGTTGATTAAAAATCACAAAATAAATTCATATACACAATCTAAACTTTAATCATTGACTACTTGGTCGTTAAAACAAAAGTTTGTGTTGTTATAGCAAACAGGTGGCTAGTGATTAAAGTTTTAATTGGATATTTCAGCGTATTTGGTGATATTAAATAAATCATTGAATTGTGAATAATACAGGACCTTCTAGGGCCTATGAGGTCATATTGCCGTAAATGGGAATGTTTTTTTAGCTACTGAGAGGCTCTGTTCAATCTCACGCAAATTCATGATCCAAAGGGACTCGACTCTTATTGTCAGTTAATTTAAAAAGTAAGAAGCTGATTTATTTTATCTTTATTTTATCTTTATGTTGAAAGAGTGGATTTTTTACATACCTCAGTAGTGAATGTGTCAAGTTCGTTGTTTTCATGTATGCAGTTCTAATATTGTAAAGGTACAACAAATGATCTCTCCCCATCTTCTTTTGAAAAGTTCATTTGTATATTCACCAGCTTTTTTTCAATGTTCTCTAATGGCACACAGGTAATCTTGTCTAATAATTTATGTACTTCATAAATATTTAATTTAACAGAGTCACATGGATATTTAAAAAGTGATTTCTGTCTTGTATATTTTGTTATTTCTATGGAATTTATTATACAATCATCACTGTTAATAAACTTCCTAATTACAGCAACAACACCACTTTTTAAGAGAATTGTATTATTGGGATGGTTAATTGATACTATTAAACCTTTATATTTTATTTTATGTATTTCATTTTTCTTCTTTATAAGTATTTCCAGTTTCAGAAATGGGTCTTTCTTTCTTGAAGACGTCGACAGTATTGTGCTACTATGTGCTTTGGCGACCTTATAACTGCACTTATGCTGCCCAAGTATGATTCAAACGCAAAAGCACTCAACTCACTCAAGGAATAGCCCGTATTTTCCACATCATCACATACATGAATCAAATTATGTATTTGAGTGAGATAAATGTTGGTCCATGTATAGTTGACGCCTCTTTTACAAATGTTGTGAAATATTCTCTTGCTTCTGCTATGTGAAGATTCCTGTTTTTATCAGATAAAAACCTGCATGTTACAGTGAAAAGCATAAAATTTTCGTAGACATCATCTGGAATTAGTTTTTCTGAAACAACAGGTGCAGCATAGAGAGAAAAAAAATTTATGTTCGACAGCTTTGTATTTGGACCAGTGTTGTGTTGATCTCATCTTCCTGGGAAATTCATCTGGAATGTCTTTGCTGATTAATGTAGTTCTGCGTATCAACTCAACTTTGTAGCACTAAGTCGAACCTTATGACTGGATGGAGTTAAAAGATATTCTAGCATTCTTTTCGTACAGCCAAGATATAACAGGTGCATCGGGTCCAATATAAATTGTGAGACTAACTTCAAAGGTGGTTTGACGGCACACAGTGGAGATGCACCACTATGGCATTCAGGATCATCAAATGTCTTGAAGTTGTCATCTGTTCTTCTCTTAGCATCAAGTTGTAAAAAAACAGTGACACCATCAACTTTTTTACCTAACACTTTACATCTTTCACATCCGTGGAATACGACATGTCCAACTGTACACTTTAAAAAAGATCTGGTTGGATTATCACACACAAAATATTTTATTTTCACTTGGAATAGCTTTTCTTGAATAACTATTTCATCTCTAAGTACTTGATTAAGTTCTCGAATAAATTTGTCCAAATAAAAAGAGCAACTTTTAGGTTTGGCATTCCCAGCATATGCACCCACTGTAAAAGGTTCGGATAAGTCCAGAGCCATAAACACTTTTACAAGTATAGTCCACACTGTTACAGAGCTAGATTTGAAAGGCGACATGCCATCAATGTTTATTATTAACCTTTAGAGGACGGGGATTTGGGTTTACTGTTTTCTCTCACTTTTCTATAGAAATCGAGTTTTTGTGATGTCTCACATCTCAAAACTAACACATGTAAAGGGTTGATCATGGGCATGGCCCGTATAGGGGCCATCCCGTCCTCTAAAGGTTAATTCTAAATCTTCAGTGTTATGTTGGCACACATCAATCTTCTTTAATAATTGATCTTTTAGACCAAAATATTTAAATTCTCCTCGTGAACCATCACTCACTGCAATTTTCTCAACGTTGGATAAATGAACCTCACACTTCAAAAAAGTTTTTGTACACTTGGGAAGGGATGGTTAAAGCCTACGTCGTAGGATCTTTAACAGTTAATCTACATGTTCATGCGGCACATTATTAGATACAACCCATGCTTGTAATTCTCTTATTTCTCTTACATCTGCTGCCTCGCATATAAATTTTTCATCATTGCTACCATTTTCATTATCATTCTCATGATTACAAATACTAGCATTCTCATATTCACTTCTATTACTCATTAAATTAGAGTCCGAAACAGGCAAATCAATGACACTAGAATTACTACAAATGCTCTCACTATTAACAGATGAATCAGTTGTTTGTTATTCTGTACGTTGATTTTCAAATTCACTGTAAGTTGAGCACTTTCATCTAATTTTAATTTTTTAATTTTTTTGGAGTAACGTTTTTTCTCTTCAATTTACAAAAAAAAAAAAAAAAAAAAAAACTAGAAAAACCGATGTTTAATCAAAGCAAATACTTTTTTAATAATTATTGGGCACTGCTTCGGTTTGCTTTCCACGGGCTCCGAAATGATATACTTAAACTATATTCCAACTTGTAACGGCTCACAATTGTTGAGAGAGAGAGAGAGAGAGAGAGAGAGAGAGAGAGAGAGAGAGAGAGAGAGAGAGAGAGAGAGAGAGAGAGAGAGAGAGAGAGAGAGAGAGAGAGAGAGAGAGAGAGAGAGAGAGAGAGAGAGAGAGAGAGAGAGAGAGAGAGAGAGAGAGAGAGAGAGAGAGAGAGAGAGAGAGAGAGAGAGAGAGAGAGAGAGAGAGAGAGAGAGAGAGAGAGAGAGAGAGAGAGAGAGAGAGAGCAGCAGTTCCTGCGTGCACATCTGCCTGTATGTATGACCCTACATGTATATACACGCTTATTATGTTACTGCACTTTTGGAGCATATCTTTACTTTAAACTTCAAAGTGATAGGCACATGACGATATTTTACATAAATATTCTCAAATGGACTAAATAAATATAATATGCTAAGAAGTATATTATGTTAACATTATCGGTTTAAGATTATAAACAGATTAATGATCGTAATCCTTCAGCAGATTCTTGGCAGATCTGGCCAGATTATCCTAAAAATTCTGGTCAGATTATCCTAAAAAAGCTGGGCATTAGTTAGTGAACTAGACAGATAGACAGAAAGTATGGCGAATTTTCTACCAGGGTATAATCGAAGAAAATTAAATAAGAATTTTTCACTGACTGTCTTCTTTTAATACACGCACAGAAAAAAGACGTTAATTATATTTCGTAAGGGCAAAGTTATGCATAGAAAATGGCGAAAATTATATGAGAAATAAATAAAATTACAAAACAAATTAAAGTTTTACGAACGAGCGAGCGAGCTAGCCAGCGCGGGAGCGCACCCTCGTTAACTCCCAACTTAATTAGCCTTAATAATTCAACTCCGTAAAAGCCAGTGAAACAAATATTTCATTCCGACGGACGCAAAAAACACTAACGAAACGACGAAATATCGAGCCTCTCGGACTTTCTCTTTCCTCTTTATCAATTCGCCCCGAAAATAAATACCCAACAATGAAGAGAGAGAGACAGAGAGAGAGAGAGAGAGAGAGAGAGAGAGAGAGAGAACGCACGTCCACGTAAAAGTTCACCTGGAGAAGCGACGACCGCCGCCGCGAAGCCAGTTTTAAAAAAGTTGTCCGCGGCATTTTCACGGGATTTACGTCGGCCGGAAAAACGAGCAAACGCACGCGTGCGCGCAAAGAACCGTCCTCGACTGGAACACAAGGAAAAAAACCTGCCGCAGTGCTTCTCAAAAAAGGAGAGAGAGAGAGAACCCTCACATAAACGAATGGAGAGAAAGAGAAAGCGAGCGCGCGCGCGCTCGCGTGAGCGAGAGTAAAAGAAAAGACAGAGGGCGAAGCGCGTGCGTGGAAAAACGAGGCAAAAAGCGCGCGAGCGAGCGCGTCGGCCGAAACAGAAATGAAAAAAATTGCATTAAGCACCTACACGTCGCGCGCTCGCGCTCGCGTAATTAGTATGCATACGTGGCGACCACGGCGACGACGCCGGGGAAAATAGCTGCGATGAAATTTTTGCGTACGCGCTAAATCCCCAACGCTTTTTAAAGCCGGAAATACCCCACGCACTCGTTCAATAGCTCACGACGCAGCGGCAACATATTCACGTGGAATTTCATCGGTCGCGGAATGCCGTGCGTCACTACGTGCCCCAGCCACACTCGCGTACACACTCGCCCACTGCGATAAGCTCATCAAAATTCCGCGTTACGCCGACTGGGAGGAGAGAGAGAGAGAGAGTTGACCCAGTGCTTCCGGTTAGCCACAGTCCGGCCGCAAGGGACGGAAGAGCCAACCCTCCTCCACCTCCTCCTGCTCTCGCGCACGTCCGCGAATGCGTTTTGAATTCTACCGCCGTACGTATGCATATACGCGCAAGAGGACGGCTTAGACGCGAGGAGTGTTGAGTGGGCGCTGGCTCATTTTGTGGTGCTGCCGCCGTGCCACTTATTTGCGCCCCATTGTTTTCTTACCCGGCCCGGACGTTTTATATATACGAAAGTACTGTGGAGCGTATGCTCGTGGAGAAAATGGGATGGGCTTTGCGTTGTTACCGGCGATTGCAATGGCGAACTGTGATTACTGGGGTACGATGACGACGCGCGGTTAGGGCAAATGAAGTGAAATAGCGTGGATCGGAACGCAATTGTTTCGCAGTGGGAGAGAGCAAAGCGCCGGATGTAATTTTCTTTCCGCTTTTGTGTAATGTTTATTCAAAGGAATGGGAGGAGGAAGGGATGTTTTGTAGTGGCGCAATTTCTTCGCTGTTGCCGGGTAGAAGAAAGAGAGAGAGTATGGTTTTCTTAATGCGATGCCGCATATGAATTTCTGCTGGCATGGTAGTGTATAGTTGTAACGCGGGTTAAATGCACCTTTTAACAGAGAAGAATGATGAGAATTTTTAATAAAGTGCCCGGATACCGCATATAAGGGGATGTAAACTTTTTATAATTCTTTACATAATTAACAGGCATTTTATTACAGTCTACTTTCTTTATTAAGGTTAAATATTTTACATTTTAATATAAGCGGTCTGGTGCGCGATTTTACATATTTTTTTCAACGTAATGTAATACAGCTGTATTTTATTTAAACACAACATGCCTCCACATGTTTCCATTATATTTACAAATATAATAATTCAAATAAAAGCAACGCTCGCACGAGTTTGAAAATAGCGCGAAAAGGGAAAGTGTGTGTGTGTGTGTGTGTGTGTGCGCGTGCGTGCGTGCGTGTGTGTATGTGCGTGTGTGTGAGCCGGCACTCACATGTCAGTTATTTTAAAATAATATATAGTTCCGAAACTGTTGACTTTAGATTCAAATTGGATCAGCACGGTGCTGTACAGTGGAGCTCCGTATAGCCGTATTCTATGTTTGTGTTTCACGAAAAGCTTTTATTTCAAAGATTGATGCGATTTTTCCGAGTTACTTAGGAAAATGGACTCGCGCACTCGCGCTGCAATGCAAAACATTTTTTTTATCTCGTTTGGAAAGCATTTTGCGAACGCGCTCTGAAAAGCGCTAAATTAGCGTCGCTTCTGCGAAAAAACACCGGAAATAAAACGGAATAGCGCGTTATCAATAATGTAAAATGTTGACCTAGACCCTTGATCTTTGACATTTTCGTTTTAAAGCACGCCGCGTGCGTTTTCGCCAAACAGTTTTAAAGATCCATAAATGTAATGCCGCTGCGCTCCGCATAAATGATTGATTCTGACGTATCGAACGCGGTTTTTTACTACGGCGCGCAATCCTTCTCGCTCTCTCCTCCGCGCTATAAATCTCAAGACCTGGAACATCACTTTCCACTTCACCTCCTCTCTTTCTCTCTCTCTCTTCCACTTTTTTAAAACCTCCTTAATTAAAAATCGCATTACACTTATAGAAAGAGTTCTCGCGTATATATAATTCCCGATTTATCGGACTCGATTCGACTTTATCCCGATCGTTCAATTTTTACCGTTCGCCAGTTCCTTTTTTTTCACCAGTCGCGCGTTGCGTGAAAAGTTTTGCGATATTAAGATCGCTGAGATAGGATTGATTCTGAAAAGTCAATTTGTCAAAACCGAGAAATTGCACAGTTGCCTATCTGCATGCATAGTGGGAGAAATGTGAATGCGCGCGAGTGTCGCAGTGGAAAAAATTCATGCTTTCTTGAATAATCAAGATAACGATTCCAGTCGAGTTATACTTCAAAGGGGTAACGGATTAGCTGAGCGAATGAACTGGCCTGGAGGTAAAAGATATAAAACAAGCGTATTAGTATCGATCCGCTTCAATTTTTCACCGTGTGCGCGCGGGAACTCGCGCGTCTTGTCAAAGAACAGAAAAAAAATAGCTGAAAAATCAGAATTCGCTCGAATGTAAATTTAAAAAGTAAAGCCTTTGAAAATTCAGACTTCGTTATCCGATACTAAATTATTTTAATTTCCTAACGTTAAATGTAGATTTTTTTAACGTGTTATTAATTGTGTAATCAAATTGCAGCTTAATCAAGTCTATTAAGTCAAACGTATTTTTCCTTTTAAAAAGCTCGTAAATTTTTACGAGCTATTGAAAATATAAATCTTTCCTTGAAAACACTATATTTAGCTAATTAACTTGATGTTGTTCCATTAAGAACCGCTTAGTGTTTAGAATTTAAATCATGAATGCAATCTTCGAAATAACTTAAACGAAGTTTTCACCATTGTGATAACAATGTATATCAAATGAAATTTAATTTTCTTTTAAATGAAATTCTAAACTTAAAATTAAATTCTCGATCATTGTTCTTTCGTACTGGATAATATCACTAAATATCAGAATTATTAAAATACACCTCTTTAAAAGTCGTTTCAAATTGTGGAAATGTGATATAAGGCAATCTACTTTTTTCATACTGTATGACAAACTTTTTTATTAACTTAGAAAACGTTCATTTAACGTCCAAACTAAGCTGTAGTTATTAAACATAATTAAAATAGCGGACAAAAGAAGAAGTTCATTCCGATTCGTACCATTGTATTCAGTTGCAATATTCAACGCTTCTCCTGATAGAAAGGAATAAAAGGTCACCTACATAATTATTTATTAACTTTTTTGTTTTATTCTTTTTAATAGATTAATTAAATTAGTCAATCTTTATATTTTTCCATCAAAATTTTTTATTCTTTTAGCGCTGCACCTAACAGAACATGAAAAAATACATGATGCACACTTAAGTTCGACGTTCATTATTTCTAAGAAAACGAGAAATTAATTAACGAAAATAAAAAGAAAATAAATTAAATGTTTATGAGTTTTTAACAAAAAATTTTTAAAAATCATGAATTTTCTGGAATATTTTATTTTTAAATCGGAATTTTTACAAAAAACGGAACCCACTTGGTCTACAAAATGTTTAAAATATGTTCGCGAGACTTGTATTTAAAAAATATGTAGGGTCAGAATTATCATCAAACATGACAAAAACAATATTGCGGCCAATAAGAAGCAATTTTTTTCATTTCCTCTAATTCAGAATGATTCCGGTTTCATAGTTTTTTTTAACTACATCCGATCATATCGAGTTTCTAATTTTGGGCATGTGATTTTGGAAAAATTTCGGTTGAAATTTCAAAATGAAATAACTTCAATATAGTTGACAGTAATATAAGAAGTTGATAAAAAAAATGGCAGAAAATTACTGATTTGCCTGTACAAAAACTTGTTTTACGCCATGTTTGATGGTAATTCAAGACATACATATCTTTCAAGTACGAGTCACACGTGCACGTTTTAAATATTTTTCAGACCGATTGGAGCATGTCGTCAATGTATAAAATTTGGATTAAAAAAAAAAAATAATAACCTACAAAATCTGTTTTTTTTTTTTTTTTTAAATGTTTGTTTAAAAAGTCATAAATATTGATTCTTGAAAGTCCTAAGTAGTACGATTCAAAAGAGCAACCTCGAAAATAGTGGAATGGGCACGTTTCGTTAATTAATTTCTTGTGAATTAATATCCTCAGAAACAATGAGCATCAAACACAGGCGTTCCATTTTGCTGATTTGGATGTTAATGGGTTAAATATCGACGATGCATTTTTCTATTCTTTTTATTTCATTTTTTGACTTTCTATAATTATCTTCCATTGTTTCCTTTTATTTTCATCAAATGTAGGACACCAAAATATTAATGACTGACACAGCAATTCCTCACATTTATTATCCAGCTTGTTATATTAATGTAATTATCTTCTTTTGGTTCCCTAAACATTAAAATGCAGGTCAACGAGTAGAGGTAATTAGACAAAGTAGAACAAAAATTAAATTCAAAAAAGGGTTACTATAAACGCCAGTCACTACATATAACACATACCTTTCACATCCCTTTACTCATTCAATCTTTTTCATTGTAACGAATACTAAAAATAATGAAGACTATACCGAAACATTTCCGTCCCACTTTAGGCGTACAAATTTTGAAAGTCAACAGTCCCACGGAACAGCCACACTCCGCGCTCCCGCTCGAAAATTCATTTCCACTTTTCGCACCCCGTGTAAACCTTGAGCAGCGTGTCTCGCCATCCAGTTCTGCAAACAACACAGTAAACAGCCGTCGTCAAGGCAAAACAAAATCGGGTAGCCACACGTACCTGGCCGATGTAAAGAAAATAATAAAACCGTCTCTAACACTCGCGCGCTGCTCTCGCTCTCGAAATCTCGAGGTGCAATCAAGTGACGACTGCCTGCCTGTGCGCCGGCTCCTTTCCCTCCGTCAACGCATTCTCGAGGTGCGAGCGACACGACGCCTCGGTATATATACACGCCATACCGCCCACTCATCCGTGCAGCCTCGCGCCTCTGCTTTTTCCTTTCCCCCAACCCCTCGAGAGAGAGAGGTGAGCTCTCTTGGCGAAAATGAGCGAGGAAGAGCGAGCGAGAGGGAAAATAGCACACAGCTAGCGAGCGTGTGCAAGCGAACTCTACCCACTTGAATTTCATTATCCACGATAGGGAAATTCGATCCGGCGATCAATTACCTCGTTCAGTACCCGCAAGATACAGCCACGCGCGTATGTGCGAGGGGGAGGGGGCGGGTGGCTCGCCGTCGCGCATGCGAAATCGCACTCTCACAGGCAATTAGCGACGGGAGTCTGAGAAGCACGAGAGCGAGCACGAGAGAGAGAGAGGAAGAGACGTGGATGAGAGAGAGAGAGAAAGAGAGAGAGAGAGAGAGACAGAGGAATCTTAACAGATGCTTCGTCGATATGCGCTCGGGCGTGCAACCGCTGAGAGAGCAAGAGAGAGAAAGAGAGAGAGAGAGAGAGCGAGAATATCCGAGGCTAAATCTTCTCTGGCGCGCTTTCTGTGTATAGCAGCAGCGGCAGCGGTGGCAGAGGCCGGATGGATATTCCCGGTTAGCAGTACGCGACAGTCGCGCGGGTGGGCGTTTTCTCGCCGCCGCAAAGCTCAGCCGGATTCGCGCGCGTAGGCAGCTGCTACCTCATCGTTGCGGAGTCCGGGGTTTTCATTCGCTTTGCAATTCAAACGCAGTCACACCGCAGAGAGACAGAGACAGAGGGAGAGAGGGAGTGAGGAAAGCCTAGAGCGACGCGCGAGCGATGAGGATATTCCACTCGCAGGAGGGAGCGAACGAGCGAGCTATCGATAACCTTGGGCAAACAAAGCGCGACGGCAGATGAGTTTTACGCAGCGGCGGAGGCCGTGGAAAATATTTTCCGCCGCCCGGGTAAATTGCGCCCGAGTTTTTTGAGAGTGAGAGAGTGTGTTGTGTGTGTGTGTGTGTGTGTGTGTGTGTGTGTGTGTGTGTGTGTGTGTGTGTGTGTGTGTGTGTGTGTGTGTGTGTGTGTGTGTGTGTGTGTGTGTGTGTGTGTGTGTGTGTGTGTGTGTGTGCGCGCGCAGAGAGGATAGAGAGGAGGAAGCGGAGATGGTGGATGATGAGGTATGGACCAGGCGTGTGATTAATAGGAGGAGGAGCAGAGGAGTAGTTGGGACGTGGCCGTGAATGGGAAATTATTAGGTGCTGGTAATTGAGGATGATAGCGGAGGCAGTGATATTCATTGAAATAATATTGGCTCTCCGCAGGATAGGCACGCGCGCGTATGCGCGCGTTTGAGCGATGGGGCGTGCATTAAAATAATTAACTCCTCTGCTCTGTGTGTGTGGGTACGGGTGGAGGTGAGTCTTTGCTTTCTTTGTGTGACCAAGTTAGTAGCTGCGGGATTGTATAAATTTCGGGTAAATTTCCAAGTACGGGGGTGGCGAGGAGAGAGATAGAGCTGCATTTAACTGGGAGAGACTTAGTCGATTAAGTTAACGGCTACTTAAATTAAGAGACTTAGTTCGCCGGAACTTCGCCCGACTAGCTGAGTTAGAGCAACTACTTATATGGCAAATGCAATGCATCTCTGTCTCACCGCTTATACTATCTCTGCTTAATTGCCTAGCTAAGACTCTCTTACTGTTTTTGTCGCCCACGCACAACAAGCGTCGAGTAGAGAACGCGCAAGCGTCGCTATTTGAAATTCATCGATAAGGACGAGCTCGGTCATTTGTAAAGTATTTTACAGCCGCGATAAAAGACGCACGCGCGCAACCACTCGCTTCTG
Source organism: Torymus aiolomorphi (assembly GCA_036365515.1). Taxonomy (NCBI): domain Eukaryota; kingdom Metazoa; phylum Arthropoda; class Insecta; order Hymenoptera; family Torymidae; genus Torymus; species Torymus aiolomorphi. The sequence continues at coordinate 134,321,435 of CM070877.1, forward strand.
ACTTTCAACTCTTGCACACGCCGTGCGCAGCGAGCCCATAAAGCGCTGGTAAATCCGAGAAACCGTTAAAACACTCTCGTCCGTCGCTGCTGTACGCCTGCGCGCGATATTTCAAATTCAAAATCCTCCCTGCGCTCCCCCCCGAGACTTCCCAAATATATTCTTACTATTCCTCTTCCGCTTCCGTGGAGTAGATTTAAAAATTCCACGGCACTTCGGGAATCCTTTCGTACCGCGCGTTCTTATAAACTCTGTGTCTCCGTCTCTCTCGTGCGCATGCGCGGCAGAGTTCGTTGAGATTCATTGCCACTAAATTATGCAATAAACTCATATTCGGTGACCGACCAGTAGGGGAAACTTGTTAAGGATGTAACACATCGCTCGTGAATTTTTCACGCGCCACGCGCGAACGATCGCGTGAGATCCCTTCTTCTGTACCCGGGACTCGGCGCAATGGGAACGTACGAAAAATGAATAGTTCACAAAACGATTATATTATACGTGTGGTTTCCGGGGAAATAGTTGTACGCGAGTAAGTATTAATAATTTATCCGTGGATGGGTGAGAAGAGGAGAGAGCAGAAAGGGGATTTGAGTTGTTGCGTTGCGTGATGCAGCGGCATTAGATGTAACGGGCGAGGTGGAGGTGGAGGCGTCGTTACGCCATTAACGAAAATTCCAGGGTATAATGAAATCAGATAATTTCTGCGCGCTAAAGTAGTAAATCTGCGGCGGCGTGTTTAACAGAAGCTGCTGCCGCCGCTGCTGCTGCTGCATGCGAAATGTGTGTCGACGGTTAAAAATATATAACCACTTCATTCGAGAAGGTCGAGGATCCTGCTGATTAATAAGATACGAGTTTTAATTAACGCTGCAGAAAAAGCGGATGAGCTGAAATGTATCTGCTAACGGAATATGTTGTTTGTACAGTTACGAGCAAAATGTTGTATCTTCGTATACGTGATATTTTTCAAAAATTCCATGAATTTGGTATTCTTTCATCTCCTGTATGACCACTGCTATATTCTTTCTCTCCCTCCCTCTCTTTTGACGAAGCAAATTATTATTACAACCAGCACGCGATTACAAATCTCACCGCGCCATTTCATAATTAAAACCAACGCGAAATACGTTATATTCCTCCTCCACGATCTCCCGAGCAGTTACATCGTAAATATATTTTCCTCTCATCGCGCCCAAACATGAAAGCCACACGCACACGCACAAAGCTATGGCGTAAAGATACGCCGTAACGTCCGTAATGAAACAATAAAGCGTGAAAAACAAAGCCCGCGAGCGCGAGAGTGAGTAGGCCGCCACGTAGAGAGGAGGGAGGAAAAAGAATCCGAGCGCGCGATCGCGCATTAGACGGGTCCTGCAGTGAGAACGAGAGAGAGAGAGAGAGAGAGAGAGAGAGAGAGAGAGAGAGAGAGAGAGAGAGAGAGAGAGAGAGAGAGAGTGTGTGTGTATAATAAATGTCCCTGCATTGCGAATTAATGAATGGCCTTGTTACAAGGGCGAGCTAGTGAGCAAGCGCTTATCTCACCAGCCTGTCACGTACACGTATACACACATGGACCCAAACACGGGCATGCGTATATTAACCAGTGAACAGCTCGAAAAATCATAGCGTCACTCTCTCCTCTCGCTACACTCGTTCCGTATACACACGGGCGTTTGTAAAACAGCGCGAAACAAAAATGAGACGAAAGAGTGTGCGGCGCGTGTAGATTACGCGCGCGCTAGTGTACAGCCGAGTAGAGATTAGAGGCACTGCATATACGAGAGCGCACGGGTTTAATCAATTTGCCAGCCAGTGTATGACGACGGGTGAGCGATGATCGCTTTTCGGTGGTGGTGGTGGTAGCGGTAGTAGTAGTAGTCGCGGATGGCCGTGGTTGCCTGTATTAACGAGCTATGAAAAATGACAGAGGGAATTGGAGAGGTTATACTGAGAGGGAGGGGGAGAGAGCTCGTGTTGATAGGCCCATGTACATTAGCGGCTCGTATTTCACGCGTTTTCTTGGATAAGCGAGCGGGCGTTTGATCGTCGGTAATTAGCGTGCATTACCGCAGGCAGATACGGAGGGGTTACACTGGCGAGTTGGCGGATTGCTTTTGTGGGTGGGAGGTGGGGGATAGGGGTAGGAATTTATCGGCTTGTGTTTTTAGACGAGAAAATTATTTAGTTTCGTGTGTGTATATGAGGTTGCAATGAATATTGGTATGATGTTTTTTTTATTTTATCATGCACGGAGAGAAAGAAATTCGTAAAAATTACTAAAAGTTTGATTATTTTTACCAAACTGTCAAGTAATCCGGAATCAGATCTCATAACTCCACTTTTTTACCAAACTTTTTGGCACTTGCTCCTATACTTTTTGTAAAATTTACAAAACTTTTAGTAAAAAGTGCCAAAATGTTGGTAAAAAGTTTGAGTTTCCAGGTCTGACTCCGGGTTACTTAACAGCTTGGTAATTTTTACTAATTTCTTTCTCTCCGTGTGTAATTCAGTGTTGTAGGTACAGTATTTTTGTTGGCATGCATAAATATTGAATCTAATAAAGGAGGATGACCACGTGCCCCCTAGATATATATCAATAGAGAACATATAAAACTGATAAGAGTATAAAGAATCTATGAAAATTTAAGTATCTGCACAAGAATTTACCTGTGTATAAAAAGCGAAATAATTAAAAAGTTATTTTTTACAATTTTTACTACTGAATGTCGGATGAAATCTCGATTTTTCTACTTATTTTGACAAACTTTACTTTTATTTATTTAAACTTTCCCTTCGTTACACCAGATAATAATAATAATAATAATAATAATAATAATAATAATAATAATAATAATAATACATATCTGTTGGCTTCTTCAAATTTAAAATTAACTTTATTTTTTTATTCAGAATGCTTCAAAAAAAAAATTTTTAAGTATAACCTTTCTAGTTTGTTAAAAAATACCTTCTTATATTTTGATTTTTGGAGTAAATTTTAAGGTTACACTTTTAATAAAAGTACAACACAAAATTTAAAATTTAAAATTTCCGTGCCGTATCGCTGCTTCATAAATATACTAATATAATATATATAAACGGTTCCAAACGTGTGTGCTATATTATACTATAATAATACTTTGATATATAATGATGAAACGCATATATATATGAGAAAAACGCGCGCAAATGCGGACCGTTCCCCTTCTCTCAACGCTGTCGCGCCACAATACCAGAGATGGGGGCCTCAGACGTCCAAAGTGGAATCGCTACAATACCGGAAATCTCGGAGTCTGGAAATGACCGAATTGGAGTTCAGAACATACGTTTTTGAATCGTGAAGACTCCGAAGATATTGGATTCTTACAGGTTCAACTTTGGATGCGCCTTAATTCCAAATTCGTCATAAATTAAGACGATCGATGGTATTGCACGGAGTCCATATATACCGGTGGTCTGGAGATCCTAAATTTTTTTCCGTGTTCTGGATTATAACAGAGTTAAGAAAGGAGTTGACATGTCAGATCAGCTGTCTGGGTATTATAGTACCCTGAGACGAGGAGTTAAATGGTACCGAAAAGTAGCTTTTGAGATTCTCACTGGCACTGCAATAATCAATGCCTGGATTTTGTATAGACGAAGCACCCAAAATGCAATATCCTTGTTAAATTTTCGGGAGCAACTAGCAAGGGCCTTATTAAATATCAATGATGATGAGTGTTTAGAAACTGTCAGTGTGAGACGGTACTTTCACACTCTAGAAAAATTAAATTTTCGTCGTAGGTGCAGAAATTGTTATAAAAAAACAAGAAAATTGGTTTATCTGCGGAAGATGCTGGGGTTCGAACAAAATCGATCAAAACAGTGTGCAAAGAATGTAATGTGCATATATGTTTAGAGTGTTTTAACAAAACACATTTGAACAAGAAAAATAAAATTCTATTTATTTAACTTTGTACTTTTTGTACATTTTATAAAATGTTTAAGAGTAAAAATAATTGCTTCTAATAAAAACAAGAAAAACCTAATAGTGTTTTTTTTAATCAATAATTTCACACCTTCATTCTTAGCATGAGTCATTTATGGATTTTTCTACTCTAAATTTATAGGCTTTTTCTACGTTCAGGGTTTATTCAATTAACTTTGTAATAATAATATATAGGTACATTGATATAAAAATTTGAAATAATACTTATTTGTAGGCTCTAAAATTAATATTTATTAAAATATGGGCATGAGTCATTTTTGGGTCATGGAGGATTGAACAGAAACAGTTTCTATCCAGTCCTGCATGATTAAAAAATGTCTCATGCCCATATTTTAATAAATATCCGTTTTAGAGCCTACAAATAAGTGTTATTTCATATTTATATTGATGTATATATCATTATTAAAAAGTTTACTGAATAGGACCAGAGGGTAGAAAAAGCTTATACATTGTCAGTGATGAACCTGTTAAAGAGAGGACTATTGTTTGTTGGTCTGATGTTATTTGAAGAACATGATCTGTCTCAAAATCCGGAGATGTCTCATGTTTGATTACTTTTTCAGTTCTCTGATTCAGTTCTCACGTAATCTTACGAGTTTTAAACTGTAACCTCACATGAATTTACAAACAAATACTTAACGTGAAGTAAGATACCGTTTTTAGAAAATTGAGCAATTCGAGCGCGAATAAAAGCGTTACATTCAGTTCGAGATTTATCCTATTGGTTCTTCAATAAATGGATTCGTAATAACCATTGATTTAATACCTTATAATAATTTTCCAAAAACATTCTAGTTATTTGAATGATGCATTAACTAGTATGAATTTACAATGACTGACATATAATACTACAGTACTCCATGCATAATATTGAGTTTATGAGAGTAAATTTTCATTATTCTTTATCAAATTCGCAGAACTTCCCTCATATCATCACTAATAATTAATGAGATTAACAATCCACAGTCGTGTATGTGTGTATGAAGCGAGCGTTCAAATGGTCTTTATTCTCCTTGTTTAGCAAATTAATAAGCGTAATTGCTACTGAATTAACAAATTAATACCGTTTAAACGCTGAAATTGTATCAATGCGTCAATCAGGCTAAACAGCTTACCGCATAAGCGGATCTAATTCGCAATATTACCATTTTTAATTGCCCGAGTACACTAGAGTGGTCTAGCAATGATTGCAAATCAAGTTGGATATTGATCGCTTATTTTTTGACATACTCTAAATTGAAAGCTCGCTCGCGTGCGCTTTAAAGTTGCCCAACAAGCGCACGTTCTCCCAACTACGTCAGTACGTATCGTTATAACCCCCATACCGAATCAAATAACAGACGAAATTGGTTTACACCCGTGCATAAACAACGATCTTAACCCCCTTTTGAAACAATTTGCCTTCCTTCCACTACCACCAATGAATTAATAATGGCCGCATAAACGTACCGTGCAGTCCGTTACGTTTTCGTTGCGCGGTTGATTTCCACTTTCAGCCTGCTCACTACCACGCTAACGATGAAATCGTGGGCTTATCGTCCGCGATCGGCGGCGGCAGGGCTTTTTATCGACCAGAAATACCTGCGAGGACCGTAACACACACAAACACACAGCCCCTGACCATAAAACAGCCTATTTAGTGCGGGCATAAAGAATCCGATGAACGCGATAGTATCAATACGAAGAGTCGGCTAGAGCCCAGGCCAGTTGCTCTTTCTCTCCGGCATTTAATTCTTGCGAGCGACAGTCAAAGAGATAAAGCGCGCACGCTTGCACGCTGCCATGTTTGTGGAATGTTTCGACTATAACAGCGGACACTGCGCACGCGAGCCAACATCGACGGTTGTATATCGACGTGATTCCCCGACGCGGCATAATAAAGTAATAGTGGTATAGCTTTCAGCTGGCGGCTGAAGGGAAGGGGAGAATATTTACGGCGACTCGTGCACGAACCTTAAAAATTTCTCAAACCCGACGTGATCGCCCGATTGCTAGTATAACTTGTGTGTGTGTGTGTGTGTGTGTGTGTGTGTGTGTGTGTGTGTGTGTGTGTGTGTGTGTGTGTGTGTGTGTGTGTGTGTGTGTGTGTGTGTGTGTGTGTGTGTGTGTGTGTGTGTGTGTGTGTGCCGTATATATATAAATATACATGCACGCATTAACACGTCACGTTCGCCGTCTGTACGTACGCGAGCAACACACGCGAGCGTGTACATAGGGGGGAGAAAAAGTAGATCGAGCAAGTAGATGGCGAATTCGCGTGCGGCAAATTGACGGCTAAATCAGCCGCTCGCGCGTGCGCGCGCGCGGGTCCTTCTAAATTTGACTGATTCGAAAATTATATGTTTACCGCGCGTGGTGTGCGCTTTTCGTTACCTTTTATTCGGTAAAAATGGCGAGAAAGAGAGCTCGTTGGACGCGTTTCTCAGAAGTCGGTTGACGGCTTGAACACCGCGGCGCATGTACGAAATTAAACTATCCACGGTGTATACGACGATCATTAAAAAGCCATTTGAAGATTGATTTGCGCCGTGAGTGTCGAGGGCGGGAGCGGGCGCACAGCTTTAATTCAGATTTATGTGGAGGCGAAAAAATACCGGCAACGCCGAGGTTTCTGTTGCCAGTACGTATAGTCTCATATATCACGGTTAATTTTACCGTATAAATAGAATAAACCCTGTCATCGCTTTCACTAATACCATCAACAATAAATAAATGCAATTATTAGAGTATTTTGTTGCGCTTACTCTTTCATCCGAATCGCGCTGTTGCCACAAAGGAAATGAAAAAATCCTTTTGCAAAATCACGGAGGCCGTACGGCAGGATTAAACCGTAAAATCGGCCTTTGAACCGTTCTTTCCGATTAGCGCGGGCGTGCGCACGAGCCCCGGACCTTTCATTCGTACCGCCCCCGCTTCCAATAGACCATTCTCCCTCCCAATTTTCAAACTCATTAATATTCGACAATATTGCTCCCTCTCGCAATCGAGGGAGAGAGAGAGAGAGAGAACGCATACGAAAAGCTCGAGCGCGAGTGCGCGAAAATGAAAGAGATACTTTACTGGAACTGGGCGCATTCGCGCGTATCCACGTGCCGCTGGTGGCACAGGACAGCTGCTGCTACGTCCTCTCTCTCTGTTTTTGCTCTTTTTTTTAATATTTCAGTACAAAACAATGTCCGCTCGTACGCGCGCGCTACTCGTTATTTTTCGATGTATCTCTCGCTGGTCAACTCGCTTTCCCGGAGGGCGCGTTGTTTATTTTTTTGTTGTCGCTGTTGCCGTGCCGAATCTTCGATCGTATCGCTCCACCCCCCCGCCTCCCTTCGTTATTATAAAGCTTTTACTCGCGTCCGCAAGCTCGTTCATCAACCGTTTGCTTTTCCATTTTCCCTTTCTCTCTCTTTATCTCTGTCTCTCCGCCCTCTCTATTTTCACCGGGTAGCAAATCGAACTGCGATCAGAACGGCAGAAAGACATCCGGGAAAATTAGCGATCGACAGGCGAATTGCCGCGTCGACGAACCGCAGAATCCCCCCGGCGTCAGCGCGAATTTGATTATATAATTAAACGAAAGGCAATGCACACACGGAGAGAGGGTCAAAGAGACACAAAGAGACGCGGGAGGAAAAACTCGACGGGACGGCCGAGTCGTTAAATTCGCGCGCGAACTTTACGAGCTCCACACTGGCACGGGCAGGCTTTTTACGGTGTTCTCAACGCGCAGTAAAGATAGAAATCGATAGCGCAAGCCCGCGTCCCATTCGACCTGTTGTCGTTCCCACTGTGATGTTTCATATTATTACTGTTCCACTTTTTCTTACTTTCGCGCGATATGTAGGTGCTAATTCGGTAATTCGGCGAGTAATATATCGACGCCAGATACGAAAATCAAATTTACCGCGTGAAAGCTGCCGAATATACGCGAGCGCGCGGCAAATTTGTCGAAACTCCAAATTTGTAGCGAAAGCGCGCGCGGGCGTAAACGCGTTATCACCTGGGCGCTCCACCCGACTCTCACCGTGCGGCGCAGTGGCGACGACGAAGGCGGCGGCTAACGTGTGACGTCGTAACTTAATAGTCGCGTCTAATCCCCGGCGAACTTGATCAAACTTTGCGGCGATGTGCCGCGGAGAAGGAAGAGACGACGCGAGTGGCGAGAGAGAGAGACAGAGAGAGAGTTACTTCGCGATCAATATGTATTTAAGCATTTTGTTAAAACTCTGCGCTTCTGCTCTCGCACCGCCGCGCGGCCCTGATTTTGATTAACTTTTCGAAGTGGGGACTGTATACGCGATATCGCAGGAGAGAGAGAGAGAGAGAGAGAGAGAGAGAGAGAGAGAGAGAGAGAGAGAGAGAGAGAGAGAGAGAGAGAGAGAGAGAGAGAGAGAGAGAGAGAGAGAGAGAGAGAGAGAGAGAGAGAGAGAGAGAGAGAGAGAGAGAGAGAGAGAGAGAGAGAGAGAGAGAGAGAGAGAGAGAGAGAGAGAGAGAGAGAGAGAGAGAGAGAGAGAGCTCGAACGTCGGAGAAAAGTTTCGAGTTTGAAAGTTATCGCGAAATGTTTAATAATGATGAACGCTTGTATAAGATTTCGGGTGATTATATTACTTTTTTCGACGTGGCCTGTTCATATTTATATATACACACGTTGGTTGCATTTACCAAAGCAAATTCTTTCCATGAAAATTACATTACGAATTTAAATTTATATTTTACTTAATACGTTTTAAATTTACATTTTAAAAGTTTACCTTCTTCTCCGAACGACGTATTGCGAAATTTCAATTAGAGGCAAACAAACGATTCGCTGGAATTAGTATATTTAAGTTTCAATAACGAAAAAGGAAACGGAAGAAAAGATGAAACAACGCGATCGGTATAGAAAAACATTTTATTTAGTACATAACATTTCGCGCGGCAAAGCTTCCATTTCACCTCGTGCAATTAATACCATTCAGCGTGCAACAACGAAAAAACATCAACCCTCTCTCGCCCCCTGCCCTCTCCAGTATTTATAATCAATCCGCAAAGGCATCATATGCGCGGGTACGCACTAACGAGGCGGCGCTCACACAAACACACACATCCCACAAGCACTGAATGACTCGCGCTGCTGCCGGCATTCCGCGCTCGCGTTTTCGCATTCCCGGCGTTTTTGCCTCACCCTCAGCCCGCGGCAGGTTGCTTGCTTGCTTGCTTGCTTCTGCCTTTCGCCGACATCAGAATATTCATATAGTAGCGCCTCTGCGCACGGGTGGATGGATGGATGGATGTACGCACGAGAACGATGAATTCCGGGGAACTCTATCTCTTGCTCTTTCTCTTCGTAATAATGACGAGGAAGCACAGATTTTGCTCTACACGCGCGCGGCGTCGTTAATCGTGCGGGGGCGTGTCGCTTGGGAAAATTCGTCGGCGACACAATGTGCCGGAAGAAGACACTTGGCTTCGCGTTCCTTTTTTACTTCTTTCGTTGTTGCGAGGGGATGATTTTGCGCTCGTGTATGATTGAAAGGCTGCTCATCGATCCGGCAGCGGTGGCAGGTAGTTTCGCGGGAATTCATGGAGGAAATTTTCGGCACTTGGGAATAGACTCTTGACAGCGAGAGCGCAGAGGAGGAGGAGGAAGCGTCATGCGCTATAAACACGCGCGCCCTGGCATAGTTGCCGAATAGCAAGGAGTTAGAGGAGAGAGAGGGTCCCAGTAGTGCAGCTCCGCGGGAGGCTGCGAGCGAGGGGTTATCTTTGTGGGTCATGGATTGTTAATTGCAGGAGGAGGAGGAGGAATGCTCGTTTTGTGCTGAGATATTGTAATTTTGCGGGAAAATTGTGAGCGAGGGGATAGTAAGTGGATACGTGAGAGCTTCCGTTGTTAAGTATTTAGAGTTAGTAGTTTTTTCTTATATGAAAATATAGAAAAAGAAAATCATAATTGACGAGTGTATTTTTAAAAATTGATGAATCTACATTGAATCAATTTTATTTTATACAAATGCAAAAGAATAAAGTGACTGTTTTTTTGTTTTGATTAAATCAAAACTTGAGCAATGAAGCTATGTATCCGAAACGCAAACAATCATTAATTATCATTGTGATTGACGTTTATACTCGTTATTTTTCGTTTTAAAATCATTTTTATAAAAAGGATGGGATGATATAATACCATCCCAAAGCTCTGACACACTGACTTGAACAACGCTATAATAAATAATTTACCTTTTTAATCAATACCCAAAATTAAAAACACAACAGCACTCAGCCGACGATTGACAAATAGCGACCGAATTAATCACCCGAGCGCTCATCTACACTCTCACTCTTTTAAAGCTCGTTGAACTGAACGCAATTGCATTTCGTAACAAGTTTTTCGCTATAAAGCCGTGTCAAAATGACTTTTATGTTTTCGCATTTTTGCATTACACGCGCATCGAACACACGTTAAAATATAAAAAGATTTCGCCGGTGTGCAGATGATGGGTGGAAAATGGGCTTTTTGTATGCGATCCCTTTAATGTTATTTAAACGCACGCGCGCGCGTGCTACACATACGTCACTTAAAACGACTTGTTAAACTTACAAAAACATCATACGCTTTGTGCTCATAAAGGATAATATAAATTCCATGAATTCATTTTTTTTTTCGTCGACAAATTTACGATATTTTTGATTAAAATTCCACTTTTTCTTTTTTAACGAAGCTCTCGCGTTGCCTATAACTTTTTCGTATAGATTTATATTTTCTGTATGCGTATACCTTTTTTAGACACTTCTATAACGACTGTTTACTTTATGCGCACGCACGAGTAAAAAGTATAGCCTCGGAATATTCACTGGAAAAATATCCTAATAAATTCACCGAAATTTTAATTTAAAAAAGTCCTCCAAACTCTGATTAAATATAATAAGAAGAAATACTGTTTAATCATAGACATGCGGTGGCAGCGATGGTCGTAGTAATGAACAATCATTAACTCGAAGCTACATTAGCGCCGACAAAAAGGAAAATTCGCACCATCAATTGCAAGGAACACCGGGCTCGAACATGACATTTCAAATCCGCTTAATTGAAGAAAAATGCAGCAACCTAATTAAATCGATTCGTTACAAACGAAACCTCGTTAACTTTTGCGAGCGGAGCCGCCTGGGCTCTCCCAGCAGCGTCGCTTTAATTGCGTTTTTATGGTGATCCAATCACGACGAATTTATTCCGATTGGAAAATTTATGCGACTGCGACCCGCGGGCCAAGCCAGCCGCGGAAATAAAATGTCCTATTTACGTCGCGGCAAAGTTATTTCACACATAAACCAAAACGAAAGCCGGCATTTGACAATGCGCGCGTGCCCGAGCCCTTTATATAACAAAAAATACAAAAATGACGAGCTTCGTAATGTTTAACCAACTGGTCAGCTATATCCTCCCATGCCAGATTTCAAATTATAGCTATATATCCAGGCGATGAGTCAGCGAGGCGATCGTATACGTATATAAACCCGTTTCCGTCGCTCGAGCGCGCAAAATAACACTTCCTCGTTAATACGCTTTTAATCTGCCCGCAGCAATTATGCGCGCGCGCACGCGTGCCACATGTATGTTTTCCGCGAGTTCGGTAAGCAAATGCGGCGTGCGTTTTTTTGCGCGCCTCTGAAATGCCTTCATATATAAAGAAGCTTTTATTTCGTTGAAAAAAGGGGGAGAGTGTCGCGCGTGCATTTCCGATTCGATGTAAAACACAACAAATCCGAGGATTGCCATCGCGCGCGGAATGGAATTTTAATATAATTATAAATCGGAATGAAATTGTTTTCGAGCGGAATTCCCAGAGCGCGAAAACGAGCGATAAAAGTATATATATAATTATTGCCGTCACTTTGCGCGCGTTCGCGGGGATGAACGTTTTAAAATGCGCTGGTGCACACACGGCGAGAAATAAAACGGGGCGATAGTATAACGTTTTATCGCCCGGCTATACTTTGGAAAACAAATTGATTTCAAACGGTGCGTATTTCACCAGCTGAAGCGAATTTAAAAAAATAAAGTTAGCCATATCAAACGAATGTCGCGTATCGCGGGCAAAGCTTGTTTAAACAGTTTTGGGAAATTGAAGTTTTTGTATTTTTAAAATTGATAGTTTGTCACGGGTAGATTCGCGCACGTATCAGAGATTACAGACGAAATTAGTTTGTCAGTTCGAAACAAATGGATCAAACGATTTTTACAGAAAAGTAAAATATTAATGGTTTATTAACACACAGTTGCAAAAATATTCCCGAAATTTTCGTATCAATTAACAAGTATAAATTGACCCGCTCGCTTTATCCTATCAAAATTTCCCCGTATAAATATCTAATTTTAAACTCTATTTAATTCGCTACACATTATATTGAAAAGGCTTTAATTAAGATCTCTAATACGATATGCAATAAATTAATTGCATTTTCTCACACACCACCCCGTAATAGAGGTTTTTAAGATAATTAAGTTTATTAAAACGCTCGATAAAATTTACATCTATCAAACTGCGCCGCGTGTAATTAATAATGCATCAAAAACCGTCTGAAATTGCCACGTAAAATGTTTATCTGATTTCTATCTCGGCGTCTTTACCGCAAAACCACTCAATTTCTCTCGACTTTTCAAAGAAAAAGAACGCCAACCGAACTCCCGTTCCTTTATACGTAATTTTGACAGTTTTCCTCGCGAGTTCAAACAACACGTCGACATGCGACCTACTTCTCCCCCCCCCCCTCTCGCCCTCTCTTCGGCCCGCGCGCACATGCCCGCGCAAAACATCGCAAAAACTTATAATCCAATTTTAAAAATCCTTATCGTCGCAAAAGATAGAGAGGAAGAGCGCGAATCCCACGCTCCACGCTAGCGCGCGTTAAACAATTCATGCGTGAAGGGTTTTCCCCCAATCTCTTCTCGCTGAACATTAAAATTCCCCGAACTCGCTCTTCCGCTCGCGCGTTTTCATATGAGAAATTCATCCCCCTGCTCTATATATACACACACTACTCCTACGAAAAAACGACGAGGGCAAAGGAAACATCCTCGCACCGGTAAACTTTATGACGGCTATCTGAAACTCTCTCTCTCCTCCCGGCACTTATTTCTATAGCTCGAATTTTCCTCTCTCGCTCGCTCCGTGTTCGCCTCCTTCTTCTTCAACTTCTTCTACTTCAGAAACTCGACTTCCGATCGGCCCCCGCCGAAATTGCAGGGCCGTGTCGCGTTGTTACACCGTCGACTGCACGCGCGTGTCGCCTCTCTCCCTCCCACCCAACCTCCCGGGCGACGCAGTAATGCGATTTAACTTGTCCCGCGTCCGGCCTCCCTCGGAATATTGAGTTTCCCGAAGCTTTCGCGTTCGCGTTGCATACGCCTGCGCGTGGGAGGAGGTGGAGCTGGCGGCATCAGGTGGATGCGTTCAAGCGAGGGCCCGAACTTTCGGCGTTACCGGTATTTAATCAAGCTACCCCCTCTCGAACGACCGAGCGACCAACCGCGAAGGAATCTGGACGCGCCTGGATGGCTGGGAGAGAAAGAGAGGTAACTTTATTGACGAAATTAGAATAGTATATTACGATACTAGTGCCTTAAGTGGTCCATTATTGCATGACGTGAAATTAGCGCCCGAGCGCAGCGAGAGTGACAATTCACGTCGTGCAGTGGGCCATTGAAGGCACTAGTGTCGTACGATATTTTATAGCACGTTTACCTAAGTCCGCTGTCACGCCTATTCGTGCCTTAAGCAGTCCAATTTTGCATTGTGAGGTTAGCGCACGAGCGTAGCGAGTGCGATAAAACACGGTGCAATAATCGACTACTTAAGTCACGGATAGGCATGACCTAAGTGCGGACTTAGGTCACACCATGCTATAAAAATGCATTAGGAGTGCACGTAAAGTGTGGGAGGAAGTTATATCTTGTGTAGTCCTTTTTTAAGTTGTTTGAAGCCTTTTTTATTTTTTCGAATGTGGAGCGGCTCTGTTTTAGTTGTTTAAAAGAACCAATATGAAAGCTATACTCGATGTATTTATGAAGTGATATCGAATGTACTGCTTAATGGACGGCGCAGCTGGATTTTTAAAAAGTAGGTTATACAGAGAAAATGCGACGAGTCAATTTCTCCTTCAAAACCACGATGAAAATTCGACGCGCTACCATTTTTTTTTCTCTTTCGATGGATTTTCTGTTTCCGTTGTGCTTTGAATTGCACGCTACACATGCGAGTACATTTTTTCGACAAAAATAACAAAAAATGCACGCAAAACAATGAAAAGCCGTAGCTCGGTAAAAACGGATCGATTGGTGTGGTATGTGGCGCGTTCTTCACACCGGGCTTTTATTTGCGTCGAAAGCCCAAACTTTCTTAATAATCTGCAATAATAATTTAATAACGTTGAAAATTTCGCATAGTGGCGCAGGGGTACTTTGGTGGAGTTCTTTGTGTAACCTACTAAGGAAATTTCAAATTTATTGGTTAATTTGCGAAGTTGATGGTGGCAGTTTTAATGAATGTGACGTAGAGCACGAAGGACGTATCTTTTGATGGCTTAAAATGCAAATTCGCGCACGCCCGCTCAGTAGCTTCGAAATTAATATTACCTCGAATCTCAAAAACGCGTTGTAATACTATGAATTAAATGTTAAACACCAGGTATCTCCATAGCAAAGCAACAATCAAATTTAATCAGCTTTAAAAGCATCCCGCTGTAATTTATCTCTATAATTTGATATTCAATTAATAGCACAAACGCACTGCACGTATATGATGTTGTAAAGCCGGGAACAAGTCAATACCATACATAACTTTACAAGCAATAATAATTCTATATAATAGTCTTATGACTCTGGCATGCCGGTTGTATACCCCAGGAATGGATGTCAAAGCCAATATGAAATTACATACTTCCCGACATTTTAGCATCCTCCGTTTTTCTTCTTTAACATTTGACTTTTTCCAACTACTTTTTACAGAAACTCTTTCTTCGAATTATTAAAAATACGTGATGATTAAGATACTGAAAAAAACTCCAATTCAAGTATGATAATCCGTACACATCCACTTCAATTCGCGGACTATAATTATTATACTCCTCCTGCTCTCTCCGCACACCCAATAAACTCAAACTCTCTCTTTCTCCCTTTCATACACATATATCAACTCTCCACGCGGCGCGTAATAACTCTCACCCCTCCTCCTCGACGTGAGAAATTCTCGCGTACAGTTAGTCACGACGCGCGGTTTGCGAATCTTACAGCGCGCTTGCCCTACATATCGCATTAATTCCGCGAAATTCGCGCGAAAGAAAATCCTCCCATCCCGCGCGCGCGACGTGTTAACTGCAAAATAAACCCCTTCTGGCGTCTCGAGAGCTCGCTCCAAAGAGAGAAAGAGAGGGGGGAGGGGCAGACAGACGAACACGCGGCCCTGGCTCATTTTGCTCGGAGGCTCATGCGCGATATATATACAACTCGAGTCGTCGACTTCATTAGGCGCTCTTAGGCGAAGCCCAGAGAGAGAAAGATAGAGGACTCTTCGTTTCTATCTCAACCGAGCTCTCGCTCGCTCGTCTCTCTGCAGCTTTCGCGTGCGTTGTCGTCCTCTCTCTTTGGCTCTCGTCACTATCTTTCGCCATCTTTCACGGTAATTGTCACTCGGCGCATTATTATGAAACTCGCCAATTCTCTCGCTTTCTACCCCGAGCGAGCGTATACTCCTCATCTTCCTTCTGCTACCGAACGTTTTTTTCGACGTCGTCGGCGTCGGCACGAGCAGCGAAAGTTAATTAGTCGTATTGTGTGCGTCGGCGCTCTAGCTCGCCTTTGATTGGGCGCATTGTGCAATTATTTTCATTGTCGCGCGGTAAAAAGCTACTTCGACTCAAAGATTATAGTTGAATGGTGCGAGCGTACGCAGTAAGTGCAGCCAACGTGTTGAAATATAAGTCGAATTCGCAGATGTTCGAGCAAGAATGTCGAATAGTACTTGTAGCAGAGCGCGGGGAGTATCGAGGAAGAAAATCGATAGCCATCCCCGCGCGAACAATTAAAATGCTATTCTTGGACTCGCTCTTTCCCTCTTTTTTTCATCGTTCGTTAAGTTCCCTGTCGATACTCTTCGCTCTACCCGAGAAGCTTGTACTCCGCGCACGACTCGACTGGCCCATCGCGTGATTTAAAGTCCTCTGGCAAAGTTGCTATGGTGTTGAAACTCAACACTCGTGAGGGGGATAAGGAGGGGGAGAACCACGTAAACTGTACTTGCAAGTTTCAAGTGCTATGAAAAAGAGCTTTAACGGTATTTTTGTAATTTCGCCGACATTAAAGTCCCCCGTTGAACAGAGAAGTACTTTCAGAGAAAACCGTAATGATTCTGTGAATTTTCCTTTTTGGGGAAACATGAACGTTAAAAGCATCGCTTATATGCGATTAGAAGCCACGAGTGTATCTTTGAGAGAGCAAAACGAATAAAGGAAACGGGATTTTTCAAATTCCCTATTTCAATTTCAAAATCAAATGCAAACTTATTTATAAAAAATATTTCATTACAGATCAACAAAAAAATTATCAATTTCTTCGGTTTTTATAACATGAAAAATCATAAAAATAATATTTGATTGCAGATCCGCAAAGTTTTGCAGTATTTTACGATAAGATGCAATATAATAAACATAGTATTTGATCGCAGATTGATAAATAAAAAAAATTTATAATATATATATACCATGCAAAATTATGAAAAGGATCTATGATTGCAAAATGATAAAGAATTTATCAATTTTTGCAGTATTTTACAATGACATGTGATGTCAAAACATAGTATTTGATCGCAGATCGATAAATAAAAAAACATATAAATACCATGCAAAATTATGAAAACGATATGTGATTGCAAATCGATAAAGAAATTAACTATTTCCGCAGTATTTTACGATAACATGTAATATCAAAACATAGTATTTGACCGCAGATCGCTAAATAAAAAAAACTTATATAAATACCATGCAAAATTATGAAAACGATATATGATTGCAAATTGATAAAAAAATTAACTATTTCTGCAGTATTTTACGATAACCTGCAATATCATAAAAATAGTATGCACAGATCAATAGAGAAATCCATTCCTGCACTGTTATAAGTAAAATGATTCAAAAGGGATCATGCAAACTTATTTATAAAAAATATTTCATTACAGATGAACAAAGAAATTAGCAATTTCTTTGGTTTTTATAACATGCAAAATCATAAAAACAATATTTGATTATAGATCCGCAAAGTTTTGCAGTATTTTACGATAAGATGCAATATCGTTAACATAGTATTTGATCTTAGATCGATAAATAAAAAAACTTATATAAATACCATGCAAAAATATGAAAAGGATCTGTGATTGCAAAATGATAAAGAAATTATGAATTCGTGCAGTATTTTACGATAACATGTAATATCAAAACATAGTATTTGATCGCAGATCGCTAAATAAAAAAAACTTATATAAAGAAATTAACTATTTCTGCAATATTTAATGATAACCCGCAATATCATAAAAATAGTATACGCAAATCAATACATAAATCCATTCCTGCACTGTTATAAGTAAAATGATTCAAAAGGGATTTGAAAATCAAATGCAAAAAAAAAGGGATTTGATTTGTTTGCATTTGAATGATTCAAAATTGGCATAATTTCTGAACGAATAACAACGGAACGAGATTACGAGAAAAAGAGTTTATTTAAAAACTAACGTGTACGGAGCAAATAAAGAACGCACGGACGCGAGTGAAATTTCGTTGGGCAAAAATCAGTTACGAAGAACTGCGAAACGCGAAAGTTTACGCGAAAGCTTAATAAAGTGTACATATTCTTTTGCAGGAAATGAGTGGTAGGGGAGGTTTAAACTTTTTATCATGTCATACACAGTATGACTAATTTCATTATAATATAATTTCAAGAGAGAATTTCCCCCACTGAAACGAGAAGTTCCTTTTACCTACAGAAATTATTTCAAACTTAGTTTTCCCTCGGTTAATCTACTCATACGGAACATTACCTTTTTCGCGTTGAAATTCCTCGGCGCTCTGAAGGAACATAAATTTTTTTAATACATCCGTAATGGTCCGAAAATAAACATCAGAAGCGCGCGCTCGAGCCACATTGCCGTGGCGTGTGCATAAAAAACGAGGAGGGACACTCAAGTGTACGGAACTCGTCCAGATTTAAATTAAAAACATGCCGTGTTCTCGCGTTTTTAAATTTCTCACAGAGAGAAAGATATTCGGCGGCCAGTTACGAAAAAAGGCTTTGTTTCCATTCCACCTGCCCACAGGTTATACGACGCTCTTTTCTCACGGCCAGCCGCGAAGTTGCTCCCTCGGATTTTAACGGGTTAATAAGCAAAATTTATTAGTTCTAATAGCTTTAGTAAATTTCGCCCATTAATTACTCGAACGCTACAACAAACGTTATTATAACCTAGGCGAGCTAATATCTGTTGAACTCTCAGTACACGAGCGCGCGGTCTGACAATAACGAGCTTAAAAATTCATAACTCCGCTAGACGCGACGAGGACGATGGCGACGTTGGCGGTGAGATATAGCTTCTTCTTTGTTCCTCCTCAAAGTCCCATTTTTTCCCTCCAGTTTTCATAAAATTACGAGCGAAACGGTGGCAGCAACGGCGCGTCGCGTTATTATATTTAAATGCTACCTGGAAATTAAATATCTCGTATTGGAAAAGCGGGCGAGAGAGAGAGAGAGTGCACGCGCGTAGCCGGCCTGCATTTATATGAAAATAATTTGATATCGCGGCCGGTGCAATTATTCCGTGAATAAATAGTGTACGCCCACGCGCGTTTCTTCTCTCTCTACGTCGCTTTTCAATTAATACAAATGTGTTTTCATCTGCTTTCACTGGGCACCCCGTTTATTTAGACGAATATTTAAAAAAATCAATTTGTATTTGTCCAAAAGGCGGGGGGGAGAGAGAGAGAAAAAACGACTGCCGGACTGTATAAAAACAGCGGCGAGCGCGTTTCGTGACCGTTGATGGTTTCGCCTGAAAGGCTTCACTTACGCCGACTGAAATGAATCATTCCAGATTTTTGAGAGCGATTAAAAGTATTGTGTCGGTGTATGTATATATATACGGCGCGATCAGATCGAGGAGCGCGTTTTAACGTGAAACCGCGCAAATGGCCGCTTTTAAACTTCTATTTTCTGGCTGCTATACACACAAAATCGATTCCACCCCGTGCGCCTCGCTATCTCGTAATCGCACAAAGCTCCTCTCATTTATCGCTATATAGATTGCGTACAATAAATTACAACAATTATGAATTCATTAATTTCCATACGCGTAAGCACGCGCATTATCCCACGCGTGTTTCGTTGTGCGTGCCCAAATTTCAATTATTCCCGATATTCGACGAGTAAAATACAATGGAAAAAAAAAATAATGAAACTGCCTTCGGTAATTGAACAAAAATAAATCAAAGGACAATTTACATTCAGTGACAAATAGCTCTCTTTCCCCCGTCCATACATCACGAAATTATATATTTTGTAATAATACAGAACTTGGTCGCCTGACTTCAGCCGAGAGTCGTGCTCTGTTCTCCCAATCTGCCAATAATGCTGCTCATATTGCGTTTATTTCTGCGCAACGGAATTTAATTAACCTTACATTCTAAAAATAATTTATAACGAAAAAGTTTTTAAATCCATCAAACAGCATGACTAACTTTTTTCATTTCGGCGGACAGACAAGAGGGGAGGGCGTAAAAATCGTGGCTTTAAGCAAACACGCGCACCCCGCGCACGTGTGTGCTATATGTATATACCTATACGCACGAACGAGGGAAACGAATGATTCAAAATCATGATAAATCAAAAGATAAAAGAAATACGTCGGTCGTATTTTTAATGGTAGATTATATGGAATTTCGCTGCATACCTGCCGAGGGAGAGGGGGGGGGGGATATTTATGTATTCTGAAATTACGTATTTATTACACAATTAGCTTTTTATTGCGTTTGGGGTGCAAAATAGCGCGAGAAAATATAATAATTCTCGCTGAGTTATGGGCCGAAGCGAATTCAAGAATAAGCGCGCGCGCACGCGGAAAGTGCCGGGGGGGCCATGCACATACGCATGATTTGTGCGGAAGTGTGTCGCTCTCCCGAGTTTAAAGGGGAACGAAATAAAAACCAATAACAACGTTCAGCGGCTGCCGCCACTGCTGTACATGCATGAATTTTTAAAATCTTGAACGGCGATAAGCCGGGATAAATTGAAAAAAGCTCGCGAACGTGTGTGTGCGTCTTGTGTGGAAGTATAAGAAGCCTGGCAGGGTATATGGTCAGGCATCATGCTTATGAATATTCCATTGCGATGTAAGAGGAGAGGCGGAGCGATATCAGACGACGGCGGTTGCGATGGTGGGTGTAATGTGGGGCTCTAGAATATCTGAAAACTTAAAAGGTTCGTGTGTGTTATATCGATAACAGTTGAATTTTATTAAGGTTTGTAGGGATACGTTTTTCTATTATGAATTTAGTTACACGTGCTTCGTCTTCATTAAAATTTAAAGTAGTGAAAATTCACTGTTCCAATAGTAATAAATCGTTTACTTCTGAAATAATTGATACCAGTTACTATTTCAGTAGCACTAATTTACTATCTCATAAATTTAATTTCGATATTTTAAAGATTGAATATTGAACAGAAGTATTGGATGTCTTTTTTAGCAGTGAACGATTTGTAACGACTGAAATAGTTTATTTTAAATAGCCTTGTAAAAATTAAAATCATTGGACATTCATTGCGTGTATATTGGAAATTCATATTGGCGACATAGACGTGCAAAAATAGCCGTGGGTAGTATGAGCACTATATGATCACTATTTTTTTCTCTTGCCTCGACATAAAATAAAGAAAAAAAAAAAAAAATCATGAGGGAATTTGAACCGAAAATCTTTGGCATTGTAAACTTGTTAGTTATCCATTCAGTTATTTCTTTGATTAGTCAATGAATCAGATGAAAATTAAAAGTTGTAAAAAATAATCATTTGTTTCGACATAGAATATATATTCTGTACTGGATGTATTTATCCAAACAAAGAATTACCTGAAGGATAGTACAGTGAAGTCTCTAGTAAGTCAAAAATCCTTGCTTTAAGTCGATTCGAATTCTTTTTTTTTTTTTTTTTTTTTTTCATAAAATTAAGAGCTAAAAATAGTAGGAATTAAGAAAATAGAGCTAATTGTCACCCGAGGTAACAGAGCCGATTACCTTCTAATTTTTGTAACGCTTTACGGGCAATATATCAGCGATATGAATTTCCACCAGTGGGACAATGGATGTGCAATACTACACAAATATTAAATCTAAAGTTTTAAGTAATAATGAATCCCAATTATTAGATAAAAGAGACAATGCAAAATTATCAAGTAATACTCTTGTTACGAGTGAGCTGTCGGAACTTGTAATAATAAAAAGTGACGGACCCTGGGCTTGAACCAGAACCGTCGACTCGCGAGTCACATACTACCAACAAGCCACAGCCGCCACCGCTCGGCTTCTGCTAATCGGCGTCATATTGTAATCAGACGCTTTATTTATTTCGTTCTTTCATATTCGTGTGTACCCACACGTAACACTCTATAAGAAGTAAAACGTTTTACGAAAACGATAATAATAGCAGAATTATGCCAGGCTACAAAGACAATAAGGTATACAAAATAAGAATGGATCAAAGTGCTACATGCAGAAAAGACTTGTTTTGTACAATCTCAGAAAATGAATGATATGTGAAGTATACAAAACAGCATCCCGAATAAAAAATTTGATTCAGTAAATTTGTTGAATGTCGTCCTCCATATTACCTTTTATCTGATTCTAGTGGTACCCATTTCATATATATGCGTGCGTTCACCAACAAAAAATCAAACTCTTTTGTTAGCTGCTATAAAAAACTCAGGAGTTTTTTTTTTTTAATCAATACTTATAAAGCTGTATAGCAGAAATACTCTCTCAAAATCCAACATCAAAGTGTTACCTAAATAAGTACCAAAAGTGTTACAGCGTTGAATCACTGAAAAAAGATTTACAATTATTTTTTTAGAGTTCTGATGTTAATGAAAAAAAGTTTCAAATGTGGCAAACGACCGATAGATTAACATTTCAAACTAAAATTGTTTCTAGTACATCATTTATTGATACTTTTTTTGCTCTCTTATCCAACCTTAAGATCCACTCTTTCATTTCCAAACTACAATCTTCTTATTTTTCAACCTTGGGAGAATCTTTGCCCGAAAGAGAATTTTTAATTTTTTTAGACTTCTCAGAAAACTATGCCTTTATTGCCCAAGATGCAGCTCAATCATTCACCTATAGCACACATACTCTGTGTACTCGATCAAAGCCATTTCCCAGAACACCTTTGAACACTCTCAAGACCACAATCACAATTCACCGCAATGCAAGAAAAGAAGCTCCCACGCAATATAGCCGCGAGTATCAATTCATCATCTCTCCTCCCGTATTCCCAACGCTCTCGCGAATTAATTCAATTACATCGTCGATTTAAGATTAAATCCGTGCATTTCCCTCGATTGCTGCACATACACACTCCTCCATCTCTTTCCATTAACGCAATACATCGCGCAAGTAAAAATAAATGCGTTTCGCGCGGTAAAATTTCAATATTAATTTTGCCGCAGTAATCCCATTGTAACTCTCTCTCTCTCTCTCTCTCTCTCTCTCTCTCTCTCTCTCTCTCTCTCTCTCTCTCTCTCTCTCTCTCTCTCTCTCTCTCTCTCTCGCTCACTCTATACCTCCTGGTTTTCCCTCGCGTTCCCGCGTACCACACGTCGACGCCCCGAGAAGCGGCAAATGCACGTTGATGCATACATCCACACACACGCATGCGCGCGCGTGCCCATGCGTTCAGGTACACATGCATACATATATAACACGCCTGCGCGCACTCACACGAGGGAGTAAGCGAGCGAGTGAGAGAGAACCTTCGGCAACTATGTATCGACTTTCGGGCTGATTACATTATAAAGTGAGCAACGTTTCAGCCCGTCAGCGGGGCGCTTACACGCTTGCCGACGCCCGGGCGCGCGAGTGCACGTATACACACCTCGGCACGTCCCAGCGTGCATACACACACACACACACACACACACACACACACACACACACACACACACACACACACACACACACACACACACACACACACACACACACGCACACATAAACCTGGCGCGCGCGTTCCTCTCGGCACATCGACCGCCGCCACCTGAATTAGACCACTCGTGAATCATGCAAATCAGTCCTCCGCCACCTTCACCTCCTCCGGCTCCAGCGCATCCTCCTATACCGGAGGAGCTCCTCCTCCTCCTCCTTCGAGGCACACGCGCGCGAGGGCATTCGAAACGTCTGTGCGACGCGTCGATTCAAGCTCCTCCAAAAACTCCTCGGTATTCCCGAGGGATGCGCCGCGAGCGAGAAATGATTAGCAAGAGGGTCGGTCTCTCTCTCTCTCTCTCTCTCTCTCTCTCTCTCTCTCTCTCTCTCTCTCTCTCTCTCTCTCTCTCTCTCTCTCTCTCTCTCTCTCTCTCCTTCGCACGTGTGCATGTGTACTTTATTGCGAGGCGAAGGAAAAGTCTCGAGGGCGCAGGAGATAGCGCGAGTCGGGGATTTATTGAGCGACTGCGCTCTCGAATAAATGTCACTGCCTATCCCCTAACGTCGATGTGTACGCGCGATACGCAAACGGCCGGGGAAAGTATATAACGAGAATCCGAGAGTTCAGGAGGGCAGAATTCAATCCTTTAAGACTGCCTTTTTATGTATACGAAGGTATAGGACGTCGTCGGTAGTATTCGGGAGGTAACTTGCACGCTTCCAGAGTGATAAATCGCTGTGCGTTTGTATCCGGGGCGCGTCGATGCAACACTTTAATTTCGTGAATAAACACGGGCGTGTATGGATGTGTGCGTAGCCTAAAGCGTTTGCGCGAACTTTTGTATTTTCGCAGTGACGCACGTAGCGAAAAACAAGCGGTAAAAGCGTTTTGTGGAGTATAAATGAAAAATGCCTTTAATGAATAGTAAACTTTAACCGTTCGGAAAAAGGAAAAAAGAAACGTGAGAGAGAAAGAACGATTTCATATTTATTGCCGCAGCGTCAACCGTTTACACACGCGCGCTCGCGCGCGGCATTCGAATTAATAACGCGAAAAAATTGCCTCGTCATTTTAATCCTGTTTGCCGCGGAACGCCGAGCTTTGCCCGCCCCCCAATTACGCCGCGGAAAATTTGATGCGCTTAACTGCGGGTTAATGGTTTTAGTAGAGCCGATAGTTAACCCTCATCCCTCTTCGTTTTTTTTCTCTTTTTAACGACTCCCGCGCTAACACATATACACGACATAACGATGAATTACGGTTAAGCGAGTAGTCGGGGATTTTCAAAATTGACACGTTAAAACCGAATGGAAATTCCGCGCAATAAAAGAGGAATCCGACGAGACGAGCGCGGGAGAGAGAGAGAGTGAGAGCAAGGGGTCAGATGGGGGGTGGGGGAGTACGCGAAGAGAGGTATTTAACCGATGGAGCGCAGAATGTCCAGCGCGAATTTCCGTAATACTTGGAATGGTTTTGGCGCCTTATAAATCAAATTAAAATTTTAAATTTCGCCACGCTGCGCGGGAGATGTTGATTGCGTGTTAAGGGAGGAGTGGAAGAGAATAGGCGGAAGCGTAAAAGTGTGGAAATTACATTCCGATGAATAATTGAATTGGAAATCGTGAATTTTAATGACGACTTTCCTCTCTCTTTCTCTCTCTAGCATTCCCTCGGAACTTTTCTACCAGCAGCAGGGGCGCGCGATTCGAAAAATCTCCGCCGTCATTATAAAAAGCGCGTAATACAAGCCACTACTGGTCTCTCGCGAGCATTGCAGATTATTACCAGACCTCGTCGACAGCGAGAACAAACTCACAGGCATATGAAAGGTGCACACAGTGCGTCTAACAGCCCTTGGTGGTGGAAAAAAAATGGCTTGTTGCACGAATTTATTCTAGACGGCGATGCTTGTACACCCCTGGCTTGCCGAACGTTATAATCTCTCTCCTCCTCTAGCATAATGAGAGAACGCGCGCAATAAACCCAACGGTATACTCGCGCGCGCGAACGCGTGGATTTCTCTACCCTTTTCTCTCTGTGATATTAAAAAAGTTGCTCCTTCACCCCTTTCAACGTATACATTAAATATTCCCCGAGTCAAAGTTATGATTTTCGCCCGAGTTTGGATTAATTCATCCGACTAGTCGTTACCGTCGTTACTTTTTAATTTAGCCCCCCCCCCCCCACTCTCTTTTTTTGCTCTGCTCTCTTTTTCAGGACGCCGCGCGAACGAGTCAGCGACCCTTTTTTTCATTAGCATTCATTATTGAAACTTTTTTCTTACGCCACTTCGCACTTTCGAAATGAACTGTGAATATTAACGGCTGTCTAAATAATTGAGAATCTGCGAGAAAAGTGCCCCCTTGTTTGCAGGGATTTGGAGTAGTAGGGCTAAAAACGTGTTATAGGTAGGTAGGTATTAACATTTTGTGTGTGTGTGTGTGTGTGTGTGTGTGTGCGTGCGCGCGCGCGCGCGTGTGTATGCAGCTTAAGCCGCGCTTTACTCGAGAGCAGACGTCTAATTTTTTAATAATATATAAACGTAAAAGCCAACTCTAACTTTGCTCCTGTTTTTATAATATTCCTTGTATTGTACGTACTGTTATTAAATTGCGAGGTAAATTTCGCGATATTGGAGATGATTAAACATTCATGTACAGATGTTCGATAAAACCGAGACGGCGTTAATTGCGCTGCATACACTTTTTGCTGCAAATCCCGTCGAGAGCTAAACTCTTGATGATTGAACGATAAGAACCTGGCGCGAGTATGAGCATTTACGCGCTAATCAAGTACATAATCAAATAACGATTACGAGAGACGTTTTGGCCCCGCCAAATCTCTCGGCACGCTGCAGAGATACAGAAGAAGAGCCGTAATGAAACTCTTAGGCGGTTTCTTATTTCATTTTTCCATCTCCTTTTTCCGCGCGCGCGTGCACAACTTATACCCTCATCATATTTTCATAAAAAAATTCTAATGACAACGGACACGTATGCTATTTCTCCTTTTTATTGTAAAAAAAAAAAGAAAAGAAAAATTGTATACACGTGTCGTATTAAGTAGGTCACACAGAATTGTGCTCTTTTAATCATGCGCGTTAGCGTACACGTGGATAGACACAGAGAGAAATGTCGAAAGTAGACGCGTTGCACACTAATTCTTTCCGCGAAATTAGTCATTCATTATTATATAACGGATCATGCGCGGTAGGTGTTATTATTAAACCCTAGAAATTGAAACCGGGGCGCCCGTAGCCCCGGGGATGGCGGCGGCAACGCAATATACAATTTGCTAAATATTAGTATAGTAAAGTCCACGTGCACGCGTTTCATTAGGATATTGCCGGCTAAATGAGTTTAATGGAAAATTACTTTTAACTCTCAACCCGGCAGATGCGCACGAAATGGGTCAGTAAGCTGTCTACACGATACACAATCAATTATTAGTATATTTTTATTAAAGCATGTATCCCTGTCGTGTACCTGTTATCCCACCGCGCGTGTGTGGAGGGGCTTTCATCTCGCTGCGCATGTGTATAAGTTTGCGCGGCGCATATGCACGCGCTCTATTTGACAGCGGAAAAAATCTGTTCCGCATGAATTCGTAAACAAATACGACGTTGTTTAAGCCGTCCGCTAGGTCCCGTTCTATACATATATACGGTTATGCGTCTGCTCCTGCTGTCGCCGCCTGTCTCTTTCACTCTGCGCGAGGCCGAAGAGACAGTTTTACCGACGGCGTACACCAACTCTTTGATATTTAAATTTGAAAACAATCTTTGAATAATCGGGAAGTGACGTATACACGGAGAAAAATTACTATTTTCTATATATTCTAAAACAAAATTAGTAATTTTTCCTACGCAGTTTTTCTTTGTGTAAAAATACGGAAGCGAAAATATATTTACAGGAGTCTCTTTTTTCGACGAATCGTCCGTTCAATTTTTTAATATTTATAACTTTTCCGATATATTCTGTGCTTTCGTATGTTGAATAATTGTTGAGGTTTTACAAAATTCATAGTATCGATTTTACGAAGTTGAATAATGATAATTTAAGAATTGAAATTGTAATCATTTGCCATGTACACTTTTGAAATTGCAAATATGCTCTGAAAACGGTATTTCTTTTCGTGTCAGGAAATAACGTAATTGGAAAGAGGTGTACTTCAAGTAAAAAAATAAAAAAAACATTTTTTTAAAACCAAATTTAATTATTGTTAAGGTGGTTATATTCCAAGATACACACCTTGTAGAAAATAATTTTTATTTTACTTATATAAGATCTGATAATGGGAGGGATTATAGACGTTAAAGAAGTAGAGTTAATCAACTGCACGGAAAAAATTTTCCTGGAGGAACTACTCCAACGCCGTTAGTAACTCTAGGAAAACTTGTATAGAGAGTACACATCACTTTGGTGTAGCGACCGCCAGCCTTTGGCACACTGAGTATGCCAACTCTTACGTGATCGGGCAGAAGTCGCAGTCTGTTGTTTATGCCCTAACCTAAAAATGTCAACTTTTCTTATGATTATTAAGCTCTCGTAGTGTACTCATTGTATGAAACTCGTGTGTAAGACAATCATTTACCGCATGAGATGTTTTTCACACGACTGAAGCGAGTAATAGTAAAGAATTATCTCCCACACGAACTCATAATGTGTTATTTACGCATTTACCATTCCCGATCGATTGCTATACTCAGTGTGCCAAACTGGCAGACCCACTACAGAAATCTATGGCGTGTGGAACAAAATTTTAAACCCAAAATTATCTAATTATCAATGCAGATATTGTTCATTACAGAAATAGTCATACAATGTTTCGAATTTTTAAAATTTAAAATTTTGATTTAATTTTAATATTCAAAAGCTTTTGTTCCTTGAATAATTACCTAAAGATCCGTAGTTGGCAAATGTTGAAATAATTAATTAACGAGTGAAATCTAATTGTTTATAGGTTCCAACACATTTTTTTTAAATAACAATGAATTTGTTCCCCTATAATTGATTATTTCAAAATTTGTCAATGGTGGATCTGTAGGTAATTATTCAAGGATGTTGTGAAGCATTTAAAGATTGATTTTGATTGTTCTGTAAGGAATAGGCGTGAAAATTCACTACTTCCGCTACATTTGAATTTTTGAAATTGAATTTTTATTCTTAAGTATTTAAAACTAAATAATTAAATCAAATTAGAATAAAAAGATAAATTTTTTTATGCTTTGAAAAATTATTTGATTATCCTATCATTTAAACTAATTAAAATGAAATCATAATGAAAAATTATATATTCATATCCGCGAAAAACAAAATAGTACGCGCGCAGCGCTTTTGGATTTTGCTAGTTTATTAAAAACCAGATGTAAGTACATAAGCGTGAAAGCTCCTACAGAGTTTAAAAATTTACTTGTACGTAGCTCCGGTGGAACAAAATTAGTATAATATAAAATAAAAAAAAAAAAATAATAAAAATGTATATGAGAATTCCTGGGAAATTTCCCTCTTACGTCGCCAAAAAAAATGAAAAATTTTTTTGAATGCACACTTACCACACAAGGTTTTTCTCGTTTCTTGAACCTTACAGAACGTGAAAAAACGTGTGTTTTAAGCCGATTGAGTGGTATCATTTTTTTACAGCACTTTTAATTTTTCTTATGGAAATTTAACATGGGAAAAATGGGTGAAAAGTTGTCATTGATGATGAACCAATAACAAGCTATTGAAGAGGCCAAACCAAATTCTACAAAAAAGCGATTAAAGTTGAAGAATAGAGCTTTAATTTGAGAGGGCAATCGTTAAAATCGGTCGATTCGGTGCAAAGCTACGTGAATTTGAAAATTAATGAAAAGTGCGAAAAATGACGAAAATTTTAAGAATTGCGATGATTTGGCAAAAATCGCTCATTTTTGGTAATTTTTCGCAATTTTCAAATTCACGTAGCTTTGTACCGAATCGACCGATTTTAACGATTACCCTTTCAAATTAAAGCTCTATTCTTCAACTTTAATCGCTTTTTTGTGGAATTTGGTTTGGCCTCTTCAATAGCTTGTTATTGGTTCATCATCAATAACAACTTTTCACCCATTTTCCCCATGTTAAATTTCCATAAGAAAAATTAAAAGTGCTGTAAAAAAATGATACCACTCAATGGGCTTGGAACACACGTTTTTTCACGTTCTGTAAGGTTCAAGAAACGAGAAAAACCTTGTGTGGTAAGTGTGCATTCAAAAAAATTTTTCATTTTTTTTGGCGACGTAAGAGGGAAATTTCCCAGGAATTGCTCATATATGTGTATATAAAAAATATTAATATAGTAAATTAACAGAGGTAAAATTATCTCCATGGCATTTTCAAAACGCCCTATTTTCACTCATTACACAATATATTTTACAATTACAATTCATGAAACGAAATAACAAAAGTAATAAATTATATGCAGTTATTTTAATTAGATAACTAATTTATGGGAACCAATTTTTGTTTGATCATAGAATCCTTAACATTCAAAGTATTTAGCTCTTTAGGCAAACTATTATACAATTTAATAGCTGAAATATAACTATTTTTGTCACTTACTCTTTTATCCGTTTTAGGAATTTGTAAGCTTTTATTTCTAGTATTGCTTGTCGACATTTGATATAAATTTTGTAATGTTTTGTAATGGTATGATAAAGCTGTGTGTTCGTATTAATTTAATGGGAAATTTACGCTATCAACGTTATTACGTTGAAATTAGTGAATTTTGACGATTTAAAAAAAATAGTGCCAAGGTTACAATTTTGCTTTGATTTTTTTATTTTTAAAGCTTATAATATTCCAATTGCATTAATACATTGATCGCGAGAACTAAAAATTGAGCAATTGCTTTACATAATTATTTTTCGCAGTCTTAGCGTAAAAAACTATCTTTTGGTAGGGACCTTACGGCCAATGCAAGCTTAAGATTTAAATTAGGACCAAGATTGAGAAGTTATTCTACAGCATTTAAACATCCACGGCCTCTAGCAACCATTAAAAAATATATAAAGAATTTAATTTTATTCTATTTTATTTATTGTTATTCTATAAAATACATGTAAAACCTGAAACTGAAACTGAAACTCGACAAAATAAAAGCAAGAAATTCAATTCGAAAGTCGTCTAGTAAAACAACCCCCACTTTTGCAAACAATAGGAAACGGGGAATAAAAGAAGAAAAAAACGCGTGCCGGAACGAGGAGCAACACGGAGTAGACGGGCGGGTTAATCAACTGTTAACTAATTTCACGTGCGCACGACTACAGGCTCTCTCTCTCTCTCTCTCTCTCTCTCTCTCTCTCTCTCTCTCTCTCTCTCTCTCTCTCTCTCTCTCTCTCTCTCTCTCTCTCTCTCTCTCTCTCTCTCTCTCTCGGCGCGTGGAAAAACTCGAAGAATCTCATCTCGCACTGCCGCGCAGTTCATCCTCTCTCCCGTGGGGTAGCGGCAGCTTCCATCTCTCTTTTTCTTTCCTTCCTCCTCGACGATGATGTATAGGCCGTCGTAACGAAAGGAGATTTGTCAATGTGAATTTCCATCACCCGCCGTCCGTCCGCCCGTCGTTCCTCCATCCTCTTTTTCGGGATAGGAGCCCGGAAGGTTGCGTCATGTATGAGGAAACGAGCTGTCGGTTGTCGTGCGTGCGGTGTATTATATCGGCTAATTTTAGGTAGTCCCGGGCGTACACGAGGTTGATATACATGCACGTACAAAAGAACAGGTAAAGTTTTAAGACTGGGAGGAGAGAGAGTGAATTAAAATGTGGGACGGTTATAATGGTTTTATATTGCGAGCGTTTAATTAGTTTATATTAGCGATTAATTAAATTTCTAATTTATTCGCGTCGAGTTACGCAATAATCATCCAGCGTTACAGAAAGTTTGCACGTGTATGCGTGCAAGCGCAGGTGCGTAAGCGCAAACATTTCAACGCATCTATAATTACAGTTTGAAGAGAATTTCATCTGGTCGGGGAGCAAAGTACCAGTGCAAATTTCGTACTCCAACTACCTACATTTACAGATCTGGGGCCCTGAAGTATTTACTTCAAACTCGACGTACAATGGTGAATTATTATTTCAGTCGGGGAATTTTGCGTAAATAAATGGGAGCTTGTTAATGATAGCTGCTGAGCGCGATAACTCGCTCATGATCTACGATAATGCTCGCCCTGAAGTGAAGTGCTTTACGATTTATTATTTATGTTTAATAAGCTGTTTAGTTTGTTGTGTTTCTGCGCAGTATACTACAACATTTTGTCAACTCTGTCCTTTATATATAAAAGTCCTATTTAAAATAATTGGATTCGCGAGGCTTTTGCTCAACTCGTTGAGATTTGCATTAGTACACAAAGAAAAAATACCCAGTTTTGCTCTTTGAGAATAAAAACTGAACGTAAATAACCAAAAAAGTTTATCAAAACAAGCAAAAAATAAATTTCAAAAAAAAAACTTCTTTATTTCATCACGTAACCTACCGCAGCAGCAAAATCTAGTTACATCGTTACAAACGTTTATTCACCGCCTAACCCCATTGTTTCTAACAAAAGACCAATTTCTGCGCTCCTTTTTACAAAGCACTTCTCTTCCCCGAAAATCTCCCCGCCACTAATAATTCGAAAATACGTGTTACCGTAAAACTCTTCGCTCCCTCTCTTACCCGCGGAAATGCATGCATGCATGCCATGTAATAAATCACGCGAGCGAAACCGACCCCATACCTCACCCCCCCCCCCCCCCCCCCCAACAGCCGCGCAAACACGCATAAACATCATCGGCCAGCCCGCGAGAGCGCTCAGTATCCCATATCCCCCTCTCCCTCTATCCTCGATTTCGTACGACTCATGTTCACTCTCGGTTCACTGTTTGTTCTCTGCAATTCCAGTCAGTCCATTAACGGTCAATATCGAGGGGGCGTATCAGCCGCTGTCGGCCGGAAAGAGGTACGACCTCGTCTGCAGGA
Organism: Torymus aiolomorphi; assembly: GCA_036365515.1. Taxonomy (NCBI): domain Eukaryota; kingdom Metazoa; phylum Arthropoda; class Insecta; order Hymenoptera; family Torymidae; genus Torymus; species Torymus aiolomorphi. The sequence goes on from CM070877.1 coordinate 134,353,604, forward strand.
CGTCGGGCAGCAGGCCACCGGCACGGGTTGTCTGGTGGAAGGAAGAGATGGAGCTACCCTACTCAAAGGACAACGTAAGTATATATATACACAGACGCACATTGAAATTGACAATTTAACCCTAACTCTCTAGCACTCTTACCCCCTTAGTTCCAGTCTATCTATATACGTATAATGTATATAAAGCTAGCTACTCTTCTGTCTGTCTGTATACACACACGAGTACGCACGTGTGGCTCACATCAAAGGCATCTCTTACGCGATCTCGAATTCTTTTTTGGCCCCTGTGTGAATCGCCAATGCGTGTACTAGATTTGTCTTTGCATGTCCAGCGCTCGCTCGCGCATCAAGGGGATTATAAATTGTGCGCGCCAGACAGCGAATTTTTTTTTTTTATCTCGTAGTAGGAGCCGGCCGAGAACGCTAATTTTATGGCGAGCGTAATACGATTTCCGCCCGTGCGCGTGGACGTTGAATGAAAAGATGGATTAATAAAATTTTCAAGTTGAATGCAGCAGCCCGTCGCTGGCTTTTTTCAGTCGAGCGTAAAAAATGCGCGGACGAGGATGTCAACGAGCTCGCGTGAATTACGGAGCGGGGAGGCCAGGCGAACTTGGCGAAAGTGGAGCACATTCTTTTTGGAGCGCGAGGAGATCTTCAATTTGAAAGAAAATTGACCTCTCGACGTGCGCGCCGGTTAAAAGAGGACGTTTAAGCTTTTCGGGTTAACGGTTCAACTTTACGAGGGATTAACGTGCACAGGTGGGTAAACAAACGAGAGGGGGGACGTTAGAAAATTTTGGTCTAGATCGCTGGACGGTGTATATGTGGCGACTGACGCAAGTCGGACCACGACTACTGATTTTTATCTATCCGGATATAACGTTGACCCGCGACGGTAAAAAGTTCTTTTTTTGTAAATTTTCTAAGAAATAATGTGACGTTCCGACTGATTGCATTAAATATTCAATTAAAACTCGTTAACACGTCGTCTGCTTGTCCTAACGGAGTTCGTTATATCGCACAGCGGAAATGTTAAAATAGTCCTGTAATCTGACGTTGCCTCTGCCGGCTAACGACTAAGCCTATTTAAAAATTAAATTTTTAACTGCATTGCTTAATAATACTTAACAAGCTGCACGTTCTGCAATCTTTAGATCGCGGATTTTTATTAGACTCCGGGGTAGTTAAGTGTCTGCAGTTTTTATGGTCCCGGGATCTTGAGATATGGACTATAATATCAAAGATTTACGTTACATAAAAATAATTAATACCTCCGGCTACGATCGTAACTCTGCAACTACTTAACCGTCGGATTATTTCGGGAAAAATTTCCCGCTTTAAAATTACTAATGATCTGAAATCTCGTTGAGCAAAGTTAAGGCTTTCAGATACTTCTCGAGTAACTGTTTAACGATGTCGAACTGGTTTAACGTTTTATCATTTTAATAAAAATGATTTATGCAGTTATAATTATTATTATAGTACTAAGATTAAATCTGGAGGATTAATACTCAGCGATATAATCGATATACCTTTTCATATTGCCGGTCATATCTTACAATAGCCTCTCGGGTTTACAAGTAATAAATTAACTATATTATTGTACTTTATCTTGGGGAAATGAGTAAACATGTAGCACCAGCCCTCCATCGAAACGCGCGATAGCCGTTACCAGATGATTTTTTACTCACATATCCCATCAATTATCCTAAAACACATTAACAAACCATTACCGCAGAACTGCACGCGTCATGTTGTTTTCTAACTCCATCGACAACTTATCGGGGTCAACTGTTCGACGTTTCATATAGCCCCAAAGAGAGAGGTTAGCTACACGTTTTTAATTAATGACCGTACCGTGTCACACGTTCTTTCTTTTCCCGGTATTATTGCTCGAGCGAACGATTTGTCAAAAATTCAAATAAAAATAATTAATGAAAGCGCGTCGTCGTCGACGTTTCCCCGCCCGAATGTGTTGCAGACATCGCAAGATTGTAAAACGCGCGCGTCTCGACGCTTCAGTAATACAAAGTACAGTGTAAATCGCGCTTATAAAGCCTGCGCGTAGTCCTGCAAAAATAATTCAGCGTGAATTCGTAATGCAACCGCGAGTCGTTAAAATTTCATAAACTATCGAGTCTCGGTTCGCTTGCGTGCTTATATATTTCATTCGCGAGCGCTATCTCGGATAATACGCTCTTTTCCATTATCAATCGACAACAATATATATCTAAACGATACACAAAAAGAAAAAAACAAGAAAAAAAATTCAGCCCTCGCCCAATATAAATTGTACATTAACGTCACGCGCGCGACCCGCCGCCTCTGTCAACATTACCGGATCCGCCGTCACCTCGCTACTTCATATTTCACTCTCATTCGGTTGATTCATCGCGCGCAATATTCGCCGATAATTTATGTCTCTTTCTTTTTCCCTCACTCCCCCCTATACGAATAAGTTCGACGGTATAGCGGGCAAGTCTGATAAAAATTAAATATCGATTCGCCGCGCTCGGTATATACGTATATAATACAGCGTAAAAACATCAGCGCCGCTAGCGAGAGCTTATTATCCTTTCGCGGAATCCCGCAGCGCGGTTTTCTCCCCGAAAAATAAAAGGAAAAAAACGAAAAAACCGACGCTGAAACAATATAGCCCTCTCTCTATATCTTTACCCGACTCTAGCTTATATGGGCAAAAAAGCGCCGCGTCAGGATGATTCTCCTATCCCGCTCATGATTCGATAAAAAAATAAAGATTCCGCGAGCACTTAATCGCGCCACGATTCTCTGCTGTGCTATCCCCCCCCCCCCCCCTTTCGCTCCCGAAAAATTTCGCTCCGCGAAAATAACACACGTTTGGTACCAGCTATAACAGTTTTTCCACGTTTTTTGTGCCCGACGACGAGTATCGCTTCATTTTTGTTTTGTTTTTTCTTGTTGCAGACGACGAGCGACGGCAACACTACCATCAGCGTGCTGTCCTTCACTGCGAGCAAGGCGGACGCGGGCAAGCGACTGTTTTGCCGCGCGGAAAATCCAATCATGAGGAACGGACATGGCCCCATCCAGGACTCCTTGGTTTTGGAAATACAATGTAAGCCCGTAATTTACAGCGCCAGCACTCGTTGCTGCTGCTGTTCTTTCTTTCTTTCTTTCTTTCATTCTTTTTACCTGCTGCTGTAGCAGAACGTTTTCATTGATTTTCGTCGGCTAGAATGGGTGGGAAACCGGATTGTGCGCGCGCGCGCGCGTATGTGTGTGTGTTATTTCTCTTGCGCTACTCGCCGAAAAGATTGGATACTGCAAAATCGATCGGCCGGCGCCTGCAGAGAGGATTGAAATTTCACTGACTAAATAAAATTAATTAAAGGATTTACGAGTGTTTTATTCGCGCGTTAGCGTGTGTTATATATTTGCGCAGCGTAAGTACACACAAAGTGAATCCCAATATAGCACCGGGGGCGCGTTATGCGTGAGAGTTTTATAACATTTTTTGCCCTACACAAAGCACACGTGTGCGTACGTGTGTGCTTTATCGCAGCGAAATATGAACAGTTGCCTGGTGAATGCAAGTATCGCGTTAGCTCTAATAGCGTGTGCGCCTGGATGCTCGCGTATAGGCACGTGCAGATAATAATTTATTTCCGCGTTTCATTGATTAAAATCCAGTATTGCGCCCTCTTTTTTTATCATTCGCTCGGAATGAGACTATTAAAAAAACTTGTTTAACACAGACAGCTGTATTGAATTCCCAATTGAACATTGTTACTTGAAACTCGTACGCATTAATGCACTAATTCATCCCCCGATAAAACAAAATCGAATGAAATATCGCATCGCACACTCCGGCGTGCACAAAACGCCGGTATCCGTTTCAATTATATCACCCGGCGCGTTAATGCACTTTTCGGAGTATCCATTGTAAAACGCGCCAGCCTCGCAAAACATTTCGCCTCGCGATATATTAATTAATGCACAGCTAGCGCGCGCGAGCTTCTCGAACGCTTAATTGCGCGCGTGCACGCGATCCATTTGGCGATTCTCTGTACGTTTTCTCATTCCCCCATATCCCTCCCGCGAAAGAGTCGATGTTTGCAAAATTTAGCATTTTCGTTGGCAGCGCGCCCGAAATCCCTCCCTCTCTTCTCTTTTTTCACCGCTGCTGCTGCTGCTATGTGCGCACGATCGAGCGGGAGACATTTCGCTGGCTAAGTCGATTCTCTCGGGCGCCTTTTTTTGCTCGTATATAATACTGGACGGCGACGGCTATAAACGCACTCTTACTGGTAATCGAATGTTCGCAGACACGCCCGAGACGAGGATCAGGCTGGGCACGAGTCTGGACCCGGACGCCATCAAGGAGGACAGTGACGTGTACTTCGACTGCCTGATACAGGCGGAGCCGCCGGTTTATAAGGTCGAGTGGAGGCATCAGGTACTGCTACAGCTACTCAACGCGACCTTTCATCATATTAATGAGCCGATGGCATACTTTTTTAGCCTACACGCTGCCCCCTTTTTTTCTCTCCTGCTCTCTTACTCCTCAATGTCCCTCTCTCTAACTTTGCGCGCTCTGCTGGAGGGCGCAGGTCCCGATCTCGCGCCGTTTTATCGCTTTAATTATTCATCCTCCCTCCCTCACGTGTATTAATTACTGTAATTGCGATAGGATTCGTGTATAGATATATATGTATATGTATATATTAAGCCCCGTCGGAGGTTTTAAGCCGAGGGTTTCACGTGGAAGCGTTTGATGTCGGGTGAAAAGTACTTGACCACGCGGATTTTCACTTCCTTTCTAAATATATTTTATTTCGCGAATTTAACGGTTTAAGAGCCCCTTTTCCGCTCACATATATCTATTTATATACACGAAATAAAGAATAATACTGAACAAATCGCTCGGATTAAATGTTTCAATGATTTTTTCAGCTGCCGCACGTGCACTCGCGCAGTTTGACCCGTTATTTTGTATACGCGATTGACGGTGCAATCCCATAGCTGGCTGCGAGTCGATGCGTATAATGCTAAAAACTCGCGCACAGTGCGGGCGCTGTCGCATCCAATCGCCTTTTTTCTTGCAGCTATTCAGCGTCCGTCATCCGCGAAAGCGACCACATTTATATACGCGAACTTTAATAACAAAATTGAGCGCGCGCTACCGCTAAAATCTACAGGGCAAACGTTTCACCGATAAAACGCACGACCTATTCGCGCATCCATTCCGAATGAAATCAGAAACTAATAGTCGCGTCCAATCTCTTCGTGAGAACGACGGCTACGTCGGAATAACAGCCGTGAAGCCGGAAATTCGCGGGTAATCGGAAGCTCCCTCCGCACGGTTCTAATTTATGCGTTTAACAAAACAAAAACTTTTAATTTCCCCTCGGGCGCCACGAAAAAAAAAACGGCGAAGAAAGAAAAGAAAAAGTTATCTCGGGCGTACCGGGCATCGGCGATAATCAAGCGGCCTCCGCCGCGGATCATATAATCCCGGGGCCGTGGCTCAAGCTAATCCGGCTCCAAGAGCTTACACCCTTCCTCTCCCCCCCTATACACCATTTTCGATCGGCTCTCTTTTCTCTTATTTTTTTCTCATATAGTTGCTTTTTCGTTTTACGCAGGGCAAGACCCTGAGTCACAACATCTCGCAGGGCGTGATAATCAGCAATCAGAGCCTGGTGCTGCAGAGGGTGGGCAGGAAGAACGCCGGGAACTACACCTGCGTTGGCTACAACGCCGAGGGCGACGGCGAGAGCCAGCCCTTTAATCTCAACGTCATGTGTGAGTATATATACCTGCTGCCCTCTTTTTGATCAGCTCTCGGGCGCTCTTTTATTACGCGGAGGCGTTCTCTAAGGACAGGAGAGTAGGTACCTATACGACGACGATGGCGACGGGTGAAGTTCGCGCCTCTTTAATCTGTAGCGCCACTCCCCGTCGATACAACTTCGAGCTCGGCGCTGGCGATGGATGATGGTCCGGGGCCAAGTTTCCGGGAGGGCGCGCGGCCTGTGTGGGTGTGTGTGTGTGTCACGTTCGCCTCCCCCTCTCTCTCTCTCTCGTGCCTACTTTTTCGCGAAATTCTAGCGCCTCCGTTCTTTTTTATTTTCGGCAGATTAAAGGCGAGCGAACAAACTCCACTTTTTCGGTCGGATGGATTTTGTCGCGCGCGCGCGCGAAATTTTTTCCTTCTCTCTCTCTTTCTCTCTCTCTCTCTTTTCTGCAACTACGACGCCCCAGAGATGGAAATATAAATGGGAATCCGAGTGGGGCGCGAGAGCAAGGCTTTTTTCTTCTTCCTTTTTTACCGGCAGTTGCACGCGCGGTCGTATGAGTTCGCTAGGTGGGCCTGGCTTTTTTTCGCGTTCGCGCGCGCGCGGTGCAAGTGAACTCCAAAAAAAGGCGCGCACGGATGTAGGCGACGGTGTATAATGGAAGCAGTGCGCGCGTGCGCGAGAGGGGGAGAGAGAGAGAAAGCGTTGAATGACTTGGTGTGCTGCAGCGCTTTAATTATTGTGACGGAACAATGGCGGGTGATTAAAGTGTAGCGAGGGGTGGCGGATGAATATTTCGTGCGCGGATTACCAATAAAGTTTGTTAAATAACGCGCGAGCAAAGAGTAAGCGCGAGTGTTACGAGCGAATTAAGGAGCAAAGTGGGTTGCTGCTGCTGCGCGACGGTTCGGAATTGAATCCGGAAAAATTTGCATAGCGCCGAGGCGGAGGAAGCGGAGGTGGAGGAGGTTGTTTCGAGGGTTTACGAACGATAAAGCAGTGGATGGGCTCGGAGTATGATTATTGTTTTTGTTTATCGTCCCTGTAAATAAATTAAGATTGGGATTTTTTTCATTCAGTGACATTTATGACTTTGCTCTTTTACTGTTTACAAGAGTAATCCCACGGAATAATAAAGAGAGGCTTGTTTCGTCGGATTTTATCTCTAAAATCCTTACTGATGTAGATAAACAGCTATACGTGTAAATTACACTTTGAAAATTCAACGTAACCTTATACATTTGGTGAAATTTCATTACCTCCACCGAATCGCCCCAAACTCACTGTGTAGCCTTAACACACTGCTGAGAAAAGAAAGTCAATTCGCATTCCAACTACTTCCACCAGCCGCCAAACCTCATCACGAAACGCACGCGCGCTCCTCGAACGACGGCTCCTAATGCCCACCATCAATCGCGTCGGGCAACCAGCGCATCTCCCCTTCGCCATCTTCATTACTAATTCAGACAGCGCCTATATATACCCCTCACATAAGGATGCGCACGAGAGTCAAGACAGCGCAGAGGAAGAAGAAAGAAAAGATAGACCAAACTGAGTTAACAAACCATATAAAACCTAAAACGGTTCGGCGGGAAAGTGGCAACCTCGCGCTTATCCCCCGGAGACGAAGCCTCGAGAGCCTCCCCCGCGGATTAATCCTGCAAAAGAAATTGCCCCTCCCGCACATTCCCCTCCTATCGCACAGTATAAAGATAAGGATAAGAAACCATCGCCGTGGGACGTTTTTCAGTTGCGCCGACGTGCAAGCCGGGCCAGGACAAGGTGCACGGCGTGGCCAAGCAGGAGGTGGCGAGCATAACGTGCGCGGTGGACGCCAATCCGCCCGTGGTCGAGTTCCGCTGGACGTTCAACAACTCGGCCGATAGCCTCGACTTGCCGTCTGCGCGCGTCAAGTGGAACGGCACCAACTCCACGGCCACTCACACGCCCCTGATGGAGCTTGACTACGGCACCCTGTTGTGCTGGGCGAAGAACAGGATAGGGCATCAGCAGATACCATGTGTCTACCACATCATACCCGCAGGTAATTTTCGTTTTGTTAGATTTTTTTTTTTAAGTATAGGGGTGGCTCAGTCGTCATAAATACTGTATAAAGTGACGAACATCAATGTACAGTACAGTAACAGTTTTTATGATGACTGACCCGCGGCGTAATACCGTGTTTACAGTAAGTTTTTTATAGTATTGTCAACTTACTCCCTGCGCTACTTGCCCCGCTCTCCCCTACAAGGATTTTTTTGATGTTCTTTTTCATTGGCATGCATTGACTAATTCAAGATGGCTCTTCGAGGTTACATTCTAAAAACGAATAAGTGAAGAGCCGCTCACTGATGCAAATAAGCGGAAAAATCGACTAATTTTGCTTTAGCGAATATTCACGTATTATGATTTTATTTTATTTCACTAAAGTGAATATTCACTAAAGTTTTAGGGAGACCTGACCAAGAGGGACATTTTAAGCCCTTGAGTATACTAATGACGAAGAATCTTCGTCATGAAGTTATTAAAAAAACCATAAAACGAATTTTTCTGATACGCAAGGGGTTAAGGAAAAAGTAAATAAATAAATAACTAAAGAATAAAAAGTGAAAAAATAAGCAACAAGCAGAACGCGAACTCACGGACCCGCGGTTTGTAGTCTCGCGCTAAACCACGGTGCTAACGTCGCGACGCCAGGACGAGTGCATCGTGAGCTAGGTAGTTATTCTTTTGCTAAGTCGAAGGTGTCTCGTCTTCTACGTTGTATAAACGTAGACGGAAACCTCCGTGATAACATATATATTAATAGTGTTAAACAAAAAGAAAATTACACTTTGTTTCGAGATGTTTGACAAATGGCCGGGCAAAACACAGATTTGGCCAAAAAGGGATTTAATCGTTACAATTATCGTATAGTAATAGCTGATATGTTAACGTTTTTATTTTGTTGATATGACACTGAATGTTATTTATTATTTATTTATTTATTTATTAAACCAGAACAAAATTACATAGAGTAAAGTCCTCAGAGATAGATATTAACTACCTGTACGAGGGCTGGTACATGAATACTTAAGACTATACTTATACACTAAAGCTTATATACTAAGTATTAAATATTTAAACCTTAAACATTTAATATTGTCAATAGAATTCTCAAAACTTAACGCAAGTAAAACAATATGTATACATTTGTTTATTATATATATTTTTTAGTTTAGTTTTTAGTTCATGTTTCCTATTAACACTTTTGCAATAGAGCTTTTTTTAAAATTTTCAATCTCACTGCCAAAGTTTGTATCACTTAAATTAAAAGTTTGTTGATCCCTCTTGCGTATTTTTGGTAGGCGAACTGAGGCTGAGGTCTTGTTGTGAGTTGTGCGAAGTATATTATAATCTTTCAAAACTAAGTTGATCGATTCTTTATTGACAGATGATACTTTCCTTGAGAATTCTTCTTACTAGCTTGATCGACCTATTTTATGGATGTATTTATACACTAAATAATAACATAAATTTGTAAAATAAAAAAATTTGAATCACATGTTTCGAAGCAATATGTATTTTTTATTCAAATAAGTCTGACAGGGTGTCCATTTTGCCCTACATATGCATAATTTATTATTTTTTTTAACATCACAAATAAAGTTGATACTTTGTTTAATCGATTGATTAGATCAAGTCCCAAAATGTGTTTTTGAGTATAATTTAATAGTAGGAATAAAAAATAGGTTCACTTTACTTACCTTATCTACATCGTAAGAAAAACTTCCAAAATCGTTTTTCGTATATTTTATCGATGTTAATGCTACGAGCTGCGCACACATACTGAAAATTGCATAGTGACAACATTTACTATCTATCTGTGTGGTTAAAAAATTTACGCTATAATGTATACACAAAATATAACTAATCACCGTTTTGTCCAGGGCTCCCCTGATAGATTTTTTCGCACTTATTGGGACCAATGAGCAATTATTCACTTATTCATTTTTAGAGAGTAGGACGATGATGAAAAAAGTTATTACTAATCTTTATAAAAGTAAACTTTGAATTATAAACTACTAATTTAACAGGATATTATGAGCTCAAATTTATTTTACATAAAGTATTTTATAATTCATTATATTTAATGGAATCTTGAAGGGGTTGCCAGAGCCCATATTTAACGAAGTACTCATCGACATCTGAGTATTCTGCTCCTAACTTTTGGATTATTAAACTTTCATTAATTATTATAGTCGATAACTGTTCGCCATATTACTTTGACAGCAATGCAACCGAAATCATTAAGGAAAACTAAAAACTGGAAACTCCGATATCGCCTGCATATAGACAGTACTTCACAAAACTTGTAAAATCATCTTTGACGTATGAAATAAAATAAGATACCCACTTGGAAACCTAACTTCCGTTTGAGTTCACTCTTGCGTTACGACACAATCCTCTCCGTCATACAGATACGGCCAAATGACGAATTATCCTGATTTCCGAGATCAATCTAAGAAAATCCATTTACAATGAATTCTCGTCAACCTTAATTGTTTCGGCAAATAACTACATATTCAATTAGTAGCGCCGGCGGCAACATTCGGAGAAAATGATTGACGCACGGAGTGATGGCTTTCATCACGTAACAGTAATTGGGTTCTCTCGTACATTCTCTCACGCTCTGTCTCTCGCGTCTACCCTACTTCTAGTCTTGTATATATAACACAGAATTGAGCTTGCTCAACGCGTGCTCAACCTTTGAGTATCTACATCCACCCACCTACTTGTCACGTTACATAGGAGAGAAAGTAGTCTCCAAGGGTATGCGCGCGTGGATCTCCCGGAACACGGGCTTTAAATTCCACTTGGGAGGAGGGAGAAAAGTTCAAGCGAACGCGCGAGCTTATGATGCCTCGGCAAGCGAAAATCCGATTTCGCGATGAGGAAAAATGTTTTTGTATTGTTCAGCTTTATAGCCATCCGTTGCTTTTCGAAAGATACATTTTCAGTAAGCTTTTTTACATGGAAAATAAATTGTAAAAGGCAAGCATAAGTGGGTTGAAGTATGTACGGTGGAAAATTTTGCAGCAAAAGTGCTGAGAGCTGTTGTAACTCGAGGATGTACTTCAATTCTTTAAAAAAACATAGTTAGGATTCACCGTAAAAATTGATGCTTTTGCGGGATTCAAGTAGTTCGATACTTAAGGATGTTGTGCCTATATAGTCTCTGCCAAAAGTTAGCTTTTAGTGTTAGAACTGCGATAAATAATTATATGGAATAGTTAACGATTTTTCCGCCCAGTACGTCTGTGCAAAAATGCCATTCGAATATTATAAACTTTAAAAAACAGGAATCGAAGCAATATTGACAAAGTTTAATTATTTTTTATTATCATACAACAAAGGAGAGTACACAATATTTATAAGATTTTGATAAAATAATGAAACTTTATCAATTTCGTTTCGATTCCTGATTTTTAAAGCTTATAAGATTCGGATAGCATTTCTGCACAGACATACTGGACGGGAAAATTATGAACTATTCCATATAATTATTTAACGCTCAGAACTAACTTTTGGCAGGGACTATATAGCCATAACATCCTTAAGGATAAGTCGTACGTTTCGTTATTTTAATTTAGTTTTTAACTTGTATTAGCGATTGAGGTTGCATTCTATTTAGAATAACTTGAAATGTAAAAAGATGTGAGAAGAATATTAAAATATCGATAATCACATTGTAATCACACTTACATTGTACAATATTTTTATGCAAGTTGTAGTAAACGAAGAAAGTTTGATGACGAGAGTCCTAGTTTTGATATTACTTTCTAGGAAATTGAAATACATTCAGCGTATTTCCATTACTAAATAATTTTCATGTTCATAGGCAGGAAAAGTTTTAGACAGATTTCTAAATTTACATACAATTCCCACATATACCTAACCTGGAATGTAATGAAAATTCAATTAAACTTTGGATTGACTTAACGAAATTCAGACGAATCTGCAGAACTGGATTTTAAATAAAGTCTTAATAAGTTTTTCAGTTTTATGCGAGCTTTGCTAACGCGATAATTTTGAAATAACTCTGCATGCTGCATAATTTAATCGAATTACTGCAATGGTAAACCGATACCGTCGAATGACCTAAATGTGTGTAACCCTATCTAACGCTATTGAATCTTGTTTATCAAATAAACTATTGACAGGAGGAACTTATGTCAATTTCGTGGATAGTCGATAATTTATAAACAAAATATAATTGGATTTCTCGTCAACTGTAAGATTGGAAATTTCATTATATTCCCTACAACTTACGACAATAAAATCACGCTACTGGCATCAATTTTGAAATAGGACAAAATCAATTTATTTCATTTCGTGGAATTCTATCGGTTGTGCTGATTTTAACGTCCATCAAAATATGAATTATTTCGTTTGCTATAAAATTAATTGACTACAAACAATCACAACTGTCAACAATAACAAGCATTTTAAAATTGATCCATCCATGCCGACTGTATTTTTAAAACGAAAAATTCATCAATTGTTTTCGTCGACTCCTGTTATTGTCCGTTATTATTGCATTGAATAAACCATTTAATCCGGCTAGTGCACGAGTTTATACACTCTTAACTACAATGCTTTTAAAAAACTAACGTATATTTGTCATTATCGTATTAGCAAATTTCGAAATTTCACAAAATAGACCCTCATGCACTAACTCTAACAACCCGATCCTCGCCCACAGACACACACGAGTAAATTCAGTCGAAAGAATGAAATATGGAGCTCCTCCCCGTCTCTCTCTCTCTCTCCCTCCCTCTGTCCCTCTCTCTCTTTGACTCCGGCATTAATCATGGACCGCATTGAAGCCGGCACCGGCCTAATTGCTATTAACGCATTTCAGAAGTAATAGTCTATTTACGGGTTACTCAAATAATTCCCTCCATCCCTCTCACGCGCACGATTGACCCGGTCCGCGCACGCTCTCTCTCTCTCTCCTTCCATTCAAAACCCTGGCGCACACCGGTCGCAACAATGCCGCGGCGAATGCATTATTCAGCCGGCACAATATCCAATCTCCCGTGCACACACACAGACACACACACACACATATAGCCCCGTTGCTCACCAGCAGTAGCAGCAGCAATAGCAGCAACAGCAGTACGACTACGGATTAAAAGCCTCTGTTCTGTTCTCTCTCTGTAGGTCGACCGGACGCAGTACACAACTGCACGATCTCGAACACGTCGAAGAACTCGTTTGCGATGCGCTGCAGTCCGGGCTTCGACGGCGGCCTACCCCAGTCCTTCCTGCTGGAGGTGCGCGTAAGCAGTACCCAGGAGCTCAAGGCCAATCTCACCTCGAGCGTCCCGCACTTCACGGTGACGGGCCTCGAGGCCGGCTCGCTGTATCTGGCCTATGTCTACGCGTACAACAGCAAGGGCAGAAGCGAGCAGATGGTCGTGCAGGCCGGGACTATCAGTCCGCCCGAGAAACAGCTGACATCTGACTCTGGTAAGTAGCAGTATAGTGATCTTCGATTTTTCATTTCGACGCTCTTTACATATACATAATCGAGAGACAAGACGGGTAGAGGGCAGTCGCTAACTATGGGAATATATCGACTGACATCTTGCCAGCTCTATTAGCGCAAGCAGAGTCTTATGTACATGCACACCCGCGCGGGAAACGGCTTATAGGCGTAAGAGCTAAGCGTGAGTGTACAGGAGGCGCGACGAATTATACAAATTATATAAATTGAGCATTCGAGATAATCTATTTTGCCCTCGAACGATCTCGAAATCTCGAATAATCGAATCCGTCTCGAATCTCTAAAGGAGAGAAACAAAAGACGAAACAGTGGCGCGCGTAGCGCGCTGATTAACGCTAGTTATACACACGAGGGGGTGACAAGCGACCTCTATTCAGGCTTTCTGCGAAGGGGAAATATTGTATGGGAAAGAGAAGTCAGTTTGTGTTCGCTGTCGTGTTCTCATGAAAACTTTATTTCGCTGTACCGGCGAGGATTTAAAATTTGATTCGCTCAGGAATCGTGCGTTTTGGCGAAACGACGACGGGGAAAAGGTGATGGGTTGGTGTTAATAATGGTTATTCAGTAATGACGCGACGCCGCGGGGGGGGGGGGGGGGCGAACGAACGATTTCTCTTTCCCGAATTAACGTGGCCGCGGTGGTAAATTTATGGGCCGCCGTGATTGCCCGAAACCATAAGAGCCCACTGAATAATGGATTGGATTTCGTTTCTAGAGAACCTACTGATCAATTTTAATGACTACGAAAACTTCCATAAAGAATTGGGTAATTGTTAATACTTCTGAAAAAAGGCATATCTTTTTTTTTTTGAGAAAGGCTTGCGTATACACCACTTTTTAGAGCTTGTATTTTTAGTACGAGTGCGATAATTTTTCCCGTAAAAGCGTATGACTTGAAAAAGCTTTTTCTGCGCAGTAAATGCTAGGCTTTGTATTTTATAAGCTTTAAAATAAAAGAATCCACAATGAGCATGGAAAAATTTCTTCTGTGGTTAAATTAGCGTTAAAATATGAAAAACTTTAAATTCAGATCTTAAATTATGAATAAAATAAATAATAACTTTAACGAACTTTTGCCGCTGTGAAATGTGAGTGCGCCAATTATACGTGAAAAGCAGAGCTTTTATTGTTTTGCAAAAATAACTTTTTATTTATAACATAAAAGGCATTTTAATGAGACTCTAGCAGTAGTTGCTTGAAAATATCAACGGGAAAATCTCGCAAGAAATTTTGTCGTGTTCCAGTTATGACCCAAATAGGTTATTACATTACATAATCGTACTACAATATCGCTGAAATTTCTGCAGCAATCTCGAGCTAGATGACTATCCGACGGTATACAAGGCCGAAACTGTCCTATAAAATTTACATACTTAAAATAATAAGAGAAACATGAGTAAACTCGGAAAAATAGAATTTCTAAAAATTCTAAGTAGATATGCATGTTTTTTTCTTTATTTAGCAGCGAGTAAAAGTTAGAAGGAGAGTAAAACTCAAATGGAGCCGAGTAAACATTTTTTAAAAGACCGTTTTAAAAAACAAAAAGTTCCTTATCATTTTGAGATTATGTTTACGGTAGTTCGTACGCGGTAAAAGTTTTTGTGTTCTCCTGTCTCTCTCGTATTATGGCAACTCTTTCATATCACTAAAAGCAGCACCAACAGCAACTATACGCGAAGGATGACATGCACGTTTAGAAACGTAGTTTTAATAACAACAGAACTAATGTCTCGAGCGCGCGTGCGCGCGAGGCTTTTTATTCCCCTCTTAAACGATATTCAAATTAACTTTTTATATACACTCGCACGGAGAGAAAGATATTTCAGTTTACTCAAGCTTGGAAAACATTTAATTTGCCTTGAGAGCTATGTGAAAGCAGTGAATAAACATGTAAAAGCGGCTGCAATCAACTAAAATCTTTTTCCGAGCTCCCGATATGTCTATTCCGCGTAAAACTACGGCATATTGTACATTCATTCCCATGTCATGTGGAATTCGCTGCATAAACCGCGATTTCGCATAGAGTCGTGATTTGATACAAATCGTACAATAATGAGAATGAAATTTTAACATTATTTAAGTAATTGCTTACAGAAATAATTTCTAGGCTGATAATGAAATAAAAATTTCATAAAATTACGTCAGTTCAAAAATATAAATTGTTCTAAGCGTGATACAAATGAAGAAACGCGTTAACATTTAATATAGCTATATTTTTATTCATGATATTCGAGGTTTAACAAACTACTACGATTGGACAGAAAAAGATAACTCGAAAGTATTTTCTCGAAGATGCTGAAGTTTGACTCTTCTACCAACTGCTCTTGGTATAAGTTTCTCCCCCACGAGATTTTCTTTATACCACAGGTGCTATGCGTATGAATAATGCGATAGATGTATACGCCCACTACCCGAGCGAATGTGGAAATAGCTAGAGTTAAATGGATTATTGCGAAAGCTTTTATGGATAAAAAGGCCACAAATGTATTTACCGGTGAAATAAATTTATATGGAAATTTAATCAATTAAATAAATGTATATAACTTCATAACGCGAAAAAGTACGAATAAATTCGTCCGAGAGATAGAAGAGTGAAGATTTATTTTTCATAAAAGGATATAAATGTACCGGAAAATAATTTATTTTCGACACAGTACCAAAAAGTAGTTTTAGCTACGTATTCGCCGCTAGTTATTCAAACTTTACATACCGAATATTCGCAATTACTCTTTAAAAATTTTACACAGACCAAAGTAATACACGGAGAAAAATGCTGCAGTAAATTTTAAGGAGTCTGTCCCACATTTACAATCAGACATGGTAATTTTTCCTATACTATTCTTCTCCGTGTATCACGCTCTAAAACAGCTCTAAAGAAGTCATGTCGAATAAAACTCGTACCTACAGCTACACACCAGCTTTCTTTCTTAAATCATAATTCTACTACCTCCCAACATCTCTCAACAACCTATACTAACACAACCTTTTTTCCCTTTTCCCTCCGCTCATACAGAACGGCCGCGTCCGCACACGCGCCTGACGCCGATGCTGAGCGTGATGATCGGCGTGGTGGCTGCCCTCGTGATCGTCGCCGTGATCGTAATGATCGTACTGCGCATCCAACACTCTCAGGTCGATGAGCAGGCCAAGTCCCATGTTGAGGACACGCAGAAGCCGGCGAAAGCCGTGCCGATACAGCGGGAGCTGCGGTTCCGGGAATGCGGCAGCCTCATCACGGACGAGAAGCATCCGGACTCGTTCTGCAAGCTCGATACCATAAGCGCGGGCGACGTCAGCGAGTCCGACGAGAAGAACCCTGACATCATACCGCAGCAGATCACAGGTAACGTGTTCTCGATATCATAGAGAGGAGAGGGAGTCTTACTTATTCGATGTTGGTTTTGCCTCTCTTAAAATGATTTCTCTGTTATTTTTGCGCGAAGAAGAGGGATGAGGGATATGTTATTTTACGGTGCGCATTAGAAAGTCGAAGTCGAAGATTCGCGTTCGCAGTGGAGAACGAAGGCACGCGGGATTTTCGAAAAAGCGAGGGTAGGAGGAAGAGGTTTTCAATGCGATCGTAAATTACATGAGCGTACCAGGAAAGGCCATTGAAAGTGTCTGCTTTTGGAATATTCGGGTGAGAGGGAGATACGCGCGCGTGCAGATTTTCTCGCGTGTAAAATATGTTTTCGAAGATCAGAATTGCGGGCGCGATGCGGTGAAGTTCGAATCATCGATTTATATCCATAGAATGTATATTATGAAAATTATAAATATCGAAGATAAGCGAGTCGGTGTATGAATTCCTAACGTTACTGAAATGTCTCGGTATCGGGGAAGACACGCGACGTGTTAAGCTATATATTTTCTTCTAAAATGAGCGTTGAAGCATGAAATTGACATCATTTTTAATTTATTTTAAAGTTAACTTGAAAAATGGCGAAGGACTTACACGAATAATGCGTTTAAATTTATCGATCATTAATAATTGCTTTATAGCAGACGAGGAAAAATTTAATTTGAAAACTTCAACACGATATCGTCTTGAACGCTCATCTTGAACATTCAATTTATTCCGAAGTAAAATTTGAATATCCATTCATTTCAACTGAATATATAATTCCAGTAATTTATAATCAGATTTGTCACTTCTTTCTCACAAACCACCAAGGCTCCCTCTAACAATAACTCTCTCCGCAAGCAAACAACAGCGAGAGAAGCCCAACCAACTGACTCTTGCTTTCTTTCTTTCTGTGTTGCGCAGGCGAGGAGGTATCGGAGTATCTGCGAAAGCGCCGGCTGGTATCGACGATCGAGACCTCGCCGTCGCGCGGCCTACTCGAGAGATCGGCGGTCGCCCAGGCCGTCGGCTCGCGCGGCAATTACATCGGCTACTGCACCATACGCAGCAGCATGCCGCTGCGCGAGCTCTCCAGCACCGTCAAGTTGAAGCACAAGACTGTGAGTATATATGTATATACACACCTTCTTTCCTTCTGTGTGTATGTGTTTATTTACAAAGCGTTATTATAAGATAGTAGGGTTTAAAAAAAATTCACGTGCGGCATCGACCTTTTTTTTTAAATCATGAATAATATAACCTGTAAGGTTGAAGGTTATTATTATTATTATTATTATAAGATTATTATCATCATTTGCTGAAAAAATGAAGGCCTGTTAATTTTCCAAGCTTGTTTCTCCCACGAGTGGCTTAACGCGTATCGCTGAAGAATGCTTAATTTTCTTTGCCGTGCTCGTTTTTTGCGGTCGAGAGAGCGGCAGAGGGGTAGGAAAAACCGCAGACAAAACTTTTGCTTGCATCAGCCGCCAGTTCGCGCGTTAGCTAGCTTGCTCGCTCGCTCGCACCCGGGGCTACAGACATAGCAGCAGCAGCAGCTTCTCTCTCGCGCAGTCTCCTCGTGAAATAATTTTACTTACGTGTCTCGCCGAGCGTATATTAAGCATTATCTTTTAAAGAGTAATTTCGTAATTAATTGCGTGATTTAAAATGGGCGGGTAGAAAAAAATGGGGTTTAATAAAAGGGGGGGGGGGGGGCAGAAGAGAAGAGAAAGGGAGAGAGAGAGATTGAAACACGGGAGTTGGAAAAAGTAAAAGTTATGACGGTTACATGGTAAATTTTTACAAGAGAAGTTGCGGCAGCGGCGATCGATATATAACGGGCGCTGGTGTGTGGTGGCAGAGAAGAGTTGAAAGAGAATGACCACAATGTGTTGGTTTCGAACAGTTGGGCGAGTGTGCGCGAAGTTGAAAAATTGCATTGAAACGTAATTAAATTTTGTTGCCGCTGTACCTGGGAAAATTGTTATACGGGTAAATTAACTTTCATTGTATTGTGAATACAGTCGTCATTTAAATCAGTAATAAAGCGTTGTGATTTAAGATTAAATTTTCGGGTCTGACAATACGGGGTTATTTCTACTTTTTTACTTCAATATACTATTATACTTTTTACTGGAAATTACATGACAAATAAAATATTTCAAAATGAGCTTTTGTAAATAAATGTAATTTGTTTATTGCATCGTAAATATTTCAATCAAAATACAAGTATAAACATTACCCAAAATTGATAGGATCAATAGACTCAATATCTTTCCACTATACAACACTAAGAAATAATTATATAAACAGTACGAACAAGACCAGGAACAAATCAATTCAACTACCAAAAAGTAATAAAAGAATTAGTGATAAAAATAGCTATCATGAAGCTATAAGGGTCTTTAATAGGCTCACTAAAGATCTCAAAGTTATGTCATTTACTAGACAAGTTATGAGAAAAAAATTAAAAATGTTCATTACAAAAGCAGCAATAACTAATTTAATATAATTTATATATGATGGTATAATAAATTTCTATGCGAAGTTGACTAAACTTTACGCGCCTGCCATTACCTGGTATGTAAGAATATATTATTTAGTTCGTAAGTTTTTCTTTTCTTTTCTACGTACCAGACGTACACACAGGCAATACTATTTGGTAGGATTTACTTACCTATGTAAATTTACTTTATGTAAATATATAATAATGTAATTGTAAATATTATCTGGAAATAAATAAATAAATAAATATAAATAAATTTTAATATCGTAAAGCCTCGTGACATTATTTCAGTTTTCAAATGTGTACATTACATTGACAAATTTTCCTCGTCATCGAGCACCAGCACACGCGCCCGTAAAATCCCGCAATTCCGAGCTTATACGACTTCACTCTCGCACCCGCGCATGCCTTTATTACAAATTTTTCGAGTAAATAACATTACTCCAAACAAACTCTCTTCGCTAAAAGTCAAACGGCTGGAAGCTCTCCTCTCTCTCTTTCTCTCTCCGTCAAAATTAAGCGTATTTACGTTTAATGCACAGTCGCCAATATGTACTGAAAAATTAAACATTCCACTCGTCACTCGCGCGTCATAGATCGACATCCCCCCTTCTCTCTCTTTCTTTCTCTCTCTCTCTGTCTCTCATTTTTGTCCTTTATTGATTATCGGATCGCGCCATATGTCGACTCTCGCTCTCTCGACTCAAAACTTTGACCCGGCGAAGCGTAAGAGCCACCCACTGCCAGCACCTTTACCAACACGCGGAATAAAAAGTTCACCCATCTGTAACTCTCGGTCCTCCCCCTTCACCGACAAATCACCTTTTCTCTCTCACGAAAACTTTACCCTCGCCCGTAAAATCCCACGGCGCGCGCGAGCGTCACGTGCTACCCTCTTTAAGATGGTTCTATGACTTTTTTTGTAAGTAAAAAAAAGTTTAATGATCAGTCAGTGCTTGGCTGGTGTGTGCTTTAGGGTGCAATGAAAAGTGAGGAACAATTTTCGAGTCCAAAGTAGTGTTATAAATTGCAGAAATCACTATTGAAATTGAGAATTTTTACGGTAGCGGTAACGACAGGTAAATACTGGAATAATTTTAGTAGTTGGAAATTTGCGAAGTGTATTTCGACGGCTGAGCGGAATAAGGTCGTATCTTGGCGCGCGGACGAAGAACGTCGTATCTCAGCGCGCGGATGAAGAACATCGTATCTCACCGCTCGGACGAAGAACGTCGTATTTCGCCGCATACTGGCCGTGTATTGGCCGCAAGAGCGCCGAGATACGACATCTTCATCCGCACGGTGAGATACGACGATCTTCATCCGCACGGTGAGATACGATGTTCTTCATCCGCGCGGTGAGATATGAGGTTCTTCATCCGCGCGGTGAGATGCGATGTTCTTCGTCCGCGCGGTGAGATACGACCTTTTTCCGCTCAGCCGTCGATTTGTAATAACTAAAAATTAAAATTTCTAAAATATGGTATAGAGATTTTAATTGCTATGGAATTGCCATAGTGTGGCCTATTATATATTTTATGCGTTATGTAACATTAAACGAATAATATTTGGCAACGTTGAGATTGAATCAAATGTCCAATACACGGTACGAAAACGTCAAATTTAGTTAACGAAATTTTGGATCAATATACTGAATATGGGCTCGATTAAGATAGTTCATTAGTGTACATAGGCTGTTATTATTCTAAATGCAATGAAGTGGAGCGATATCGCAATAGTACAAAACGATATCCAACTAGTGATTCAGAAATTGAAGGATACTCACATGGTTACATATAAAATTTTCCCTCACGCTGTACCTGTGAAATCAACATCATTGTCTAGAACATAACAAAACACGAATTAAAATTTGAATGAGTTCTTAAAACTAACGGAAAAGAAACAGTATATTGCTGTTTTTTTTTGCCATTTTTAGTATATTTTGATTGCTCAAATTTGAACTCAGATTAATTCGGCAGGTAACAACATTTTTTAATTTTTAAAAAAGCAAATAAAAACTCTTTATGTACTTAAACTTTATGTATAACTTTTCGCGACTGAATGATACACATTGGAAGTAAACATTTGTTTAAAAAATTCTGCTGAAATAATAAGTGCAATATGGAAAAAAAAACGTGAGAGACAATTTTATTGATGACCGTGGGCATTCTCATTTCTATCAATTCCAAACCATACGTACGTAATAAAGTTTTCATGAAAGTTTACATAAATTTAAAACCTTAGTCAAGATCCGCATAAAACTTTGAAGATAGCACTAAATTTAATCAAAACTATCTAACTTCCCACACACTTTTAATAATTGAAAATCCTAAAAAAAAAAAAAAAAAAAAAAAAAAAAAAAAAAAAAAACTTGAACCCCCCTTTAAATCAAATTCAACATTAATTAATCTTTCAATTTTTCATGCCAAAAACCTCGACTAATCCAGCTCCCCCGACCCTCTGCATTTCCCTGTTCACAGCAGTACCAGCAGCCGATGACGAGCGAGGTATACGAGAGCGGCATGTGCACGCTGCCCCGTCAGTCATCGCAGATGGTCATGTCGGCGATGTCGCCGTCGGTGATGTACCAGCCGCCGCCTGGCATAAGCGTGGTGCGCGCCGGGCCCGCGGGCGTCCTCATAGCCAAGGATATGCCGACGGTGGGTCCCCCGCCTGCGCCACCGGTGCAAATACAGCCACCGCCGCCGCCGCCATGCTGCCTGCAGGCCTCACCGAAGGAAATGCACGAGGTCGTGGGGATGCCCATGGGCAAGAGCACGCCGATACTCGTGACGAAGCGCGAGAGCTCGGTGTGACGCACCTGCAGCTGAGCTGCCGTTTATAAGTGATGAGAAAGAAAAGATAAAAAAAGGAGAGAATGCACACAGATACATCATACATACATGACACACTCACACACACGCTGTGCGCGCGCTATGTGCGTCTGGTATCTCGGAGTATGTGAAGCATTGTAAGAGTGAGAATGAAGAGGGGGATAAGGGGGGTTCGCGTCACTTGCCTCGAACTGAGTTACGATGGAGGTGGGTTGATATTGGACCGAGGAGATTTTGTTTCAACTGCCACTTGGATATATTTTCAAATGAATTTTCCACTTAAGACTGACAAACCGATAATTCCGTTATTGAACGTCGCGCCGTCTATACGACGAGCTTTCTCTCTTT
Organism: Torymus aiolomorphi; assembly: GCA_036365515.1. Classification (NCBI taxonomy): domain Eukaryota; kingdom Metazoa; phylum Arthropoda; class Insecta; order Hymenoptera; family Torymidae; genus Torymus; species Torymus aiolomorphi. The sequence goes on from CM070877.1 coordinate 134,375,970, forward strand.
CCGCACATTATTAGAACAGGGGAGAATCCGAATTCGATTTTTCGCCGCGATAAATATTTAACGAGCCCCGCGAATCCAATCTATCTTTAATGACGAAGCGTTTTTACACACACACACACACACACACACACACACACACACACACACACACACAAACACCGACACACTTCTCGTCCAGAGGGAATACGAAATTTCACTTTGTTAGCGGCGAAGTTTATCTAAGCGGGAGTGTGGAAAGGCGAGAGAGGCGAGCTCTCGATACGCGATGCACATTTTAAAGTTTCCCTGACGTTCGCTCAAGTTTTGAAACATGCACTCTAAGAATATACAATTACAACTTTTGCATCCGCGTGAGCGCAAACTTTTCCGAATGTCGAAAAGCTCGCCTCGCCCGGCGTGACCGCGCTATTCAACCTTCTGAATAGTTAATTAGTGCAATTTCGGCGAGCACGCGCGCGTACTCCGCTTTCAAGCAGTTTGTATTTTGCGTTTTAATCGAGACGATAAACCTATAAGTTTCTATCCGATAAGTGGTGGAGGGGGAAGGAATCGAATAAAGGGATTTGTGTTAAGCGAGGAGATCGACTTACACCGATATAAATCGCAATACAATCTATTTTAGAAAATCAATTTCGAGGAAAAAAGGGGATTGGAAGGGAGAGAGAGAAAGAGAGCACAAGTGAGCAGGATTGCCGCAAGATTTCGTTTGACAGCCTTCGCTCTCGTGCGCTTTCTCCCCTACACACGAGCTGACTTCTGTCATACGTCTCCGCCAATTTTTCCCGCGTATCGTTGGCATTACTGATACCCCCGCGCACACGTGTGAGGAAGGAGAGAACGAACAATTTCTTAAGTTGAATAAAGTGTCCTTTCACGTATCGAAGGAAATCCGCGAGAGAGAGAGACGAGAAAAGGGAGGCGCGTGCTAGCTGTGCACACACTCGTTCACTCACTTTCGCTGGTGCGAGTAAAGGGAGGGCACGCGATAGTTCTTCCTTTTTATCACCACCCGCGCGATCGTAACGGGGCGTTTCATTACTCCCTCTTTCTCCCAAGAAGATGCCCTTTTACTGGCGCGTGTGTGTACTCCTCCTTTGATACTGATTGCTTCGCGAGAAGAACTCCTTTTTTTAATCGTTCGGGAATACAGAGAGAGAGAGAGAGAGAGAGAGAGAGAGAGAGAGAGAGAGAGAGAGAGAGAGAGAGAGAGAGAGAGAGAGAGAGAGAGAGAGAGAGAGAGAGAGAGAGAGAGAGAGAGAGAGAGAGAGAGAGAGAGAGAGAGAGAGAGAGAGAGAGAGAGAGAGAGAGAGAGAGAGAGAGAGAGAGAGAGAGAGAGAGAGAGAGAGAGAGAGAGAGAGAGAGAGAGAGAGAGAGAGAGAGAGAGAGAGAGAGAGAGAGAGAGAGAGAGAGAGAGAGAGAGAGAGAGAGAGAGAGAGAGAGAGAGAGAGAGAGAGAGAGAGAGAGAGAGAGAGAGAGAGAGAGAGAGAGAGAGAGAGAGAGAGAGAGAGAGAGAGAGAGAGAGAGAGAGAGAGAGAGAGAGAGAGAGAGAGAGAGAGAGAGAGAGAGAGAGAGAGAGAGAGAGAGAGAGAGAGAGAGAGAGAGAGAGAGAGAGAGAGAGAGAGAGAGAGAGGTAGCGTGAGAATTTTCGCGATTCCGAATAAATATGTATTAGAGGCGAGAGATGCGCGATGCAATGTTTATTCAGAGTACATGTGGGGGCGGCAGTATCTCTCGCTCGGCCGTTCGTGTGCGAATAAATTCACGAGAACCAGCGATTTGTACTCGATAAATATTTTATCACGCCACAAGAGAGTGAAAAAGAGAGAGGCGGAGAGAGCGAAAGAAAGGTATATAGGTAGGAAAAAAATTTTAACTACTGCGAGAAATCATCTATAATACAAGTGTAAAGAAAGAGAAAAAGGTAATCCTTATTCCATTTCAACGCGAGTCTTAAATTCGGTTGGGCAAAAGAAAAAAAAATATGAAAAAGGAGAGCTCCACTTCGAATGGGGAGTGTGGGCGGTCCATCCTCAATCGTAACTCAGAGGGAGAGAAAGAGTGAGTGAGAGAGCTAGAAAAGCGAGCTTTCGAAAAAGGAAAAGCTAGGCGACGGGGGAGCAAAAGAGAGGCGGAGAGAAGAGAGTGCGCGTGAAGAGAAAAAATGAATATTCCGAGGCACGCGCTCGCTCGCGCTTGTAAATACATACCTTGAATATGAGAATATTTTATACAATTGCTAAGAAGAATTATAAAAAAAAAGAAAGGGAAGAAAGGGAGAGAAGCCGACTTCGAAAGAAGAAAAATGGAAACGAGTATGCAAAAAAAATATATAAAGGGAGAATAATACGAAAACAAGAAAACACACTCCTCTTTCGCCGGACTGTAAATTTACATGGTTGACTCGAAAATATAAATGTAAATGTACATGTATAAATATCTCGCGCAAGGCGGCGGTGGTATAGGAGCGGCGGTGGCGGCGGCGTCGGCGAGGATCCCGGGCACCGGGACGCGCGCGGTCCGGACTCGGCCCGAGAGAGTGAAAAAGAGGACGAGATGGATGGTGAGAAAGAGAACAGAGAGAGAGAGAGAGCGCGGGAATAAAGCGGGTGCACGTAGAAACGAGAGGGCGGTAAATCATGCCCTTCGAGAGTCGATTTGTCGGGGGAGAGCGAAAGAGGGAGAGAGAGACGGCTAGACGAGTGGTATAGAGAGAAAGCGGAATGGAAAAGTGTTTTGAAGAATTGACAGAAACTTTTATTTCCATCGGTCCCGTTTAATCTCGATAAATTCTCCGGCTAAATTTAGTCTCTTTTTCTTACGCTCGTTGCTGTCCGTTTGTTTTGTTGCGCGCGCGTTCCCGCCTGATTTATTTGTTAATTAAAGCATCGGATTTAATTTTTTGCCAAGCACGGTGTTATCCAAGGGGGAGAGAGAAATAGCGGAAGAGAAATTGACTTTGTCTTTTTTACGCCCATTTGATTGATTCGAATGAAACGCGATATTTCATCCGGAGTCGCGAGGAATAAATTTCACGCGTCTGCGCGCGTGTTTTCTGTTTAACGAAATAGCTCGCAAGCCTGAAAATACGTCATTTGTTTTGTTTAACAACGTACGTGAATACACACACTCGATTGTGAGAATCGCTTCTTTGATTTCATTCCGACGCATGCGAGTATGAAAATTTATTCCGCGGCTCTCTCTCGCTCTCTACGACAATGCTCTCTCATTCACTTAAAAGCCTCAAAACTTTCAGCCGTCGCGGAAAGACATATCGTGAAGTTTCCAACGGGGGGAAAACTGCAGAGGTTCCTATACACAAACAAACAGACACATACGCATACGCGCGTGAATACACGTACGCGTTTAATATATTCCGCGAAAATTGAAAACAAACGTAAAAAAGTGACGAGCGCTCGCGCAAAATCTCGCCTGTCGTCCACTGTTCCCGGTGCTTCGCGTTTTCCCGCCGCTGCGCGTAAGAAAAAAAAATGACTCTACATCGTATAAAGCTGTATAAAGTATAAATTTTCTTCTACTAACTGTACCAAATAGACCATATAAATAAGCATTGTTTTCGACTTCGAACTCACTACTAGACGCGCCGACTAAAAAAATAGAAGAAAAAAAACGTTTCCGAACTTGTTGTACATTATATTGATATTTATATATAGTATTTCTATTACTGCCCGTTTAAAGCGTAAGAGATGAAGGAAGAGAAAAAAAGAAGCAAACGAAGCAGAAGAAATGATAAAGAAAAAAAAAAATAAATAAGTACGAGACATACACACACACACACAAACACGTTCGTCATTGAGGCAAATTTGGAAACTTCGTCTGGACACTGTAATCGTTAAACACACCATTTGCTTAGCGTAGATTCGATAAATAACGAAAACAGAAATAAAGAAGAGAAGAAGAAGAATCGAGAACATAAGACGTAACAGAGACAAATCGCGTGTTTATATATATATATATATATATATATATATATATATATATATATATATATAACAAAAAAGAAAAAAAAACAAAAAAAAATCCGTGCGAATGAAGGGAAGGAAGTAACGAAAAAAAAAACCATCGCCGTATCCACGCAGCCAGAACTACCAGTGTATATGCATGCATGCGCGTATGTGTGTATGCGCGGCAAGAGTGTACGTATGAATCTGTCCACATGTCTGCACGTTATATATTCCAAATACGCGCGCAGGGAGGAGAACGAACGGCTGCCGCAACGCATGAATTAAGTTTTCCCCGTCTACATCGGCGTCGAGAGTGCGTTTCGCATCCTTTCTTCTCCACCCATTCCCCCAGATCTCGTTTTTCTTTTCCCCCCTGTGATTCTTCTTCGTTATGTTATCGCTCTGTATATTCATACATTATACCGTTGCGCGCGACGATCCAACCGAATTTATAAATAAAAAAAATGAGAGGAAGTGAAGAGCAAAAGAGCGTCACAGAGACCGAAAATGAGGGAGACAAGAAAAAAAAAGCAGAATAAAAGAAAACTAGTAGCGACTCACGTATTTATAAGCACTCGGTATGTATCTGTTGATAAATACACACCGAAGGTGTATACAAGCTGTATAACGGAATGATATTCCGACGGTAACGAAATATTTTAAGAACGAATCTATCGCCGCGGACATTGATTCGTATGTCTATCCGCGCGTCGGCGAATAAGAAAATTGAAAAATCCTAACGCAAGTGCGAGAAGAACACATTGATTTTTATCATTCTTTCTTTTCTTCTTCATTTGTTTGATTTATGTGAAAGTGTAAGTATAATGTTGTTATATAGTTTTTTTCTATAATGATTTTGTTACATAAGACTTGTAACGCAATTAGGGACAAAATCGTTAAACGATAAAAGAATAAAAGAAAATATTGTAATAAATTTATATATTCCGTTGATCGATCAGTTGTACAAAGTTAAATCATGCAAAAAAGCTACGACATAAATCACGTAATAACGAGAGTTATTAGAGGAAGAAAAATTATTACATAAATGGCATAAATATAATGAGATATCGGATTTCCAGATATCGATGTATCTGATGGAACAGAGTTTACGTTATAAGTAAAAAAAAAAAAGGAAAAAAAAAAGAAACGTTTTAAACAGAGACGAATTGTTATTATTCATTGCCATTGATGGAATTGATGCAAGTACGTAAGCGTGTATACTGTGTTGGGTCGTTTATAAAGGGAGATTTAAGAAGGCGTAAAAGAAGCTGGAAAAATTGGAAAATGAACAACGCCGCGCGCGGTGACGTTAACGCAATTCAGCGATCGCGTCACACAGAAGGAGGGTAAAAAAAGGTGCATTGAAAATCAGGGCGATTTACAACATATAGCTGAGGCCACTCACACACGCACACCGTTTGGAAATATCGTATATACCGAGGGCACAATAGAAAAGTATAAAATGCGACAGGAGAATCAATAAATACCGTTTCTCTCATTATGTGTAAATCGAATGGAAGCAGAATCGAAAACGAACTGTACACACGGCTAACCGCAGCTATTAACACAAAACACACAAACTGCCAAATCGGTTCGAATAATTGACGCAATTTTTCCGAAATGCAATGGAGTGACTAAGAATGCTCGAATGATTCGACATGTGCGTGCGTGAGTGCGCATATACCTTCGATTAATTGTAAGTGTGAGCGTGTGTGTCTGCGACATTGGTCTTTCCTTAGTTAGCAAGCTTGAAAAGAAAAGTACACGTGTGGCATGTTGATGTACATATTGCGAGTAATTTTAGACGCGAGCTCGAATTTGGGGAGGAGAAATTATATCCCGCGATGCTGTGGAACAAGTTAAGTCTTCAAAGCACACCTGTCAATCTTTCTGTGACTGACTTATTAGTTTAGAAAATTGACAGAGGAAAGTATTTCCTTAGCAAATTTTATTATAAACTAAATTAACGGAAAATAAATTTATAAAAATTTTTATTGATTAGAGTAATGTATTTTTGGTTCGAACGAGTAATCTTTCATTTTAAAGTAATATATTGGAATTTAGATAAATATTTTGTTTAAAAAGTAAAAACTTTATACAAGGAGCACCAACTTTCTTGACTGACCTATAGCTGTTGACCATTTTTCAAGGGGCAAAACAAACAGTGCTTCGCAAAATCTTATACTTAATGAACAATATACAATGCAATTTATACTGACCCTATGTTCGCGATTGCGACTCATCGACGCGTTGAGAAAATGGAGAACAAGGAGTAAAGGCGAGCGGTGGTGGCCAAATTCGATCTATAAAAAAAAAATCAACGAGATGAATTACAATTAATACACGCATGTGCGCATTTTATACAGAAAATTAAGATACAATAAAATAGGTTGAATATTAACTCAAAAAGCCTAAGAATAACTAAAACTTATATACTTTTGTTACGTTTAATTAAAATATAAGTTTTGCTACAACGTCTTTCTCTACAGTAACTGTTTGCCATCATCTTAATTTTGTACATAGTATAATGTATGTACATGGTCTCTTCGAATAAAAAAAAATAGCAAAAGTTCGCGTCTAAGCGTGAGTTAATTATTTAAAAATACAATTAAAGTGTTAGCAGAGAAAAATATTGTGGTATTCTTGAATGAAAAAATTTCTTTGAAAATTAGAGTTTAATTAGATTAAACTTTATACTTTCATTCTATTCGTTTTTTATCTTACTTCAAAAGATTAAGAATGAGTTTTGTCAAAATTCTTTGTTATAGCAATCATGTGAACTATTCAGAATGTGTACAATCTAGTAAAAGAAACTTTTTATAATTACCAACATTAGAATGAAACATTTAAAGAGAAGATTTACAAAATGATGGAAAATAACGCAAATGTATGAAAATATAATGCACGAAATAAAATGTGACAAACTGAGAGAAAGAGTGAACAGAATTTACCAAATGTGTTAGAATAATAAAGCATCAAGGCTACAATCAGAATTAATTACAATCCAACAAATGCTAGACGAATCTCGCGTGCGATTATGTACAAGTCTATACATTTGTGTATTTACTTCACTTTCTTCATTGGGATTTTTCAAGTTTTATGAGCAGACTTTCGTGTACCAAACTCCACCCCCCCCCCCCCCAAAAAAAAAGCTACTTGACCCCTCGCGCGTCACCTTCGTACGTACGACAAAACTGTTGTTTTGATATATTGTAAATATTCTGAAATAAATGATCGTTTTTATTCAATAAGATTATTTGTCTACTTTATTTTTTATTTAAATATTACCCACCATTACTTTCTAATATATGATTTGGATTTTTGTAATAATAGTAAACAAATTTACCCTTATATAGGTTGATAAATGGGATTCGAATGTAGGCTTTGTAGTATTCACGAAGATCTTTTAGTACAGGAGATTTACAACTTAGAAGATATTCTACAGTCGTAATCTCTGGTAGAAAATCAGGTACATTTTTATCCAAATATTTTAATAGGTTCTTTGTTTTTTCAATCTAAAACAATAATTTTAGATATTATATTTATTGTATTATTATTCAGAAAAATATTTATTCAATTAGGTTACCGATTTTTCACCTTCATCCATCAAATATTCGCTCAGTGAATACATTTCAAATAAAAAATTTGCAATTTGTTTTTTTATTTCATCTAAATCAGATTTTTCAATTTTATCAAGTAACACAGGTGGATTTGCCACAAATGCTTCATACCAATTAGAAAAATACATCTGCAAAAAGGTAAAATAATAAATTAATTTATAGAGCTTTAACCTGCTTAATTCTTAAACTGAAATAAAGTAAAATAAAAAATATTATAATGAGAAAATATAAATATTCTTACCCTGTAAATACTATGATGCGCTGGCAGTGGAACAATACGCCCAAAGAGTTTTTCAGAATTATCAGAGAATATACCTTGTAGATGTCTATAGATTATGTTTTCTGATGCCTGTAATTACCAATTTAATTTATATCTATATAAATTTTCAATTCACTTAATCTACAATTTCGATTAAATGTTTTATGAAATAATAATTTAACAAGCAGTTATATTTACTCAAATTTTGTATGAAATATTTCTAAATTTTTGCTCTTTATAAATACCTAATTAAATTTGTTCACACTGCAAATCGAAATTCCTCTACAAACTTTACCGTTGAAATAAAATAAAAAATTTCATATAAAAAAATTGTTTTTGTTATTCAAATATTACTTTTACTTTTCCAAGTTTTAAACAGAATGGTTTATTTACTTCCACCAAATGAATGAAGAACCTCGGATAGACCAGCAACAACCCAGTGATGATGATCTCGCCGTACTCCTCGTTCAACTGCTTTACTGTGCCGCCGATTTTCTAAGTATAATAATTCGCAACGTCAACTCAAAAAATTATCATCTCGCTCAAAATACCACAAAAACTACGCACTCATACCTTCTGTACATCCTCCTTGGTTCCGTTGTATTCGCCGATATATAGAAACCGGGTGATGTTGCCCAACTGCCGGCGAGAAGTTCTTTGTAAAATTTTTCCCGGAATTCCCCTCACCCCGAAAGAGTTTTAAAAAAGTACATTTATGCTGCGGAAGCTTACCCGGTCAGCCAGGCTCAGATTACGCTTCACGATGTGCAAATAGCTTTCTCTCACGGGTTCTTCCATGATAAATACTTTCCCACACAAACGCGCTCGAAGAGAAGAAGAGAAAACACTGGAACGCGGCAACGCGCTCATGAAAAAAACTGAAGTGCCCGCACTGGGCCCTTTCTACATATGTGTGTTCTGTCTGTTCTAGGCAACTTCTCTCTATGTCTGTCTCTGTCTTACATAAACGGAACAGATATGCTTTGTCGGGAACACACAGAATACACAGAACACACACATGTAGAAAGGCCCCTGGCGGCACGCCCGCGGCCCGCAGCGAATAAGCGAGCGAAGGGTGAAGTTACCCGCGCGCCGATTTCTGCGAATTCATACCTAGATAGTCAAATAGAGGTATCGATACTTAATTTTGCGCATAGCTTTTCTAATAACAAATAGGTATATTGTAACCATGTGAGAAATTTTTATTTTTTTATAAAGAATGTTTGTTACAAGTTGGTTTGTTAGTGATGTATGAAAAAGTTAAACGAGGTTTTTTCGTATTTGGAGAACTAGTCAGGCAAGGAACTGGAACTTTTTAATTTTAAACAGAAATGAATGTTTAATGGGTTTTGATCACTAAAGAACACAGTATTTCTTCTTTATGGAAAATGTTTATTACACGTCGATGTATTAAAAAATACGAATAAATTAAACACTGCGGTGGCTTAATAAACAATAGTTCTTCGATAAGTATTGAACTACTTACATTTAAATTTAAAAAAAATTTCGTTATCTTTTTCACAAATTCGAGTATGGGCAGTCTTAAATTTTCGAAATAAAATCAATTTTTCCGTATTAAATACTGACAATTTTGTCAGTAAAAATAATAAATTTTTTTAACTAAAATCACATCAATTCTTTTTTAAAATCGAATTTATGAAAAAAATTCGTCCCTAAAGATCCATAATTGAGATTTATCGCTTATGCTATCAATATTTCTTTTAAATGCTTGAAAAAAATCTGACAGATTTTTTTCACCAATAACTGTATTTCATAAAACAGAATACAATTATTAATTGTTACTTTTATTAGCCCTTTCATTTTATTAGGTACCATATCGCAGATTTGTGCACAAAGGCACATCACAATGATTTTTTTCATTCGCTACCTACTTATACATAGGAACTTTTACAGTAAAATCATTTTAAATAGAAGATTGAAAGTGCAATATCTCTAAACATGCATTGTTTGCATACTTAAGAGTCATAAGTACATAAAATAACGCAATACAAAAAGAAAAACGAACAAAAAAATGCATAAAAATATAAAACCAAAAGCAAAAACTAAATATTTTTCGTTTTAAATAAAAAAAAAAAAAAATCAGAAAAAATTAATAAATAAATGAAAAAGTATTTTGTAAATGAGTGGTTAACTACTTGTCACTAATACAATCAGTACATTGTATCTAAGACTTTTTCAAATGTTAATTAGTATCACATTTGGTTGAGAATGTGTTGCTAAGTTTAATGATCTCATTTTCTGTATCTTGGTTTAACTAAGATTGGTGTAGGTGGTTCTGGTGTGATTTCACTAGGATTTCCCAACCAGACTGATTTACTGAAACGACCCTTAATTACTGGAGCTTGCCATTTACTTGAAGACATTGCTGCATTATGGGTTTTATCTGTTTCCATATTTATAGTTGGGATATTAATAGACCTGGAAGTAAATGAGAAAAATGTGGTCGTAAAATTCTTTTAAAATTAGTTAAAGATAGCAAAATATAATTATTAACTTAAGGAAATAGGATGAAAATAAAGAAGGTGCTTGGATATACTGAAATAACATTTATTTCTTCACAAAAATAAGTTACAAATTTAAAATTTTTAAAGATTACTAAAACAATTTATACAATACAAAATTTTTTACTTCAACTATTTTTTAGAAAGAAAAAATGAAATAATCTTTAAAGCTATGGGCACCTTATACAAAAAATAATAAAAACTGTAATAAAATTATTTTAGCTTAAACAAAGCAAACAAAGAAAAGAGGTGCAAGTAAATACAACTATAAGCAAGTGTATGTATAATTACTCAAAGTATTTAATATAAAAATTTATTAATATGTACAAAGTTCATTAGACTGTAATCATCCAATCATCATGATTACGATTTTCAAAATTGAATTATTAAATACTCTGAGAAGAGAAACTACTTTTACTAGTGCCAAGGCACTTGATTCGGATGGCTGATGGAGCCCAATTTGTAGTACCTTGTGGTCGATAAAGGCTGTTGTGTTCCTAAACTATGGCTTGAATTTGGTGGTGTTGACATAACTGTTTCAGCACTCTGAGCAGAAGTTCCATCACCTTTTAATACAGCAACACATTTCCAGTTGTTAATATAATTATCTTTCCATAGTCTGACACAACCGTCATCTCCAGAACTTGCTAAAACTGTCCCCATAATATTCCAACACACTCGCCATACTGTACAATAGTGATCATCAAATTGTGCTATCGTAGTAATTTCAAACCTTGCCAACCCGCTTAGGGCTGATTCTCTGAAAAAATACATTTATTCATAGATTATTAACTCATTATTATAATATTTTCAATTGCATAAAATTGCATAAAAACTTACGGCAGTGGTTTTATTGAGATGAGCCGTACATCTTTAGTAGCAATTGCTAGTGTGTGATAACTTCGTCCTAAATTTGGTGCAAATGCTATATCATGAACTGCATCAGTTACAGTAGTTATAGTCTCAGTCTTTGCCCAACGCCTACTATTTTCAGCATATTCATAAATGAATACTTTTCCTCCATTAGAAGAATTGGTATCATCACTCCCAACTGCAATCATTGGCGGATGAAGCCTAAAAAGAAAAAATTTTATTTGAAAGTGAAAGTCACATTTTCTTTCAACAATACTTAAGAAAATTTCAAAAATACCTTGACAAAGATGGATTCCATGCCAAACAACTGCATGAAAGTTTACAGGTAATGTCGTGCTGCAATGTCCATTGACTCAAGTTCATTACATCCGGTGCTTCGTATACTCTAATGACACCATCAGCACTGCACGTCGCTAATAAAAGTCCTAATGTTTTTGGTGCAAACTTTACATCTGTGACTGAAGTTCTAGAATCTACTAAATTTGTTCTACGTATCCAATGCCTCATCCCTCTTTCGCCTGGCCCTGTGCCTTCTCCAACTGCACAAAACGATAATTTATAAATTAAATTCACTCAATAATTAAAATACTTCAACCAATTATTCGAACTTTACCTATTTCTTCCCATACTGCAGCCGTGCGATCAAACGAGCAGGTGGCTAAAACTTGCCCAAACTCAGGATGTGCCCAGGTGACTTTCCACACAGATCCACTGTGCGCCTTCCACGATGCCGTCAAATGCCAGTTCTCGTGCTCGTCCTCGTCCCAAACCTACATCACAATCCCCATTTTACATCAAATTTCATTAAAAACTTCTCCAATCCTTTTTCTGAACAGCACACACTGTAAGACATGTTTTTACCTTGACAAATTGATCGCTGGAGCATGTGGCCATGCGCTGTCCGTAGAAATCGTATGCGATGTCGTGTATCAGGTCCTTGTGCTCTGCATTGATGCTGTGTGCCTCGAACATCGTCGTCGAAATGTATATCTTCAGCTCGTTAAGATGAAGCGAGCGATAAACAAACGCGCACGCGATTTACTACGGAAAGGGGGTTAGGGGTAATGACACCCGCGCGCGCGCTGATCAACGAAATTTGCGCAGCGCTTGGTGGAGACTGGAGACGAAGACGCCCGCGCGGTCAAATCAAATCCCGTGCGAGTGCGAGCGAGAGAAAAAAAACGGCTGCAGGCTGGGCCCTTTCTACATATGTGTGTTCTGTGTGTTCTGTGTGTTCTGTGTGTTCCCGACAAAGACAGATAGATCTGTTCCGTTTATGTAAGACAGAGACAGACATAGAGAGAAGTTGTCTAGAACAGACAGAACACACATATGTAGAAAGGGTCCTGCACTCTGCAGAAAAGCTGTGAGCGCGCAGCGCAGACGATAATACAAAATAACGCACAGTTTGAATGTGTTTCGAGAATCGAGCGTGTTATCAATGCTGTTGCATTATTTATTCTTACAAGGGAAATTCTAAACGTTGATTGGTTTATTTGTTTTTAAATCATTGTTACGCCAACAGAAATGTATTTTTCATTCAATAGTTTATTTTTCCAGCAATCATGATAGATATTGATCTCACTCCCGCGAACACGGCGAACGAATAAGGTTATCAATAAAAGAATGCCAGTAGAGGGCGTTCACGTCAAAAGAGGGAAATTAAACATGATTTAAATTTGGGATCAACTTTATATTTTTCAGTGTTTATAATTTAATGTATATAATTATAATTTGAACATTTTTTGCAACGAATTTTGAATTAAATTCATAAATAAATGGCGTTTAAATATTTGAAAATTTTTTACCAGTACTCGTTAAAATGTTCTTATACTTACAGGTTATATATGTACGAATTTATACGCAATCCATTATTATTACATATTTAATTGCAATTACAACCTTGTTATTAAAATCTAAAAATGCACTAAATAATAAATAAGCACTCGCATTCCTCCACCCAAACACTTGCATTACAGACTGGCAGCCCAATAAGCTTATATTATGTAGATGTAGTTGACCAAAACAATGTCAACAAGTACCTGCACGGCTGCTTACCTGGACACCTAGCGCCCACTGAAATGACAATAAGCTATTTGTAATCTATCTACCTTACGCTCACCTCGAGTCGAAGTACAGAAGCAATTTGGCCGCTCTGTGCGGCAGCAGCCGTTGCGCGACAAAAGGTCCCTTAATTCATCAACTTTTTCAAATTTGCGAGTTCAAACGTATATTAAGAAAAAAGTTAATATACATGATATTAGTTTAGAAGGCGTAAGTTTGTTTTTTATCTATATACATTTTGATTTACGTCGAGTTTATTGGTTTTCCGTGGTTTTGTTTTCTGTGACGATGACGATAGTTGTGTTTACGATTGAAGCAGTGTTTCAAACGTTGACGAAAACTTAAGATAAGGTGTATAGAAAAGTATTTGAAAGTAACTTCAAAATTTCTTTCTTTGAGTTCTGTTTCTATATTTCTTTTTTGGCTTAACGGCCCATTACCATAAAAATCAGATCGCATTGATTTATACGCCTACTCACAGCAAACAAGGCCACACACATTTATTAAAAAAATTCGTCACCGCGTCACTACGTGACCTTTACTAAACCACTCACTCATCCTTAATTTTTTTGTTTTTGTTTTAACCATACCATCTATACATTCTTCTACTTCTCTATCTCCCCCACACATAGTCACGTAGTTATGGTTTGTCAACAAAGTATAATAAACGCGTTACTTTCGCCAGATAAACCATTTGACTACAAACAATTGACGTACATTGAAACTGCAATGGATACTGCGAGCCAGATTAAGAACAGGGCCGACGAGTATGCGAAGGTATATAATGATCCTTTATATGAGTCACGACTGATAACCATTTGTCCCGAAAATAAGATATTTTTGCTCATTACAGCGCATGCTGCTCAGACAGAGGCAACAGAACATGTCGCCGGAGAATCAGTCCAAGAGTCTGCGCCGTCGAATCAGCATTATGGATGCTCTGAAGAAGAGCTATCCGACTTGTAAGTATTACTACTCCTTTTTTTTAGTTTAGCGATTTTACTTATTTTTTTAATTATAAGATATTTATCACAAAAATTTGCTTAACTCTTTTTAAAAGTGAACAAAGTAATGTTCACAAATCCACGCATTTTTATATAACATTGACAAAACGAAAAAGTAAAACTACTCCAAAATCCACGCAAATGATCGCAACTGCACAACAACTCCACCTCTCATCCAAATCAATCTTTCAGCGCCGTCAAACCTTCTCTCCACAAGCAATCCTTTCGCCAAAGAGTTCTCGGGTATCGGCAGTGGTCCTTTCCCCAGAGAAGACCATTACCTTGATAAGTCGAAGCCCGACGGCATAGACCTGTCGATCCACGAGGAACTCAATCCGACTCCCATCACCAGCAGCCCAGTTTCGGCAAAACTTTCCAACATCTCCGGCACCACGTCGCCCCTGGCAAAGTTGAGCATAGATAAGTCGTCGCGCAAGCAAAGTCTGAACCAACAGCAGCAGCCGGACAAAAATTTGAAGAACAGAGAAGAGGTGACCACCCAGGAGGAGCCCACCAAGTACTTTACCGAACTTGCTGAAAGTAAGCGGCTCACGTTGTTGCAGCGGGAAATAAAAAAACCGGATCCGAGGAAGTCAGTCGAGCCGAAAGAGCCAGAGGAAATAAGGATACAGAGAGAGGAAGTAGTAGACAAGGAGTCGAGGTTCTCACTCGGGGAGTACTTCCACGGCAAGCAAGAGTTCAAAGGCGAAGGTATATGCATGCACGATGCGCGCGCGCGGCGTTAGGTGTAGCGTGTTATTTATGGATGGAGGTGGAGTGGATATAGGAAATTTAGGGTTGATTAATAATTATGCGCTGATTGAGTTTGGGATACTTGTTGTTGTTAAATGAGGCTCTATCGCATTATCTCGTTATTTTAATATGTTTTCGATTGCATAAAATTGTGTAAAAACTTTCGATAGTGTTGGAGTGGATATAAGAACTTCAGGATTGTTTCGAGTATGAATCGTGAAATTCGTTTTTAATTAGGTTTACCAAATTTTTCATTTCGAGAGCAATTTACTAAATTTTGTTGTAGTGGGTTTTCAAGAGTAATATCAACGTATTTAAATTGTATAATTATCACTCAGTGTTATAATTATGGGATACAATTAATTCATTAAATTAATAACCAACTTGAGTTTTATTCTTATATAGATAATTATTTAAGGATGTTACGGTTGTATAGTCCCTGCCATCAAAAGTTAATTTTTAGCGTTAGAACTGAAAAAAAATAATTATATGGAGTAGTTAACGGTTTTTCCGTCTAGTACTTCTGTGCGGAAATGCAATCCGAATATTATAAGATTCAAAAATAAAAAATTGAAGCAAAATTGACAAAGTTTCATTATTTTATAAAAATGTTTAAAATATTTTATACAATCCTTTGTTATATAATAATAATAATAATAATAATAATAATGAATCTTTGTCAATTTTGATTCGATTTCGGATTTTTAAAACTTATAATATTCGGATTACATTTCCGCACGGACGCATTGGACGGAAAAATCGTTAACTACTGCATATAATTATTTATAGCAGTTCTAACGCTAAAAACTAACTTTTGGCAGGGACTATTTAGCCATAATATCCTTAACTTTCACAATGACAAGTTAATTCGTTATTAAACTCATAAACGATTATTTATAATAAAAAAACATACTTTTTAGAAATCAATATTGGCGTTAGGATCGATCGGTTAAAATCTTTCAAATAAAAAAAATAATTATTAATTTATGAATAATTATTTTTTTATTAATAATACAAATTATTAATTATAAAAATGATCTTAAACTAGCCATTTTCGCTACAGACTTTAATTATTTTCTTTTTCAATTAGAACTTATCCAACCAAACTTCAACAGCGACCTCTTCGAGGAGGAATTCCGTCGCAACGAAGAAGAGCTGAAGAGCAAGGGTGCGGACGCCTTTTTCGCCGCCCGCGTCCTCGAGGTAATTGAGCCCAACGTCGAGCAGCAGGAGTGGCGCGACAGCGCTGTTAAGGCCGTATTCGCTAATAACTTGGTCGACCTGACCTACGTCCAGGAAGAGCTGGAGATCGCTCGTAGACAGGCAGAAATCGAGAGCAACTTGGTCGCCGCGTCGTTCGCCTCCGAGGAAATGCGGCAGTTGGACCAAGACATAAGACTGGTGAA
Organism: Torymus aiolomorphi; assembly: GCA_036365515.1. Taxonomy (NCBI): domain Eukaryota; kingdom Metazoa; phylum Arthropoda; class Insecta; order Hymenoptera; family Torymidae; genus Torymus; species Torymus aiolomorphi. The sequence continues at coordinate 134,392,433 of CM070877.1, forward strand.
ATACGAGCGTCCGGTACTGCTCGCGGCGGTCAGAAGGGTCCGGCAGGCACATCAACTTGCAATAGAGGAGGCGGAAGCCGAGGAAGAGGCAGCGAGGATGATCAACGAGACACCGAAAAGGCTGTATCCGGATCTGACGAGCGAGAAGAGGATCTTGGAGAATTTCACGCCGAAGAAGCTGTTCCACGCGGGCAAAATCGAGAAGGATCCCGATGGTCTGTGTGTGCGTGCTTGCGTGCGTGCGCGTGTGTGTGTGTGTGTGTGTGTGTGTGTGTGTGTGTGTGTGTGCGTGCGTGCGTGCGTGCGTGCGTGCGTGCGCGCGCGCCTATACGCATATTTTTACTCGCAATTAAACATTTATTTATATATTAAATCTTATTTTCAGTCGTCACGGACACGATAAAGAACGCCTACCGCCGGCCATCGAGTCCCGAAAGGGAAATCTTCTACACGCCGATGCCGATACCCGACATCCAAATCAACAACCTGGTCCGTCCTTCACCACAGCAACAGCAGCACGAAGAGTCCGGCATGGCGTCCTTCCTGAAGCGCAACACCAGCTTCCTGAACAACCTAAGCTTGTCCAAGATAAGGCGCCACAAGCCGAATCTGGAGTCGACGAGGAAGAACGAGAAGACGTTCTCGCCGATAGGCCAGGGCGGGAGTACTATATCCACGTTGACGCTGACAAACACGCCGGGTAGCCCACCGGAGGCAATGCAGGAGACTTCCAGGAAGGCGAAGAAAGAGAATCAGTCACAGCAGGTGAATAAGAATGCGCAGGGCTACAATAAGGACGCTACAATACCCTACGAGGTTCGAGTCTTGATGCTTACAAATGGTTGTGCTGTCTGTCCTAGTCCTTTTGCATGTATATATAATTATATATGTATATAGTCTGTAAGTGATGATTAAAGGTTGAATAATGTAAAAATAACATTTTCGGATAGGTGGAAAACTTTTTGGAGCTCGCACTTGGCGACGAGCAGTACAACGAGTCGGTCACGTACGCTAATTCCGACGCGAAAGCTAGCGTGATAAACGTGACCGAGCTGATTTCAGAGGACAGAACACCGCCAAGACAGAGGATAAAGGTGCCGCGGGTGCCGATGACCGAGCCGCCAAAACATTCGAGCACGTTGAACAGGACGCTCACCATGTACAAGACGTTCACGCAGAGGATTAAGAATGTACGTTTTTGAAGTAATTTTTTTTATTTTGAATGGTTTTTAATAACGTTTTTATTGTGAGTAGAAATTCCGTGGAAGCGTGAAGGACATGCCAAAAGCGCCGCAGCAGATCATCCTACCCACCGACGTGAATCCGAATCTGGAAGAAGCCGTGAAGGAGCTCCTAGAGAAGGTAAAAATCCAGCAGGCCCGCATCAGCCAGGCGAGCAAAGCCCTCGATCTCTGCACCACGATGCGCGAGTTCTCCGCCTCCCCCGAGCGTGTCGAATCCGAGCGGATCCTCATGGTAGCCCAGCTCCGCAGCAAAGCGTACCTCGACGAGATCGGACGTCTTACGTCGCAACGAAGCGACGACGGACTCTACTGCGAGCGCGGCCAGATTAGCATAAGCAGCATCAGCGTGCAACTGCGCGAGGAGGCGCTACGTCGCGACTACCAGGGCAGCAACTTCGTCGAGTGGTTTGTCCTTGTCATAACCGAGGGTCCAACCGTCTGGGCAACCATTGCCGTACCCTGTCCTATTGCTGGTCAGAGGATGTACTTCCCCGGGACGCTGTCGATTCCCGATCTGCCGCCAGATTTCACGATCTCCGTGAAGATTTACAGCATGAAGATGCAAAACATGGAAATTAGACACGAAGACAAGTATCATATTATGAGGGGCCACGCGCCAAGTAGGCCATCGATATCGATGGGATGCCCGTCGCCTAAAAGGCTGCTCAGGAGGTCCGAGAAGAAAACGTCGCCCAAGCAGTTCGAGGTCAGGTTCTCGGGGATCAAAGAGTCCTCGTTCGTACTCTGTGGCAACGTCGAGCTGTTTCTTCACGATCTCAATCTCAAGTCACCGTGGCCTTTGTCGGGAGTAAGTAGGATGAAATCGATTCATTAAAAATATAAAAAAGAAGTGTATTACACCATGCAGAATTATTAAACGTTTTCAAAGTCTTGTAGATAGATTAATTTTTTTAAAGGTATCCCATATTGTATCAGGATTATGATTCTTTACCAAACCCTTGGACAATATTGTCACAAGGCGTTATTCCCGTTTTTTTTCATTACTTTTGCAAATTCAGTTATTAGTTCAAATTATTTTTGTTAACATTGTTACAATATCGCTGCAATGTTATGTGCAATATTGCTGAAAGGTTACGCAATACTGCCTATAACATTGTAGCAATATGCTAACAATATTAGAAAAAATAATTCGCACTAAAAAAAAAATGAAAAAACGGAAATAAAGTCTTGTGACAATATTGTCCAAGAGTTTTATAAACAGTCGTAATCCTTATACAATATTAATAAATCTGTCGAATCTTAGAAAACAATATTATATAATTATAATCATAATTATTATATTAATAATATTGTGTAAAGAGTGGGTGCTATATGGGATATGTAAGCCATTTTTATTTAAGAAATAATATTCCTCATTTTCATTGAGACATTGAATAGTGTTGTATGTTCGAAAAGTAGATTATTCACTATATTCTTATTAAAATCTAATTCGAGTTTCTTATTCTACACCGCATTCCTGTAATTAACAAAAAACGAATTTTTTCAATTATATACAATCTACAGCTACCACCGAGATCCATGCTTCACGGCACCATCGACCTGAACCTCACGTGTCAGCTGCAGCTCTCAGTCTCGCACTCAGGCTTTCTCACGCACAGCGACGACGGCCTGACCTCCTGGAACCGACGCTGGTGCGTCCTCGAAGACCGCAGCCTCCTCTTCTGGAACTATCCGCGCGAGCAGGAATACAAGTCGCCTCTCTACACCATCGACCTTGAGTGTTGCGTGTCGCGACGTATCAAGCCGATCGACCGAACCCTTTGTCCACGCGCCCGAACTTTCGCCGTGCAGACGATGCGCAAGCGTAAGGAGACTGATGGTACTCAACGCCGAGGTAGCGCTACGGTAATCAGGTATGTGGATGGTTGATGTTGATTAAGGTTGTATAGGCTATGCTATCTGCGTAGAATGTCAGTATTACTAAAAATTATTAACAATTAAATATAACACCTTATTTGCTACTTTTTTATGAGATAAATTTATGGAAATAAATCAAATGAGCAATATAAGCCCCTAAAATAAAAAATCGGATAATAATTTTTAAAGTATTTCGATTTTCAAAAATGTTATGTTCTAAGATTTTTTGTAATGGTATTTACGACAATACCAAATCTTTAAATTTTATTTGATTCTTGATTTTTTGGTCTTATGTTGTTCAGCAAAGAGTTATTGACAGACCGAGTAACCCAAAAATTAAAAACCAACTTTATATTATAAATAATTAAACATTTTAAAGTGTACAGTCAACTTAAAAAATGAGTTCTTTATTCATAAAACTAAAGTTTAATGAAAATATAGGGCTTATTTTTTATTTTTGAGTTAATGGGTCTATTAAGAACTCTTTACTGAACAACATAAGATCAAAAAATCAAGAATCAAATAAAATTTAAAAATTCGGTATTGTTGGAAATACAAGTATAAAGTATCTTAGAACATAACATTTTTGAAAATCAAAATACTTTAAAAATTTTTATGCGATTTTTTATTTTAGAAGCTTAAACTATTGGTCTCTTACACCCTTCAACATAGTTTTAAAATAAAAAATAGAAAAACAAGCTCATATAACTAATTATTGGTACTTTAAACAAAAACTAACTTTTAATGCCGATTGCATAGCCAATACAACCTTAAAGGTGGAGATTAATAAAGCTTTGGTGAATATGATTATGAGGTTGGTTTTTTTTATAGGCATTTGTTGTCGTGCGATACCAATCAAGAACTGACAGAGTGGCAATCGAAGTTGAATCATGTTGTCTCTGCGTTGCGCGAGTGGAACATCATTAAAGAGACGCTATTGCCGGACGTCGACTCCGAAAGATATTATAAGCAAACAAATGTTCCATGGATGTAAAAAGAGTTGATAAAGAAGTAATTTTTCGTTTAGCGATTGGTGTGTAAGGTTTTCCTGGTAGCGTAGAAGGTTTTAATAAGATTTTATTAAAAAAAAGATATGCACTTTTTGATAAGATTGAGGAATATTGTTTTAATAATGATAATCAATGTAAGTCTACTTATAGCCGTATAATAAGGTACACCAGAAAATATATTATTTTCAGAATTAAGAAAGATAATATTTTGTTGTTGTAAGTAAAGCCTTTTTCAATTTCAGTATTATAAGTACTAAAAATACTAGGTTGAATCACTAAACATATTTACAACTAAGCGACTTTGGTATATTGATTATATACCACAAATAATAATTAAATATGGCGCCGCATATATACATATATATGCTTTTATAACTATTGATCTAATAAATCAGCCTGCATGAATTTTTGTATTAAAATATATTAACTATATACTGGATTTACTAGAAATAAACTTGATAAACTAAATTTTATTTCTTATTTTATTAGATATAATTTAAAAAAATAAAGGGCATGTGTGTTAAACAAGAAAATGCCTTACAGAAATAATAAAATCGATTAATAGAAATTTTTTAAATATGTCATATTCATATGAATGTTTTAATTGGAAATTACGTATTACGTACAAAAAAATCCAATTTTAATAAAAACTTATAATTATGAACTAAATTTATACAGTTTGCAGTTATTTTCTCCATCCTTTTCAAATATTGTTTAATCTTTAATTTAAAAAAAAATGTTGTATTTATTTAAATTTTTCATCAAAGTCCCACATTTTCAAATGTTGGACAGTACCTAAGTATACTAGCGCCATCAAACATATCCTGTATAAAGCTATATAGGTATAGTTTTATACAGAGGAGAAGTCAGAAGACTGATTATATATTAAAGTTCACTCATGCAGTATATATGTATACACATACAATGTACTCTATAAATTAGTAAGCCGCTCTGTTTTACCAAGTGTCGAGAATCGGGATTGGTATTCGTTCGTGTGTAAATATACATATATATATAAGAGGGGAGAGAAGTGATAGGTTATAAATTTTGAACGCATAATGCTTAGTGGGATAAAAAGTATTTTAAAAAGTTTTGGTTAGTATTTATCGGACGTTAAAACATTTGAAATGTGGCCTGATCCTGCAGATCCTTCAAGAAAACGATTAACTCATATGAAAGGAACACCTGCGAATAAGGCATCAGTAATTTTTTCATTGAGTGGCATTGCATTCATGCTTGGAACTTTTATCGCATTATCGTAATAATAATTTAATTCAACTGCTCCTAATTTAAATTATTATTAATACTTTACAATGATAATGTTAATTTAATATTTTTTAGGTATACTCCCTGGCTTCAAGCTCGTATAGAAAAATATAGGGAGAGCTCATTGAGGCAATTGGCTAATCAGCCAGCAAGACAATTATTGAGTGATCCTTTTGTACAAGGGGCTCTGACAAGAAAACGTGAAGAATATGAAGATTCAAGATTTAAAATTTTCTAATTAATTGAACAGTTTTACAATTTTTTTCAAGAAGAAATGCAGAATACCAATAACAAATCAACTAAAATGAGTTTACAGAGCAAATTGCGCCTTAAAATAAACAATAGCGACAGGTATGAAGATTATGTGTCAAGCTTATCATAAGTTTATACAATTGTTATGTTTAAGTGTTGTAAAAATATTTATTAATTAAAACTATTAGTTCTTCTTAAGTAATTTGTATTTCTTTCCCTATCAATTTTTTCTTTTAAATTTAATTACAAGTTTCTACTAGTTATTAAATTAATTATAATTTATTGATGTTTTAGTTCTGAATGTACTTCAAGTACAAATGTAAAAAGCTGTTCTAATTCCAATGTCAATAGTCAAGAAAGCTATAGTAATAATCAACCATCTTATAAAGAAAGTTCATCTAGTTTACCAAATGCCGAGGATAGTATGGCAGATTTTAAATCCCCTAAGAAAGAAACTCCCTACGGACTGATTTTAAATAAATTTAAAATTGATGCAGAAAAACCAAAGAAAAAAATTACAAAATTGAAGATCAAGTCTAGTAGTAAATCAACAAAAAGTAGTTCTGATATAAAACAACCGTCGATTGAATCTTCCTTTTTTAAGCCTCAAACTTCTGATCAAAATGATATCAAAGAATCAATACCATGTCCCCTATGTTTAAAACCATTTAAAGATGATATGACATGTACAAATCATATGAAAACATGTGCAGCAAAAAAAAATATTTCTACAAAACAATTGTTTGAAGCTATAAGGTTACAGGATCGTCAAGCAGAAGAAAGAAAATCATTAGGATTACTCGCTGCTCCAGTTTTGCCAGAAAAAAAAAAAGTTTTTCGTAGTAAAAATTTTGTAGGTTAAAATTTTTTAATTCATAAAATTCAAAGCTTACATTTATTAAAGTGTTAGAGAAACTACTTCCTTATTAAAGTCTAAAATTTTTATTTAAATTCTTTTTATAACTGAGTGCGTAAAATTCGACTTTAAATGGCTGTTGAGCGTCAGTAAAGTAGACTTTTTTCGTTAGTACGTAAAGTGTTTTTACTTTTAAACACTTTACGCACTTGTGAAAAAAAAGGGTACTGTACGTACGCTAAACAGGCATCTAACATCGAATTTGACAAAAAATAGTAAACGCAACATGTGTCTAAAGTAGGCGTATTGTGCACGAGCAATTACTCGCCTATTTTACGTACTTGTTTGTTGTACTGTAAAGAAAATTTTATGTCTTAGAGTACTGGCGATGATCTACAACTTCAGCTTGTCTTGGCAATGTCTGAATCGTTGTATCAGGCAAAGCAAATGGAAGAATTTGAACAAGCTGCATTGTTAGCAGGCATTCCTTCCGAGTGTATAAAAGATATGAATGATGAAGATCGTCGAACTACTTTGCAGAATTTTGGTTTTACAACAAATAAGCCTATAAATGATGTTCCTGTCAATAAATCAAGAAAAAGTAATGATAAGATTTTAAGAAGAAAACATTAAAATATTTATTTAAAACAATCAATAATTAGTAATAAAGTACCTTTTTAACTTTTTCTTTTCATAGGAAAATTATTAGGTCCTACTATTCTACAGACGCGATCAAAAGAAGATAAGGACCGTGTTTTGACTGAGAGAATTGCTTGTATACTAACAGGAGATGATGCTCTCACTCAAATTCAACAAAGACCTGAAATAGTCCAAGAACAAAGTACACCAACAGTTCTTAGAAGGAAAGTACTTAAAAAAATAGAAAAATCGGTGAGAAAGATAATAATATCAACAGTTAAAGTTGATTAAAAGATAACGTGCATGTTTACGCGATATTGGAGGTTAGGATTATGATTTCGAAAATATATGAAAACATTTTTTCAGAATAATAGATTATGGGATAGAAGCAAATTAACAAAAAAATATCTTGAGTTTTATGTTGAAGAATTGAAATCACATTTATTTCGATCTAATGACCAAATACAGGAAACTGGACTTGTGGTAAGTGTTCTGAAAAACATTAACAATATTTAAAAAAGGATTAATTTTCGTAAAATCATGTTGACTTTTTAAAATGTTTTTTAAATGTTAATATTACGTATGAAATTAGTTTGAATAAATAAAATAAATTAATTTTTATTTTTATTATGTTTGAAAATATTAATTTTTTTAATTAAAATATAATTTTGTTTTTTATTATTTGTGTAGGGTTGTGAACGTTTGTCTGAAAGATTAATTGATAATGAAAATACTTTATTAGATACATCGATTCTTTATGAACCAATAGACATTAATATTATAACTGATGAAAATAACAGACAAAATAATTCTCATTTATCAAATATGAATGAATCTTGCACTAGCGAATCAGGAAGTATGAATTCTGAACTAAGTTTCATTAAAAATATTATTACAAAATGGGAAAAAGCATTAAATGATAGTGCTGCAAGTGATTTAATTATCTTTGTAAAAAACAACAAACATATTTATGCACATAAATTAGTTTTTCATGTACAATGTTCAGATATTTTACTTCATGTTGAACCGAATGATACAGACAGACATTCACAAATTAAAAATAAATTATGTTGGGTGGATAAAGATCAACTATCAGCTCTAGCATTTTTGGAATTTATTTATTGCGGTACTATCAAGAAATATATTAATTTCTTTGATGATGATGATTTAGTGCGGCAAGTTAGGAAATTAGCAAGATTATATAAAGTAAAAGAATTATTTTCATATCTAAGAAAAAAACAAAATACATTGACTACGGAGAAACAAGAACAACTGAAGAATGTGACTGATTTTAATAATACTTACAATGACAATAATAGACTGAATGTTAATTCACACAGAGTTAGTATATCAGCACAAAAGTGCAATAATTCAGACAATGAAACAAATCTTCACGAGCAGGTAAGACAATTTTAATTAAAAAATATGATTTTATCAAAATTATATTACTAATTCTTTTTCAGTCGACGCAAATTAATCAGGCCATTCAAAAGTTTCATTCAGATCCAACACCTACTTTTGAAAAAAGATTAATGGATAACACTATTTCTAAACATTTATCTATGAATAACTATAATGAGAGACGAATAACAGCTTCACCAGATATGTTTGCATCAGAAGATGAAGAAGTAGTTTATTCGAGTAATGTTCAAACAAATTATCAAAGTGAAAAAACACAAAGTAATATTAACATAAAGTCAGTAGACTTGACTAGTGAAAATGAGTATAATCTAGATAATTCAATTTCAATTACGAATCAACCTCGAACTGACGTTAATTGCACTGAAGAACAGATGAATTCTCAAAAAACAGTTATCAATTTGTCACGAACACCAAGTCCTCATATTAGTTTGTCTGAAAATGACATGTACAGAGCAGTAACTCCAAAATGTAGGTCACCAGAAAAAGATCAAGAATTAGTAGTAGATAAAATAGATACTACAAACGAACAAATAAATGAAGCAATTACTCCTAAATATGGAAGGTCACCAGAAAGGTATACAAAATCAAAGAAAAAAATAACTCACGATAATAATTCTCAAATATTTGAAGCAGTAACACCAAAAAATAGATCTCCAGAAAGAAATGATAATAATACATCAAAAGATGAAAAGGACTATGAGAATAATCAAATATTTAAAGCACTCACTCCAAAATATAATAGATCACCAGAATATTTTTCCAAACAAATTACTAAAAGAGTCAATTATAGTATTGATCAAATATCTGGTACAGTTACTCCAGAAGCAAATGAGTTGAAAGTAAATCACTATGTTACTCCAAAAAACCCAGTTTATGCAGAAATATGTGATTCAATTTCTGAAGAAATTAACAAAAAAGGTGATGATTCAATGTATACTGCTGTAACTCCACCTAAATGTAATGGAAGAGAAAATTTTAACTTAAATACTGAACAAAACCTTCAAAAGCTTAGAACTGAATTAAGTATCTTCATTGAAAATGTTCAGAGAGAAAATGCTAAAGGTATTTTAGATACAGATTCAGAAACAGATACTCCAGAAATTCCAAAAAAACTTCGACATCCTTTTATAAAAAGATTTCGCAATGATTCCTATGCATACTTGCAAAATGATGGGGGTAATACTAAAGAGGACCGTAGAGTAATAAGTTTATTAGAAAAAGAAGTTTTGGATGGAGAAAAAAAGTCGAAATTATTTAAGAAAATGTCATCTAGCTCCACTAATAGAAGTAACAACGAATCATTACAAAATAGTCAAGATCTACAGAATGAGTTTGCAAAAGACGATGCAGTAACATCAGAGAAATCACAAACTTCATGTCTTAAAGGAAAATCAAATTCATCTGCCAAAATAAACCAGAATAACGACGTTAATGGATCCACTTTAGATGATGATCATGATGACGATGTTGATGATGATGATGATGATGATCTGCAGGAATTGACTACTGATGACACGGAAATTTCTATGTATTCAAGATACAAGAAGAATCATAAAAAGGATAATAGTATAGCAAAATATCGTAATGAACTAAATTTTCATTCAAAACTTAACTACTCGAGTAAAAAAGTCAATGCTGATTTAAGTAAAAATAGAGAATGTAATAATAAATCTAATAATAATTTTAAAAAAGAACTTCTTCAAAAAAGCACAATGACACAAAAACCAAAGAATGTTATTGATGTAACATTGGTTTCTGATTCTGAAGATGAAAATCAAAGTAATTCAGCAATTACTGCAAATGTAGAAAGTATAACTGATCATAATTCATGCACACAGATAAAAGAGAAGGACCTTGAACTAGAAAACTCAGAATCTGCATTAGCTAATATTGAAAATGACAGTACAATTCCACTTAGCGCAATCGACGATCATTTCGAACAATCACGGAATTCAAGCATCAGAAATTCAACTGCATTAAATAAAAAATCAAAAAGTCAACTTATAGATTTATCTGTAGATTCTGATGAAGAGGGTATTCACGATGATAGTACAGTTTCTTACAGACTAGTCGCTGAATCAGATAGTTCATTAAAAAGTAAAAAGTTCCACAGTAAAAACTTGTCTGAAGAAAAGAGTAAAGATAAAGAATCGTATCATGATTCTGAAAAAAAGACTGACGATGTTGATGCTGAAATTAGTAAAATTCTACAATCGAGCCCAGAGGTTCATAAAAACGATGAACACGTAGTTAAAAAGCGTAAAACTACAAGTAAAAAGTCTGATCAATGCAAAAAGATCACATCTACGAACGCAGAAACGGAAGTAATAAATCTCAGTCCTATATCAATTATTTCGAGTCCCGAAAATAGTCAGTTCAAAAAAAATAATCAACCTACATCTCGTAGCCAAAATTCTATTAACTCTAATAAACAAAATAATTTAAATGAAAGAAGTGCCACCGATTTCAATACCTTTGAAAATGAATGTTTTGATGACATAGAATTCGATGACGATTGGAATTTACCTTCGAGGGAAAGTAGTAACAAAAGTAAAAAAAAATCTTCTGAGTCAGTTCTAAATATCAGTGCTTCTAAAAATAAATTAATTTTCGATCATCTTTCGTCAAAAAATACTAGCTCACCAATATCACCAAAGGCGTCAACATCAAAATATGCCACTGTTCATGATTCAAATGAACCTGTATTTTCTCGTTTGCCAGTTCTAAGTCAAAGTAGAAGAAAATCCCGAGTAATTGTCGGTAAATCTCCGGCAACATCTCCAAATAAAAGTCAAAGAAAGCCAAACAAGTCTCCAGAAGACGTTACAAAAGACCTCAAAAAATTAAAAACCAAATCTGTCTCGGCTTCGAACGTAACGGAAACTTCACGGTTGACTAAAAGGCACAGCTTGCAAAGATCGACTTCATTTGTCAGTCCAAAACCAAATAAAAAATTGCAAGAATCTAGTAACTTTGGAGATGCTATGCCACCAGTAGACTATAGCATATTGGGAACACCTGAATTGCAGGTATTTTATGGAAATATTGTAATCAACCTTTTATTAAAAAAAAAAGTAATTATTGTCATTAACATTTATTTTTAACTTTCAGAAAGAACTGGATAAGTACGGATTAAAACCTCAAAGCCGAGAAAAAGCTAAACTTTTACTAAGTCATATTTACAATCAAATGCATTCCGTAGATCCTGTAGCACAAAAAAGAGCCCCTACTTCTCACTCTTCAAGCGAAGATGAAGAACCACCCCCTAAAAAGAAAAACGTAAAAAAAGTATGTAGACGAAATGAAACGCAAGAAAAGAGGGTGTCACAGTCACGAAAAAGTTCCTCAAATTGGTATCTAAATAATCTTTTTATTTCTTTTTATGATATTAACATGTAATATGCAATATTCACAATTTCACTGCTTTCGTAGTCGCATCATAGCAGAAGAAATGGAATATGATGAACCAGATGCTGCTAATACTTTAGAAAATCCTGTAAGTATCAAAGAAGCTTTTTTAAGATTGATTCAGACTAATAAGGCATTATACACTAAAGTTCTGACGTACGAGCCATTACCACTGGAGTCTTTGCATTCAATGTTAAAGCAAACTGGGCTCAAGTGTAAAATCAATGACCTCATGGATTATTTAGACGAACAGGTAGGTAAAATAGTAAGGGGCAAAAATTAATGTAAATAAATTAATTAAATTATGCAAATATTTCAGTGTATAACATTCCAAGTGCAGACAGGAAAAGGTAGCCGCCCAAAAAAGAAGAAATGTACTTAGATAATTTATTATAATGGGGTGTACTTGAATTATGTTGACTCTTGTTTACATGTAGGTATATATTTTGATACAAACGATGATAATCTTAAAAGTAACATGTTTGTATATAATCAAAAATATAGTGTATATATATATACTATTTTGTATAACGATTTATAACTATTGATAGCGATGTTTTCAAAAAAAAAAAGCAAATGTTTTACAATATGAAAGATTTATTTGTTAGGTATAAACTGTAATAAAAGTTAAGTTACAAGAACTAAAACTGAAAATTATCGGTAAATTTAATTTATCACATATACCACGTTAAATTCCTTATTTACTTTTATTTGACCAGTCCTTTGTAAATATCTTTGCATGTTCAGTCTATGTTTGAGTGACAAATTTGAAGTACAAAATGTTGTTGCCAGACAATTTATGCGGAATATTTTTTCCATCCTCGCTATCTTCTTATGTCCATCGTGTTTATTAAACTTCAATCCTATTTTGATGATATTTTCTTATGAACGTGCTATCAATTTATTCGTTGCAGGCTGTAAAAATTCTTCGACTATAGCGGTCACCATTTCGTTCAAAGTGCTCTGTAATGCTTTCAAGTCCCTAAAATTAAATTTATATTTATAATATAATGTATTTGTTCTTCAAGCGTGAAATGTATTAAAGTTATTTAAAAAATACATACTTTTGATCTGGAGAAGCACACAGCTCATTGTAATATTTTATTTTCGGTTCAGTTCCACTAGTTCTAAGGGTACAGACTAAGCCGTTTTTAAACGTAAACGTAATCATTTCACTTGACTTAGACACGGGTAAAACCGCTTTATTTCCAGACTTAGTATTATCATATCCTGTAGTTAAATCTCTGACACTTGTAATAGTATATCTTCCTCCGAGAATGCAGGTTGGATACTGAAAAGATATTTTTCGTATTACGGGAATTTCATCATAATGACTTGTAACTGTGGTAATATATTATTACGTGAAATCGTCCGAAAATTAAACATACGTTTTCATCTTTTCTACAATTATCTATGATAAGGAAGATAAGTTACTAATATAAGTCGCAATTTCGCACTCTTCAATCTATTTATCAATATATTTTATTTTGGTTAAGATAAAGAACATGTGTTCTAAATTTTGCTTTAAAATATACCTAAAATCACATAAAGAATAAACTATGAAGATACAATAACAAAGACGATTAATAAAAATATTAAATAGTAAGAATGAAATGATATCACATTTCTAATATTATTTTAAAAATTCTGAAAAATTCCGATGTAGGAAATTAGCTTATTTATTCTTATCGTTATATTTCATGTCTTTATTTAGAATGTATACAAAAATTTTCATTTTTTTGTACTCTTTTATATCAACTCGGATGCCGATAGATATAGGCACCTAAATTTTTCATTCGATACTTGATACGCAACAGAATTATGTAAATTTTTACGAACAAAGCCTCTTCGGAATACGCTAAACCCACATTTGATTAACCCAAATTTGAATACTGATTTAACCATGTATAGAACGGCCTTATCGCGTATACTATAGGTATAATAAAAACCAATCGATCCACGCTCAGTCATTGTAATGTTAAGCTTTTTCAAATGCATTTCCTCCACATAATTAAATTTCTTCAGTCTGCACTCGCATAAACATCAAAACACATTCATTAGCATCGGCAATGATTATAACAATCAGCAATTCTCACACACAGAAATCGTATCGCGATCCTTCTCAATATTTCTCATTCACCTAATATATGAGGCGTTTCACGTCAGCTCTCTAGGCGCGGCGCGCGAGCGCGAAATCATGCTGTTTTCAGCTTGTGTTTGAAGGGCTAAGATGTATTTAAAAAAAATAATCCCCAAGTGATTTCGATGTATTTTTTCCTCAGCTTTCCGATGGTGCTATTAGTTTCTCAAAATTTTTCAATTCTAACCTCAAAAAAACATAAAACGTGTTATATCTCAAAAACTATATTTTTAATATTTTTTTTGACCTGCTAGATCGAAAGAGGAGGAAATTTTACATGGATATAGCCTTTTTCTACATAGGGGTTTTTTGATTTTTTCGAGATATTATTCAAGAAATACTTAGAATTGAAAAATTTTGAGAAACTAATAGCACCATCGGAAAGCTGAGGAAAAAATACATCGAAATCACTTGGGGATTATTTTTTTTAGATACATCTTAGCCCTTCAAACACAAGCTGAAAACAGCATGATTTCGCGCTCGCGCGCCGCGCCTGGAGAGCTGACGTGAAACGCCTCATATACATTCCGTAAGCAGATTCAATCTCGTAAACAAACAAAAAAAAAAAATTTCATCTAAAAACTCGAGACAACCCAACTTCCTACACTGCGATCAACACAAAAAAAAACTTCTAACGTTACCATCAGACATCGATTCCATACAGCCATTAGCATTTATATACTGTCATCATCGCTCGCTCGCGCGTCCATGAGAATTCGAAAGGTCCGAGCTCGCGCGCGCACGGACTTACATCGTCTTGATGCCACTCTCGTCGAAGAAGGGCGCGAGGTAATAGAGCGACTGCACGGCCGGTATGGCAAGAACTCCAAGCAGCACCGAGGGCACAAGTGTCAACGAAGTCAGAAATACATCCTGCAGTTTATCCGCCCAGAACGAATTCTTCGCCGGTGTTACTTGCGACATTGTAGGGCACGCACTGTGTCAGCTACTATGAAGCGTCGATACTGATGCTCCTCGGTTATTCGAATCGGCACATGAATGCGCCGCGTGCTCCGGTTAATTCTTCCTCCCGCAAATCCCCCGAGTAAATACACACGCGACTGTTTATTATACCTCGTCCGTATGTAATCTATCTGCACACAAATCCACTCGAAATCTCGCTACTGCGAAAAATCACGAGCGCGCGTTCAGTATGTATGTACATATATATATAATGCACCGGAACGAAAGCTTCACCGGTGCATTATCGTCGATGCGATTACGGCTTAATCTCCACCGGGCAGATAACAGTCGCGGGGAGGAGAAATGTATGCCAAGAAAACTCCCGGCGATTTTTCGCATGCACCTATATGCGCCGCAGCCTCGCCTGTCACGATATCGATGTACGAGACGCGCGTGATACAGCTCGTAAACGGGCCGGCGGATGACTGAGCAAAAGACGGCGGATTTTTCACGTCGCTCGAGCGTCGCGGAGTCGAACCGTCGTGTGTTTAGCATAATTCCGCGTTACGCGATCGCTATATACACATGTGTAATATAGCGCCAGTCGCCTGAAGCGAACCGCTTTTTTTTGATTTTATGTGTGTGTTCTCCGCGCGACAATTTTCGGCACACGGCCGT
This sequence comes from Torymus aiolomorphi, assembly GCA_036365515.1. Lineage (NCBI taxonomy): Eukaryota > Metazoa > Arthropoda > Insecta > Hymenoptera > Torymidae > Torymus > Torymus aiolomorphi. Next base: position 134,408,129 of record CM070877.1, read on the forward strand.
TATTAAATAATACAGCGCGAGCAAAAGGTCGAGTGACGCGTGAGTGTAATGAAGCTCCCGCGGTATTATCTAATGGCGCGGTGGCATTGTTGAATCGAATTTCAGTGTTATGTAAAATTTTGATTTTTGTATACAAAGAGCACAATAATGACCGGTTCGGTTAATGTGGGTCTGGGTTTAGGTGAATGAGATTTTTAGTTATTCAAATGGACTCTTTTTAATATTATAAGAACTTTTTTCCTATGCTAGTTTTATACTGCAAGAAATTATTTATTTAACCATATCTGCACGCATCAATCAACGAAATTTATTTCTTACGCAGATAGTTTGAATCGCCATTAGAATCATTAATTATATTCCGATTCTTATTCCTAAGAAAAAAAAGGCATTCGAACTGCTTCAATCCGGTCAATGTCACCGCCGCAAACCGACAAGTGCGAAATAATTCCGACATTTATCGAATACACAACAACCATGTGTAGATGTATTTTTATTGCTCTAATAAACCACTCTTAAGATCCTTAATTCGGCTTTTACCATTTCTGAGAAGCAATTCTGAGAAGCAACTAGAACAAAGCCCGTGTGAAAATATTATATGAGATCTCATAGAGATAGTAATGGAAATCTCTCACAATCTCACATGCAATTTTAATTACAATAATAAATAATTTATTATTAATTTAAAAGAATGAATAAATCATCGCTTCCGAATAAAAAGGCGCTAACTCAGAAGCCGCTCGGAACCCGGTTGAAAAAGGTGCTAGCTCGGATGCCGCTTCAAGAAGGTGCTACCTCGGAATTAGCCAGTTGAAAACGTGCTAACTCAGACGAACAATTTTTTCGCTTAAATTTAAGTTGGCAGTAATGCCGAAATATTTATAACGCTTAATTTAAATGACGAGTAATATTTAAAAAAAAATGATTACAATTCATTTATGTTTTCAAGGTCGACGATTATTAACTCATACATCGCATATTTTCGAGGATGCTCTTTCAGAATCTGGCATTGATTTTGCATAAAAACTTTAATTACTATTTTATTTTTTGGGTTTTTTGATAAAAAACGCCGATTTTTTTTTGTCTTTTTTTTCAAGTCGATTATTTTGTTGTTACTGCTTTTGAATAATTATATAATCACCAGGAATCGTGGTCCGAATGTCTAAATTTTCTGAAATCATGGTTCAGAAAGCTTTTATTTGCTTTAGTTTTTGCAAAATGGCCAAATCCAAAAAACCAAAAATGGTCCAAAAAAAATTCGGAAAAAATTCAGACGTGTTCTTTGGCTAACTCTAAGCATTTTTTATTCCATAAATTTTTTTCGTAAAGTTGTTCCTTTTCGAGTAAAAAATCATAAAGTTTTTTATTACACTGCTGTACAAAAATGGCCATTTTGCAAAAACCAAAGCAAATAAAAGCTTTCTTAACCATGGTTTCAGAAAATGTAGACATTCGGATCACGATTCCTGGTGATTATATGATTATTCAAAAGTAGCAACAACAAAATAATCGACTTGAAAAAAAGACGAAAAAAATCAGCCTTTTTTTTCAAAAAATCCGAAAAATAAAATAGTAATTGAAGTTTTATGCAAAATCAATGCCAGATTCTGAAAGAGCATCATCGAAAACCGCCTTATATGCGATTTTTGAAGAAAATTACCCTCATTTTCATCTCGAATCGTACACTTGAACTTGCGTAGACAAATTTCTCTTTTTGCGCATTAATGGGTTAATATACTGTCTTAGAATTTATATTTATATGAACATTATGAGTTGTAAAGACTTTTATGATTTATTTTTACTATTTAATTATTTTAAATTATTAGTGTCAAAATTATATGTAATGTAAAAAGATACGAATTGCGTCATAGTACTCATAATGTTTTTATTCGGAAGTGACGAAATATTGTGTTTTAATGAATACGGAAAAAGAGCACATTAATAAAATGTATTAATAAAATTTCATTTGTTTTTTATTCGTATTCATTAAAACACTACATTTATTCATTCTTTTAAATTAACAATAAATTATTTATTATTGTAATTAAAATTGCAGACGAGATCTCATATGAGATCTATCTGAGATCTCATATAATATTTTCACGAAGGAGTTATATAATGAAAATACCCACCTAGCCGTCTTCCCGTTGTTTTAGTACCACCAGTTTTCAAATCAGTTATCATTTTGTGTATGGGACACGCAAGACAGAGAAAATGCACGCCAGCGACGCGTCATTAACAGAGGATCCCAGAAATGCACTAGAAAATGCACGTCAAAAATATCGGACGGGCGCGCGCAATTTGTCCTCATTGCATTTGCGTCATGTTCAGCTTTTCATATAGTTGCGCCGATGCAAGCAGTACATAGTTCAAAATTGTCCGGCGGCCAACGAAAGTTATTGCAAAACGAAAATGCTCATTAGCGGTAAAAATCATATTATTTATTGTTGTTATAGAGTGGCGTGATTGTATAAATTAAGTGCAATTTCACTGGCAAACTGTTTCAAGGTTAATGATAACGTGCCCGCGCGCAAGTGAGCGTGCTGGATTCATTCTATTTGTAGGAGATCAAAAAACATCTGCGACAAACATTATTCCAGGAAGTCATTAAATTCTTTCGCAAAAATAAAATCATGAAATTTCTCAATCCGATTATGTAATTGGAAATTCGGCACTATTTTTTTTAAAAATCGTCATTAGGTTGAAATTAGTGCGTTTTGAGGATTTAAAAAAAATAGTGCCGAGTTTAAAATTTTGCTTTGATTTTTGATTTTCAAAGCTTATAATATTCCAATTACATTTATCGCAGTTTTAACGTCAAAAACTAATTTTTGGCAGAGACATTACGGCTAATACAACCTTAAGCAATATTTAAATAACTGTTTGAATATACTAATTTAAGGCGAACGCCCTAGTTTTTTTTTTAATTTAGAAAAATATGTTCTTTCATTGCAATGTAAAAAATTGAAAAATAAAAAAATAATTTTCAAAATCTTGATAAGAATCAGGGCATTTTAAAAAACATCTCATTAATTCACAACGACATTTGCTTATCAGAATTATAAATTCAGAAATGTTAGAAAATCTACTTTTATAGTTAATAAATGGAGTTAAGACGCATTAAGATGCCATGCAATTCCCGTTTGTGGTAAAGCTCAGTACGTAAGTAAAATCCGATTTTCGTAAGATAAAATCTTACCAATGCCAGGCCTTATCTATTTTCACGAATATGCTTCAATATTTGGCAATACTTTTCTTTGTATGGCTCATCGCGTTCTGTATGATTTGTAATTTTATAATATCATTTTTCCACGCTTATATTTCCATTACTTAAACATTTCATTCATAAAAAATTTCAATTTATTACGAAATAAAGACTTTGTATTGGAATTCACAAAACTATGTTTCAGAGTTCAAAAATTTATCCTGTTATCATTAAAATAGCGCTTTTTATATTTTTTGAAGTCTAGTCAATAAACGAATATTTTTTGTTTACGCGCGCAGGTGTCCTTATATACGACGATATAAATAGCTAAATCAACGTGTTTGCATAAAGATCTTTTATCAAATGATCTTATTAAATGAAGTATTGTATCATAAGCATCATTCATTTAATAAAGCTTTTTTTGAAAGAGTCAATCACGCGTGTTGCATATATGTATATTCAAAGAAACTAAAATTTTCCTATTACTTTTGAATATGTGAACTCCAATCAACGTGAATTTTATAATTTAGAAGTATAAATCTAAATAAATAAATGCAAATTTGAGCTATTAAACAGTCTGAAATGAATTTCCAATCTAAATATAAGCTAATCACGATAATAAGAAATTACTAAAAATTTAAAAACTATTAGTATTCACACCTTCAATCAGTTAACCAAATTACTTATCCGATTTTTGGAATAATAAACTTTAAATTAATAGTTTAAAATAATAGACAACTAATTTTACCATCATTATTTATCAGTCTTTAACAGCACGTGCTGTTAATTGTATTACCCGAGAGACATGAAGCATAAAAAAGCATTGCATAATCTAAATACGAGAAAAAAAACTGAATCAACCATAAAAAATTAATAGCGCTCAAAGCTACGTAGACGTGGGCAATATTACACGTTTCATTCACGGTCAAAAAAGTCTGTTAAAAAAGATCCATAAAACGTATCACGATAAATCATTGAGTATATAATTAAACACAATGCTCATCATGAACAGTTATGGAGACTCAAACACGATTTATTAACATTTTTTACAAAATACACATCCTCTCTTAAAAAAGTGATGGATGAAATCTGTCATCACAATAAGACTGTTTTGATTGGTTGTTGTTGACTCATTTGATTAGTCTATAAAGAATAGGCGCCAAAATATAATGTGTTTAAATTTTAAGATTAAATTCTTGAGTTGTAGTATTAAAAAATGAAATATCCGTCCGTAACAATAGTATAAGAAAAATTTTATTATTTTATTTATCAAAATTACGTTATTATTGTATAATTTAAACTGATTAAAACAAACTTTTAAATTGAAATTAACTAACATGATCATGTTCATAACCTCAAAAAAAAAGAAAAAAATAACAATAATAGTAATACGCGCGAAGCGCGTTGAATGTAGCTAGTAAGATTAAACTTTTTAAAGAATTTATTTTTAAACTCACCGTATTGTCTTTTCCATCGAAATTCCTAAGACGATTGAAAATGGATTTGATCGTTTCTTGCTCATGACAAATCCAGTATGAATTATCGCTTATATGGTAACCATATCTGGACAAACAATTTATTGTTATTTAATTAGAAAATTCAGTTTTTATTTGTTGTTGTACTTGATTTAATCTTACTCGCAATATAATTCTTTCAGTTTCTCCATAAGCGTAAGATCTAACGTTTCCAGATATGCTGCCATCTCAGCTACGCAAGTGCCCGCGCTCACGCCATCCTTATCTAATACGTTTGGACCACACATGAATCCAATTGCTTCTTCGTAGGCAAGCAAAACCAATTTTCCATTCTTTATCAATTCAGAAGCTTTATTGCCCATCCACTTGAAACCAGTTAGTGTTTCCTGGGAAACAACAAATATTTTCTAAACAAGTGTGTATTATAAAATTAATTTTTTTTAATTTGTAACTCTACCTCAAATTTAAAACCTTCTTTCTTTGCCATTGATGCCAATATTTTGCTCGATACTGTTGATGCTAACATATAAGCATCAGCAATATTAGCATCAGGACGTCTGACTTTAAATACATGTAGCACCCACCACCCTAATAGTGCTCCCAGTTCATTTCCAGAAAATATGTGCCAATCGCCACTATAAAACATTATCATTATACTTTTTGTATTTAATTTTAAGTATTTAATTTGAGTTTTCTATAGTTTTTCATTTCCATGATAAATTCAACTTACTTTTTTAATTTCTCTGCACAAGCTAATCGGTCTGCATCAGGATCATTAGCTACAATAATTTTGGAACCGTTTTGATCTGCTGTTTTGATGCTCAGTGCAAGTGCACTTGGCTCTTCAGGATTAGGGAATTTAACTGTTGAGAATTCAGGATCTGGGTCTTTTTGTTCTTCAACTACAATAAAAGGCTATAAAAAAAGAAACGTATATTCAATATTTAATTAGTTAATTCAATGAAATAAAGGTACTTGCATAAATGTAAGATCTTACTTTGAAATTGGCAGCTTTAAAAGCTTCAGTCATATAACTGTAACCAACACCATGAACAGGTGTGTATACATATTTCAATGGAGTATTTTTATTAACTTCAGGATATAAAACATTTTTTTTTATATCACTAAAATAGGATTCCATTACTTCTTGTAATGGATCTTTAAATAAAGCATTATCATAAATAGAAGATGTATTCCATGATGATGTCAAAGGTTCGAGATTTTCTAGAATAGTTTTCTGAATTCCTTTATTGTGAGGTGAGATGATTTGAGATCCATTTTCCCAATACACTTTATAGCCATTATCTTCTTTAGGATTGTGTGATGCGGTAACCATTACACCAGCTGCACATTTATATTTGAGTACTCCATATGGAATGAATGGGGTGGGACAAAGTTTGGAGTACAAATAAACTTTAACATTTTTGTTTAAGAAAATAGCTGCTGTCAATTCAGCAAATCTATAAAAGCAAAATAGTAATTTTAGAAATAAAGAATTATAAAAAATAGTGATATTAATAAGTTTTAACATGATTGAAAAATTATTTACTTTTTGCTGTGATAGCGACCATCATATCCTAAAATAATACCTTTTTCTTCGACATTTGAAATAGTTTTTAATAAATAATTTGCTAAACCTTGTGCAGTCTGTATAATAACTAAATCATTCATTTGATTATATCCTGGACCCATTTTACCTCGGAGGCCTGCAGTCCCAAATTCAAGTCTTTTAAGAAATAAATCAGAAAGAGTTTTGACATTTCCATTATCGATTAAAGTTTTAATTTCTTTTTCTGCTTCAGGATCCTAAAATAAAAAAAAATGTAAAAATTTCATAATATTTATATTAATTATAGGTAAGAATAACAGTAAAAAGTTTTATGTTAAATTATTGATTATTGTTGCATCATACAAGAAAAAAATTTAATACTAGCATGAACTAAATTACCTTGTTCCAATTGAACCACTCATTAATTTTGTCATCAAGAGCAGAATTTGCTGTATTCACACCACTGGGTGCCATGATTTGTATCTTTTGTATGAGTATCTCTATCCAAAGTCACAGCTCAACTGTGATATTAGTCTGTTAATATATTTGTCCCAGAGCAATCCTATGTGCTGAAATATGATAAATTTATGAATAATCAATGATTGCACAGCTCCTTAGAGTAAACAATGCTTACGTAAAACTTGTATTACAAAATACAGAGGTTGTCAAAATCAAGTTTTAAAAAACAATTCATAAAAGTCAAGCAAAGTTATCAATGAAACCTAAATTTTATCTTATCTAAAATATTGAAGATAAAGAAAAATTGCATCTCCCAATCATCTGTTCTCAATTACATATATAACCCAGTCACAAAATATGTCACCACAAAACATGAGGCCTACGTCATGACTTGGGAAATATGTAATCAACTATCTTGTATACCATTGCTTATCTTCTCACACTTAATTTACCATAACAAAGTGATAAACCTTGTTGCCTCATCAAGTTTCTAAATTAACTTGGAATAACAGCCTTTAGATTAGAAATAATGCTTCATCAGATAAAATTCGAAGTTATTTTTTGTGACTTTTAGTTTTATTTACCGGCTACTTCTCAAATGAATAATTAATAACCAACTTATTTCGCATTCTCACACTGAGTACACTAACAGTTTATAATGAAATGTAAGGTGGTTACTCTAGCATATTGCAAATGCGTACCGAATGCAAAATTCATCAGCTGTCACGAAGTAAAATTCACATAAACAAGTTACAGAAGCCACTGTATTAGCCTGCCTACCCGGCTGTCTCCGACTGAGCCCTGTACGTGACCAAAAACAATCGATCTATACTTCGTATGACAACAAAAAATCTATTATATCGACTATGATATTCTGCCTTACCGACGTTTTTGTTTCAATTTAAAACGCTTGTTTTTGCAATAATTCTATACACTCTTGTTTTTACATATGCTTAATGTTTTCTTACGTAAGTATTACGACAATTAGAATTCGATTATTCTTACAGGTATTGTTTCATACCAAAATAAATAAAAACGTATATAAAATAATCTTAAAAAACACGAATATTTGTTACTAGTTCTACAGAAAAAAATTATTCATACATATTTATACATATTGCTATTTTGAGTTTTAATAAAATATGAAAAAAATACTAAAAAATTTTTTACAACTATTTTAATCCATACAATTATATCAATCACTTTAATACTACACGCCTGAGGATAAATTTAATCATGTTTCAATATTTTCCATCTGTATCGGTTACATAACAATAAAATTGCGCGATAGGGCCGTTACACGAAAAAAAACAGGGAACAGATACAGAAATAACATGGATTACTATATCTATGTATATGAGGAACTGTACTTATATCTTATGTATATAGATATAGTAACCCATGTTATTTACTGTAGGGTGACTTCACCAGTGGTGGAACAGACCCCAGTGATTGAACATATTTTAATAAAAATCGTTGATAAAATATATTTTTAATGTTTCTGGCCTCATGAAGCACCTTCCCCCGATTTCAAACTTTGAAAAAAGTAATTTTTTGACGGTTTAAATTTAAGCGATTAAACATATCACGTGACCAGAATTCACTGGACTTAAATGTTCGCATTTACTGCCTTACCTGGTTGTTCCTTTTTGCGTGTAACGGACCATACACATAAATAGATATTATACCTACACTAGTTGTAAAAAATTCAAAATGCCAGTTAGGTATCAATTTATCAAACTAAATTGAATATTTCTCAATTCGATCACACAGCAGATTACAAACCGATAAATTATATCTTCTAAATTAAATTCCTTATAGGTACATAAGGAACAAGAATAAGCATCGAACATCAATCATAAATGAAAAATGCGCACTCTCTTCACTCCTGCTTCTCCCCTCTACCTATTCTAAAAAGAACCTGCATGTTAGCGCTTTCTCATCCGCGGCAGTCAGCCATAAATACGAAAAGCCGCTTCAAAAATTCACGCACCACATCCTTCGTAAAGCCTCTCCTGCGCTCTTTCTCCTCGCCGCGAAACGGCGTTAAAAATCGATCAGCTACTTAGTCTTGCATAGAAGACAAGTTTACATCCGCGTATACAACTCCGGCGCCACCTAACCTAACCTCACTCCCTTTTATCACGCCATACACATGCACACAGTCACACACATTAATGTATTCTTCGCGAGAAAGCTCATGCGCGCGCGTCGTCAGCTGCTCAGCTGTCACAGGCTGTGCGCGAGAAATTTCATCCCTCCCGTGCGATGTGACTCACTTACAGTACACACCTCCTCGACCCCTCGTGCCTCGCGCCTGCGTAGGGTTCTCTTTTGCCTATGAATACGTTCGCATACGAATACTATATATACATATATACTCCCGTTGCCTACGCGCGCGCGCGCTCGCGCGCATTTTCGATAGAGTGAATCGATAAAGCCCGGAGAAAATCCGCGAGCGGGATCCTTGCTCGCGCGCGCGAGAGATGAGCAGAGCTAGCAGTAGAGAGCGTCCGGCGAAACGCGCACTTAGACCTTGAGCAGAGAACCGCTGCTGGCTGTTTTTTTTTTTTCGTTTTTCTTTTCCGCGCTGGTCTCGCGGGATCGACGCGCGCCCTCGCGCACAAGTTAAGTAGTGTGTACAAGTACAAGAGAGCAGGCGTAAGTACGTACCTAGCATATATACGCGCACGCACGGACGGCAATGGACTTTGCCGAATTGGCCAGGGACGACAGACCATCAACATCGTCTTCGTCAACAGCATCTTGGAGTGTAGTCGTAGCTGCTGCTGTCGTCTGCTTATCGTCGTAGCGCACGCACGCGAGACACACGCGAGTGGCCCCCGCACACGCGCTTCGCACGTATGTAGCTCGATAATGATTCGCCGCCAGCCGCTTATCTGATCCGAGAGGCCACACGTTATAGAAAGTGAGAAAGAAAAAGAGGGAGAGAGAAGGAGTAGCGCGCGCGAGAGAGGAGAGAATAGCAGCTAGCAGGTAGCAGCCGCCGACGCGCGCAGACGAGGACGACCAGGCGTCCAAAGCTTTTTGGCCCGGCGAGCGTGACAATAGGACGTGAGTGTGTGCTTTAATTTTTTGTGTACACGGAAATTTTAGTGGTTAGAGTGGTATGTTGTTGGTGTGATGCATTTTCACGTATATTATTATAATGTGATGGAGTTGAGATTTTCTCATATGTACACAAGAGTGAGAGAGGGAGATTCGCGCATGGCTCATTGATTGCGCTCGAGAGCTGCAACGTGGACGGATTTTTTTCCCTCGCCCCCGCGCGCGCGCGCCCGCGTGAATTTCCTTTTTTTTCCACTTGCTTATTATTGGGTTATTAAAAAATATTGAATAACAGGGATATTCAATTTTTTTTTCTTCTTTTTCATTCTTTTGACACACGGCGTTAATCTGATAAAGAGTTTTCCCATGTAGGAGATAGTGCTGCAGAAATTGAATGCAAAACTTTTTTGGAGGTGAACTTGTGTTTTGCTTTTTATGAGGCTGTGGAATCTGATTAAACTGTGTGCAGTGTTGGCTTTACACCGTGAAATGAAATGATAGAGTATGAGAATTTTCATTATGCAAGTGTTTGCTGAACTCTAGTCTTAAGAGATTTTATGATTCATAAACTTTAATTGTATAACAGCCAGCTTATCTCTGAAAATTGAAATATTTCATGAGTTATCAATGAGTCATGACAGTGGAAAGTTTTTAAAATAGCATTTTAACCTGTAATTTCCAACTTTAAAGCCATTTCGACCTCATCAGTTTTAAAGTTTTTCTACAAACTTTCCACATCTTCAAAGAAAAGTTCTTGTTTTGAACTGTAACTTTTCATCCTGCTAGAGTTAGAAAAAGTTAGATCTTGCATTTCTTTTTCCAATGTATCATCATGTAATTTCAAATTTATAAGTTTAAAGCTTTTAAAATCTGTTATTATTAAGAAGTTTTTTTAATTGAAATTTAGAATTCTTAAAATTTTTTTGTAATTGCAAATACTTTTAAAATTGCCTAAATTCTCATTTAAAAATAAAAACAGATGTTTATTAAAGGAACTTAGTTTTAAATTATTAATTTTTTATAATTGGTTTCATTATTAACACAGGAAGTTTTGTGATGGAGGTTGGTAATGTGAAGATAGCTGAAGACAAAGATTTTGAGAAGCTGAAGAAATTGTATGATGACAACAATGATTGGAGATTGGACTACAATAAGCCAGACTTATCAGTTTGGACTAAAACCGTCCCAGGCATCAGTTTTAGGATGGTCAAGGTAAATTTATTTGAATAAAAATACAGTCTTGCGTCAATAACTTACATTCTTTCTATCACAAAATAAATGATGTGCATGAAAGAACTTCTTTTTCTTTCTACCCAATCTTCCTATCTGCATTATACATCTATACATCGGTCTTTGTAGATTAGAACAAGATTCCCCGATGTATTGCCTGAAACATTGTACGATGTTTTGCATGATCCTGAATACAGAAAGGTGTGGGACACCCACATGATTGATGCCAAGGACATAGGCTTTTTTAATCCTAATAATGATATTGGTTACTATTCAAGTAAGTATTTATATCTGCTAATTATTTGAATAGATTTCTGTAGCATTGTATTCATTTCAAATTTATTTTACAGTGGCCTGTCCTTCACCTCTCAAAAATCGAGATTTTGTATTACAAAGATCCTGGCTGGATACTGGATTGGAACAGTTAATCATTAATCATTCTGTTTATCACAAAGAGTATCCCCCAAAAAAAGGTTTTGTAAGGGCCACTTCATATCTCACAGGTAAATACTTAAAGTTTAATCAAGTTAAATTCAAAACTTGAGCATAATGAAAATTGAAACTAATTTTTTATAGGGTATGTTGTGAGACCATCACGTAATGGGGAAGGTTCTGAACTTGGTTACGTATCACATACAGACCCACATGGCAAGTTACCTGTTTGGTTAGTGAATAAAGTCACACAAATCTTTGCTCCTAAGGTAAAATTAATCATATCTGTTTTTTGGCAGTATTATACATGAAATAATTTATTTAATATTGTATGTTCAGATGGTAAAAAAATTACACAAAGCTTCTGTAAACTATCCTGAGTGGAAATTACTTAACAATCCAAATTGTAAACCATGGCATTTTCCAGAACAAATAATGTCACCAAGAATACGATTAGAAGATGTAAGTATCAAATAATAAATTTATTTTGTGGAAAAAACTCACTATATAATCTTGTAAAAAGATATATTTTACTTTTTTTTTGTTTGTAAATTTTGTAGATATTTTTTTTGCATGAATTTTTTTGTAATATATTTTATTGCAAATAATTTTTATTACACGCAGCTAAATTAAAAGTACAAAATTCATTAAATTTTCAGCAGCTGTTACGAAAAGACTGTTTATAGTATTATTTATACACATACCCGTGGGTTTTTTCCACTGAACGCCTCTTTTACTGCACATGCTTTAACAAGTTTCTTTTATAGGCAAACTTAGAATAGTTTAGCTTTCACCTAGAGTATTTCAATTACTTTTAAGACTTTATTTTATTATCTAGTGCGTGAAATCAGCGGAGGAAAAGAATCTTAAAAACAATTACGTTGACGAATCTAATTTAAAGGAGGCGCGAAGTAAAGATATTGAAATTATGGACAGCGATTAACCTTCCATTAAAACAAGATGACTGTTATAAAGTAGGTAGTCATTCATTTTTAAATAATTCAAGCTTGTGAAGTTCAGTATTGTAGTATGTATCGAGAAAAAGCATGTTTGTCCGGAGATTTTATACGATGATGAAGTTCGATTTAGCGATTCTTGAGTACTGACGATCGGCGCAAATGTTAACGTTATTATCTGTGTCCGACGATGGATTACGAGATACATTGGAGATAATTTTAAGGGAAAGCTCGTACTTTCATGCGCAGTGTATAGTCTTTTGAGAAAAAAAAACAACCGACGATTTTAGTCACGAGGAAAATACCAAAGCTAAAAATAAATATAACGCGCAATATACAGGGTATAACTCGTATATGTATAAGTAATTTCAGCGAAGAGTGAGCAAAAGAAAAGTAATGTTCTTTTTGTCAATTTCGATTTCTACAACATCACGGCGAACTTTGCAAAAAATCATCAATAACAAGTACCTTATACCGTTTATATTGTGCGTTTATCTATAGTCTTGTTGCTCATTGTATCAACGATAATGTTGAATAAAAAAAAAAACGAGTTTTATAGTACATAGTTTCGAAAAAGCAGTAGGTGGATTTTACACCAACAATCAGGGAGTTGATGTAAATCTGTTTTAAAGACTAGTCTTGACGTCTAGTTAGGTGAAGTTTTGAAGAAAAAGTATTACATTGTTAAAATTTAGTTGAGAAATATTTTAGCGAGGTAGGGAGTGAAGGCTTGTTATGGGGTGACACTTTTGTGCGAGCGAAAGTTCGTTTTGAAGTCATTAACATTTTTATCGAAACTTTTCTCTTCGTCATAAAATAATATATTATTCCAATTTTATCTTATACTATATAATATTCCAATTATTAATATCAAGTATAAAGTATTGTATTAATACTTTAATCAATTTATATTTAAGTAAACTTTTTCTACTTTATATAAAGACTCCTTTCCATTTCTTATTCCGGTTTTTCTAGTTAACTGTGACTTTATTGCATTTCATTCCATGTATCTGCAAGACTGCGATTGGCTATAAACGCAATTTAAATTTCGTATTCCAATAATCGCTTGAGCTCTGCTTTCGTGGGTGAAGTTATTCTGATATGAAGTGCATTACTTGCATTTATTTCCGTGTGCATCACTATTATACAATTCAATATGTTTTCCAGAGTACAACGTCAATTTTTCAGACAAATAATTAGTTTAGACGTTCCGTCAATTTATGTTCGATTTTTCGAGATGAAAACTAAACTAAACTTAAATTGTTCTACACGTACTGAATCGCACTTAACGCCACGGTCACACGTCTACGCAAAGAAAAAACAGATTTTTATAGATTTTTAAAAAAAAAACGATAAAACTTCTAAACAAAGACTTTATTTAAGGAGTTCGAGCCAAGAATATTTTAAAATTTTGGACCAATGTTCGGAAACATGACAATTTTACCAAATTTTACTTTAATTTGGCTATGGCAAAGAAGTTATTAATGTTTTGAATTTTTGTTGTTTAAATTAATTTATTATATTTATATTCTTTTTTATTCTTTATTGTGTAATTTGATTTTTACGATTTGTTATTTACTGATGTAAGTATTTTATTATTATATTATTTCTTCAATATTAAAGACTAATTCAAATCATCTCCATATCAATTTAAACTGACGCACGATATACACAAAGACATAAGAGAATCACTGCAAAAGCAAAATACGTATCCCGCAAATATATACTTATACAGTCAAACTTTGGAGAGCGAGATCACGGCTCGGACTCCTTAATCTTGCATATCAGCAAACGACACTTTTCTCTCAAAAACACGTCTACGCACCGTCACTTGACAAACAAAAATATTCGACTCACATACACGCGCGCACACATATACACACGCACACACACTTTGTACGACGTACTTACTATATTCTGTCTTCGAGTTTGCGAGCTGCAAAAACAAAAGTCACGACTCAAGATGAAGAACGACTGAAATAAAAAAAAATAAATAAAAAATATGTAAAACAAGCACCTAAATGAAAAAAAGTCTTGCGTTCGACACCACCGATGAACATCGATGATGCTCCTCTTTTCTTTTATGCGTTTTCTTTCCCTCTATAACTCTTCTTTCAAATTTTGTCGCGCCTGGTTTTTCGCAGGCCCGCTGCCACATCGACTGTTATTAACATGTAAGAAACGCGTCGTTACGATCTCGTTACGGTGTTGTACTTAACGAGAAATTAAAAAAAAAAGAAGAGAAACAAATAATAAAAGGGTTATACACGGCGTCGACGAGATGATCCGCTTCTGAACGTTGTATTTTGAAACGAGGCTGTGCGCGCGCTACGTTTATATGATATATTATTCAAGTTTTTCGAGTTATTCGCAGGATGATCGCGCAAATCCATTGTTATGAAGAAAAGTATGCGAGCTTTTTTAACTTTACGTTATATATGAGTAATTGGGTATTCTCAGAAAATTTCTGACTTATCTTGTTATGCAGTGGGTATAATACTTTCATTTGGAAGAAGACCGTCACCGAGAACAATAATAACTATTTAACTATATACTATGCGTTATTCCGAAATAATAATTTTCAAGTACAAAAAAGTGTAAATAGCGAAATATTTTTAGCTTTACCTGGTAAAATAGATAAAATTAGGATAGTTAAAATTTTAACTCGTGTTCTTACTGTGTACTTATCTTTTGAAACTTCCGTCGATAAAATGAATGATTTTACCTTAACTAGATTCAATAAAATTTAATTTAGACATCTAGCTACGATGTTAAGAAAGATAATTTTTTGAGGATACGTAATTGTTACCGAAAAATCCTTCAACGTAAAGTCACTGTCACGTGACCGTTCATCGAGCGTACGGATAGACTCTGCAATCCAGGCTCTCGAGGCTAATTTTTCTATATGCCAGAAACTACCTTTGATACAAGCACAAAATGTCTAAGTCGCTCTCCAGCGTGTGAAAAGGCGAACGTTTTTTCATATCAGCAATATTAACAGTTCACAATTATATTATACACCTTTATTAAAGGGACAAAAAGAAGTATTTTCAGTTAGACTCTTTCCGTTCGTATCGATGTATCGAATAATAAGAAAAAAAAGTTAATAAGTATTGTCCAGCGACTGTACAGTGAGACCTTAAGAATAGCTGTACTTAACAAAACTTTGTAGTTACTACGTCTAGTTTTTCTCTGCGATTATGCCAATGTTATGAACAAATTTTGGAAATATTTTTGTGCTTTGAATATACTGTATTATCCTAAGATTTTGAGCATTGTATCAAACAGTTGAGCATTTTGTGATTATAATAAAATATTATATCGTACCTTGAATGTGTTTTCACTTATTGCTTCATCCACCTAACACTATAAGAGTAGATCTTTTACTGCTCCGATGCAAAAATTATTTAAGGTGTCAATCATATTAGAATTCAAAATGTGATAATATGGTCTTAATGGCAGTGTCAATATCAACATGGCTTTGGAAACGTAACGGTCAAGTCATTTTTTCGCGTCAGTTTCGTTTTCAGTCGTTGCGCCGTAAGAGATCGTCTTGAAGTTTTGAACGTATGTAGTTTATACTTCATTATTAGAGATACGTTCTTTTCAAAAATATATATCGTTTCATTCATAAAAATCGTAAGTGATAGGTATAAACAAAGGTACACGTACAAATGAATAATTGTGTGTGTGTGTGTGTGTGTGTGTGTGTGTGTGTGTGTGTGTGTGTGTGTGTGTGTGTGTGTGTGTGTGTGTGTGTGTGTGTGTTTGTGTGTGTGTGTATGGAAAATTTTGTCAAGTAATTCATTCTAATTTTGATTTTTTCTAAGCTCGAATATTTTGTATTAAAAATATTTTTCTCGTAGAAATTTCATAAAATATTTGTAAAAACAGTTTAAATTTAAATGCATTAACAATTATTGTATTATCATTTTCATAATTGCATTCTCTGCTATAAATCATTATTAAATCATTTGAAATAAACGTATTACGATAAATGTGTTTTAATGCATCTGTAAATGCCAATGCAATATAGCAACGGAACAAAAATATTTGCAAATGCATTTATCAATTACAAATCATGAATTACAATGAAGTATAGCTTCTAGATTATTATACCTGATGATAAAATAAATAGGAAGCTAAAAATAATCTTTTTTTATTTATCTGAATAATATATAGTAAATAGATGTTTAAAATAATATTGAATCATACTTTTTCATTACTTATCATTATTCGCGTGCGTAAGGATTGATTTCTACGAGGTGAATAGTGTGTTGTGTTTAGCATATATTAAAAATGAAAAATTTCCGTTTCGCTACACTAGATTCGACAAATAGTTCGTCTGTTTTTAATGTTTTGAAACGTAAATCTACAAGTTTACTTTTTCCAGCTCGTTTAGTCATCATTTGTGAATGGAAAACGGCAAAACAATGCCAATCAAAAGCTATTATTTACTCTTGACTACTGTTTATTGTAGATAACGCTCGGTCTTTACTCTATTAGATAATGTTACTTTCTAGAAGAAATCTTTGAAAACAATTTATGCGTAAATAGGCGATATTATAAAATCATATATACGTTAATTAATGTTTTGATAAGACATTTTTCTAATATTCCTTCAAATTGTATTCTCAAAGGTCCTACATAGACTCTCGAATCTATATGCAAATGAATGCCAAGTAGAATAGTCCGTATTGAGTGAGACGAGCGAATACAAATGATACCCTTTTTCCATTAAAATGCACAGATTTACCATATCATTTAAAGAATCTGCTTGACATTCGCTGTTTACATTTACATTTATTTAGAATTACAGTTAAATAAATTTCATGCACAAGGGAAATGCTATTTTCTTAGAAAGGGAGATCCAGTCATGCACTTTTTAGTTTAAAACTTTAAATTTCTTAAAAATTAAAGTAAACCTCAAAAAAAAAATGTGAATAATTAACTGTTCTATACGAGTCGCAATAGCATCTATCGTGCAACTTTGCTCCGTTTCATCTACGTAATATGATTCTATAGCTACCATCATACTTCTTATCGCAAAACAATTTCCCAATTCAACAAGTGTTTCCTACAAACAATTTCAACCTCCATACAAAGCTTCATTCACTCACGAACCCTCACACACCCGAGTCCAAACCATACAGACCCACTCAAAGACACCACCACTGTGCCCACAGCCGCATGCGTGTGCGCAAGCGTTTTCCCCATGCGTGCGCGCGCGTATCGTCCTTTTAATCGCAGGACACTATCTATAGCGCGACAGTCAGGCGAAACCGCGCGCGAAAGACGAGTACTTATAGGCAGTCTCACGAGGAAGCGATCGGCGATGCCCCGCCGGCTGCCCGCGCACTGCGCGACTTCCTGCTGCTGCCGCTCCTGATATCGCGAATCAGTCGGTGTTCTTGATCCTTTCGGGCTGTTTGATTTGTACTTATAAGGAAAGTGAATAGAGTGATAAGGATGATTTTTTTTATTGTGAGAAGGGTTTCTGTAGAAGCTATGAGGAAAGTTTTGATTTTGATCGATGAATGTTTTCGTCAAATATCACGGTTATAGAACTAGTTGAAAATTGAATTGAAAAGAAACACATCTGATAACTGCGTAAAATAATTTCATACCACAATCGTATAGACGGACAAAAAGAAGAGAAAATGAGTATCGAAGGTAGTCAGGACTCGTTGCCCAGCGAACAGTGTAACAATGCGAGTGCGGACGCGAGATTGGAGAACGTCGAGATATCCCGATCGACTGAGAATGGTGAGGACCAGCCGCAGGATTATCGGGCTCTCGCGAATGGAAAGGGTGATGATAGCGGATTGGCGGTTTTTAACAAGCCGGGGGATAGCAGCGAGGAGAACGAGGCCAAGGTGACGCCGAAAATTCTGAACGGCAACCCGGGGGGCTGCCCCAAATTGGTGCAATCTATCGCGAGTCAGGTGAGCAAATGCAAATTTTCAAAAACTCGTGTGTAACTTGAAGACTGCGGTTTTTAGAAGATTTTATTTAACGAAGAATTTTTCAAACTCTTATATGTTCAAATTAAAATAAATAAACAATAAATTTACGACTTGGTTTAAAAGTGCATCTTTTCAACTTTTATATTCAGTTGACTATACCTATGACGCCTGTAGATCATTTTTCAAACTATGTGTACTATTATAATCCATTAACATCTAAGCTTCATTTCATGTCATGATAAAACATCCCATTATTGACTTCATTTATGCAGGCTATAATTTAAAAAAAAAAATATACATAGCACAGACATTCGGAACTACGCTATACTGATTATAACTACATCAACTAATCCTTAACTCCGCGAAATCAACTTATAATATTACAATCCATGAAATTAATTACCGTTCAAAAATATAACCAACAACAAGTAAGACCGTTACATAGGAACACATATCAATATAGATGTAGTACACCCGCACGAACCAATAACTGAACCAAACACCAAACACCCCGGCAATCAACTGTCCCTCCCATTACCTCCGCACCCCCGCAAACACACAGATATATAGATCCCCCGTAACCAACCCGACCGATGGCATTTCCGCATTAGACCCCGCGAAATCAAATCCAGCTGCCGTCGGACGATAATCAATTAGACGAGAGGGAGGTCAACGTCAAGGAGAGGCTCGAGAAGGACGAGTCGTCGTTGTCCCCGTCTTTGTTGCGAAATGGAATCGTACACGCCATCGATTGCCTCTTCGCCTCGGCAATCGTCGCGCCCATGGTTGTAGCCCACTGGAGAGGAATCTGGGAGCTGATGGATCTGCACTTGGAGATGTGAGTGGCTTTATTTATGAGCCGCGTTGTTGTATTTTTTTTTTTTTTTTCATGCGCGCGGGGAGTCATTTTTTGTGGCCGATTGTATGGTGATGGATTCATTTTTCTAATGTGCTTTTGATATTGTTCTGCGGGTGACAGTTTATCAGATAATATATAAAAATAGTTGGAGCTTTATTGGCGGGAATTTCCCGCCAAACAACTGTGTAATAACAATGCATCCCTGAAGAAAAGTACGGAAAGAAAATATTTCGTTTTCGCTTTGTAATTACTATTAATGCTTACACATAAACGTGAAATATATTGCGCGAGCCCGGGTGAACGATGATCCAGTGCGGGGCATTCGATGATTTATTAGTCGTCTCTACGCCGGACTTGATATCAATGAGTCGAGGCTTTTTGAATAATTAAAACTCGCGGAACTGTACTCACGCTGCGGGTATCGATCGCAAATCGCAATCGAAGATTAAAGGGAATCCGTAACGCGTGATCGACGCACGTTTTACCCTTGTAGCTGAACTGTATGTGTGGGTATGTATGAGTAACGCGTTGCGGTAGCCGCGAGGGCATAGGAGTGAATTGTAAGTTTCCACACGTCATCGGGAACTCGATAGTTTTTCGCCTTGCGTATATATACGCGTTTTGGTAGTGCTTTTCCGGAAACGGGTATTTATTTTTGTGTCGTCAAACGATGACTAGCAGATTTTTTTTCCCCTCGACTTTGTTTTCTCAACGTAATGAAATTATATACACTCGAGAAATCTGCGCGTGAGCAACAAAAATATTGTTTCATAAAATATCAGTAAACGCTTTTACGATTTTAATCTCACTTTTGCAATTGAACAAACGAAATTTATTATGTTTAAAAATCATTCGATTTGACACATAAACAAGTTCAATTTTATTTTAGCTAATTATCGACCGAATTTAAGCTTGAAAGTAAATATAAAAAGACGACTACCTTTTTTACATAAAGTTAAGATTTAAAATAAAACTTGTCTCAGTGTCATTCATTTTTATGTGGGATAGTCAATATTGTTTTTAACTGATAATATCGACCGATTGGAGTTATTTGTTGATTGGCTCACCTTTACTTCGTCGCGTTATTAAAAATCTGTAATTGAAGGATACAAAAAAATTAAAAGTACGTTTATCCTTTCTTTGTAAACGTATTACACATTGCCTAATCGTCGAAAACTTTTTGCTCATTCCAATCCGCTTTAACGTCAGACTTTAATATCCGCTTCTAAGAAAAAATCTACAACAAAACAATCATTTAAAATTACGAAATCTTCTTTTCAGCGTCAATTAACGACTTTTTTCTTTCCATTGGCACGTGTATCTCGTAAATCTACGAAATGTTTTACTTTAACGAGACAATTTCAATTCATAAGCGTTGAAACCAACTACATATTTTCTTTTCGAACTATAACGTTTCTTCAGTTTGTTCGGTCAAGAAAATAACAGACGCAGAAAAGATGAATCAAACAATTCTTTTTGCAAATAAGATACGCAAAATTTAATCTTATACGCTAATATTGATATCATAATGAAGCTTTTTTTTTCGACAAAGTATATTAAACCGACCTTTTTAACGCATACCATCGCAACAAATATCCCACGCAACTCGTCCAAATAACCCGTTTTAAGCATCACATACTAGGGATGGCGATATTAAACAAAAATATCGATATTTGCGTATCGATAATATCGGTATAGCTAATATCGATAATTTCGATACATCGGGTTAAAAATATCGATATTCACAAATATCGATAAAAAAATATAAAAATAATTTTAAAAAATACTTTATTAATTTTCAAAATAATTTTAATAAACATTTGAAACTTTACAAACTATAGATCCCAATATTTTAATGGTAATAAATTTAGAAAAAGTAATTCTTGAAAGTGTTGTGGGGTTAACCGATTCCTATTCTGAACACTAAACGACACTAAAAATTCGAATCGAAAACGAAGACGAACACGAACTGAGCCGCCGTTGCGGTTACGGTGTTGCCAACGTCTAAGCATCTAATATATTCGAAAATCTCTGATAGACGATAGAGGTCGCACAAGCACATTTGCTTTTGCGAGTTACGATTTTCAATTTCAAATAGCGCAAAATATCCTCTCTTAAAAAAATGATGGCCGGAAGTAGTGGCTCATTTAAAGACTCGATGTGATTGGTTATTTGAAAAAAGTGCGAGTATTTGAATTTTTTAGATTGAACATGTGCTAGATTTGAATTTTAACACTCAAATATTTATACAACTAATAAATAATTATAATAGAATAAAAACATTTGATTTATTGATTGAAAAATGTATCTAATTATCATTGAAACTAATTAAAATTAAATCATAGGGAAAAACAGTGCACATAACCCCAAAAATAAATTAGTACGCGCGAAGCGCGTTTGCATTTTGCTAGTAAATTAAAAATTTTTATTTGGCATAAGTCTATTGAATATCGGAAGCCGATATCTTAAGTATAATATCGATATTCCGATATTATCGGTGACAAAAATATCGGTTACAATTATCGATATATCGCAAGGGAAATATCGATATTTATAAATATCGATAAATATCGCCCATCCCTATCACATACACTCATCTTCAATTACGCGTTACCACCTTCACACCCTAATATCAGGCCCACTTCGACTCTATCCTCAGCTTTACCGGCTGGCGCTGCTTCGGCGCGGGTATGGGCCTGCACCTGCTCTTCACCGTGACTCGGCACACCTGGCACGCGCACTTCGCCGCTGAGGCGTCGACGAGCGGCTTCTGCGGCAAGCTCTGGATGCGCCTCGTGCGCACCCTCTACACCTACGCGTTCAGCCTGGCGTGCAACTGCCACTGGCGCGGTATCTGGATCCTGCTGGACGATTGGTTCAGCAAACAGGCTGGGTATGGTTCGAGTTATTTATTTATTTTTTTTAAATGATTATATCCGATTGTAAATGAGGGATAGTCTCACTGATGATTAACCAATAGCAAGCTCTTTAAGGTGTCAACAAATATTCCACAAACAAGCCATTAAAGTAGAGGAAGAGCGCTTTAATTTCAGTTAAAGATCGTTAAAATAGGTCGGTTATGTGCAAAGTTACATGCATTTGATAATTGGGAAAAATGACAAAAAATGATCTAATTTTAAGAATTACGTAGATGCGGGAAAAATAGTTCATTTTTGGTCATTTTTGGCGATTTTCAAATGCACGTAGCTTTACACAGAGCCGACTCATTTTAACGATCTTTAGCTTAGATTAAAGCTCTTCTACTTTAATCGATTTTTTGTAGAATATTTATTGGTACCTTTACGAGCTTACTATTGGAGTGACTATTTTTCGTCTATTTTTCCCATGTTAAATTCCCATAAAAAAAATGGATTTTTTTTAAAACCGTGTCACAAAACCATTTTCGACTGTTGGCAAATTTTGTCACCTATTGTATGACCTAAAGAACGAGAAAAAATTGATTACAGAGGTGTGGCTCCAAATTTCTTTTTTTTTTTATTTTTGAACTCTCTAATTGGGGTAAAATCGGATACTGGGGTAAAACCGGATTTTCAATTTCTCGGTTACTATACTAGTGCAATCTATATAATAGCTATGGTATCACTGTGAGAATGATCCTATTATCATTTTGTATATGATCGGCATGTCAAAAATAGCCTCGTGTTGACTTTGTTAGCTCACAAGATCGTGTTAATTATAATAGTTATAGTGCTTATATATTCTTTCAGTACGTACACAACTTTATTATTTATGCTATAATAAATAAGTAGGAACAATTCCGTTTCCCAATTTTACTTTTAATTGCAAAAAGGGAATAATTACTATTTTTTCGAACTTTGGGGTAAAACCGTGGATACTTTAGGTTGAGGTAAAACCGGATAGCTTATTTTCTCTTTTCTTTTAATGTAATGATAAAATAAACTAATATAATAATAGACATTTAGTGAGCTGTTCATACATTATACATAGAAAATTAATCTTTTTTTTTGGTTCAGAAATCCGTAAATTAATTAGAAAGTCTTCCCGGCAAAGCTGGTCACAAGAAATATGGCTTCAGCGATTTTTTATAAAAAAACCTTAATTTATAATTATTAATAAAAGATTTCTTCATTAAATAACGTTGTTACATCTTTGTATTATTTCTATAATGTCGAATACCGCTTAAAATTCATTTTGGAAAGAATAATGAAAGTACCCGGTTTTACCCCGACAATTTTTTTACGGGGTAAAATCGGATACTTCCATAAATTTCTAATAACCGTTATTACAAATATTTTTTTGGTTAACCAAGTCAATTTTCAGGGACCTCAATCTAAACTAAAAACAATTCTAGTGTTAAATATTGTTATTATTTTGTTATTTATTTTTAATAAACAATTTCCAAAAAATATCCGGTTTTACCCCAGTCTCCCCTATATAATTTTATTTTATTCATTATTGCATAAATTATTATTTAATAAAAGAGCGATCGAGTTGTGCTTTTTTTCGTCCGAGTGCAGCGAGTCGTGCTTTTTTTCGTCCGAGCGCAGCGAGTTGTGCTTTTTTTCATAAGGGGACGCAAACTGTGCTTTTTTTTTCGTAAAAAGCCTTGAGTTGTGCTAGTGTTCGTATCGGCTTGAGTTGTGTTTTTTTTTTCGTACGGAGCGTCGATATGTGGTATGATGATTTATTAGATCGATTAAATTGGCGCGTAAAAGGTCTTTAAAAAAGCAAGATAAATTAAATAGTAAATCAAAATATAATATCGAATAAAATTTCAATAAGTGTTCTATCCTAAGCTAAACTGTAGGAAACAATGTGCGCAATCGTTTTCTAAAGATGCTAATTTATGCATAAACATATCTGTATCGAATCTTCGCACTAAAAGTTTATTTGTAATTCATTAGAGTATCATTTACATTGGCATTATCGTCAACACGGGCATTTAGCGTCAATTTGAAGGCGTGAAATAACGCTAAATCACGCCACTCGCATCATAAAGCTCATTGTACCTTCTAGAAAAAAAAAAATTATTAAAAGTCCATTAGAACCGTCGCAGTTTCATCCTACATTTTTTAGTTCAATTATGCAATCGAGTCGCTCGCCGTCGGAAACCGTGTCGATCCCATTCCCGCGCCTTTATCGCATTACGATTGCGCAACAATAATCACCGCGCGGCCGTTATAAAATCCCGTGCCACGAAGAATCTCTCTACCGCGCGACTGAATTCCAATATTCCATCGTCTCTCCATTAAACTTTGCGCGAATATATACGCATCTTTAATACTACACATAGTCGTCACTCGTCACCTAGTTTCGCAGCTATGGAAAAACTCGTGGCGACGCGTCGACGCTATCACAAACAGAAATTTCTCGCGTGAAATTTTTGTCGCGCGCGTGAACAGGTGCAACGACCGAGTGCGCGCATGTGAGAGAGAAGAAATCCAGTTCGCAGCATCGGATAATAATGCAGATGGGCGCAATAAAGATAATTTTTCCGCCGCGACGAGACTCGACGCTGTAAATTTTTCCATCGGGCGCGTGTGCGCTTTTGTCAGGAGTGGCGCGCGTGTATATATATGTACATATACAAATCTGAATAACCAATACGACTGCGCGGCTCGAACTGAGTAAATAAGTATAGGAGAGTTGCGCGCGTTGTTGTATTTTGCTGCGATTCGTGCTGGGGGCTGTGACAGATATCGATTGGTTGTATACTTTTTATCTTATTCCACGATTTTATTTTACTGATAATGTCACTTGCTTATTGTAAAACTGTTCAAATAATCAACTGTTATACCAATGAAAAATGGTTTTTTTATATGTATATTTCAAAAAGAAATGCTTTTCTTTCATAATACAAAAGCCACAGAAAACGTTCTTATATATAACAATACAATCAAACCTATACGTATTATAATATGAAACTCAAGTCCTCCCCCGAAACATCGATTCTCCCACAAATCCACATCTCCGCTTTATGAAATTCGAATCACAGCCTTTAACGACACAATGGACGCACCCGACAAAAAAGCCGCTCGCCCTCCTTAATTCCAACTAGAACTAAAGAAAAGACAAACCGCGTACCGCATGAGCATTAACAATAGAATCCGGGATTACCACAGCATTTCCGTCAATATCCACAGGGTCATCTTCTGCTTCACGTGCGCGGTGCTGGGCAACCTGCTGGTGCTGCGGTGCACGCGGAACCTCCTGGCGCCGCCCCTCCTCGTCAACGTCGACAGTCCCGACTACGTCTTCCAGTTTCCTACTAGGTACAGATCGGTCAGTATGCCATGCACTCACACGTATAATATACCGTATCTTTCCTCTTTTGTGCAATACGGATACACGCGCGGTTATTACATTACTATTATGTATAATACAAGTTATACGCACTGTGGTTACGGCTTGGTCGGCGAGTTCTCTAGACCTACGTGACGCTGAACGAGACGTGCGTGCACTTTACTGCAAGAGCCGGCTTTTTTTACCTCATAACGCGACTGTAGGTGCGTGCGCGCACTTTGATTTTTTCTTTCGCATCCTCGTAATGCTCACGTGTCTTCTTATCCCGATTAGATTCGATTAAACTGCGAGAACGAGTTTATAATAAGTGCGTGTGTTGGGTGTATGATGGGGGTATAATTGAATCAGCGCGCGATCCGAGCTTTGATTAACGAAGTATATGAATTCGTGGGTTGATCGTTTTAATTGTACGCGCGATGCATATGAGCGCGGGAGGTCAATCGTATGTTATACATGCGCGTATATAATAATTTCGATAAGACGAGCGCGCGTTTGTTCATTTATGTATATATGTATATATACTTACTCCATGCGTAATCGTGTGTTTGTACGGGAAACAATGCTTTCACCGAAGTGTATGCGAGCTAATAATAAGTGGGATTCTTCGATTTATTGTGCGATACGGGTGTAATAATATAAACGACGGGCGTGAATGTATATATACATGAGTTAAAATTGATTATATATTATTTCGTCGATCAGATTTGTTTTTCCTTAAATTGCATTATTTATCATCGTCAGTTAAAAATTTGCTATTGACGCCTGTTAAACAGTTAAATCACCTTATACAATTACCTTTTATTAGCAAGTAACTTGACAGCGGCAAATTGTTCTCACTTCAATTTGTATATGATGATTAATCAGATGAAAATTGCGCTCTGTTGAGAGAATACGCCGCCAACGTTTCGTTTCCAATTGTAATTTTGTCAATAACAAAAATTTACAAGAAACCTCTTATTGTAATAATTTCACGCTCACAAGGTATACTGATTAAATCAATAACGTGCGCGTAAAGTAGCTTATTTTTAGACGCTAACAGGCAGACGCATTAAATTGCAAATTTTGATTTTATCTCTCATACTCACTCAATCGAAAGTAAACGGACTGGATGCAGGAAATTTTGCACGAAAGCGCCAGCCGAATGCGCAAATAGAAATTAATCGCGGCATCGTGACTTCATTAAAGCAGAAAAATTTCCCCGAACAAATTACAATGAATCGCGACGTGTGTACATACGCCATTATCAATATATCCTTATATATTAATCCTTCTCGTATAAAAAATACCAAAACATGCACGCGTCATTCGTGTAAAAAATAACAAAACAAATCCCTACTTCCTCGTCTGCGAATTATCAAACCCTCACATCGCATCGCTCGTTATCTCCATAAACGCCGAAAATTACGCAGACAAAAACATCTCCGCATTATCTCGCCGTCACGCGTCTGTAATACAAATAATATACACCTACGCCCATATACGTATTATATATACGGAAAACCCACAGCAGATGAATAAAATTCCTTCAAAACGGAGCATCACGCGTGAAAGAAAGAGAGAGACGGAGGGAAAAGTTGAGAAAAGGCGCGTAAACAGACGATAAAAGACAGGCGCGACGACTGATTAACGCTGGCGGCGATCGGTCGGCGCGCGCTCTGCTTTTCAGGAACTCCTGATAAGCCGCAAAAGTTTTCAATGACGAGGAAGATCGAGAAGCTGCTATCGCGCGGGTCAGAGTCAGTTTTCACGCATGTATAAAGGTGCCGCGTTGTGCGGCATGATTAATGGGGAAGGGGTATCGAGGTATTGTTGAGCATGTGTCGGCGTGGGAGGAATTGGCTGGATGTCGAAATCGGAGGGGATAAGGTCTTTTAAGAGGCACGAGGTGATCATTTCGTTGTTTTGTTGGAATAGGATGATAATTGAAAGTATCGGTAAACGAGGATATCACAGATTTATATAGTGATAAATTGACCGTTTTATCCTGTTCTATAATGCAAATTGAGTTAAAATAGCATAAATATAAATAACGAATCTAAAAATATCTGATAACGATCGATGCTGCATTCTTAGCAGCTTAAAATTAGAATCTCGGATGAGGCATTCAAAACAAAAAGTTTCCGACGCTATATTAACGAAGCACGTGTGCACCACTAATTAGTGCTCCGATAAACGATTCCACATGTCTACAATTTACACTTTACGTTATCCCGATCTTCAATTTCGTCTTTTCAGCCTACTTTCCATTTTCACTATTGTTTTTTCACTTCTCTTATCACTCGTCAAAGAAATGAGAAAACCTACGCGTCAAGACGTCGTGTCTGCGCAGGGATGATGCGCGCCATCACACCTGGAACTATACACATGCTAATTTCTCGCACGATAATCGAGTATTTACGGAGAAGCGTGAAATCGTGTGGCGCCTTGATATTAATAGCGATTATTTTTAGTTTTTTTTACGGGAGATAAAAAAAATCGAGAGAGGAGCAGTGCTCAAGGTGACGCAACATTACCTTAATTGGCGTGATTGTCACTCAAAATAAATATTGTACGCAAGCTTTGTGTATATATACGCATGCCAAAAGGACAACGCAGTATTTGGTTCAGCTGATAACGTCCCATTCACTGGAACATATGTTCATTAATTATGCTATATGATATGATAGTTCTATTTTTTATTGATATAATAGTGCGTCAAAACTCGACTATGACACACGTTTTCGAAGTTTCAAAACTTTGGAAACATTTGCCTTTTCGAAGCATCACTTTCTTATCAAACACAATGTGTATAAGTCTCCCGTGAAGTTAATCCATCCAAATCCCTGAGCAAACGTGAAGTCCGCAATTTTCAGGCGAAACAAAACGTAAATTAAGTACTATCTAAAATTGTGCCTGTCACTTCGCTACGTCTACCACATAACTATTTAAAGGATTCCACGTTAACTCATCGTCATCACGAGCTCATCTATCTCTACCTTCCCAAAATCTATACATTTCGTTACATAAATTAAACAACAAACTGAACCAGAATAGTTTCCACTCTCACTACCAATTAATCCTCCCGACGAACAAAATCTCCAACGCGCGCACCACGCGGCCTCCACACACACGCACACGTGTACACTTCCTACAACACCCGTTGACAATTACTTCACCCCGTTATCTCACGCGACCTTCGACCCTCTCATCTCTCCATCATAATCATCAAATCCACTCCGGCGTCGTCGCGCGCAACAGGCGTCTTCGTCCTTTCGACAAAAGCCCGCCACGCGCGTACGCGTCGCGCGATACTTTAATCCGCGCTGAAAAGACTTGGCGTTACGCGAGCGTCAAAATTGGCCGGACCGACCAAGGTGAGATGATTGGCCTGAAACCGAAGCTAGATTGCCGGACAAAAAGGTGTCGATTAGCGCCGGCCCGGACAAAAGATGAGCCCCGCCGCGTGTGTCGCGGGAGCAGGAAACGCCACTCATATAATATGGATGCCGCGTTGCCGCTGCCGCCGCTGCTGCTGCTGCTATGCGGGATGAAGTGGAGAAAAAAATTTAGAGGTGGCGGGTGTAAGGCTCAAGGTGGTGGTGGCCGTGATGTCGGGATTTTTGGGCGCGGGGTTCCGCAGTGGAATGTTCGAGTGGGATGTATGTGGAGGATGGGATTAATAGGAAGCGAATAGGATTGATACGGATAATGGTATTCCCAAAAAAAAAATGTAATAAATTCAATCGATTAAGGCAACAAGAACGTCATTAATGTCGGATTTACCATTTTGTTCGATATGTCTCTTGAGACACACTTAAATATTATCGTAGGTGCGGTATACAAAGCAACTGAACCTCACATTGGGAGTGTCAATATACTATTCATTCGGAATCTTGACAAAAAAAAATATACCTCCCGCGCGCGCGCTCGCGCACTCCTTCGGCAAAAGCTGTGCACGAGACTCAATTAAAGTCACATAAAATTAGCATGAGATTGTCATACATTATCCTTCAAGGCGCGAAAAATTTACGCGCGAGATGATAACAACTTTTTGCAACAATAAATACAATTTTTCTTACCATGTCACAGACATCTGCTGTTTACAAACAGAAACGAGCGCCGACTGCGTTCTAACGAGACGTATTCTGCGTTTTTTTTTTTGTCTTCGCACGCGCGTTGCGTCATTGCAAAATTTGAATGTTTACAAGACGATAAATTTTGCTCTTGAATGTCGACGCAATTCAAAGGCGACGAACAACTAACATTTTGAATGCTCTTGGTAAATGAAGAAAAAAATTATTGTGATATTGGTGCACTTGAAAACGTAGAATATTCAAGATGTACGATTTACTTTAGTTGCGTAACTTTACTGCACTCAACAGGATCTCCATAGATTAAGAGACAAAAAAAGGTGCAATAATAGATATAATTATTTTGTAAAACACAAAAAAAATGAATAACTTTCCTGGTAGAAAATTAACCATCTTTTCTGCCTGAGCTGTTATAAATTAGCTAGATTTCTTAGCTATAAATAAGCTACTTTGTTAACTATAATCTAGCTAAAAAATAGCTAATTTTTTTTGACTCGTCAACTTTTGACAAGTGATGTTCGTTAGCTATAAATTAACTAATTTTTCTAGCTTTGTCATAATAAAGTTAGCTAAAAAATATATAATTTATAGTTAACATTTTTCCCAAGGCTTAAGCATATTTTAGCCAGATTTAAAGCTAAAAACGTGACATTATTACCGGAGTTTCTAGCTAATTTATAGATAGAATATGCTTCATGTTTCTACCATATTATCATTATTTTTTGGTTCTATTATGCACAAAATTGAATAATCTTACTATAATAAATAGTAAAAGTAACTTATATTCTTCAATTGATCTGATGAAACTGATAAATACTGACAAACGAAATACTTAAAAGACTTTATACAAGAACTAATAAATAAATGATAAATCAGTCCCTTATTCAGAATAAAAAGTATGTCATTAGCGGGGATTCACTTGTCAAAGTAAAAAAAAATGAAGTTATCGTCTTCAAATACAGAATGCACCTAACTAAAAAACTAGATACCTACGATTCCAAATAACAACCAAATTAACAATATCTTACAGTTACAGCTCTCAGAAAAACGATCTTCCTGTCTTGAAATAAAATTCTTCCTCAGAAAATCTTCGTGCGACAAAAAAGGATTCCTCCTGCGCGAAAAATCATCATCCCGTTACAGGAAGCTTGACTTCCTGTTGTAAGATAATTCCTCCTTCCATAGGAAGATATCCTTTTGGTCCTATTTTTAGCGGAAATCCTCTTCCGACAGGCAGATTCTCGTTAATACAGGAAGATCGTTTTCTGCGTGAGAATCTAGCTCATCTACAACTTATCAAACACTCACCTATTCACAAATCCAGTCCAAGCTCCTTAAAACTCCAACCTTTCCACTACCGCATCCGTGTATACTCTCTCCTCACCAAACCATTCCCCAAATCCTCCCGCACACTCATCACTTTCGGAAAAGTACCTATACCACCGCGCTACGCACCGCTTATAGTTCCACGCGTCGCACGTGAGCCACCGACGCGCGGGTTATTTAGGCGATTATCGCAGCCAAGGTCGTTGATACGGCCGGCGAGACAATAAATACTTGGGAAGCGCGTCTGGCTATAAGCTCTTTTGTGCGAGCTATGCTCTCCGCCCCATATATTGATAATCGTCCCCCAGGCTTTTGTTACGCGCCGCGCGCTCGTGCTCGTCGTAATCGCAATCGCCCCCGTGGCAAAAAAAAAGAAGCCAGAGTGACGCTGCAGATTTTTATTGCTTTTCTGCTGGAAATTGGAAATACTTGATTCGTGAAGGAATATTTCACCAGAGTTTAATGGAGCTGTCATGAGCGCGGGGCTCGATTTTGAGGAGCGCGCGACATCGCGAAATTCCTCGAGCGTGTCGGCGAAAATTACACGTGATCCGTGAAGTTAAAGAGCTCCGGCGTCGGTGTACGGACTGACTCACGCTTATACGCGGTAGCGTTTTCCGCGTGTATATGTATATAAAATAGATTCTGGCGGCGAACGAGTCTCGAGACTGCGTTTCCGATGGCTTATCCTTGCGACCGATTGGCATAAACGTCTATATATGCGTCGTCTCCAGTGATTGCCATCAAGAAGTGAATGAGAATGGGCGATTATCATAATGTTTCCATCGCGATCGCGGCTTGATTTTTCGTCAGATCGCGACTGGAAGTGAACCTAATCAATTTTTATTGGCGTGTATTATCATCGCGAGTTAGGAAAAAACCGCGATGAAGATTCGCGATCGTCTCGTAATCGCGCGCGACAATTACGGGATCACTTTCGAGATAAAATTAGAGCCGCGATCAGGTGCAGAATTTCTCCTCGCCGGCTCTCATTATCGCCGCTCGCTAAATATATGCACGCTCCGGAAACATATCTATATAAATCCATCTCTGTCTAAAATTAGTCGATAAGATAAAACCGTTACAAGTGAAGTTTGAAAACACTTAGATAATAATAATACCCGTCTACCGCGTGGCTATTTCTCCGTTTGACACGACAAAGTCGCGTGCTATAATCGGTTCGGAATCTGAATCACCGCGCATTTTTACCTCTTCGTCATTGCTCCTATATCGTCGGGTCAACAAACAAATCGCCCACGCCTTATCATTATTCTTAAGCCTTATATCAAAACACCAATCCTAAAACATGCCTGTCTACTCCAAAAAAAAACGGAATTTTATAATTGCACTATAATTTGGTAACATTCCCAAACTACTCTCCTTAATCGGTTTTCCCCCGCGTCTCCGGAATTTCAGAAACCGTCTTTGATTAATGTGTACACAACCGCGTAAATTGCGTCCAGTCGCGATCCCGTCGACCGATATGACTAGTCGGACGTCACTTTGCCGACTGTCCAAGACACGCGCGCTTACCTCGGCGCCAGGGACAATCTCCGATTTTCGCGTACAAAACATCCGATCGTCATCCTGCTAACATTATACACAAAAAGAAAAATCGTCAACAATTGAACGCATGATAAAACGCAACCGTGAATCCAGTCACGCCAGGGAATCCCACGACGCTCGCGAGTGCACAAGTCCCTGCATCAGCGCGCACGCGACGTCTCAATCTTGGTCTTGACGCGCATCCCCTCGTGTCTTCGTCCGTCCATCCGTAACCATCCGTCCACCTCTCTCTCTCTCTTCCCACCTACGTCCCGCGCAACAATCCAATCTAAGCTAGGCGTGCAGTATAGTTGAGCGCGCTCGAGCTTCGCCGCCGATTATTACGCGCGCGCTCTCGTTGGGTGGGGGCATCACACAAGCTCTCTCTCTCCCTCTCTCTCATGCTCCACGCGGGGTCCCCAACTCACACACGTACACCCTTTCAGTCCCGCCATCTCTCTTCTCCTCATTACTACGCTCAACACCCACACACAGGCGGGCGCGTAAGCTCAGGTGGAGAGGGAGCGCGCGCGCGCTTCTATGCAGACAGCTGCCGCAGCAGCCGTGTACGCTAATGCGAGAGAGATAAAGAGCGAGGGAGTGAGCGAGCGAGTAGGAGAGAGATGAGTGTGTATATGTATGTTCGCTGTCGATGTTCCGCGTGATAGTGAGATGGTGTTGGTCTGCGACGACGATGATGAGAGAGAGAGAGCGCGCTCTCAACAGTTGATAAAAGATAGCCGTGGCCGAGGCCCGCGCACAGTGCCTCTGCGTCGTCCGCCGCTGTCGCCCGCGCGCGGTGTTCTACGAAAAAGCTCGTGTCGCGAGCGCGCGTGAGGTGTGTGAAAGAGAGAGAGAGAACGAAAGAGAGTGAGTTGGTATCATAGGAGAGAGAAAAAGTATATATATAGAGTCGATCAGCTGAGAGATTGATGGTTCTGAGGGCCGAGCGACGGCTGCTTATGACCGAGCAATGGCACGCACGATGAGGAGGAGCCTCGCCGAGTCCAGGAGGAAGATCCTCGCTCGGTGACCGGACCTCTTTTATGCACCCACATACACACTCGTCGTCGTCAGTATTATACGATAAGCTCCGAACAACGCTCCGCACACCGTGCCAGTATTACAGTACGACAACGTACACGTATAGAGTCGCGAAAGCTCTCTCTCCGCAAGCACAGAATAGTAAAGAAGAAATCAGCGCAGAGAGAGAGAGAGAGAGCCAATACACCCGCGGCGTCAGGATGCCCCAGGATGGGCAGCGGCTGCGTGAGTGATCGTAAAAAGTCGATCGACCGCGATCATCAGTGCTGCTGCGAGAAGCAACATTACAATCAGCAGTATCCCCAGGCGCGGGAGTTTAGTAAGAGCAGGATGGTGGAGCTGCACGCCGCAGCGGGCGGCAGGCTCGACGGTGGCATGAGGCATCATCAGGAATCGGGTGGCGTGGCGGCATCGCGCCTCCACTACACCGTCCTCACGATCCTCGACGCTGTGTTCTCGGTTACTATAGCCGGTCCCATGGTAGTGGGCTACTGGCGGGGCACCTGGGGCCTCAGCGGTATCTACATCTACCCGGAGAACCCCGAGCTCAGCAGCCTCACGTCCATCATCATCGGCTTCTGCGGCCTCTTCACCTTCAACCTCGCCCAGCACGTGCTGGACGAGTGTCTGCATCCCGACAAGCACCGACTCCTCTTCTACGTTGGCTCGAGGTTGTACACGACGATATTTGGCTTCTGCTGCGTGAACGCCTGGAGGGGCGCCTGGCAGGCGTTGGATCTTTACACGGAGCACAACTTCAGCACGGTCTTCACGACGACGTGCGTCAGCCTGCTGGCGCTGGCGATCATGAGGACCCTCAGGAACATATCCGCGCCACCGTTTGCCATCAGTCTCGACACTTTCGCCGGGTACTTCGAGGTGCCCACGCTCTTTCGAGTCAACGTAAGTCATATAAAAGTATACACACGCAGACGCGCGTACGATGCTGAGAGTGGATGTATAGAGAGAGAGAGAGAGAGAGAGAGAGAGAGGGAGAGAGAGAACGGCTGATTTATTAGAGGCGAGCGCAAGCGCGGACGAGGAGTGGATGATTAGCTCTTCTCTCACGCGAGATTGTTAGACGAAGAGCGAGAGAGAAAGAGAGCAGAGCTTGCGTTTGAATCACGCGGTTTAAATTAAATATTTTCGATGTTTCATTGGATCGCGAATTGAGGTATGGGTGGGCTGAAAGATTGTTCAATGTGGTTGGAGTTTTCTTTTATAATTGTTTGTTAATGTTCATGTTTTGCGGGTGTATCGATGACGTATGGGTTTTTTAATACGTCGGGATTGACCGAATTAACCAAACGATATTTCGGCAAAGCTTCGTCATGTTTGTATCGATTATCTGATGGATTTTCGTATCAATTTCGTTGCTGTGAGTCACGGTTGCGCATATATTATAGACGTGTGGTTTGAGGTTAGGTAGAATAAAAAAAATAGAGCGATTGGCACATAACTACTTTATTTTGATAACGTTCCATTCGATAATACTTTCGTCATCAAACTACTATAGTATTTCATGATAGCGTACACCACGTTACTCCTAAAATTTAGAATTTTCGAGCATTCTGCTCAAACTAAGTCAAGTTCAAGCTCGCAAGCGCTGAAAGTGAAACCTAAATACATCAAACCCGAAGCATCACTGTACCATAATCGTACCATTTTTCCGCCCCGTCAAATCATTTAAACAGCGTCTTACCTAAACACACGTGTGGCCCCGATAACACGGAAAGTTTCGGCGCACCGCACATTATTAATCGCTCGCGGCGGCGCCAGCAAAGTTAATCCGCAAAAACAACGCAGAATTCCATCACCTTTTATGTATGTATATACACATCCAAAACACGTTTGTATATCGAGGCGCAAATATAGAAACAAGATAATACATCAGCGTGGCTGGAGCATTACAATGCGGTACGGAGTTCCCGGAATCGCCATATCGCCGAGCGATCGCACATTCACGGCAATTATAAGCATCATGGAGCGTCAATTCGCGTCGATAACAGGCGCGCGCACTTATTTTTGTGTACAAGATGCACGTGTCTTTGTGTATGCATCACGGAGACGAATTTTCGCAAGGAAGAAGCCGCTTGCAAGCTTCGCTCTCCCTCCCTCTCTCTCTCTCTCTCTCTCTCTCTTGTACTCTGTTGCGGGAGCACGCTCAAATGTACTTGACACACTTGTCTCTCGGCACACATCCACGCGTGCACACACGCGCTCGCGCAAATGAAAACATTTCAATTCGCCCCGTGGATAATCCGATTCATAAACCGTAATTTCCGCTCCTCCTCCTCCTCGTTCTCAGAAACACAAAAAAAAAAAAAAAAAAAAAAATTAACGAACCCAAGCTCCCATGTATCATCGTCGTACACACATACACGCATGCTCCAGCGCAAAGTCAAGTATATATACCTACCCATAGCCACATCCGTGAGCGGCGGCGGCGGCGGCGGCAGATGGGACCTCGATGCACGCGCACGAACGATCGGCTGCCGATACGCAAGCTCTCTCGCGTCATGCATCAACGGCCGCAGCCGCCACCACCGACTTGTATGCGCGGCACGTAAGCCCCGTTTCCGGCCGACTCCCCCGCGCGATCGTCGACCAGCCTGAGCTTTCGCGTGTGTTGTGCGAAAGCGCGCACGTGCCGAGAGCGTAAAGGCGGCGATGTTTTTGAATGCTGCGGGTATGCTGATGGGGTTTCCCGCCGCGGGCAATATTGATTCATTCTGTTGTTGACGGCGATTGGTACTTTCCGGGTGAGTGTGATGAAGATGTATTTTGATGTAGGTGAGGTCCGGGTTAATTGCAAAATTTTGGGTGTAGGACATATTTATGCTCTTGTTGGATTGTGGCGGATTACGGAACAACATAATTTTTAATGTAACCTGGGGAATTTTGCTAATTGACATGGTAATTTTGGTCGTTTGTTTGAAGGTCTGGAAATTAGCAGATGTTTTTGCTAGAGTTGATGAAAAAATTGGGTTCTTTTTTGGTTTGGGTGATCTATGTATTCCAGGATGCAGTGCGTAGGTTAACTTTCATCAAGCTTCTGTCATGATTTCATTCATTGTTGTGAAGTAATATTTCAATTAGGTATAGGCTGATGGAGTTAGCTATTTTTTCGTTATAATTAAAATGTTGGTCTTTATTTATAAGATTATTAGTAAAATAATAATAATTAAATATTAAATTAACTTAATATAGTTTTTAAAGTTTTTAGATAATGTACGACTTACGTGAAGTGGCTTCATCAATTCCACGCCCGAGAGTGTAAATGAAATCGAAAAATCAACTTACTATACTCTTAAGATAACTCGATTTAAGAATTCTCAGATAATTCCTGAAAGAAATTAAGTATATCCACTAATTAAATATAATAATATTGGAATAGAATAATAATTTTATCTCAATATTTATCGCAGAAATGAATATACCTGCGTTCGATTAAAAGTTCGTTTACATTATCTTTTTGAATATTGAATATTCAGCCAGAATAAATTAATTTATATTATAGTTAAAAAATCACAAGTTTAAAACAAACTATTAGTTTAATAGTTTAGCTTGATCTAGTTTTATTTTATATATTTATTTATATATTTATTTAATAATTTAAACATACATAATGTCCCTTTACATAAAACTTACACTATAAATAATAAATGAAAGCAGTTATTCAATGAGTAACATCGTGATAATTAATATTGCAACGATAACGCTCTCAAAGTCCTCTTCCAAGTATAGCAATAATAGTAGAGCCGACTACAGAATGGGGAAGAGTATTCTATAAACGTCGTAGTCTGCTAATAGTAGAATAAAGATACGGAATAAAGAAGATATCGTTTCACAATTTAAATAATCATACATCATACGTAAACTCAACTGCGTCGAATCGAATAATTTGTAAATTAAATAAATTATCCAAACCCAACAATTCTCCAATACCTGCATTAAACATTGCAACTCCGCGTTTTCTTTTTTTTTCAGAATACGAGAGACTGGTCACTATACATCCTCGACTGTGCCTTCAGCGTCGGCGTCGTCGGCACCCTCGTCGTGTTCGTCTGGCGGGGCGCCTGGGTGCTCTTCGATCTCTACCTGTTCCCCGAGAATCGCGAGCACTCCGCCATCGGCTCTCTCGTAAGTATTATACTCGCATAACTCTATCTTCCAGCCATCACATAAACAGGGAAATCACAGAATCGCCGCTTTTAACCACCGAAGAAAGCTTAATATTGTCGCCGGCTTATAGGCTCGAGACACCTACCTTATACCGCGTAAACATTTGATTGTATATGTACAACGTACAAGTAATGCATTTGATTGTGCAATAGCGCGAGCGCCGGGCCATGTTTGCTCACGGCGGCGACGGCAGTGTGAGGGAGAGCAAACAGCGCGCGCGGAATCTTGGCGCCTTCGCGAAATGCTAATCGACGATAAGACAGCGTGATTCGCGCGCCCGCGCGCACGATTGATTGCCGAGCACGCGCGCTTTGTGTGTAAGTACCTTGTCGGACGAGGTGTACGCTTAAAGTCTAATTCGGGGATTTCGGGCAGAGGTGAGAGGATGTCACGGGTGATTGGGTTTAAATCGATTTTGCGTGGTCGGATCGTTTTTAACGAATTGTCTAAATAGTTGTTTTAGCGCTGGTTTGGTCGAGTAACCGCAGAAATGTTTTCATATAGTGGGTTAAATATAGTGGGAATTTCTCAAATTTTATCGGAATGCAAACTTAGGATTAAGTTAACGAAGTAGTTGCTATATGCAGTCGAAGCGAGAAATAAACAGACCAATTCCGCGAAGTAGTTAGAGGAAGTAAAAGTATGCATAAATTATACATGGTCGGTGAATTTTTTTTCGCAATCTTTCACCTACGTACTGAATCAAATCCGATATAAGGGGATGCCGAAGTCGATGTATTTTAAATGGAGGATGGCGCTGTATCCAGTATAACGTGTTTTTATCACATATGATAAAAATGATGTATTAAAAATTACTATAATATATAGGAACGTGGGGAAAAATCTCAAATACTAAAATTATTACTTTTTATAGTAAAAATTACTATGTACATAGCAATTTTTATTATTTATATATCAATTTTTACTATAAAATATAGTAAAAATTTTGGTATTTGAGATTTGTCCCCACGTTCCTATATATTATAGTAATTTTTAATACATCATTTTTCTCAGTGTATCAATTAAAAAATTCTTATCGTTTGGGATTTTGGAGACTTGTGCGCGCTTTGGATATTAATGTTTTGTTATTTCTCAAAATCGCAACTCAAACAATCAATTAATTGCCGAGAAAACCTTGATAAACTTGTGCGGGTAATGTAACCTATAAATTACGAAATTGAAAGATAATAATTTTTTTTTTTAATTTCAATATTTGAGCGAGTTTCGTATATAAATTTTAAGTATTCTCCCGAAATTTCAGTCAAATCGGTTAATTATTCGAAGAGAAAACTTTGAAAAACTAACTGACGTGACTTCGGCGTCCCCATAAGTCGTTTCACTTTTTCTCTCGCGCGATTTCTTATTAAGTGGCCGAATCTCCTGGCAAATCGAGCAAGCACGCAATGATCAGCCGATGGGACAAAGTATATATGGCTAGTCTCAGTTCGAGAGAAAGACAGAGAGAGAAAGTCGGAGAAAATAAGGGGGACGGGAATAAAAGTGCGAAGTAATCTTTCCGGAGGGGTGATGTCTCTCCCCGATAAAGAGACTACTTCTTCTCATTTCTTAATCAAAACGGGAAGTAATATTGCAGAGTGTATTAAGGATGACAGAAGAGTACATAATGAGACAGCGCGTGCACGTATAGATCCCTACGGACGGGAGGGTCTTTTCTTTACAATAATAAGTTGTGTTGCGGCTGCGGAAGAGAGAATGAGAGAGTATTAATGGCAATAAAGTTAATTAAAGCAAACGCATCCGTGTATGTGTGTTGATCGATAACTGCGGCGATTGCGCGCCGGGAAAAGGGAAAATATTTGGCGGAAAGAATACAATGACGAGGGGGACGTACGTGTGTCCGCGGCGATATTGAATATTGATTATTATACGCGAGGGTTAAGTATTTGTCTGTATCGAATATCACGTATATAATTACGCTATTAAATAATCCGGTTACGTGAAATGAAATTGAGTGCTTTTATAATCGAGCGCGTTTCGATTCCCGCGACTGACGTTTTCTTTTTTTCTGAAAAGTGAAGAAAAAAATTTATATTTACAAGGTACTTGTTGGCGGCAGCCTATATCAATGTTTTCTTGCGCATCGTCGTAAAATGGGATTATCACGAAAGTTTGTACATTTGCATGAGAGAAAAACTGCGTGATATGAATATTGCGTTTGATCATCGATGCTTATTCATTAATTTTCTTGCAATTTGAATGAATTATTTATAAGAATACATTTGCCAACGTTAAGTACTGGGATCATTAAATTCGAAGTCACGGTTTTCGTGCAATCTTTTTAAACGACTGTAATGAAGAAAAAATTATTCGTAAATTTTTTGGTTGAAATTTTGTTGTAAAGTCAAGTAACTTGGAATATAGAAATAAGAATTTCTAATCTATTTATACATTTTTCAGGATTGTTATATTCATCCCGAAGATTAATAGTGTAACATGTCGTAAACGAAATGTACCTTTGAAAATTACTCAGCGTTTCAAAACTTATACACCACCTTCATTAAATTTTAAACATTTGTCATTATAATATCGATATGCACAACTGTTAATATATCTCGGTTATATACATAAAATATCATCGGTTCTAATAATGTGTTCACCATTGTTCACATATTAGGAAATTTTCCCGAAAGTATTTTAGCACTCAAATAAAAACTGCTAATAGAGCATGATAATTGCAAGTTAAATTTTTCCTGGAGAACTATGCTAGCAAATCCATTATTATTCACTAATTAAGCTTTCATCCGTATGAATATCTCTCGCTTATTTCAGTTTTCCTCCGACTCTCCATCACTCACTCGTACGAAAATCCATTAAAAAATTCTTTCGCCTGCGTCATCTCCTTCTCCTAAACCTCAACGACCTCATACACTAAAAGAGCCAATCTTTCTCTCTCTCAAAAGGCGCTCCACTCACCCACCCCCACTTCCCATTCAGCAATCCCCATCACACCTATATACACTCACATTATACCTTTTATTCCACACTACGCTAGCATTCGTATACGTACGCGTGCACGGCTGCCTGTCCAGCGCTTCTCGGGCTAGTTCGATTATGTAATTGAATATTCGCCAATTGGCCGTGATTGGCCCCGCTCGCTAGCACGCGAGGGCGTATTCCCGCACGCGCGCTGTTTGTTTACCGTCGTGGTGCGCGCGGAGGAGCGAAGAAGACGGGAGTCTTTTGTGTCATTCGGCCAGGAGGATGATGATGAGGCCCTTGACACTGCGCGACGAGGACACGCGCGGGTGTAGAGAAATTAGAGTGAGAGAGAGAGGGTCTGTTATACGCTAGAGCATGCGGCGGTCGGTCATATATGGTGGGTCTTAGAAATGGCTCGTGCCCATCTATACATATATAACGATAGGTGGTGCCTTTTGTGGTGTAATTGAGCGTGATGATGGCGACGGTTAAAATTACGAGAGTCGAATATAATAATTGATTTTAGCGCGTTAATTCGAGTAGTCTTTTTTTGTTTAATGGGGTGTGTGTGTGTGTGTGTGTGGGGGTAAATCTACGGAATGGTGCGGTTGTTTGTAATTTTTTTTTAAAGTAATTTGTTGCTGCTACTAGCGGAGCGTGCGAAGCACATAAACGAGACAGGGTGTAACATCTTTAATTTGTACGTAGAAAACCAGTCCTGTAATCCATATTAGTGTACCACGCATGCTCAAGTTTGGGGATGTAAAAAACTGGCTAAAAAGATGCCATTTTGATAAGAGGACCTTTTTAGACAGTTTTTTACATCCCCAGACTTGAGAATGCGTGGGACACTAATATGGATTACAGGACTGGTTTTCTACGTAAAAATTGAAGATGTTACAGCCTGTCTCGTTTATGTACTTCGCACGCTTCGCTAATAGCAGCAATAAATTACTTAAAAAAAGTTACAAATGGTCGCACTATACCGTAGATTTACCCATATATATGCAGGTTTGGTGCTGTGCACGCGAGCAGGCGAAGACAACGATTATGTTAAAAGGCTTACGCAATGTTTTGGCGCAAGCGAGAAATTCTCCTTTAATAATACATTTTCGTTACAACTCACATGCGGCGAATATAATTGCGCGCCTCGTGCAGCGAATTCGTCGCTCCCGCGTTTATTATCCGCGGCATTTGCATCGTCGATGTAAATTTCAATTTTTATTTCGCAAAATTTTTCCCTAGTTCTGGCATAATCTCGGGAGAGCGATTTGCAAATTGCAATTTATGGCTGAAAAGGAGTTGCCTTAGTGTCAGTGATAATGCAATTAGTATCTAATTAACGCCCGTGATGTGTCTGTGTGTGTGTATGTGTGTGTGCGTGCGCGCGTGTGTGTGTGTGTGCGTGTGTGTGGGTACGTAGAAACTATATTTGCATGAAAATCGTTTAATCAAATTCGCAATAACCGATGAAATACTACTTGCCGAGCGAGTGTTTAATTGATTCGGCGATATATCTCATTCCACGTGGCAAATTGAATTCGATAAATGTACACATGCACTGTTAAAAATATCATTAAATTTAATGCACCTTTAATGTACACTCGTGCATTAATTTTCATGAATTTGTAACTTAAATATCATTTCATGCACATCTACCATAAAATTAATGTAAATTCATACAATATTAATGAAAGTACATTAAAATTATTGTACCTGTACATAGAAATTATTGTACGAGTACATGAAATATCTGTATTGCATGAAAATTACGAGTGTAAATTAAAATTAATGTCTCATGCACAAAATTTAATGAATATGATGATAAAAATTACAGTTTACGTGCATTAAAATTAATGTTGAAGATAACGAAATTTAATTACATTTCATAATATTTCATTACATTATACGAATAATTAAATCAACTAAAGCACATTAAATTTAAAGTGCCTTGCTTTAAACTTCATGTACATAAATACAAATCATGCAGTTCACGTGCATTAAAATTAACGTGAATGTGAAAAAAATTTAATAAACTTTATATGAGATTTCATGACATAAAACGAAAAAGGCTTTTCCAGTACTAAACATTAAATTTGAGAAAAGATCCATTGAATTTCATTCACATCTGCATAAATAACATAGTTCACGTGCATTAAAATTAAAGTGATGATATTAAAAATTTAATAAACTTTATACGAAATTTTATGACAAAACGAAATAGTATATTACGCACGATGGGAGGAAAAAACTTGGATAGTCCACATCTCGTGTAAATTGCCACCCGAGCCGAAGGCGAGCTGTTTTACTCCCGTGGTGCGTATACCATTTTTTCCTCACACCGGGCTGAAAGTGCCTCATTCCCGCCCGGCTCCGAAACGGAAATATGGCATTTTCCGTTTTGGAGCCGGGCGGGAATGAGGCACTTTCGGCCCGGTGTGAGGAAAAAGGATATTCCAGTTCTGAGCACTACATTTGCTAACGATCCATAGAATTTTTTTCCCATCCGCATAAATAATACAGTTCACGTGCATTAAAATTAATGTGATGATATTAAAAATTTAATTAATTTTATATGAAATTTCATGACATATAACAAGAAAGGCTATTCCAGTACTGAACATTACATTTAAGTTATTGTTCTTTTAATTTTATGAACATTTTCATAAATATTACTATGCAAGGGCATAAAGATTACTGTTAAAGCAAGGCAAATTTAATGCATCTACATAAAATTTATATACTTTTTACAGTAAATGTGTTAAATTTAATGAATATTTACATTGAATTACAATTACGTGTGCCTTAAATTTTACTATCAAAAAGAAATTTTTTATCGCATCTACTTTAAATTTGTTTCAAGAATTTCAAGTGTACAATTAAACAAAACACACTAACCGAAACCATGCATACACTCAAAGCCCAAAGGGGAAGATGAAAGTAAATGATTTCGCTACGATATCTACGAGTTGGAGCAGCGGCTCATACGGTTAAGGCATCCAGTCGAGACTTTTTTTTTTAAATATTAAGCATTATTTAAATTGTATGTTATTTCAAGCAACATACATTTGGAGTCACTTAAAAAATATTGTTAGATAAAGGTTTTAATCAAAACAGAAAGGTGCCGGTATTCAACGTTATAGCAATGTTCATTAAAATTAATGCCGAACTAAAGAAAATTGAATAAACTTAAACATAAAATTTCATTAGGAGCAATGATTGGCACGTAGTTTTCTCTAACTTAATTTATCGCTCCTACAAGTATATAATACTATTTCAAATCTAAAATATTTTTATTCGTTCTAAATGTTTTTTCAATGATTTAAAAATTCATTATTATTTAAAAAAAATAAAACAATTTTGTCAAGCGCTCCTTATACGTAAATACTACCCAGGCGGAAATGATCTTCTATAATAAAAGTTAAAAAAAGTTTATAACTGATATTAACAGATTATAAAGTCAGGATTTGAGACTTTTATAAAAGTCTAAAACTATTATAAATAGTTATAAATAGTTATTTACTTTTTTAAGTTTTTTGGATTGCCGAAAAATGTGAATATTTGATCAGTAAAGAAAAGTAAATAACTATTAATAACTATTATCAATTTTTAATAATTGAAAATAATTATTTTAAACTTATAATTAATAATGATTTCATATAATAAGAATTTTAGAATGATTTTAAAGTTTAAATTCATTCAAAACTATTTAAAACTATTAATAACTATTATTATCAAATAAAAAAAGTTTATAACTGATAATAACTTTTTACAGATTGATTTTATGGTTATCCACTGCAGCCCAAAAAAGTAAATACAAGTTTATAACTGTTATAAACTTTTTTAGCTGTTCATAACAGAAAAAA
Organism: Torymus aiolomorphi; assembly: GCA_036365515.1. Classification (NCBI taxonomy): domain Eukaryota; kingdom Metazoa; phylum Arthropoda; class Insecta; order Hymenoptera; family Torymidae; genus Torymus; species Torymus aiolomorphi. The sequence goes on from CM070877.1 coordinate 134,452,587, forward strand.
ACTGTTGATAACTTTTATAAACTGTTACTATAGTCTCAAATCCTATCTTTATAAACAGTTATGAACAGTTATAAACTTTTTTTTTAAATTATAAAAAGTCGTATATTGTTATTAATAATTATTTGTAAAGTTTTATTTTCGCCTGGGTATGCTCAGAAATTTTTTTGAGTGATTTTATTAGCATTTCCATCTGATATGCTCGTTTAAAAACTAGATCAAAATTATACAAATGCAGATTCCTACTTACCGGCATTGCGGTTTTTATTTAATTAAATAATTTCTAAGTATTTTTTTTTAAACAGGATTGTCAGGCGCTCAGTATATGTAAATACTATACTCTAAAAATTTTTTGAGTAATTCTATTAGTATTTGCATAACATGTACACGTTCAAAAATTATCGGTATTTCACATCACCTTAATTAACTTTACATAAAATCGAACTCGTTTACTTAAAATATTGTTGAAATAAATAATTCTTAAAAGCCATTAATATTTTAGTTGAATAATCAAAATGTAATATCAATTGAATTAATATGGATAATGCACCTTATGTAGATGAAAATGTCAAACTTCTTCAAGCGAGCGATAGCGTAACGGATAGCGTGCGTGCGTAGTAACCCAAGGTTTGCGGGTTCGATTCTCGGTTAGGTCGAAAATTTTATGTAAGTTTTTTTCTGCGATAATAAAAATGCGATTAATTAATGAGACAAGTTCTTTAATGAAAATGCGAAAATTTATAATATTAAAAAGTTATATGCATAAATTAACATTGTTGCTGGAACAAAAAATACTGATTTGCATAAATTGTAATGCAGATTTGCATTAATTGTAATGCGGATTTGCATTAATTACAATGCAGATTTCCAATTTTGCACACATTGTAATGCAGATTTTCCTTAATTGTAATGCAGATTTGCATTAATTTTCAGTTATTTGCACATTTATTTTCAGGTAATTTCATTAATTTGGTTTTAATTTACGTACTTGAAATTTGCTTCATACACATGTTCATTAAATTTAATGCAAATCCTTTTAACAGTGTGCGTATACCTTGGCTGATTCCGAGTTGTCCTTAATTTCTTTTATAAAATAAATGTCTATTATACCCGGATGCTTGACGACGACTCACTAACATATAGTTCTATAACATCTTAAATCACCAATACCAAAAACTAAGCTTTTGTTAAATATCTGGAATATGATGCGATCGATTTCGTTCTATGGTTAATTATGTTGATAATTTATTTTAATATATCTTCTTTGCGAAAGTTGACGGGTCTTAACCCGGTCAGTAAATCGTTCGGCAATAATCAATATAGACAATTTTGAATCTCCGTATTGGGCTTCATTTTAATATTGGAGATGGAAAATGTTTAAAAACCATCGATTGTTAAATCGTCTAAAATACGTTAGTTCTCCAAAACTTTGCTTTAACTAAAGTACAGTATCAAATTGCGCATAAAGACAATCTCAAACTTTTCGGGCTTTCAGATATAGTTTGATATTATCGATCGCATAAAAATTTTTCGACAACTCACCAAAATTTTAACCAAACTACCATTTCTCCCACAAAAAACAATCCCTCTTACATTAACACCACCATAATGCTTGTCCCCGTCTGTCCGCAGATCCTGGGCTATGTAATCGTGAGCGTGATGTTCTGTATGCAGCCGCTGATGCGGTACGCATGCGCTCGGCTGCAGGGCCTGACGCGGCTGATAGCCGCTGACGGCTTCCTGCTGATCAGCTTCATCGGCACGGTGAACGTCTGGCGAGGCATCTGGAACGTTCTCGACCTCTGGCTCCTGCCCGAGGATCCGAAGCTCTCCTGCTGGATCACTCATCTCGGCTGCTTCATGTTCCTGGTGCTGCTCAACTGCAGCAACTCCGTCCTCGTTAGGGGGGTGTACATAGACGCCGAGGAGGAGGCCGGCAAGTGCGTCGTCTTTCCCTGTCATTACCTGCGATTGTTCTTCAAGGTGAGTGCAGTCTTTTTTTGCGTTGTATGCGCGGGTGAGTGATTTTGGAGTCGGAATTCCGAGAGACGATTGTAATGGAGGAGTGACGGACTCGAGCTTAAGAGCGTACTGATTTTACGACCGTTTGCCTTAAAATAGCCGATTTTCAGTTCAAAATTGTTTCGTGAATCATATCCAATTTACTACTTTGTCCAGTTTAAGATTAGAAAAGCCGCAGTTATTAAACAATTCGTAGCAGTTGTAAGAACTTATTGAAATGTTTGTCTTTGTAATCGCCGGCTTATTATTTCATATAATTTTCGACTATTTCTGTATTACTTGTGCTATATTCGCTTTTACAACTGCGGAATACCACGTCCCATCTGAAACTAGCACATTTCTTAATTTCTCAAAAAATCATAAAAAACTTTTGTAGTTATACACGGAAAAAAAAGATTAAGTAATTTTAACCGACTGGTTAATCATTTGATCGGTTACAATAACCAGTTAAATGATTCACATGTCATATTCATCGGACAAATACAAGTATAGTATGTTTCTTTTCCACCAATAGAAACGTGTTGCGCTTTACTATTCTTCTGGTTAGCCTTGCGAATCGTCTTTCCTGTATGTTTTATGAACTAACCACGCATTCCATTAAAAATTAAAAATTTCATTAAAAGCAAAACCTTCGCTCACAGACTCCGAATAAGGGCAATCACGCGAATAAATCATAATTTCCCCTACATACCTAAACTCCTGCGACTCCACTGCAACCATAAAAAAAATCTCATTCCCTCGCCTCTACTCACATTCGCCCTCACGCGCACCGTCCCATTACCCTACATACCCCGCCACTGAAAACCTCCCCAGACGCGCCAGAAAACACCCGCGTCAAACTTCACACCGCCTGCATGTGTATGTATGTTAACTCTGTTAACAGCTCGAGCGGGAGAAGAAGGAGGCGCGCCGACGGAACCTGATCGTGGCCTCGCGGGACCTGGGCACGCGGGGCGACCCCAGCGGCAAGGAGTCGGAGAACGGAGCCCTCCTCAACACCAGCGTCACGCCCATCATCCAGCCTGCCAACCCAGAGTCCCTCGTCTAAGAGAAAGAGAGGAGAGATATTCGAGCCCGATGAGAAGCTCGATTTCCAGTGTGCCAGAGGGAAAAAGAGAGGGAGAATCATACATTTATCATCGCGAGCGAGTGGCTACCGTCGAGTCGGGCATCCAATCGTGTTTTGCACGCGCGTGTTGTTGTTGTTGTTGTTGTTCGTTTCTTTTTCTGTTGCCATTAGTTTTTTAAGGGGGGTCGAGGCGCGAGCTATGTTGTACACGAGGATGATGTGATAGTAGTGTATTTTACCGGTCGAATCACGTTTGTAAACAACGCACACATAACGCAGAGTACAGTAATTTATACCGTACACACATATATATATAATTTGAAAATGTATTTTTTCTATTTTTTTTTTCTTTGTTCGGTGCCGTGAATACGTATATAGATAGATATATATATTTATAATATACACGTTGTAGTCCAGTGCTGTGAAAGTATAAGTATTATTAGTTACCGATTATACGAGATATATAATACAGAGAGTTTCGCGCCTCGACGAGACGAAAGCCACTCGCGCGCACGTGTGTTACAATTATACACGACTCTCGGTCGAAAAAGGGCGAAGGATGCCCGGTTGTGCGAGACGAGTTACGTATAAAAAAAACGTCCACTCGCACCTGAAAAAGGAAAAACGAACTTTCTCAGTGTCTACATTACGATTAAAATAAAAAAAAAAGTGTGCCTGCCGTTTAGCTGCTACGTGTATTGTTATTCATATATATACATATACATATACAAGGAGCAAGTGCCGAAAGTGATGACTCGTCTGTCTTGTGCGCGATACGAATATATATAATATATTTATAGAAATACTTAAAGAAAATGAAAAAGCTGCTATCAAAAAGTGAAATTGCAACAGTGAAAGAGGGAGAGAAAGCTACGTGAGACGACGACGACGACGACGACGACGAACTGCAGTCGCGCGCATCGGCAACCAGGGATTCTCTGTGTATGTATATATGTATATATATACAAAATATATATATAGTAACTACTTACACACGAACTATTTTCACTCGACCATTGTCACATTGATTGACGCGCATGAGAGTATAAGAGAGCGAGAGAGGAAACGTGCAATCCGCATACGTACACCCGCCTGTGTGTAGAGCACAGAGTAGTACAGTACGCGCGGAATTCGTCCTTCGCGAGCGAAGAGAGTGAGTAAACGAGCGAGATTGTGTATTATATATAGTGCATAGTAGAAAGATATATATATATAAAATATGTTATAGAAATAGAGAGAATAAACACATATGAATTTTTTTTTATAAATCATCGTAAGTATACCGATTGTCACACTGCGAATGGCTGTGAACGAATGCGACAATGACACGACGACAACGATGTAAACGACGATGACGTTGAAGAAGACGACGACGACGACGACGAGTGGTGTGAGGGTGGCAAGTTTTAAAATGATGAAATTTTTAAAGGTATAGCCATAAAAAAAGCCATATAATTGAAAGTAACCGAAAGGAAAGTAGTATATACACGTAGAGAGACCAAGTACAAGTGGTATCAATATACTTAATAATGTACGAAATGTAATAATAGATTTTTTTTTGCTTGTAATATACTAAAAAATATCAGAGAATTATTTTCATAAAAATATATTACTTTTAATATAGACAACTATTTTTGTAATATGAATACCACGAATATGACAATACGAATTTTTATTAAACAAAAAAAATTTTAACTTTGTACTAATGTAACCAAAATGACAAATCCATCCAGATGAAACTTTTATATATATGTTTTAAAGTGACAGAAAGTATATATGGCCTACACGTGAACCGCAAAAAAAAAACTCTTAAAGCGCAGTGAAATTTCATTTTGTCGTCAACCCACTCACATAATATATACACATAAATCTCATCTGTATACATCGTAAAAAGTATCCATTTTATCAAGAAAAACTTTCGCTGATACAAAGACAGCCAACACTTCTATAATATACTCTGTAATATAATTATTACGAAATGAGAACTGCTAAAGATTCAAAGTATCACTTATCAGTACAATGAAGATTGTCAAACTAGCCGCAGAGCTGTCCTTGCGCCAGCGAAATTCCTTTCGCGCGCTTCCCGATGATACATAATACTATAACGCAAGGTGTTCTATTTATACGTATATTATAATATAAACCGTATTATTATTTATTGCTGCAGTTGCCATGTGTGTTATAATGTGTGAGAAAGAAAGAAAGAATGAGAGAGTGCAAGAGTGTGAAAAAGTAACGATGAATTCTGGCTTATCTATATGAACATAAGTACGCATGAATATAAAAATTGCCGTTATCGTTTACACGTTGTAAATAAAAGAAGCAAGAAAAAAAAAAGAGAGAAACCGAGAAAGAGCCCCACTGTATATCCGTACGACGACGACGACGACTGTGTCTCGATGGCACGCGCGCTCGCGCCTTTTCAAGTTCATCGCTCTCCTGGCACTTATATATATACATACCTATATATATGCACACCTATCGGGCGCGACACTTCTAATCTCAGCGGCGCCCCCGCGCGCGACGAAAAATTCCCCCGCGCAGTCGTCTCTGCGCGTGCAATGTATATTTTGTATTGTATTAATCGATCGAAGGTATATTATAATATTATATTATACGATAATCACGCGGATTAGTTGCAGTATTTCGTCTTTTTTTTCGTCTCTGTGTCCTGCTGTTATTGCTGTTTTAATGCGCATGCGAGGATGAAAAAAAAAAGAGAGAATATATATATATAAAAGACGAAAAAAACGTAAGACAGTATGTGTATACAAGCGCAGAGGAAAATTTTGTTTTATTCTACCGACGTGATGCGATGTTTGTTTTTAGATTTGAATTTATCGCGATATTATGAAAAGGAAAGAAATAATAATAATAATAACACGTCTTCTTTTTTTTCTCATTCGACAAACAAATAAATAGATATATAGTGAAAAATCTGAAAGCAGTGTTGTGTCTCTCTTTAATATATATACTTGTCACATGCTTATCCATCTCCAAACATAACCCGATTCCAATGAAAACGATAATCCCCCTCACATATGTTTGTTTTAATGATATTGAATAATTTTTGCGCTGCGCGCGTTCGATAATATACGGGTATCAAGTGAATAATTATATAATTGAATTATTTTTTTCAAGTACCTATGTTTATTTACGTAATGTATTGTAACTTTACTGCAGAAAGATATATATAAATATGAAAAAACTTATTTTATATACACACTATTTTTCCAAAAAAAAATTTTAAAACTGCAACGATATAATACAATTTTATCAATTACCGGTTTACCTTTAAAGTCCTAAAAAAATGTATCATGCGTGTATAAGTAAAACTGACAAATTTAAAACACATAATAAGACAAATTTTTATTAAAATTTTGAAAACAAATCTGCACGCTGTCCCAGAAAACAATCTCCGCCTATATGTATATACACCGGCTCGAAATCAAGCGGCTACTGCAGCGGCACGCCGCAGTCCACTACTGTACACTACGCGGCTATTGTCTTACACCGGAGCCAGCCTGTATCCACTGCTCTTAACCAAAATCTCCGCTCTCCGAAAAGCTCGCGAGAACTTTCCTCTCCACATATTATTATCCTCATCACCCGAACACTCCGGCCAGCAGCAGCAGCATCACCATCACACGCATCATCAGCTTTAACCGTGTGCCCCACTCAAGACACGACCGACCCACACCTAAGGAGAGCAAGAGCATCAAGAGCAAGTGCATCGCAAGCTCTGCATCACTCTCTCTCTCTCTCCCCGCTACACCCGCGATGTATATATATCGGGGGCATTAAGTGTGTCGGCTCGCGGCTGGTGACGTCCGCGAACCCTGACACAAGCGCGCGCTCTCTCTCGCTCTCTCGCGCACAATGAGACCTTGGGTTTGTAACAATGATAATGCGGCCGAACGACCGCCCGACAGAGCCTCTGCTGCAGCAACACAGCCTCTGCAGACGCGCCCGCGGATCATTTATGAATTGCCGGCGAGCGCGCGCCCGTATCCTGCGGTGGGCTCACCCCCTGCGGCGCGCTCGCGCTGCTGCTTTATTCAGCCACGCGGCTAATAATTAATTGACCGCTGGTAATGACGGGACAATGGACAGTGCAGCGCGCTCCTGCAAGTGCACGCGGCGCGCGAGGGCACATGCACGCACTATATAGCCAGCGTTTAATATTTTCCGACAATGGGCGGAAGGTTATACCTGTGCTGCCGCCCCCCATTCGGATGCTTTTGTGGGTATATATATATATATGTACGCGCACGGGAGAGCAGCTTTCGTTTTAAAGGGCGCGCGCTAGTTTGCGAGGAGAGAGAGTATGATTCTGCGCGGATGCGGAAGTTTTAATGGAATTCCAGCGATGAGATCTCGACGGTCTATAGGTACACGCGCACACGCTGTTCGCGAGGGTATTATGAGAGAGTGAGCGGAGTTTTTACGGATAATAGGGTGCGGGGGTGTGGTGTATATATATATTGATTGCAGCGCGCGACAAGTTTTATTTGGGAGCGAAGGAGAGCTGCGATGTATAGAAGTTTGAGGGGCGCACAATGGGGGGTATAATAAGGCGATGCGTATATAAGAATAAATTGTAGAGATGTATAGCGGGAAGGAGGAAGTGTAGTTGATAGATATATACATGCGCGACTGTATTAACTTGATGTGCCGGAACCGGAACCGGTTGGATAGATTGACATTGAAATTTTTATCATGTAGTATATTTTTACAGCTGCGCCTTCTATATAACACCAATGTATTTTTCTAGAATGAATTTCAATGTCTATTTTCACGGTTGAAATGCATATATACTTTCTTATATAAGTAGATTTTGATTTTATAAGGTAATTAAATTTGATACGCACACAATTGCGCAGTAAAATACCTCTTAAATAAGACACCGCACATATAACAACATCAACATAATCGCCCGTCTCGTCGGGCTGTCCCGATATACATAATCCCGCCTCGAATTGCGCATGAATGAAAATGTATACTCGCAATTGTCCGCGCTTTATAAATAAATCCGCAAATCTCAGCCAATGATGTAACCGTCAATCAACAAACATTATATAGCTATTCTTCTCACGCGTCCGCGCCGATATAATACTTTGGATCACTTACGAACGGCTTCTAATACCGAGAACTATACTAATACACACCCCTTGATAAACGTCAGAAGGTCGATCGATCGATCGCCGATATCGATCGTCACCGCGGGATCGGGTGGGGAGTCTATATTTGTTGGCCGCTAAGCTCGCGCAAGGGACACACGCGGCTCTCGTCTCGCTTGGTGTGGCAGTGCACGCGTCGTCGGCGCGAAAAGAAAATCGCCGCGCTCTTGGCATCTCTCTCTCACACGTACGGGCAGAAAGAGTGATCGCGAAAAGCTTTGCGAGAGAGAGAGAAAACGAACGAGAGTTTTGGCGTCTACCAGCTGAAAACGATACGACCGAGAGGCGAGGAGGAAGAGAACAGAAGCAGCAGCAGGCGATCAGTGTGGCTCTGAATAAGGATCGCTGCGAATAGGAGAGCGTACATACACCTTCCTCCTTCCCTCCGATTATCCTTGGATTTTCCCCTGCCTGTGAGTGTGCAAGGAAAAGAGGATGGCCTCACCCGCGCGCGCCTGCAGCGCCTGTAGCGCTGCCAGCCAAGACGACCCACTCAAGTACGAGCCCCTCGTGTCCGTCGAGTTCGAAGTTTTTGGAAAAGTGCAAGGTGAGGGTCGTTGAGATCGACTGGATGTATCGCGGTGCGTCGTTTCGTAAGAGATAATTGTTTCACAAAAGTTTCCGTTTACATGTACAATGGTAACATGTGTCTGTATAGGCTTTATAGTTAGTGTTCGTTTTGTAAGCGGTTAAGTGTTTAAAAAAAGGCAGAGCGCGGTGTATACGACTGGTTGCTTGAAAACTATGTTTAGATAAAAGAAAGAAAAAAATAGTTGTACAGAGTATAGAATCTTTACGTAATTTATTTATTTATTTTTTTTTATTGTAAATAGATTTAATGTTTGACTATGTAATTTTGTAAATTTATTATAGTTAAAAAAAAATAGATTTTTCGCTTAGAGTGGAGAATAACCAGGATAGAACGAAGATGAAGTGTAATGCATTATAGAAAAAGTATTGGAAAAGTCCCCGAAAATGTCCGGCTTTTCCTACACAACTATAACTTGTCATCCGTGTTGACATGGTCAAGAATATTAATCATTCTTAACTAACCCAATGGGGTGATGTCAAATTTTTTCATCAGCGTAATTACGGTCCAACTAACGACTAATTTTCAAATAACCACTTTAACTTGCCGTTCAACGTTATTATTATAGAGCTTTTTTTATGAAAATTCAATTACAACATAACTAATCCCCTAAAAAACATTTTCTATAAGTATATCGCATAAATTAAATGTCCAACATGTATAGCTTTATTTTTAACTGTCCTACCGATGAAATACAACCATAAGTAATCTATTAATCATTCGAATAATATCTATTGGATAACCCAATAACGCCGAAACAGGTGCCAGAAAGCTCACGCCAACACTGATGACACAGCATGTATACATACATGCACGAAAACAACGCATCTCGTATGCATAATTATTACTTACATACAGTCGAACTCGTTCATGTCCATCTGATAATTGAAAACAATATACACGACGATGAGGCATTTTCGAAGCAAATAAATTGCAAATAATACTTGATACTTGCTGCCGCAGGTTGCTCCTTCACGAAATACGTGCGAGAGCTTTGCGGACGACTGGGCATCGTTGGCTGGGTGAAGAACACCAAGACCGGGACTATCCTCGGCAAGATGCAAGGTCCGCAAGCCCTCATTGATCAAATGTGAGTGTATACATTATATTTCATTTCTTCTTTTATCTATTGTTCGTACTTAATAATTTAATAAATAAATAAACGACTTATACGGTATGCATTTTAAATATAAAAAAATATAGTGAGGGTTTAAGTACTTACAGTAATAATGAGACTTTTCTGCAATATTTTCTATTAATAATTGAATGGGTGGGGTGAAAAACGGGTCAAGTCCAAAACAAAAAATTCCAAACTGGAGGAGACATTTTACTTAAAACATGCAAATATACGTTTTTATGAAGAAAAGTAAGTAAATACCATAAATATATATCATATATAAATATCAACGAATGCGTAGCGATAACTTATACTCTAAACCATTACGTATCAACTTCAGAAAGTCTTCTTTCTACCAACTCAAAATTTATGTTTTGGACTTTGATCCTTTTTACCTAACTAAACTATGTAACAATAGAAAAAAAATAATGAATACAATTTATTATTATAAAGAGCGCGCTAAACCCATCACATATCCAGGAAAAGCTATATAAAGCGGAAAGACCCATTTCATTATGAAATTTCCAGAAAACCATACATAATATAGTTCCCGTCGTCCGAGCCGCGCGCGACGAGAGTTTCTGCGGCTCTTATCACGTTCAATGGGTTAATGCGGTTTACACCTCGTCATCCCATTGCTTCGGCGCTTCCTCGAAAGCTCAGCCGATTGCCGCGTCAAAAGATTCATCCGCTATTCAGAAAACGCACTCGTAACTTTGCCAGCGCTCGCGCGCGCCCGTTACCGACGTGTTCCGCTTCCCTGTTCTGCTGCGGCACGGTGGCAACACGTGTCGCGCGTAATGAACATAATTTCAAATGAATCGATGAATTAATGTAGGTCATTAAAGCGGGGATATTTTGAATGTAGAATTAAATCGTAGGGAAGGTAATTTAATTCGTAAATATTTCAAACACAAAAGATATATAAAATTGTAGTTGTATAGAAATAAAGATTCTTTACATTAAAACTTAAAATAAGGGTAAGAGGTGAGGAAGTAAATGTATTGTAAAAGCTGCTTAATACCTATTTGGTCTATATAAAAAGAATGAAACAACATGGGATTAAAAAAGTTGATAATAGGATCAAATACCGGGTCAAATAAATTTTGTCGTTTAGGGCTATCTCAATAAAAAATTTCGACAATCTAAAGATACATATTACGTACATTAAAGCTTAACATATAAACTCCATCATACATAAATCTTGAACGAATATATCTCCAAACTCTCAAACCTCCGCATTTAATTGGAAAGTGAACACGAGCACGCGCGAAATCGCGGGCACGCTCCAACAAAAACCTACGACACGTCGCAGTCCACGCGTCAAGTGCGCACATACGCGTGACCTCAAGAAGCTCTAAGCTCTGCCAGAGCGAATAAGTACGAAGAAGAAGGAGCAGTGCACACACACTCGCGCCATTAGGTCGAAGACTGGCTTTAATGACGGTTTAATGAAGTAATGGCCCTCCGCACACATTGCCCAACGCTCTCGAAGCGTCTGCGCGAAGGTGAAGGATAAGGAGGCGGCCCGCGCGCGAGAGTGGAAATAGAGATGACACTGCGCGACGCGCGCGTGGTATATTATATAGGCGGCGTCACACGTGGCACGCGTGCTGTATAATGCGGCCCGCGAGAAGAAGATTTTTCCGGCTTTCGAGTTTTTCGATTGACTAAACGCCTGTGGTAGATTAGAGGGAGAGAGGGATATATTGTTACGCGAGGTGTGCTGCATGTGTGAGCGTTGATTTTTTGCTGAGATTTTTCCGGAAAGTCGCGGATTTGGTTTGTCATGGTGGGTCGATCGGTTGGTTGGGAGTTTCGAACAATGATTTTGATATTTACATGGTGAAAAAATATATGTTATATGGTCAAAGGAGTTTTGATTTATTATTGTAACGTTAATATAGTTATTGTTTATTGAATGAGAACGTAATCTTTATATAAAACAAATATAAAAATCAAATGAGACATTTCTTCATTGCAAATGATTTTTTAATCTTTATTTGTAAAATATTGTCCAAATAATTGTCTCTCAAAATTGTCACCCCGACCAAACAAAAAGACTCATTATAACGAAAAACGTCGCCCATTCACGCGCAACCGAGAGAATAACACAGCTGCATCGCGTCTCGCTGAAAACGTCACTCTACCCTCGGAAAACATATATTCGGCAAAACGAAAGTTAAAAAAAAAAAACGCTCCGTGAAGCTTCATTCGCTGCCGATGACAGCTGACACGTTATAACCAGCTTGCTCGCTCGTACGAAGAAAATGAGCATCACAAGCGTCGAGGCCCTACCTATATACTTACACTCTGACAATCGCTCGCTCGCTAGTTATTTCGCCGCGCGCGCGCGCTCGCCAGACCTACTGATCCATTTTCTCCTCTCTCGCCACTTTATAATCCTTCGCATTTCGCGATCGGCTAATCAGCACGCAAAATAAAAGACTTTCAAGTTCATTGCCGCAGCGTGCGCGGTATGGTAGGATATATATATGTACGGATCGAGCACGTGGCGAATGTGGGGCAATTACGTTTCGCGCTGCTGACATGAGGGGGCGGGGGAGGTACGTATCGGAAAAAAGTCTTCCGGCTTTTCTTTCGGAAAGGGGGATGGATGCCGCTGCGCGTGTCAGCTATTATTGAAGTTTGTTCAGGCCGGGGGATGAAGGCTCAGCGAAAGTTTGATTCTCTTTGTGGAATATGATGGCATTATAAAGTCGGATTATTGGGTACGATGGTATACTGCTCGGCGGAGGGAAAACGGTTCGTGAAAAACGATGTCAGCTTAAAACTTTGGTATGGATTTGAATTGTTAGATAATACTGATAAATCGTTTTACTTTTATTTGCAAGACTTATTTATATCCGTTGCTGCCACCTTAAATTTGTTATATGTTTTGAATTAAATATACAATTTTTTGAATGAAAACGTGTTTATTAATTTTCTTTAAACATAAATTTGCTATTACATTTTAAAATAATAAAAAGTGAGAAATACAAGAAATTCGATAACCATACATTTTAAAAATCGCATGAGTACTCCCATAAAATGAATCAGTAAATTTCACTGTAAGCCAGTCATAACTCATCCAAATTACCTAAAATTCCAACGAAACATAATTTCTCGGTACACTCTTAACTGATTTTCCCCTGATTCATATTTAGCCAGTATAATATAAGCATGTTCTCGAAAATGCACCCAAAAAGCACCTCTTATCCTAAACCCTATCATTGCAGCACATAAGACTACCACACGCTCTCACGCATATCTCCCACCCACGCGGCTCACGCAGATTGTAAAATAATCTCGGAGCACACATAGTCGACGACGCCCCGGTGCGCGCTCGGTCAATTGCCATCCGAACGGAAGAGCCTTCGGCGTCGCCCTCCCTCCTCCCGTATAATATAAGTATACCCTATCGCTTGCTCATTACCGGCCACACGCGCGCACTCTATTGCGCTCTCGACGCAGAGAGCCATGCATGCACACGAGCGAAAGAAAATCCTGAACTTCGCTATATACTCTCTACCTATACGCGTGCATGTATACCCCACCGCGGAGACGGAAGTGATTAATTAGAAGCGCATCCTTGACGCGCGCGCGCGCGCGCGCGGGTGAACAATACCCGCCGCTTTTCCTGGCTTCCCCCCAAAAAGGAAGTCGCCGGCAATTAGCCACCTTGAGGTACAATCCAGAGCGGTATAGATATAGTGTGCATGATGATGATGATGGGTATAGTGCGGCCGCACCGAACAATGAGAGTGTGCGCAACGACCCTAAATAAACAAAGGATGGAAATAGAAAGCAAGCTGCGGGCAGGCAGGCAGGCGGACAAGCGCGCGCGCGGAGCGAAAAGTTCTGCGGAGAGGAGATGAGATTCCCAGGGGATGAGAATTTCTCATCGTAACGGTTGAGAGCTTTTTTTCGTTATTATGTACTCCATTTTCTGTATATTAGGTCTTTCGCGAAATTTGAATTGCCCAGTTATTCAAGATCGTTGCTTAGGATTATTCTTATGTTTCCTTTTAATTTTTCAAAATTTCTATTCTAAAATAAAATACACACACACGCGCGCGCACGCACGTACGCACACACACGTTTCCTCGGCTCTACATTAATTAGATAAGTAACTAAAAAAAATGAGAACAGTACTTACGGCTTATAAATTGTTTCAAAAATTTCTGAATCATTTTTTTTTTCATTTTGGCTTCGTCTAAATTCAATATCATTTCTAGAGCGTCCTCAATTTTTTTTTCTAATTCGTAGAAAATGTACTATATTTTGATGTCTACTCAACAGTTTTTCTAAAGGTGCTTATAGAAACTTCCAAAAAAAAAATTTTCGCCAGAATCATCTCAAATTACATTGTTAAATAAAAAAATATATTTTCATTAAACACAAAAAGCGTATGCGATTAATATAGAATAAATCGAATCTAATTTTTAATCCTATCGATATACGCCTTACCACAAAGAAGTAGAAAGAGGCGAAAATTAGTCAGACCACCTGTATATGAGTGATTCTCAGCAAAAGTGCGCAGATTCTGTCCTGTAATCTCCGTGGATATTTTATTAGATTTTATAATATAAAATCTTCAATTTTTTCAAAAAATACATTTTTTACAAAAATGAAACCCAAATTACTAGAATATCATATACTGAAATTAAAAATTGCGAGATATCCATTATTATTCAATAAAAGAGGGTTATTTACTACCACGGAGATTACATGTAAAACTGAATACTTTTGCTGAGAATCACCCATATATGTATACATTGAAACTTGTATATAACATGAGTTACTTAATTTTTCTTATTTTTTCTCTTCTGATACCTTTAATTTTTACATTCCTTTCTGTATTCTAATTACACCTTACTAGCGGAAATGTCCTATTTACGTGCATTGCTTTGAAAAAAATATACTCTACTTATATAGTAATTGTTAAATTAGTGTAGCTAAAACTGTCGCTTCCTAAATTACAATAATAATAGTAGTGATTTTATTAAAATTTATCAAACTTTTTGGTACGTGACTTTTTTTATCTAGAAAAAACGAACGCAATTTTTTAGTTTTTCAATTAAAACTATCAATATCTTATCACTTTAACAACGAACTAATCAATAAACATGCCACCTCTCACACCTCTTGTACTATTAAAAAAAAAAAAAAAAAAAGAATCACAGCTGGGCAAACAACATGCATCGCGGCTATACCTGTATACCACGCGGCTCGTACCTGCGCCGAAAATACCCCCGATCGCGATCCGATTAGCCCGCTAATTATAATGTCGCAGCTGCGCGTCGGTCGGAGATGTGCGAGCGCGCGCAACAATGATTGGCAGGGGGATCGAACGCGCCGCCAAAAATGTAGGTCTCGATCGCATAGAGCTTGCGCGCGCACGGGCAGCAGATATCCTTGATCGCGTCGAGCGATCGATATTAAAAATAATATAGATCAACGAGTGTGTGATGTACGTGTGTTTACAGAGAGAACGAGAGAGAGAGAGAGAGAGAGAGAGAGAGAGAGAGAGAGAGAGAGAGAGAGAGAGAGAGAGAAAGAGAGAGAGGCGTGATAGATGTGCCAAATTGCATACGTTCGGTCGATGCGATATAAAAACGCGCTCGGGCCTCGATAGTGCCTGAAAAATGGGCTTCAAATAAATTAATAAGATATTGAGAGTAAAAGACCTTTGTTATATTAAATTTTGAAATAGTTATACAGCAATGAATTATGACATGCAGATTGTAAAATATGTTGATTTTAATTTTACTTTTGATTTATATTGAAGATTATATAAAAGTGTTATGATTTTTATAAAATTATTTTACGTGTATTGCTTCTTCATTTTATAGGGCGGAGTGGCTTTCATCGGTCGGCAGTCCGGAGAGTAAAATACACCACTGCGAATTCAAAGATTTGTGCAGTGTGCAAAAGCCAGGCTACAAGGGTTTCGAAGTGCGCTTCTAAACGCAAGTATGTTTCAAAACCATCGAGCAAAGAGCCAGAAAACGACTTGCCAGTCATCCACAGATAATCGAAATAAGTAGAGCATGATGGTGATGAAGATTCAGTGAGCCGTTTAAAGACATTTATATGTACATAAGAAATGTATAGATGAATTTTGATCATGTCAGTGTGATCTACGTCGATCTGCTTAAATATGAAGGTTCAACACTTGACTTGTACAGATGTCTGAATTTGTGGTGTGAATGTTGCTTGCGAGTGTCGATTGACTACAACAATACAGGGAAGATAATTAAATTAAAACTCGTGTGAATGTTTTATGGGAACTATTTTAATTTATTGTATCAGAGAGGAAAGAGCCGATTTGTTATTACTGGAGTTGCGCCTTATTTTTACAAAATAAACTAGTACAAAAAACGAAACGTTTGCCTTGTTTTTTTATAAAAACGTATTATTTTCTCTCGATCGGAATTTTGATTTTTTTTCCTTTTAGTTTAGCTATATTTTCCTTCGTTGTACACTCTAAACTTTTTCTAAGTGTGTATATATAAGACTAGAGATGTGCAGGGGAACAATTCGAATTGAGAGAGTGAAATGATACATATTGACAATACAATCAAATTTTCGAAAATTCGACGTGTTCATCGAACGGCTAGCTATTAACAAAAGTTTTTCCTAGATATATACATATACAGCGTGTTATGTATAATTAATAATAGCACGCGCAAAAATTGACACAGGACATAAACTGGTTTTTTTTTTTACAGATAACAAGATAAAAGTTAGACTTAGCAAATATATCAAAACACTTCAAAATGTACAAATTGAGTTTTCATTAAATGCTTTATAAGAACAGGAATACAACTGAAAATTCATTTATAATACTAACAATCTTGGCTTTCTTAATCTCCAGCAACGTACTTTACTGGCAATAATTTCAAACAAAAATTAATTATCGGCTTATGTTTCTCGAAGTTTCACCTTCATAAATGAACGTAGCGTCAAGCATTAATTGAGCGATATGATATTCATTGTAAGTCTCTGGAAGGCTTCTGTTTATTTTCTTCACCAATTCTATAGTATCGTCGTTGGTGCAATTAGTTAAAACTGAGTTCGAAGAATCCTTCAAATAATACAAATATAATTATTTATAGTGATTATACTATTTATGAAAATAAATTATTAATTTCAAAAGAAAATATTAGATTAAACTAACCGATTTTTTAAGATTTCGTAGATATGTTGTGAGAGTAGGACTTATCCTTGATACCTCCTCTAAGAGATCAGGTACTTTGGACAAATAAGCCATCATACGGCCTCCTGCGATTGGGAGAAGATTTTCACATAGTTTTTCTAAGTCAGACACGGATATGAGAACCTGTGTATGTAAAAACTAAATTTAACAGACGTGTTTTATTAAATATTGACTTTCATATTAAAATGCTTAAAATACCTCTTCAGCCAATCTGTCAAATCCATTTATGTACAATTGACAAACCTGATGAATTCTCAATTCATCATTATTAATTTTCCAAGTTGTTGCCAAATTTTGACCCTTGGTCATCCAAAAAATAGCTTGAGATGAACTGAAGCCAACTGGTTCCGAGGTTTCTTGATGAATCGACTCCATGGAAGCTGTGATGACGCGGCACAGAAAATCTAAACGGGAATTATCTCTCTTCTCGTCTTTATACCACGGAATCATCGTTTTATCGTTTATGTCTTGGAAGAAATATTGATGAGCCTAATAAAAATATATCAAATTTATTTATCGTCCACTAGATAACGAATAATATAGCAATTCAATTATTTACCATTGAATCAAATAACGATGTTAATGGCTTCGAAAATTTCAAGTTGAAATAAGCAATCATGTGGAGTACGTTTGCTAATTGGAAGTGCAAGAGAAGTAAGTCGTATCCAGCTGGTGACTGAGATATTGCTAAAACGGCAAGGGGCTGGGGGCCTGGACCACCTGAATGTCCTTCCCACAGTTCTTCAGATTTGACAAACGAGCAGTTTTCTTCTTCCAACACTTCAGCCTAGAATAAGTTCGGAATGTTTAAATAAATGTTTAATTAATAAAACGAAAATAATAACTTCATATGAGATTAACTTACATCTAAAAATATGTCCAAAAATGTAACACAATATTGTAAGAATGTAGTGAGTTGAGTATCTGAAAGTCCAACATCCTGCATGCACAATCTTTCTTTGGGCAACTTCCCCATTTTATTAATGAGCTTTCCAGCACTTTCCATTCTTTTCTTCAAATGAAGAGTCCAAAGAAGGCAACATACTCCTGCACGAAAAAATGTATTGCCCCTTAAAGTTTAAATAATTACATAAAAAGTTAATTAATGTTTCATTTATAATATACCATGACGAGCGCGTCTCAGAGGGATTCGCCGTAGCACAGATAGGGCGGCTTCCAATGCATCCAAACGCGTAATATCTTTATTCCAAGAAACAATAAACTCCCATGCTAAATTTGCAAGCAAAACACTGCTAGTCAGACTGTACGGGAAATGCCGTTTGAGCATTGATATTTTATCTGCAGAAATAAAAAATGTAAACATTTTAGTGTTAAGTAATCATTCTCTTTATGTTATTTACGACGTACCTAGAATAACTGTAAGTGCCGTTTGGTCAGCTTTAGCTTCGCTACCGATTTCGACAGAAACTGATAGTAGAGTTTTTGAGTCTTGTTGCAACAATTCTACTGCTTTCGCTTCGTCTAACGATCCAGCGACTTTTAACGAGTCTATTGATAACTGCAATTGATCGAACTCGATATCCGTGGTATCTATCAGTCGCGTAGGATTAACTCCCGCTGAACTAAGCCACCTCGCTACTATTTCTGATACGGAGCCTATAAAATTTAATTTTCACGTAAATAGTACAAGATTTATTTTGTGATTGTCATACTAGAAAACGATTATTTTACCTTTTCCTTTAGAAAGAACCTGTTCTAATGAAACATTAATTCCTTCATAAGGTAAAGCGTAAAACGTAGTGGAGTCATCTAACAACGGAGGACTACTAAAATAAAAGAATTATAGGATTCTTTTAATTTTGTGAATCAAAATTTACCGTCACGAAGTGGATTCAAGAATAATTACCTAACAACAGCATCTAGAATAGCAATGTCCTCCAAGTTGCCAATCAACCAAGAAAATTGACAACTATCTCTGCTTACATTTTCCCAATCGCTAATATTACTAATTGTTTCTTCTTCAGGAGATGAATTATCATCTTTATCATCATCTTCTTCCATTTTTTCCGGTTGGTTACCATTCTTTTCGTCGTCTTTTTCATTTCCATTATCATCTTTACAACTAGTTAGTAATCTATCTTTATTTCTTTGCATTGTCACTGATACTGCTCTACAAGCCATTGCTGCAGTTAAGGCATTAAAAGGATTCTCTGAATCTATCAAAATATTTCTAACATCTTTCCACCACTGTGAATATTCATTATAACCGGCATATATTTCTTCGGCATCTACAATAATAATTAAATTTTACGATGTTAAAATAAATAACTTTAGTGTTACACATAATAAGTTATAACATACCATTTAAAGAGCAAATAGCATTAAGTAATTTTGTAAAATTTATCAGTTCGATTTCCAAAGATGTACCTATTTTTTTATTTAACCAGTAAAGCAAGGCAAATTCTATTAAAACTTTTGGCTGAATATCGCTATTAAATGCATAATCCTGCCATTTAGAAATCGGATCATTTGAATACATCCATCCTTGGAATATTAATTTTGCTAACAAAATAAAACATTATTTTTATTTATTGAATTTTAAATAAATAAATTTTCTAATATTATGTTGAATAACTCACCAATTTGGCATTTCTTTTCGTAGGTTACATCTCTTTGAAGTCCTACGAAACCTGGAGTGCCAAATTCAAAGCAAGACACAAAATCTAAAAATGTTCTACCATCTTCTTTAAATTTAACTCTAGTAGATACCTTTGTATTAGTAGTTTTCAAATTTTCTAACGTTTTCGATAAGTTTAATACTCTATGAACTTCTTTTTCAGAAGTAAATAGTATGGAAGACAATTGCTTCCCATCAGGCACATCATCCGAAGCAACAGTGTCATATTCAGGAGGTTGATCATATTGTGCTTGGATGTATTTGTAAAATTTAACTATTCTTTTCAGTTGACTTATTGTCAGGTTGAGAGCTTTACTTGATGGCTCCAAATCATCTTCCCCGGCTGTTTTATATATAAAGAAAATATATTAAACATTAAGTAAAATTACTTATATGTTTGAAATTACTTGTTATTGAGACTGTACCTACCATATAACTCAATTTGTTTTGCAAAACAATTATTGGCAGCAAGTAGAGCATCAGGTGTAATATGTTTATTGACCATAAGCATTTCAATAGTTTGTAATCGAACTTCATTTGTCCTTATATCCAAACATATATTTGTAATTTCGTTAATTAATTTTGGTTCATCAAAATCTTCTTCTCTCAAAAATATTTTAAGTTTATTGAATAAATGTATATCTCTAGCTCTATTGCTATTTTGACTACTAAGAGCAAAATGGAATGGAACTGTTATTTCTCGAATTCCTCCAAGTGGATCAATAAAAATACATGGGTGCTGAGCACGATTCCCAGATGTTACTATCATATCATTTAAACCACATAATCCATAGTTTGTATATAGTAATCTATAAATTAAGTTTATTTTGAATTATACATTTTCAGTCCATAAAAATAAAAGTAATGTACAGCATATGACAACTATTACCTTCCCTGTTTACTAGCTGAGAATGTAGTAATTTTTGTTCCATGCTGCATACTCCAAATATCAATAACTCCCTTTTTAGGTGCATAAATTGCTAAAAATAATGCTGTGCGTTTCTGATGTCTTGGAGTACTAGAACTTGAACTACTTTTACTTGAATGACCCTTTTTAGATACTCTGTGTACCTCTTCTACAGATTCTATCCATCCACATTGAGCATCTCTGTAACCCTTCCACATTCTTATTGCAATTCCTTGTTTATTATCTACTAAAATTACCCTTCCCATTGCATCACAAACAACTAATAGTAATTTATTAGGACTAACAATAATGCAATCTCCTTCTCTAAGAACATCACTTAAACCAAATCTACATGCCATTGATTCAGCTGGTTCATTTAATATTCCTTTGAGCTTTTCTGGAGTAGAGTTAGTTTTTGAACTACGACTAAACCATCTATTACAAAAAGTATAGAAATTTCAGTTTATACAGAATTTATAAAAAGTAAAATATGCAGCCATTAAAAAATACTTACGGAACAGCTGCACCAATAGCACTTGCTACTTTGCTAGCCATGGCTATCGCCACATCTGATAACACAGGAGCTGAACCTCCTTCTAGAGCATAGTGAAAACCAATAAATGGCCTTTTTCCTGTAGCCATAACTAAACTATGTTGTGGTGCACTTGAACGATAAGTTGCATTATAGCCACCAGCAATAGAGGCAGTCATAAGATGATCAAAGGTATTTACAGTACTTGTACCAATTACTTCACAGTCGTTAACTAAATCTTGACTTTTGAAACTCCATTTTTTACATGCAAGGTTTGCCAGTGGAGGCCTGTCATCACAATTTGCTTTCACTGTTCTCAATAGAGTATATGTTAATGGTTAAAAATTTACAATAATATTTTGTAAAACAAATATAATAATATACACCTCTAGCTAAGTGATTTCGATATGCTCTCAAAGTTGAAAATAAAGTGAATCCTTGTAAAATACATACTACAGTGTTATAAAGAACATAAATTTCTTCTGGGGTTCCTATGTCCCCAGAGTGTCTTGGTAAAGAATGTGATTGACATTTTATATTGATTATACTTTCGTTGTGCAACTGCTCTTCTAACAGCAATCCCCCTGTCTGAAATGATAAAAATTAAATTTTCCAATAAATTAGTTTTGTGAGCCATTTTAATTTTAAGCAAACCCATCTAGAAAAACTTACTTCTGTATAAAACTTGAGAAACCCTGTGTTCAATCCCACAGCTATGCATGTCCAATCTGTACCTGCACCTGCTTTGCCATGAGAAATGAGAGGAAGGCATATCATAGACGTTACCCATTCGCTGTAAAAAATTAAATACCATCAATTATATTCACTTATAAATTTGAATATAATTAAGTATATATAAAAATATAAATAAGTAAGTAAAAAGATCTATACTTTTGTTTAACTGTCACGTCGTCATCCCAAATAATATGGAACTTGTTTTTAACATCGCCAGATTCTTGAGAATCCCATTTTGCTTTAACAGAATCAACATTGAGAAAACAAACATCAGATTACAAAATATAGAATAATAATCACACACTCACAAGCTAATATAACCAGTCGAGTATTCCAGGCTATGGCCAAAATATCACCAGCTGGGGACAATGAGATGTAGCAGCTCTGCAGTGGGAGCTCGTTGGCAGGCACCCCATCGACTGAAATTATAACCTTATCAAAACTCACTCACATATTATCACCTGTCACTACCCGTCTGTACAAGCCATTACGTAAACAAAGAAAGGGCGTGACAGAAACAACAATGTTCAGCCTTACACTTGTGATTGGTATCGCCCAGCAGACGACTCTTAATCTCGATGGGATCCACCAGGTTCGCGATCCCTTTAATTTGGCAGGACATCTCTCATCTCGCGTTGTCGCGCTAACAACGCGCGTACAGAAACTATTTCTTTCTCTGTCTCTTTCTCTGTCTCCCTCTCTCTCTCTCTCGGGATCGCCGAAAAAGGTATAGACGATGACAACAACTGCTATGGAGAAGGTCTAGCGTGAACAGATGATCGAGCCTCGACAGAGCGCTCGATGTTTGCAGGATAGCTCACGCCTCCGTGCCGTTGTCGGATGCTTTTCGGACGGATAGTATACAGAAGGTAGCGGATCCCAGTCAGTGTTGCCAGTACTGGCTATTTATCGCCAAAGTGGCGAATTTCAGCTTCCACTGGCGACACAAAGTGACGATGTGGCGATGGCGATTTTTTAGGCGATATTTGCTCTTTCTTGGCTATTTCATTTCTAGTTATGTTTGGCGATAGCATGTATGCATAAGTTGACTATTATATTCGCGATCGCACATTTTAGCACGCCATCTGGAAAATACCGTGCGGTGGCTAGAAGAACTTTAGAACTGAGCGACTAACGAAGTAGCGACTAGCGAGAGGGCTAAGGGAATAGTTCAGGGCTGATCGTTCGGTATTTACAGATGGCGCACGAACGTGCGATCGTGAATTAAGAAGATTTTTTTTTTTAACATCCCGTAGGTACATTCGTATTCTTAGTCCGGGCGCTGGTGACACTTGAGCATAAATTTTTAGCTCCCCTCAGTAACTTGGGGTTTTCTGATGTTTTTCGGTGCGGTGAATCGAAATTTGTTGGTTACGAAGCTTGAAACCCGTTAGTTTTTTTGTTATAAACAAATTACTGATTTGCAATAAACAAAAAATTGTTTTTGCAATTAAAAAAAATTGCGTTACGTTTTCTAGGTATTTTTGAATCGGAAGTGTTCTTAGAAGTTTTTTCGTAAAACGCATACTTTTTGAGTTTAAAATTGATAAAGTTTTCAGAAAATACTATTGTTTCAGCTTTTATCGGCTTTTATGCCCGTCCATTCTCATGAAGTATGAAAATTCAATAATTTTTAACTCAAAAAGTATGCATTTTACGAAAAAACTTCTAAGAACACATTCGATTCAAAAATACCTAGAAAACGTAACCCATTTTTTTTTAATTGCAAAAAACAATTTTTTGTTTATTGCAAATCAGTAATTTGTTTATAACAAAAAAACTAACGGGTTTCGAACTTCGTAACCAACAAATTTCGATTCAGTGCACCTAAAAACATCAGAAAACCCCAAGTTACTGAGGGGAGCTTGATGTTTTAAGTGCATTCGAAATTCCGTCTATAAGTTTACAAGGGTATTAAAAAATTGATTTAAAAATTATAGTGTTATGTATTATTGGATATAATACTGTTATGTATTATTTTACTTATTAAAAGTAGTATCTAAATTCAAGTATTTTTTTATTTATTATATAAATGTTCCTTTATATATTATTATGTAAAATATATACATTTTAAATAATATTTCGCCCCGCTCCCCATCCAATAATTGTGCAATTATTGTGGCGATTTTCGCGGCTATTGTATACTCGTAATGTGGCGATTTTAGGCGAGTTCGCAGCCTGTAGATGGCGACAGGCGCCCAAGCGGTACTGGCCACACTGATCCCAGTTCGCAGCTTGCAGCTGCAGATGTTTTTCGGGGCTCACCGAATAATGACTATGGCGTGGATGGATGGACGTAGGTATGTATGCCTATAAACGAATCTGGGAGTAGGTATATATCTATATATACTGAAATACAGGGCGAAAAAAGCCATAAACGAATCATGGGTAATTGGAAGAAAAGGATCGGAGCGCAACGGATGGAACATGGAAGTATCTCTTGTGTTACAAGAATTTTTATACTAATGTATAGGAGTTTCTGAAGTTTACTATTATTCCATAAAAATAAGAATAACATGGAAAATTAAAATAAACAATTTGATTCTTACTGTTGATATAATTCAAAATTTATAATTTTATTTCTTCTCTTGAATGTGTCCTTACATTGGAAATAGATTAAAGAACTGGAATTATACTAATTGTTGCATTCATTTTATAAAAATCGTATAACAATTTAGACATTACATATAAGTATATACATATTTAAATGCCCCTTTACCAAATGAATTAAAAGTAATAAATCATTGAAACTACTCAGCATGCTCGGCATTATTTCAAAACAAGAATCAAATCGATAACCATTTCTCATCAGCGGTAACATAAACAATACGGAATCTCCTGCAAGTGTCTCCAGCCACGAAAGAACAACAAACAACGAATTAACGCACTGAATCGTCATCATGTCAACATCGGCATTATGCCAGTATGCCACCCACCCTAACGAGCCCGCAGGCGCGTACTTTTCGTGCCACGGTTCGACGCTCGAGCTTTTTGCGTCGTAACATATACCTACCTACGTAGGTACCCATCCACCCTCAATTCTCCACCCCCTTGCCCTTGTACACGTGTATTTCGAATGACGTCACGTAACACGCAGCCGCGCACGGGAGAGCGAGGTTACGTCAACGGTCGCGTCACCACCATTGGTTCCAGGACCTAAGCTACTAGCCAATCATTAGCTGCCTTATTCTGACCGCAATGGCGGGCAACGCGCAATAAGGGTGGCGCGGAGCGGCCATACTTTCGAAAATCTTTAGGCCCTCTCTCCGTCTTTCTCTCTCTCAGTCAGGGGCCGTTGGAGTTACATTACGAGAGAGCAACGAGAGCGATCGAGGCGCCGTGCAAACAACCCAACACACACCGATACGCGAAAAATTCTGCACATATACAAGCTATATAGATAGCAGCACCATACCACTACATGCGCGATGCTATGACGCGCTCGCCGCTCGCAGCGCTGCAGGAAGGAAAGAGAGGGGACGAGGGAGAGAGTGCGAGACGCAGAGAGGCACTCTCCCAGATCCTATAGAAAGAGTGAGGACATCACACGGCAGGAGAGAGCTGAGCGCGGCGTACACCACGCACATACAGGACGACGACGAGGACCGACGACGCGGACGAGGACGACTGGATCGCGCTCACGCGCGCGTGGTGTTTGTGTGTGTGTTTGACGCGTGTGTATGTGTATGGACGAGAAGAAAAGTTCGTGGTTGTAATTTGTAAAGAAGCCGGTGTTGTGTGCAACACTAGCAGCATCAACAACAACGACGACAACGACGACGATATAACCGCAATATATAAGTAATCATCATCGTTTTGTTTAGAACGCGCGCGTGCGTGCGTTTGTGTGCGAGGCGAAAGAACGAAAAAGTGAGAGAGAGAAAAGTACAACAGGGAGGAACTGTGAGAGCTGAGAGGGCGGCCTCTGCAGCTGACACGATATAGAGAAAGAGAGCGAGCGGGACAGAGAGCCGCTCAGCAGCAGCAGCAACAGCCAACGACGAAGACCAAGACGACGACGACGCGACGGCTGCAGGAGGAGACTAGAGGACCTCAGCGAGCTGGTGGACATCGACGACGACTCAACGGCGAGCCGAGGGCAACCACGCCACTCGCATGAAATTTAAGAGGAGACGATCCTCTTGCGTGCTCAGGGAGGAACGACGACGACTGCTACTTTGGCCTCGGTGGGTATCAACACTTCGATCTTTATATATATATATATATCTCTCTCTCTCCCCAATATTCCTTTTCATATTAAGTATGCACAACATCGCTGTCTCCTGAGTACTACACCTGACGGCGTCTCTTGGTGTATAGATCTCACGGTGTGCAAATGATGATAATCATGATGGTGACGATGCCGCTGCGTAGTTGAGAGAGAGAGAGAGAGAGAGATAGAGATTGAGTTTCGCCGACAACGAGACGTAGTTGTGCAACAAAGTGCGTGCACGAGAAAGAGAGAATGGGAGGAGAACGACGAATGCTTGCAAAGTGCAATGTTTTCTGCGCTAGCGAAACGAACAAATTTCGGGTTTAAGGTTATGGACATGAACGAGCGAGAAAGATAGAGAGTGAGAAAGAGAGAGAATTGTCGTCATCGTCGCCTGGGAGGAAAAGTGAGGTTAACCGAGCGTCGTTACCTTCCTCTTTCTCCCAGTACGTGCGACGGTGCATCTGTGTGGGACTGTATGCAAGAGCAAGCCATGTTCCTGTGTGCGCCGAAACAGGCAGAGATGGGGAGAAAACGTTGCTACAGGCGGCGTTTTCTCCCGGGTCTCTCTCCTTCGTGATGCGTAAAAAGAGACAACGGATGCGAGATCGAAAGAGAGAGAAAGAAGGAACTTGGGTTATCTGAGGGAGTGCATGTGAAGAAGAGAAATGAGCTGCTGCGGTTGTGTGTGCATATGTACGCTGTACGTTGGAAGAGACGGACGAAGAGGAAAGCGCATGAAATAGAGAAAGAGAACAAGAGGATCGGAGCGACGACAATACAAAAAAGAGTACCGCAGCGAAGCGGGGGCGTAATGACCAATGCCTGAATAAAGTTTTGGATGATGATGTTTTTTTATGATGATTTTTATGACAGTGAACTCTGATGATGGTAATGAGCTAGCGCTAGCTGGTCGCTAAGCTGCGCTTGTTGTATGTTGTCCTTTACGCCCTACACTGCAGCATATATAGAAAGAGAGGGAGGGGGAGAGAAAGCTGAGCCCGGGTCTTGGGGCATGATGATGAACACGACAAAGATTGGTATACAAGGATGATAAATAAATACGTGATAGGGGCGCACTTGCCAGTTAGACGGATTTTCATTTTGGAAAAGCGCCTTTGAGTACTCGATTATGGATTAACTGGGATAAAAACGAGTCTAGTAGAATTTTTACGGGGTACTTTTGTCGATGAGTGAAATAAACTAACTTTTAAGCGGAGTAAAGCATGAATAACTTTATTTGGCACTTTACTTGAAAAGTATTTGCACATTATTTCACAGTATTGCCCAGTAGATTTCTAGAGATACAAATTGCAAGTTTTTACATGGTTTTTTGCAATCTAAAGATATCTTGTATAACTTTGACGCTGTTTTATATGTTTTACAAGGTTCTATGCCTTTAAGAACACACTTATTTTGAAAATTCCATGAATTCTAAGAGTATCATGAGGTACTGTTTTGTTGATTAACGATAATTACATCTAATAGTCTGAGCTATACGAAGGTATAACTTCTTTTTTTTTTTTTTTTCATTTCGGAGCACATCCAGATTATCCATAGGAAAAGTACCAGTGTTCGTTGCGATAGAGCTCATTAATAGGGAGGGTGGCTATCAAATTCTAATGTTTAGGAAAAAATAAGAGCACTTGACTCCTCTCGAGCCCCCGTCGTTTACAAAATAACGAAAAGGTGTTCGGTTCGCCTAGCGCGCGCGTTCATTACGACCGCCTCTCCCGCGCACAGCGTGCGTCGTATGTATGTATACTTACATTCTATATACATGCACAAGCCATGTATAACGCACAGTAGGTATACCTATAATATACTGCTTTGCGCGCGCGAGAGAGCGAGCAAGACAGCTGTTGCGGCCGCGTATAACGCCAGTGCGACAGGGACAGGGCGAATATATATATGCGCTCGTAAGTAAGTAAGTAGGTATATACGGTGTGGAGAGCGAGCGAGCAAGCGCGAGATGGCGACTGGTGTGCGCGTGAAAAGCGAGCGAGGAACGAAAATTGGTCGTGGTCGCGCCGCGCGCGGGAATCGCTGCGCTGTACTAGCCTAGCCGCTGAGAGAGAGAGAGAGAGGGAGAGAGGGAGAGAGAGAGAGAGCCATTGCGTAGAGCGTGTATAAGCGCTAGAAAAGAACGCGAGTGTGTTGTAGACTGCGAGAGCGTGCGGTAGCGAGTGCGCGGACGAGTGGAGAGCGAATGTGTGGCGGCGTGTGGCGGTGGTGAGTGCGCGCGTGAATCCGGAGTGCGAGCCTGCCTGCAGTTGTGAACGAGAGTGTGCATCTTCGCCGACGACAGCGCATCGCGAACGAGCCAGAGAAAGAGAGAGAAGAGTGCGCGGCGCGCGTCATTGTGGGCGCAAATGCGCGAAGAGTACACCAGTAACAGCAGCAGTGAGTGACTACAGACGAGTGGTGTGTACGTGCGCGGCTGCTCTCTATGTGTTTATGTGTACATACATGCAGCAGCGAGACCGAGAGACAGAGAGAGAGAGAGAAGCACACTGTGCAAAAGAGAGAAAGAGGGGGAGACGAATGCTCTGTGAGTATGAGTGTGTGTACGTACTGTGTATAGCTGCGAGAGACGAGTCAGAGAGAGAGAGAGAGAGAGAGAGAGAGAGCAACTGTGTGTAACGTAAGTCATCTTCTGGAGTAAATGGATAAAAGGCGCGTAATAAGGTACTTCCCGCGCGTTTTCTCCCGCGGCCCTGTTCACGCATATCCCTCACTCGTTCTCGCGGGCGGGGTGACCGAGCGCGCGCGCGCTGGAGGAACCGAACGAGAGACGGAGAGAACGCGGAGAATCCCGGACCGACGCATCTCCACCGTTAAATATCGACGCGGTAGTGTATACCTACGGTATCTATACGCATGATTTTCGCGTAACGCTGGCAGAGAAAACTGAGTGCCTCGCGCTCCGAAACAGTACGTGCGCCGTACGCTCGTGCTGCGGAATGTAGGTTAGGTCGCCGAGAGAGAAAGAGAGATAGAGACGACGCGACGGTCGCAGTGCGGTGACCCCATCACCGTCCGTCCGTCGCTGTCGCTAGCTTGCTTGCTCACTAGCGCGCGCACGTATAGACATACACCGTCGCTTAGGTGTATGTATGTATATACACCTACAACAACTCCTTTCTATACGCTACCTAGCTCCCAGCCCCTTTGTGCATCATCGTCGTATTTTCTCACCCCCGCGTGGGTTACCGGCGCGTGCGCGTGCGAGATAGAGCTGACCTTCGCGTGTTTTACGTCGTGCTGATTTACTTACACTGTTGAATTCTACGCAACACGCACGTATACGCGTAAGGGCGAGAGAGAGAGAGGGAGAGTACGCTCTCTCGCTCTCAGCTGCAAGTTAACAGGGAGAAAACTTTCCACGCAAATCCGCGCGGCTGGCTTTTCCCGGAACGGTATAATGTCCGAAATATACTTGTGGTACTATTACAGGGCTCTCTCTCGACTTTTCTCACTTTCTCTTCGACGTGCGACAACTAGACGAGCGTGCGCTCTTCCGCTGCAGCGTTTTTCCAACATAAATACTTGCTTGTACGGTCTATTGCCCCTGCACGTTGTTAACGCGCTGCACGGCAAGACTCACGAGCAAGCGGACGGCAAAGAGAGAGAGGGAGAGAGTGCGAAGCCTTCTTTGTCGCGCCGCGAACCGTTGGATGGACTTTCTGCACAGAGATTTCGGCGTGATCGCG